>CM048745.1:317924257-318524257 GCA_026315105.1 Locusta migratoria
CATCAATCTCTGATGGGTCGAGATGAATGCGGCCGTTACTCGAGATGGCAGTAAATCAGCATCTTATCAGACTGCTTCCGTCGCAGCACTCCTTCTTGGTGCCGGAAGGACTGAATGCAGAATTTAATACCGAGTGGTGAATGCGACATTCAAGGAGTTTCCTCTTTGACAGACAGTAACATTGTTCTTCAGGTTGGAAAGATGTGGGCTGATAATAATATTAAAACAGTAGATGACGCTAGAATTAACTGCAGAGGAACGCCATAAGCCATTAATCTATATCTATAAATGTGAAAGTCTGTTCGGTGTACGTTTATCACGTCTCAACCGCAAGACATAAAGAGCTCAAATGTTCAAATGTTTGTATAGTCTATGGGAATTATCTACGGGGTCATCAGTCCCTATACTTACAAACTACTTATGAATTAGCTAAGACTAAAGACGGCACAAATATCCATGCCTGAGGGGGAATTCGAACCCCCGACCGTAGTGGCCGTGCAGACCGTGACTGGAGCGCCTTAGTCCCCTCGGCCACCGCGGCCGGGCATAAAGGGCTAAAAATTTGTACAGTTACTAATGTCAACCCGGGGAAGGCTTTAGGCATGGTTTTATGGCGATCGGATAGCTATTTATCTATATGTATTAATGTGAACGTCTGTTCGGTGCACGCTTATCACATCCGAACGACAAGACGCAGAGACTTTAAATATCTGTACAGTTACTAATTTATACCTGAGGAAGGTTTTAGGCACAGTTTTATAGGGATCTTATAGATATTTAGTAATTTGAAGAATATAATGCGAAATGCGGAACAATAATCACTCTTTGAAAATTATATTTACTCTTTGAAAATGGTTTTCAAAATGTTCAAATGTTTGTTAAGCTTATGGGACTTAACTGCGGGGTCATCAGTCCCTAAACTTACAAACTACTTATGAACTAGCTACAACTAAGGACGGCACAAATATCCATGCACGAGGGGGGATTCGAACCCCCGACCGTAGTGGCCGTGCAGACCGTGGCTGGAGCGCCTCAGTCTCCTCGGCCACCGAGGCCGGCGAAAATGGTTTTATTGGTTGTATTGTTGCTTGAGGGTTGATAATGATAAACGTGTGGAGTATATTGGGATGGAAAGTTATCGGTGTATATAAAATGTTATGTGTGTGTGTGTGTATGTGTGTGTGTGTGTGTGTGTGTGTGTGTGTGTGTGTTTGTGTGTTAATATTTCGCTCTGCAGCGAAAACTACAGAACGCAAACGAATGGTCTATGTGTAATTGTTGTCCAAGGGCTCCCGTTGTACACCATAGCAGATCCTTGCCGATAGCTATAAGGGAGTGGAAGATATGGTGGTTGAAAGTTGTCAAATTATAACAAAAATTCAGACTGGAAGCCAGCGATGACGTTTGCGACTCTATAGCAAGGAGGTTACATACACCGAAACGTGAAGCCACAGACCATATCTTTGGTCTGTGCGTGCTACGTCTTCAGCTCTTTCTCTGTAAGGATAAGCATACGAATAAGGAAACATAAGAATAAATAAATAGAACACTACTGAAAGTATTCAACCAACATGCGAGTGGAGCCACGGGTTTAAGCTAGTGTACTATCAAAGAAACAACACCTAAATTAATAAAGGAATCTTGAAAGTATCCATCTGAAGCGTTATTAGCAACTCATAATATGTAGATATTGTAACATACAAGTGTTGAAAGTGATGTACTGGTACATTTCTCAGTTTAAAGTTTTTCGCCGGCCGCAGTGGCCGAGCGGTCTGCGGCGCGCCAATCAGAGTCTGCATGGCCGCTACGCTCGGGTCTTCGAATCCCCCCCCCCACCTCGGGCATGGATGTTTGTGTTGTCTTTAGTGTAAGGTAGTTCATAAGTAGTTTGTAAGTTTAGGGACTGATGACCCCGCTGTTGAGTCCCGTAAGCATAACAAACATTTCATCATTCGAACATTTCGAAAGTTTTTTCCTCATTTGTTCCCCAAATTTCGTAAAATTCCTTACCTGCTTGGCCAAGTAACTTATTAATTGAAATCTTTAATGCAGTTATAATGCTGCATACATAAAGTTTTTCACTTCCTTGTTTTCCACTACAAAACGTAACATCCTTTGTAAATGTTATTTAAACTATTCTTCAGAAGTCTGCCAAGTAATTTATTTATGGGAATGATGACTAGTTTAAAATGGTATACACGTAGATTTCAAGTCTTAAAATGAAGTCTATTCCTGATTCCCCGGCTCCTATTTGTTAATCAATAATTGTTTTGCCTTTTTAACATTTCAATTTTACTACCAACGTAGAGCCAAAGATAATATTTCCTGTGTGCTGCAAGGGTAAACGAGTAACTTATCTTTAAAGTCAGTAAACTCTGAAATTTCTTTGAAACAAAACAGTGAAGTCTGAAGATCTTGTGAGCCAAAGCCGACTAGCAAATTAAAATAACCTTGTGAAACGTACACAAAATTGTGATTCTTTTAGTATAAAAATTTACGTATGTTTATATATGTTGCACATCTCCTAAACTACCAGATCGATTTCAAATAAACTTGGTACACACATTTCTTACGGGCATTCAAACAATTGCAGTGGATTAAGAACAACCTATGAGACATAATCGAGAAATTATGAGGTCACAAACAATGGAACGCCCAAAATATTTCCCCAGTGTTACAAAACTCCTAAACTAATTCGCCGATTTCAGTCCAACTCGGTACTCATATTCTTTGCCATCATGCTACAATAGCTGTTGGAATAAGAAGCACCTACGATACACTGTTAAGGATATATGATGTCATAAACATTAAGTTGCATGAAAAATTGCTGCATAATGCAACGTCTTAATAATAAGGTTTTATTCGTCCAATATATAAGAATAACAGCTCTCAACAACTAGCAACAAAATATAACCGTAATTTCAATCGCCTATGAAATTATTTCTCGCTTACGACCACGACCAAATCATGAGAATAAAAGCTCGCCTCTTACTATATTTCCGTTACTCACATAGTACGACGGGTGTTCGAATGAAAAGGTACGATACGTCTTAACAAGCAAACCGGATGAAATTTCAGTATTCCGCTGTTTGATAACGTAGTACGATATCTAGCAAAGCATGCGCCATCACCTTCCCCTAAAAAATTCAAGGCTGTGCCTTCAGCAGACAAGATGTCTCTCACCGACTTTTTTCAACAACCGACGTCCGATACTCTCCAAATTCCAAGAGCAGGGGAAAAGTATTTACAGTGTACTCTGAGACACATCGTAGACTACGCAAATCTATCTATATCTAACGGCCTGGGCTGCTCATGTAGTGAGTGACTGTGCTCCCTGATAACGCGCGTCCACACATCTCCAGGGTCACACAATGTTTACTGACCAAGTTGGATCAGTTTTATCGTCTGCCCTAAAGCCCGGACATGTCGCCCTGTGGCTCCCATCTGTTTGCCCCGCAAAAGAAACATCTCAAAGCAAAATGCTTCAAATCGTAAGACGAACTGAACTACGTAACTGAACACTGGCTCTTGTCGCAGCCACAGGAATTCTAGAAACAGGGAATTCTGTTCAGGTGTGTCGCCAGACGACTTTAAAATATCTTACGGACTGGAAGAAGCGATAGTGTTTTTTATAAGACTTATTTCTGTCCACAGGAAGTGGAATGGTTGTGCTCAGGTCTCTGGTGATTTTCTTTTTAATAAAGACATCAATTATACCCACAGTTTCGTTTCTATATCCCTCGTGATACTACACCTTTTGGCATGAGGGTAGTATTCATTTCTCCTCCGCAACTTAATGTATTCGCAAGACATTTACAGTCAATGTGCACATATGTATCGTAAAATAATAAAAGTGACGTCAAATACAGTTATTTGTCTGAAAATCCGCCTCATCGAGCATAAGGTGGTACTTTATTACGTCATGATTACCGACGTGTTTCACAGCAAATTTCGCTGGCAATTTTACAACAATGCATTTTACGTATCTTCAAAATTATGTTCTTGTATATTACTTAAGAGATACGACATACTGCTGGCTGCAGTGTGTGAAGACGATACTCAGTTATGCAGAACACGATGGACGAGAGGAAGAAGGAGATGAGGACACTAGGAACGGAGTAAATATACACCCGACCAAAACTGGCAACTAACGCTAGTATCAGGTATGATTACATGGTAAAATTAGTGCTCCACGACCGTATTTGACTTGTGGAAATTTTTCAGATATCGGTCGTAAAAATATTTTTTATTTTATTTTCAGATCTAGATTTCGACCACTGTGTAGCCATTATCAGTGTAAGAATTGTAAGAGCTGCGTCGCCGGCCGCGGTGGTGGAGGGGACTGAGGCGCTCCAGTCACGGTCTGCACGGCCACGACGGTCGGGGGTTCGAATCCCCCCTCGGGCATGGATATTTGTGCCGTCCTTAGGATAAGGTAGTCGATAAGTAGTTTGTAAGTTTAGGGACTGATGACCCCGTAGTTAAGTCCCATAAGCTTAACAAATATTTGAACATTTGAACAGCTGCGTCAGTACGAAACGCAACCTCCAACATGGTCGAGATGTTTAAAGTATTTTACTTGTAAGCACTGATAATGATCACACAGTGGTCGAAATCTAGATCTGCAAATAAATAAATATTTTTACGATGATTGCAGAAAAATTTCCATAACGCTAGTGTGGTATTAAAACGGAAGGTCTCCAGAATGTAACTTTCACTCTGCAGCGGAGTGTGCACTGATATGAAAGTTCCTGGCAGATTGAAATTGTGCGCCGGAACCGGAACTCGAACCTGGGACCTTCTCCTGTCGCGGGCAAGCGCTCTACCGACTGAGCTATCCCGACACGACTCACGATACCGCTTCACAACTTTACTTCCGCCAGTACCTCGCCTCCTACTTCCTCCCTTACGCAGTGGCTAAGCCATGTCTCCACCATATCCTTTCTTCAAAAATGTTCAAATGTTTGTAAATCTATTGGACCAAACTGCGTGGTCATCAGTCCGTAGCTTACAAACTACTTAAACCTAGGTAAAGTAACCTAAGGACAAACACACACACACACACCCATGCCCTAGGGAGGACTCGAACCTCCACGGTGAGCAACCGCGCGCTCCGCAGCGAGACGCTTTAGACCGCTTGGCTACTGCACCGCGGCATCCTTTCTTCCAGGAGTGCTAGTCTTGCAAGGTTCGCAGAAGAACTTCAGTGAAGTTTGGAAAATAGGAGGCAACATACTGGCAAAGGTTATGAGGCGGGATCGTGAGTCGTGTCGGGATAGCTCAGTCGGTAGAGTGCTTGCCCGCGAAAGGCAAAGATCCCAGGTACGAGTCCCTGTACCGGCACACAATTTTAATCTGCCAGGAAGTTTTAAAACGGAAGGTGCTTATAGGTGAAGAATGGGCTCAGATTGTTGGATCAGTTGTCGCACACTGGACGAGACTACAAAAACGTCAACACTATTGTAAAATTGATGATATTTTCAGAAACGAACGAAGAAAATGAAGATCTCAATGGATCCATTTTTTCAGGAAGCCGGATTAGCTAGTTCATAAGTAGTTTGTAGATTAGGGACTGATGACCCCGCAGTTAAGTCCCATAAGTTCTACAAACATTTGATTAACATTAGTTTCAGCTATGTTGTCTCATTGAAAAATGCAGGTGGTCCGGAATTCGAAGGTTGGTCGATAATATCGGAAATCGGAAGAGCAAGTAGTATTTCATCTACATCTACATGGGATACTCTGCAAATCACATTTAAGTGCATCGCAGAGGGTTCATCGAACCATGACATTCTCGAATAACGCGCGGGAAGAAAGAACACCTGAATCTCTCCGTTCGAGCACTGATTTCTCGTATTTTCTTCTGATTGTGATTTCTACCTATGTAAGCGATTGTAGTTTCGTAAGTAGTCCCCAGCGATAAGCTCCGTTGTTATAATGATTCCCATCCCAGATCCTGTATCATTTCCGTAACACTGTCTCCCCTGTATCGTGACAATACGAAACGAGCTGACCTTCCCTGGACTCTTTCGATGTCCTCCGTCAAACTCGCCTGATAAGGATCCCACACTGGGCAGCAACACTCCAAAAATGGACGAATAAGCGTAGTGTAAGCAGTTTCTTTTGTACTTCTGTTGCATCTTTTAAGGGTTCTACCAATAAAACGCAGTCTCCGGTTCGGCTTTCCCACCACATTATCTACGAGTTCTTTCCAGTTTAAGTCTGAAGTAATAGTAATTCTTAGGTATTTTGTGGAGTTTACGGCCTTCAATTTTGATTGAGTTATCTTGTAAACGAAAATTAACGGATTTCTTATCCTACTCATGTGGACGACTTCCCACTTCACATTATTTAGAGTCAATTGCCAATTTTTACACCATAGTGATATCTTATTCAGATTGTTCGGCAATTGATTTTGATCTTCAGATCATTTTACTAGATGGTAAATGACGGCGTCATCTCTAACAACCTAAGAGAACTACTTAGCTTTTCCCCTAAGTCGTTTATGTAAATAAGGAACAGCATAGGAGCAATAACACTACCATGTGGTAGTGGAAATTTAAAACTCATCGTTAGTTTTAAGAGAGGGGTCTTAACACCCTAATCGTGCCAGGCTAAATAAAGGAGTAAACGAAATAAATAAATAGCACAGTGTTTCGGTCTGTCGTGTTGGGCCCGGTAGTTGTTCCACGGCGTGTCTCGGTGGGCCCTTAAAGCCGCGCTTCCTCGCCGTGTCACGCGCGCCGCCTCCCCCGCGCGGACGCGGACGCGGGGTTATGGAAATGTCGGCCCGGTTAAAACTGGCGCCAGCGGCGGCGCGGCCCGGGATTATGGCGGCTATTGTGCGCGCCGCTCATCGGAAATTGAAATGAGCCGCGCCAGCAGCGACCCGCTGGCGCCAGCAGCGCGGCGGTCCGGCACAAAGCGCGGATTACCTGGCGCGCCAGTCTGCTGCCGCCTGCCTGGCGGGCCTCACACCGCGCTATCGCCGTCACCAAACAAAATTAATAACGTCGCGCACGGCTCACTCTCCGTCCAGCGGCAGACGGGAAGTTAGTTTTTGCGACGATATATATTCAATATGTTAGCGAAAATAATTAATTTCACGGTCACTGCTTTCCAAAGCCTCACCAGAGGCTTCTTCCTATTTTACCCAAACAAGTTTATTTGTTGAGGATTACTGCGCATTTGTTCCTGAAGACGGCTATCTTTTACAGATTAACATTACCATTATAGTCGACATGGTCCATTAGAGAGTGTCCGCAACTGCACTATGTTATTTTAAATGTGTTTATTTCCGTCAACAGTTGCAATATAATTGTTTAATAACATGTTTCGATCACTTGGATCATCTTCAGATGTTATAGTTGCATCCGCAAGGCGTCTGGCTGAGTGATAATTGGTAGTAGTCAGCCAGACGAGTTGCGGACGCAACTATAACATCTGAAGATGATCCAAGTGATCGAAACATGTTATTAAACAGTTATATTGCAACTGTTGACGGAAATAAACACATTTAAAATAGATTAACATTAATTTCAGCTATGTTGTCACATTGAAAAATGCAGGTGGTCCGCAATTCGAAGGTTGGTCGATAATATCGGAAATCGGAAGAGCAAGTAGTATTTCATCTACATTTACATGGGATACTCTGCAAATCTCCAAGTGCCTGGCAGAGGGTTCATCGAACCACCGTTATACTATTTTACCTCCCATTCCATTCTCGAATAACGCGCGGGAAGAAAGAACACCTGAATCTCTCCGACCGAGCTCTTGATTTCTCGTATTTCATTCTGATGGTGATTTCGACCTATGTAAGCGATTGGAGTTTCGTAAGTAGCCCACGCCGCAGCGATAAGCGCCGTTGTTGTAATGATTCCCATCCCAGAACCTGTATCATTTCCGTAACGCTGTCTCCTGTGTATTGTGACAATACGAAAAGAGCTGCCCTTCTCTGGACTCTTTCGATGTCCTCCGTCAAACCCGCCTGATAAGGATCCCACACTGGGCAGCAATACTCCAAAAATGGACGGACAAGCGTACTGTATGCAGTTTCTTTCGTAGTTCTGTTGCATCTTTTATGGTTTCTGCCAATAAAACGCAGTCTCTGGTTCGCCTTTCCCACGACATTATTTACGTGTTCTTTCCAGATTAAGTCTGATGAAATAGTAATTCCTAGATATTTTGTGGAGTTTACACCCTTCACTTTTTATTGTGTGGACGACTTCACACTATTTAGAGTCAATTGCCAATTTTTACATCATAGTGATATCTTATTTAGAATGTTCGGCACTTGGTTTTGATCTTCAGATGATTTTACTAGACGGTAAATAATGGCGTCATATGCAAACAACCTAAGATAACTACTTAGATTTTCCCCTAAATCGTTTACGTATATATGGAACAGCATAGGACCAATAACACTACCCTGTATTCATCTCGATGTTGTCATGTTTTCAAGCTACGAAACGCATTCAAGAATTTGGGCCAGTCAAATCCCGTCAGATTTCTCATCCACCACGTGTTTTTCCAGATAAACTACACAGGTCTATTATTTTAAGTTGCTGACTGCTCAGACAGCTGAGCTTGTCATCACAAGTGGGCACGAGCGTTGTAAACTTTGTGTTCCTAGCCGTAACCAATTACTCAGTCCTGATGTCGAATTTGCAGGCGTTGCTTCAAGATTTTATGAACATGGTCACGTTGAAAACTGCAGGTAGTTGAGAATTCGAAGGCTGGTCGTTAATAGAGCAACACACTTTACACTTAGAACAGATTAATTGCTAACACAAGCGTACACACTGCCTTCTTCTTGGATTGCTCCACTATTTATACACAGGAAGTATTTTCTGCAACTTACATCAAACATAAGAAATATGTAGAACACTTCAGAAATAGTAAATACTGCCCGTGGTGGGATTTGAACTGGGGACCGCAAGCACAGAGATGTCCGATGCTAACAACTGCACTACGCGTTCCGACGGAAGACTTGTGGCAATAGAAACTGTCATCCCCAGATCTTCCTGAGACGTAAGATGATGCAGATGAGTAGGAGAATCAGTCCCGTAATATGGCATTAGTAGAGTGGTGCTTGAGAGAGTCGCGTCAATTACATATCGAAGCATAATGCTGCACGGCGTTAAGATATGGAACGAGCATATAAGGACAGTCGTGGGGAAGGCGGACGGTCGAATTCGGTATTCTGCGAGAATTTTGGGAAGGTGTGATTCGTCTGTAAAGGAGACTGCATTTAAACGCCGGTACGATCCCGTCTTCAGTATGCCTCAAGTGTTTGTGGTACTCACCAGATGATGATGATTTAGTGTGGCTTTTTTGGCTGTCAGAGCCCAGTTGGGATCGTGTTCGGATTGCCTGGTGCGGGTCTTTTAAGTGACTCCACTGGGGCGTCGATGTAGATGAAATGATAAAGATGACAACTCAACGCCCACTCCCTGAGTGGAGAAAAGCCCGGACCGGACCGTTAATCGAAAGCAAGCCCCCTGTGTGACAACCTGTGTTACAACCCATCACGCTGTACACTGGATTACAGAGGTCGATCCCTACAGATGGTTTTAAAGGAAGACAATGAAGCAGTTCAGAGTCCAGCGGCTTGCTTTCTTACAGGTTGGTCTGATCAATTCACGAGTGTTACTGAAACGCTTCGGGAATTGAAATGCACACGAACGGAATAACCGTGCGCGTTAAGGTGCCGTACTTGGGAATGTATGTGTTGTTCTTAGTTTTGTGTCTCGTTTCCGCCGGTTGCCGAGTAGAAAGAGACCGACACAGGAATAAAGGATGCACGCTTGTGCAGGTACGGAGGTGACCAGCCAGTGGGACAGCAGAAACTAGAAACACTAGAGTACATTAGAACGAGATATATATTTCATAGTGACTTAGTAATACTTAACTTTTACATAGTTCTTGACTGCAGAATGCTGATACATAGTTTAGATAGAGGCCTGCCTACTGAGGATTCCTAGTGCCTATCCGATAGCCAAGTCTTCACTGGTGCCTAGCTGATTCCCAAGTGAACGATGTCGTTCAGTGGTGACCACGAGCGGAGTTGCAGGAGAGGTCGCCCGTGGCTGACGTCGTAAGAACGCCGCGCCGTGCGTGCATGGCAGCGCGCGGCGAAAGTAGGTGGCGCGCACTTCATACTTGTGCGACACCACACACACCCCTGCCCCCCCAAACCACCGCGCCGTCGTGGAATAGGGCTGAGGCCACGGTGAAGGCACTGGGAGGAGGGCTTGGGCGGGGCGTTACTGGTGGGACGGACGTCGTAGCTGAGGCTGGGATCGAGACGCCGTCCGCGCCCCGGTATCCACCTTGCGATCTCCCGGGAAACCCACCAAAACGAGGGGAAGGGCGAACACCTCCGCCAAGAGGGAGTAGGTCATCTTCTTCTGAGGTGCGTGGCGCAAGCGGTGGGGGCACGCACGGTCCCGGAGTCCCACTCGGTGACGCTGGCAGTTGCTGCGGCGACGGCGGTGGGGTCGACCGCATCGGAGGCGCGTCGACGTCCATTGGGGTGATGTCGTAGTCCGGGGACTGTGGACCCGTCTGCGAGCGATGTGGCTGTGCTCCCTGGCGACGAACTGGGTCTGGAATCAAGAAACCAGAGACAGGATCGAGCGGTCTGTGCAACTGGTTTGCGTGGCGCCGCAGCTCCGACCCTGTGGAAGAACGCCGCGCCGTGCGTGCATGGCGGCGCGCGGCGAAATTACGTGGCGCACACTTCATACTTGTGCGACACCACACTTAGGATAAGTTAGTTTATGCAGCTCATAACTTTTGGAACATATGACCACTGCAGTTACAGCCCCATAACTGGACAAAGTGGGAGTAGCTGGAGAGAAGGCGACGTTTATTTCGATAAACACTATTGGAGATATTTAGAGGGCCGTAATTTGAAGCATACTACGTAATGTTCTACTGTTCTACCTTACATTTCGCGTACAGAGCATAAAGATAAAATCAAATAGCATTCATTTGTCCCTTGTTGTAAATGGAACAGGAAGCAAGTAACTAGTAGTACTGAGTACCCTCCGCCACGCAACGTTGGGTGGAATGCGGACTACATGTAGATACCACAACTCAATCTGTGGTATATAGCGCTAATGACAACGAAATGTTTCTAAAAAGGTGTTGCCAAATCGACTCCTACTCCCAGAGCAATCTCGTGTAATCATTTTCACAGCTTTTCCTAAATGTCATATGTTTGTTAAGCTTAAGGGACGTACCTGCGGGGTCATCAGTCCCTAGACTACTTATAAACTACCTTACACTAAAGACGACATAAACATCCATGCCCGAGGAAGGATTCGAACCCCCGACGGGAAGAGACCTCGCGCATCGCAGCATAGCACCTCAATGAGCTTAGCTAACAGCTTTTCTTGTTATATATTTTTCCGATTTATACATAATTAAGAAACTTTCACACAGTTGAGAATTAGGTGTTCAAAATTGAAATAGTCTGAATGAAAGTCCTTGGTCCACTTGAGCTGTTATTTTATTGGAGTCGTCAAGACACGCACAACAGGTTTCGCAACTTACAGTTGAATCTTGAGGTGTTTTTTTAAAAAGTTTCCCATGTAAGTCATTTGTGATGGATAACGGGGTTAATGGTGAGGTCTTACCGTAAGCACCTTCGCTCTTTTCGTCAAAAACATAAAAAGAAGTCTACCATGCGTTTCCTGTCATTTTTTGTAAAAAAATAGAAAAGTCGGCAATCAGTTTAGTAAATTTTTTTTTAAATTCCAAACAAGTATGCAAATATCACTTTTTGTAATTCTGGTTTCAAATTTGGCTTACTAGCAACGTATTAAAAAAAAAATGTTTCATCCTCTATTTCCCCCTCTAAATAAATTTTCTGAAATTAACGCAACCCGTGTCTTTTTAATTCTGACCGAGAAAACATATAAAAATTTAGGTGGTTGTAGCTTCAAAATTACCTTAACAGCAAAAGATTTCCGAAAAACATCCTCTCTCCAATTTAACTCACTTGTTGGTTGAATTTCATAAAATGCCGAATTAAAATTCTAAATTGTGTAGTTCTACCTTTAATATTGCCTAGATAACAACGTTTCTCAAAAAAGTTTCATCCCCTATTTCACCCCCTTACGGACTGAACATCGAAAAAATCGCTTCTTAAATGACGCCTACAGAGTAAGATCAACGCCCACTACAAATTTAAAGTTTCTATCTTCAGTGGTTTGGACTGGGCAAGGAGGAGTCGTCAGTCAGTCAGTCAGTCAGGACATTACCTTTTCTATATAGTCAGTTGATTCTAGTCCAGTCCAGAATTGCCTCTATCACAAGAGTCTTGCATTCCTTCTATTAAGGTGTTATAATGCCTTTCACTGAAAATGTATTTTCCTACTCGTCAATTCGTAGCTGTTTCGTCGTCATTTCTAACCGGGCCGTGTTTATTTTCCGGCTCCCCGTGTGTTTGGATACGACTCGCTGATGTTATGACAAGAGGACTACTTTTCCTCGCGCCAGAAGCAACCGCTGCCCGTCTGGCACCCGAGTGTCACTTTACTGATAAACACTTCCTCCTTCGATCCCCAGCCCTTCAATCAACAATATTTATTACTCCTTTCCTCATTCTTCAGAGGATCTCTATTTCCGATGCTCGAATTGTACGACGAACACGGGCCAGTTATCAAGCGTTACAACAACTCACCCACCTCGGATAGTCGTGCACGTTAACACTTTCTATAAGGTGTTCGGTATGGCGTAACAGCCCCGGATCGGATCAGCATAAATGATTAATGGTGACGAGTAATGTGTCGAAAAGGCTATATTTATTCTGAAGTGGGTTATTTCTTTCTGAGTAGACGAATAATGCTCAGTCAGGTACGTACGTCCCTTCTAATTAAGACAATTGATATACGTTTACAATATATTCGCACTCTTTCTCTTCGATATCACTACAAGCTTACGGCGCCAGTCGCGGTCGTCGAGGGGACTGAGGCGCTCCAGTCACGGTCTGCACTGCCACTACGGTCGGGGATTCGAATCCCCCCCTCGGGCATGATTTGTGCTGTCCTTAGTATTAGCTAGTTCGATAGTAGTTTGTAAGTTTAGGGACTGATGACCCTGATGACCCCGTAGTTAAGTCCCATAAGCTATACAAACATTTGAATTTCAAGCTTACGGCGTTCACAAATTCTGTCCTAGTAGGGTGGAAGAGCGGGGATGGGGGGGGGGGGGAGAAGAGAAATGTTTGAAATGCATGCGGCCGCATTTAAACACTAATATTTCCTGTTAACGTGGCGACCACGTGATGGTATGTGAAGTCCATAGAATTATGGTAACTTCTTTTTCGTACTGATTCGTGAATCAAATATTCAAATGTTTGTAAAGCTTATGGGACTTAACTACCGGGTCATCAGTCCCTAAACTTACAAACTACTTATCAACTACCTTATCCTAAGGACGGCACAAATATCCATGCCCGAGGGGAGATTCGAACCCCCGACCGTAGTGGCCGTGCAGACCGTGACTGGAGCGTCTCAGTCCCCTCGGCCACCGCGGCCGGCGATTCATGAATCAACTGCACTTCTTTATATGTTTGTCTTGTCATTTTTATGTTCGTGTCATGTATGTTTTTTATGGTCTTACAAGCAGAGGACGCCTAGTCGACATCGGCGAATTCATCCAAATTTATGGTGAGATATGAAAGTGCACCAAGTGGAAACTCCAGGTGGCTAAGCGATTAGGATATCAATGAAATTTCATTACCGATCTAGAACCATATTTACCTTATGAACTGCCCCTGAGAGAGTCTGTTTAGAAAGCGGTGTTTGGCTCAGCGGTAAGAGATATTTTGTATTTATATGTGCACAACATCAGCATGGGACATTTAAAAGACGCATATTATCTTGCGAACGTGGGGTTGTGAACGGTCCATAAGGTGCAAAAACTATTAATGATGCCATGCGTGTAGTTCGCTGCTTGACTGAGCGATGAAAGAAGCTGTTTCCAGAACGTCAATGACGTTTTTCTATGGAGACAAGAAATATATATATATATATAACTACAAAAGAGCTGCGTTCATAACGTGCGCAAGATGCTGTCAAAATTATTGCTTCCCCTAATTTTGGTACATGTAATTTAATCAATTCGAAAAGAATCGATTTACATACACGACGTAAGTATGGGTTAACTACAGTGCCTTTTTAAATGTAGTCCCGAATTTCATCCAGTGCCCTTTTCATTTTATTATTATTATATTATTTTCTTTATTCTTTTATAAAATAATAAAATAGTTAATTGTGACGTCAGACTATATCTACTGTGAAGTGCATGTCAGATGGTACGTCCCACGGTACCAGTTATTAGGGTTTTGTCCCATTACATCCACGTATTGAGCGTGGGAACAATGATTGTTTAAATGCCTCCGTGCGTGCTGTAATCAATCTAATCTTGTCCTCACCATCCCTACGGGAACAATGTGTAGATGTACGCATTGCTAAGGAGCAGAAAGAATTTGCCGCCGAGGGGAGTCGAAACCGCGGCCCTCTCAAGACGAATCCGATCTTTTACCGCTGAGCCAAACACCGCTCCCTAAACACGCCGTCACAGGCACTGCTGAAAACATGCATACGGTGACAGATCCGTATCAGACTTCCTTTTATTTCTTAAACGCTTGGCCATCTGGAGTTCCCACTTGTGGCACTTTCTGTCTCACCACACCATACATGTACCATAGATTTGTACGAATTCGGCGATGACGAGTAGGCATCTTCTCCTTGTTAGTTGAAGCCTATTTTTAGATTTCTCAAAAACTTTCTTTGGAATTCGCAGTTTCTAGTTCATGCATTATTTCTCTCAAAATCAAATGTTCAAATGTTTGTAGAGTCTATGGGACTTAACTACGGAGTCATCAGTCCCTAAACTTACAAACTACTTATGAACTACTTACAACTAAGGACGGCACAAATATCCATGCCCGAGGGGGGATTCGAACCCCCGACCGTAGTGGCCGTGCGGACCGTGACTGGAGCACCTCAATCCCCTCGGCCACCGCGGCCGGCATTATTTCTCTATCCCGTACTATTCATGATTTGTTCACTATAATAGAGGACAATACGTTTCGTTATTCTGTTCACATTAGTTCGGTAGCCGTTTCCAAAACCTTTATCTTCGCTTCGTTACTACATTTTCTAAATATTTCCTTACTTGTAATTTTTCAGACATTACTAGTTTTGTTGAACGTATTGCTTGTGCTTTTTTTTTTCTTTGTTTTTTTTTTTTTAAGTAATCCATGTTCGAGGTTGTATTTCATCCAGATTACAGTTGCTCGTCAGGCACTCACAGCAATGTTAATATTTTCGTTGTGCCACCCAAAAATGATATTTCAGCTTTGTTTTTGTTGTAAGTATTTTTTCTTCGATCAATATTATACTCTTCCAGTTTTGTTACTCTTAAACATAATGTGTTTTGTGTCCCAGCCTCGTCGCCGCTTTTGCGTCTCGTTTCCGTCGTAGGTGTCGGTGGCCGAGTGGAATGAGACCTGCACGCTGGTGCAGGTACGGAGGGGAGCAGCCAGAAACTGGAAACACTAGAGTAAATTAGAACGAGATATATATTGCAAAAATGTATACAATACTTAACTTTTACATAGATCAGTACTGCAGAATGCTGATACATAGTTGAGTTAAAGGTCTGCCTAGTGCCTGTCCTATAGCCAAGTCTTCACTGGTGCCTATCTGAATACGAAGTGTTAACTAGTTCCTATCTCAGTCCCAAGTGAACGATGTCGTTCAGTGGTGGCCACGAGCGGAGTTGCAGCAGAGGGCGCTCGTGGCTGTCGTCGTAAGAACGCCGCGCCGTGCGTGCATGGCGGCGCGCGGCGAAAGTAGGTGGCGCGCACTTTGGACTTGTGCGACACCACAATGTGTAATTTTTCTTTACTATGTTCTCTAGATTCAGTGTAGCATTTAACCGTGGTATTACTAGGTGGTGCTACACTGCTTCTTCCCTCGTGCTTGCGAGGAATATAGGAAAGCCAGTACCCTGCAGTACCTTTTCTGCCATCCGCGAGGGTGCTGTTCATGCTGAAAGAAACTAAGTAAAACGAGGACATCCTGAAGTGGCCCAGTATTGGGTAGATAGCAGTTCATAATGAAACAACAAATTTAAGCTCTAGATTGTTTATATATATATATATATATATATATATATATATATATAAAATTCTTCACTAATGGGCCTTGCTGAGAAAAAGTTGTGAGTGATAATTGTGCTCATGACATTTGTTACAATTTTTCTTTCTTAGACTACTATACTTCTGCATTACTTATGACTATGGAAGAACAAGCCGGCCGCGGTGGCCGAGGGGACTGAGGCGCTCCAGTCAAGGTCTGCACGTCCACTACGGTCGGGGGTTCGAATCCCCCCTCGGTCATGGATATTTGTGCCGTCCTTAGTCTTAGCTAGTTTATAAGTAGTTTGTAAGCTTAGGGACTGATGACCCCGTAGTTAAGTCCCATAAGTTCTGCAAACATTTGAACTTTTTGGAAGAACAATTATTACTACTCTTATTCTTGCGGTGGTCAAAGGTGTGTCAGGTTGAAAACAAACCTAGTGAGTTGGCTAAGGTCTACTGATCCAACACACATGTCACTGGCACTTGGCTGGCGAAAGGTCTTACTGCAGGCTACTGGAATTTTTTTGCAAATAGTTAATTCTAGTAACTACCTTAGAACTAACTACGTCTAAGCCTACGACCTTCTTCTGTAGTAACGCCCAGTCCCTCCATGGTCCAGGTGTAAGAAGATTGCCTGTTGGAGGTCGTCAAAAAATCTCAAAATTCAGAATGCGTAATGATATGCTGTAGTAATAATAATTTCGTTATTGAATGTTGCAGCAAATCACAACTAATGGGTCGCAACAACACTTTCGCAGTGTAAGTTAAAATTTTGAATAAATAAAAATTGATATTAATTAACTTAAAACAGTCAGTGTGGCAATTAAATAAGCTTGACTTAGGATTGACTACAGCCTCCAACCAGCACCTCTTACGATTCACGAACAGCACAACTTCACTAATAAATGTGTCAGAATTCATGTACTGGTGATGGCGTGTTCGTGTTATAATCAAAATCGTAATAGCTGATAGACTTTGATTGCAATGACAATAGCTCAGTACTGTGAAACTGCGTGGTGCAATGAGCTTCACAAATACTACAGTCAAACTTCCCAATAATTTTGATAATATTGTTTAAAGCATTCAACTTCCTTATAAAACTTTACGTGGACTATTTTTGATTAATTGGTTCCAGGGCCTGGGTAGCGTACGCGTGTAACTGGATGAGCAGAGTTTGGCATTTAACGTATTTCATAAAAATTACTTTCGTCAAGTCTTGTTAATCAACTATAATACTTTGACTGCTGTTAGCCTACTTTACGTGCAAACTCTCTTGCAAGTTAAAAGCTTTGGTATAATAATTGATTGCAAGACTTAGAACAGCACTGCACATTAATTACTAGTCACTGTAGATGTATCACGTTTAGCAATTCTTTAACTCGTCTATCAATTTCTTTATAACTGATCGTAATTACTTTGAAAAAATGATTGAACTTGTTAGTCAATGTACAGGCTTGTCTAATCAACATAATCTAATAATTGTGATAATGGGGTGACTACAACTACTTACAAAATTAAAAC
The DNA here is from genome assembly GCA_026315105.1 of Locusta migratoria. Classification (NCBI taxonomy): domain Eukaryota; kingdom Metazoa; phylum Arthropoda; class Insecta; order Orthoptera; family Acrididae; genus Locusta; species Locusta migratoria. Next base: position 317,941,941 of record CM048745.1, read on the forward strand.
TGGTTTCAAAATAAGTCATATATAATTGAACCAAAATTCTGATTGGGTTGACACTATATATACATGCATACAAAATAAAATGTTACAAAAGTACTCATATGTTTTCGTCGTCTTCATCGTGAAGTCCATACAAGACAGATATGATTACAATACGTACTCTTAATGCTGGTTCAAAATATTTTTATCGACAACTCTTTGTTCAGCTCGTCTGGCTGAAATCTTCATGCATTGATATCACCTCGATACACCTTTTAATCTCCGTAATTACAGCAACGATCACATTCGGTGACAATAGACTTGATAACCAAGCAATTACTTTTCTTGTACACATGAAAAAAACATTACTCTGATCACTTTCGAGTATAAATAAACTTATTTCACACTTCCTTCAATACATTAAACAGTACGCCTCTCAAGCTTATTGCAATTGCATTAAACTCGCACCACACTGCGCCTACCTGCCTCTGCACCATCAACAAAACATTTATGTGTTTACTTTGGCGTGTCCGCTCCGCGACTGCTTCAGAAGCGCGACACTCACAGCTACTACTTTTGTACCAAAGACAGTCTTTACAACAGGTTCAACATTTTCTCTGGCGCATTGCCAACTTACAGCATAAGAATGTCCGTGCATTCATGCGGGTTTACACATACAACATATGTTTACACTAAATGATTCAATATAGAAAATGACGTTACATAAGAAATATATCTGGCATACAAGAAATGAAAATAAGTGAAATGAACAAATTTAAGACAATATATACATTACGTTAAAACTAACTGTAAGATACAGCGACAGGTGTAATCTTACATAGGGAGAGGCGAATTCTGCAAATCCCCCGCCCGCACCCTCAGTGGCATGTTCAATCCGGTTGTGGCATTACGTTATTGTCCATCTCTCAGGAAAAACTGTTGAACTTTATCTGAGGTGGGACTGTAAGAATATTGAGGATTCGAAAGGTGTTAACATGTCTTATCGCCGGGTGGAGTAGCACCTCACTGCGGAGCACGCGGTAGCTCGCCGTTAGAGGTTCGAGTCCTCCCTTGGGCATGTGTGTGTGTGTGTGTGTGTGTGTGTGTTTTGTCCATAGGTTAGTTTACCTTAGTTTAAGTAGTTTGTAAGCAACAGAGTGATGAGCATGCAGTTTGGTCCAATAGATTTAGAAACAAACATGACTTATCAAAGTATAGTCCACGCAGGATAAATTGGCCGGTAGATGCGTATACGGCTGGGAAGGCGTGAGGAGAGCGGTGGTGGAGGTAGCGGCCGGGAGACCCGGGTTCGAATCCCGGTCCGGCTCACATTTTCACTTGTCGCCATTGTTGCCAGCCGCGGTGGTCCAGGGGACTGCGGCTCTCCAGTCACGGTCTGCACGGCCGTTACGATCGGGGGTTCGAATCCCCCCCCCCTCGGGCATGGATATTTGTGCCGTCCTTAGTGTTAGCTAGTTCGTAAGTAGTTTGTAAATTTAGGGACTGATGACCACGTAGTTAAGTCCCATAAGCTATACAAACATTTGGTAGCGACTGGAGCAGTGAGCCAGTGCTGGAGGGGAAGTGGCCAGCTCACTGGCCGGCAGGCGGAAGTGGACTGACGCGGCCTCCCCTTCCCAACGAAGGAATGAAATCGTCCGGGGCTTCGGACGGAAACTCGTCTCTGCGCATCGTCCTCCTTATCCTGCGCGAACTCTTACGTCTGTCGTGACTGGGTAATTGCTGTCTCACTTCTGTCGCTATGTTATCATATTCGAGGCACCTGAGGCCAGGTGTACTCTGGTCGGCTCCACCGTCACAGGTGTCTCCCGCCACCTAGGCCGGCTTCCCTTTACAGAGCCTGGTACCACGGACAGTGAGCTGGTGCAGCGGCTGCGGCAGCGGCGTCGGCGCGTTATTCCTGGCACGCGGCGGTGCCTGCAGCGCTGGCCGGCTGCCCGTAAACACGGCGGCTGGGCTCGGCCCGGCTCGGCTGTCTGGCTGGGCACGCGCTCGGCTGACACACCGCCGGCGGGGCGGTGGGCCGACAAATGGCGCTGCCAGCGCCAAGCACGTGCGGCCGACCCCGCATTAATCCCTACCCAAACACTCGCGCCACCATCTGCCGCCGCGGACACAAGTCTCCGCGACCATCGAAATCTATTTGTGCGCTCCGTACGAACAAACTGCACTTTCGCTCATGTGGTAACAGCAGCAGCAACGATTTGTCGACACTTTTTCACAGAAGCGATGATCTTTTTGAACACATACCCAATTTTATCCTCATGTTTCAACACAATAGACCGATATTTTCCAGCCTTCCGAACCCTTGCACTGACTGTTGATGCGCTTCCTACCATATAAATGAATCCAGTCGGCACGAACCAAATTTTACTACTTTTTAATTCGACACCACTGTCAAGGAAAGAAAAACATTTTTTATATTTTATACCACATATAGCGGAACAGTCACAAAAAATATTTTTTGATACATATAACAGTTTAGAGTGCAATGATTTTTAAGATTACCTGACATAGTCGGGTCTGGAGGCGATCTAATCGTTTTATAGTTTTCAAAATGACAAGCCAAGATCGCACACTAACAATTTATTATTCACGAACGGGTTCGGTGCACTGTGTCACCATCATCTGGTCACATATATGTTATAATCTGAACATCTTGTTAAAAAAAATTGTGTATAAAACAACGAGTGCAACATTACAAGTATTTTGTACGTTGTCATGATTTTAACTTAACTATTTTTTATATAGTAACTAAGTGTAATGTTGTACTTGTTATTTTATACCCAATTTTTTAACAAGATGACCAGATTATAGCATATATGTGACCAGATGATGTTGACACAGTGCACCGAAACCGGTCGTCAGTAATAAATTGTTAGTGTGCGATCTTTGCTTGTCATTTTGAAAACTATATGCAATGATTTTTGTTTGTATCAACTAGTTTCGGTCCTTCTTTTGGTCCAACTTCAGAATTGCAATTCTGACATTTAACAAAGTTACATTTAGGGAAACTTCAAGCAGCCTACCTTGGTGCCAACATTAACTTAATAAAGAGAAATACTTGTAAAATAAAATGACGTCTCTTTATTGCTACCAAAGATAAGTGGAACTGGCAAAGGTACAGAGCCTTAGCTTTTTAAGAGCAGTAAACTTCCTCCAGCCAACAGTGACGCACTGAAAGGCTCGCAAGCACCTCCCAACTCCACGACATCACTGGGTATAACATCGTTTTATTTTATTTCTCATTATTAAATAGCGTTAATATTGGCCCTAATGTTTGTTGCTTGAAGGTCCTCGAAATGTAACCATGATACATTTGAGTTGCAAGCCTGAAGATGAATAAAGACTGATACTCAGGTGAGAACACCATGATATTTTGGGTGAGCAAGACACCTGGGACATCCTGTATACAGGGTGTTTCACTAAGTGTGTTTGCCTCTGTAACTTCTAAAATAATAGGTGACGGGAAATTTTAATGCGATAGGTCAACACGAGAAATGTTGCACTTTCTGCGGAGCTATGAACATAGTTTATTGCATCATTTTCCAAAGAGTTACAGCACAAAGATACGATTTTTTAAATGGAACAATACTTTCTTCTGTCGTGCATTGAATTCGTTGAAACCAGCTGCGTTCAAATCACTCTAAACAACATTCCTATCACTGTGAGTTTGGGAGCTACAACCTTTCAAAGTTTCAGGGGCAGATAACACAAACGCTGCGCATAATGCAATGTGCCTTCTAAATGTGGTGCGGCCGAGTTGTAAGTCGCCGGTGTCACGAAGCGAGAAGCTTCCTCGATGCGCTGTTAGACTGCCGACTGTCGCCGCACACGGCCGTATACCCGACAGTTTGGAGCCACACAAACAACCGGGGCTGAATATACCACAGTTACTGACAATAGATGACGATGGCATACATGAACAACGACTACGTTGACATGTTGCTAATGCTCGGCGAGTGCCGACACGATGCCACTGAAGCAGCCACGGCGTATGTCGTGAGATATCCTAGCCGAAGAGCCCCGTCAGTGATTACGTTCATACGTGCCGAATATCAACTTCGGGAAACAGGCAGCTTGGTAATGCGCCGCAGTAACAGACGAAGACCTGCAAGAAGTGAGGAGACGGAGGTGTTTGTTTTAGCTGCACTACACCACGATCCTCATGTCAGCTTACGAGCAGTTGCTGCAGTAGCTGGTGTCAGTCTCACATCTGTGTGGCGTACAGTACACGGCCACAGGTTTCACCCGTAACGCCTGTCACTGACCCAGAAGCTGCACGGGAACGACTTTGGTGCAAGAGTGACATTCTGTGAGTGGGCCAAGCGTATTTCACGCTGGAGTCTTTACAAAGGGTTATGTTCTCTTTTGATGAGTCCACGTTGACAAATTATGGTGCAGTGAATCGCCATAACATGCACTACTGGGCCGCAGACAATCCTCGGTGGCTACGACCTGTCGATCGTCAATGTAGGTGGTCTATTAACGTGTGGTGTGGAATCCTTGGGAATGAAATCATCGGTCCACACTACTTCCCAGGTACACTGACAGATGCGTTATATCGCGCTTTTATAGCTGACAGTTTGGGTGGTCTCCTTGAACATGTGTGTCTACACACGAGAGTCCATATGTGAATGCAGCACGATGGTCACCCAGCCCATTCTGCGCGTGCTGTTGTGGAAGAACTAAACAACAGGTTTGCAGGAAGATGGTTTGGGCGTCATGGTCCTCAATCATGGCCCGCAAGGTCACCCGATTTAACACCAGTAGATTTCTTTTTGTGGGGATATCTAAAGGATCGTGTTTATGTCACTGAGCCCACATCCCCAGATATTCTAAAACGCCGCATCGAGGACGCATGTCGCTCCGTCACACCGGCGATGTTACATCTCGTCCGCAGATCCTTTCGACGGCGCATTGCATTATGCATTGAGGAACATGGACACACATTTGAACATCTCATGTAAATCAACTTCCTACCGCCATAATATCCATCACCCACCACACAACCATGTATTATGTACTGCGTGTGGTATCTGCCCCTGAAACTTTGAAGGGTTGTAGCTCCCAAACTAACAGTGATAAGAATGTAGTTTAAATTGATTTGGGCGCATCTGGTTGCAGCGATTCCAATGCACGATAGAAAATACTATTGTTCTATTTAAAAAATTATATCTTTGTGCTGTAACTCTTTGAAAAATGATACAATAAACTATGTTCATAACTCCGCAGAAAGTGTAACATTTCTTGTGTTGACCTACTGCATAAAAATTTCCCGTCACCTATTATTTTATGAGTTACAGAGGCAAACACACTTAGTGAAACAGTTTAGAGTTCAATGATTTTTATTTGTATCAACTAGTTTCGATCCTTTCTTGGACCAACTTCAGGATTGCAATTCTCACATTTAACATAGTTACATTTAGGGAAACTTCAAGCAACCTACCTTGGTGCCAACATTAACTTAATAAAGAGAAATACTTGTAAAATAAAACGATGTCTCTTTATTGCTACCAAAGATGGGTGGAGCTGACAAAGGTGCAGAGCCTTAGCTGTTTCAGAGCAGTAAACCTCGCTCCAGCCAGCAGTGACGCACTGGAAGGCTCCCAAGCACTTGCCCAACTCCACGACATCACTCGGTATAACATCGTTTTATTTTATTGCTCTTTCTTAATTGAGGTTTATGTTGGCAATAATGTATGTTGCTTGAAGGTGCTCTAAATGTAAGTGATACATCTAAGAGTTGCAAGCCTGAAGAAGGGAATAATAATAATAATAAAAAGACTGAGACTCAGGCGAGAACATCATAATATTTTGGGTGAGCAAGGTAGCTGGGACATACTGTACATGTGGTGTCTGTTTTTCAGACATGAGCGAAAGAAGAGACACCACCTATGTATAATTTATACAATTTGCCGATGACGGGCAATGATTCTTTATTCAGTGCGGAGCCACTCCTACGCCCTTGATCTTACGGTAATTAGTACAAAGTGACTGCCGGTCGCAATGGCAGAGCGGTTTGCGGCGATAGTCACAATCTGCACGTCCGCTACGGTCGCGGATCCGAATCCCCCCTCGGTCATGGATATTTGTGTCCTCTTTAGTATAAGGTAGTTCATAAGTATAGGGACTGATGACCCCCAGTTAAGTCCCTTAAGCTTAACAAGCATCTGAACATTTGATGCAAAGTGACTACGAGTTACAGTTCTAGTCGGCAGGGTAAAGTTGCAAATTTGTATGCGACGCGAGGCGTGCTGGAGTCCCCACTGGTGTACGAGTCAGCGCAACTGTCTAGAAAGCAGGAGACCCGTGGTTCGAATCCGGCTGGGTACACATTTACAACTTTACCCATTCGAAGTTAATGTTATACACCCCGTGAGTATGGATAATAATATTACTTATGAATCTAATTACCACGAATCCAACCCGTAAAGAAAGTCTAATAATAAATAATTTTAACAAATAAAGAAATATTTAATGCCGGCCGCGGTGGCCGAGGAGACTAAGGCGCTCCAGTCACGGTCTGCACGGCCACTAAGGTCGGGGGTTCGAATCCCCCTTCCGGCATGGATATTTGTGCCGTCCTTATTAATAGTTAGTTCATAAGTAGTTTGTAAGTTTAGGGACTGATGACCCCGTAGTTAAGTCCCATAAGCTATACAAACATCTGAACATTTGAATATTTAATTGGGGGGGGGGCATTTTATTCACCTCGGAGAAAATAAAATATGATTCATATTGGAAAACTGCCTTAACGCAATAGAAAAATTTGAAGGCCGTACATTTAACCAAATATCTTGGAAATACTATTATGTTAGATTTGAGTTACGAACACACAGAAAATGTCGTGGGGAACGTGAACCAATTTTCCTGGTAGAGCCTTTCGACGATGCAACATAACTTTTAGAGTGACTGTCCACGCTACTACTTTTAGTCCCCCTATCCAAACCAAACAACAAACACTACTCTTGTACGTCCGCTTTTTTTTTGGGGGGGGGGGGCGGGGGGGTTATGGGGACGGGGAGATCGGATGGTATTCTACATGATATGAGATCCCCATCAGGATTTGCGTAGGACGTACAGAGAAGGCCAGCGGCTCATTTTCAATTATCGCGATACAGGCGAGAGAGTGTTACGGAAAATTATGCAGAAGTTAGAATCAATGTATCAAGGGGTTTTCGTAGTGGCTTGATCTCCTTAAGAAATTTCGATCACCGACTTTCTACTCTAAATGCGAAAATACATTTTTGACCCACAACTACATAGAGTAGAGATTATCGTCGTAATAAAACAGGACAGATTTAGGCGTTCTTTCTCACCATGGGCTATTCGAGAGTGGGATGTCAGTTAAACCGTAAGGAAGTGGTTCGATGAACCCTCTGCAACGAGCTTCAAAGTTATTTGAAGACGAACCATGTATATACAGAAGACGTTTCCGAAAGGAGCATTATCTAGTATAGTCCTGCTTTCTGATAATGGTTAAGCCTCGCAACGAGAGATAAGACTGTGCCTCAGTCAACAAACTCTACACAGTTACTTTATCAACCAAATGCTCTAATTAGGACAAATATGATAGTCGCCAGGGTGACTATTATGGTGAGTACGTATGTACACAATAAATAATAAAGACGCAGATTGTTAGTGAAGTACGTTTGGATAATAAAGGTTCAAGAGCTTTCAAATTAAAAGAAAAATGCTTTTGTGCCCAGTACACGCTTTCGGGAGCCACGGTGGACGAGTTTAGTCTTGGTCTTCGCTTCTACGTCACGCATTTACCGACACCAATGAGCGTTGAGTATTGTTCTGCGAAAACTTCTGCGACTGTCGGAGACATAGCCAACTTGATTGTAGCTAGCTATTCAGTGGATTTTATTATACGTATTTGTAAATTATTTATTAAGGAGGCAATGGAAGAAGGATACGGAAGGAAAGGATTGACGTTAGTTGCATAGGGGCACTGACATTATACAACTGAGACAAGTGAACAATGAAAGCACGGCCGGTAATCAAACCCGAGATTCCCGCTTCGGGCCAGCGGTCGCCAAAGCACTTGGTACACTTGCTCGCCTCCGTCTGAAAACTTCCACAACACGCGTGCTACTGTTGTTGGGTTGCTTTCGTCCATGTCCTATTATATTTGACATTACCATTTCCCACACGAGGTCGGACGTAACACTGCATCTGCGGTGAAGAAAATGAACCAAATACTTATAACAGATCGGTGTGGTGTCTGTTCTCACGGACATGGCCAATAGAACAGACACCACACCCCATCTATACTAAGTACGTACTGTATTTGTTGCAAGTAGCTCAAATCAAATGTTTGTAAATCACTGGGATCAAACCAGTGGCACAGCCAGGATTTGGTTCTGGAGCGGGGGCTAATTTTTTTTTAAAAGTAAAGCCTATTGAATTTATTAATCTATAAGAGAGGACACGGTTCGTAGTAATCGATGTTAAGGCATCGACTAAAACAAAGGTAATATCGGGCGTTTCACAGGGTAGTGTTATTGGTCTTCTGCTTTGCCTTATTTACATAAGCGATTTAGGGGAAAAATCTAAGCAGCTCTGTTAGGTTGTTTGCAGACGACGTCGTCATTTACCGTCTAGTAAAATCATCTGAAGATCAAAACCAGCTGCAGAACGATCTGGATAAGATATCACGATGCTGTAAAAATTGGCAATTGACTCTAAATAATGAGAAATTTGAAGTCGTCCACATGAGTACGAAAAGAAATCCGTTAAACTTTGTTTACGAGATAAATCAATCAAAAGTGAAGGCCGTAAACTTCACAAAATACCTAGGAATTTACTATTACTTAAGACTTAAATTGGTAAGAAGACGTAGATAATGTCGTGGGAAAGGCGTATCAGAGACTGCGTTTTATTGGCAGAACCCTTAAAAGATGCAACAGAACTACTAAAGACGCTGCATACACTATGCTCGTCCATTTCTGGAGTATTGCTGCCCAGTGTGGGATCCTTATCAGGTCGGTTTGACGGAGGACATCGAAAGAGTCCAAAGAAGGGCAGATCATTTCGTATTGTCATGATACAGGGGAGACAGCGTTACGGAAATGATACAGGATCTGGGATGGGAATCATTACAACAACAGTGCTAATAGCTGCGGCGTGGGCTACTTACGAAATTCCAATCGACAACCTTCTCCTCCGAATGCGAAAATATATTGTTAACTCCAACTTACGTAGGTAGAAACAATAATCAGAATAAAATACTAGAAATCAGAGCTCGAAAGGAGAGATTCAAAAATGTTTGTTAAGCTTATGGGACTTAACTACGGGGTCATCAGTCCCTAAACTTACAAACTACTTATGAACTACTTACGAACTAGGACGGCACAAATATCCATGCCCGAGGGGGGATTCGAACCCCCGACCGTAGTGGCCGTGCTGACCGTGACTGGAGCGCCTCAGTCACCTCGGCCACTGCGGCCGGCAAAGGAGAGATTCAGGTGTTATTTCTTCCCACTCGCTATTCGACAATGGAATGGGAACTTAAATGTGATTTGCAGAGTATCCCATGTAGATGTAAAAAATAGTTCTACATCTACACTTTTTATTATGTAACCAACTACGAAAACAATGAGTAGGCTCTCATTAATTTGAAAGTGGAAGAAGAGCAACATGGTGGAAATGGAATGCATATAATCAACTCATAATAATTATGGAGCTTATATGTTACTAGCCAAAGAGAAAGGTCGTCACAGTTTAATTAACATGAGACTCTGTGTAAAAATTAAACTAAAATAACACTATTGTCTTTCAGAAAATTCCACTCGGTGGCGCCGCTGACTTTCTAAGCAACGGGTTGTCGCATATGAACAATCGGCTCGTAACTTCAGCATAGCAGTAACAATAGCGGCAGCATCAAAGCTGGGTGCGGACGCATTAAAACTGCTCACAGTGGCGGCATAACGTTGGCGACCGAGTGTCACATTCACTTGTACTTGACAAATTATAGTTACGTTGTGATTTATCACATGTGTGCCATTTCAAATTTCCGGTGCCGACCTGTAAAAAAAATTGAAACAATAAAAAATAAGATTAAAAATTCATTGGGAGGTGATGGGGGATCTTCATCCTTATTAGCCACCCTCCCCTCTCCCCGTGGCTGTGCCACTGACGTAACTACTGTCGTTATCAATTAGACTTACAAACTATTTAACCTAGGTTAACCTAACCTAATTACACATACACACACACACACACAAACACACACAAACACACCAGAGCCCAATGGAGGACTCGAACCTTCGACGGGAGCGACTTCGCAGTACCTCACAAAGTGCCTAGAACCGCTCGGGACGGCCGCAGTGGCCGAGCTGTTTGCGGCGCGCCAGTCACAGTTTGCACGGCCGCTACGGTCGGGGGTTCGAATACCCCCTCGGACATGGATGTTTGTGTCGTCTTTAGTATAAGGTACTTCATAAGTAGTTTGTAAGTTTAGGGACTGATGACCCCGCAGTTAAGTCCCTTAAGCTAAGAACATAGTACGCAAAATCTCGTAATTTTGAAAGATTTGCATACCAGCTTCAGGAGCTGTAATGTTAATGCCAATTATTTTGTGGTCTTATGATCGTATTATAACCTATAGACAGAAACATAATATACATTCTTTGCTTCGCTCATTTCATATAGTTTTTATGTTTGGCAGGATGATTCGAGCTAAGTATTGTGAAATAAAGTAATAAAATGAAGCTGATAACTTTAGTATCTAATCTGTTAATCAGAAGTAATAGCTCAAACGACCCTGTTTCACACGGTTGTTGAATATATTTCATGTAGGTGACATAGGACGCGGAATACGGAATATACTACATGTATAAATTCAAATAGAATACAATTTCATTTGAAAACATCTGTTTAGTTCATTAGCATGGTCCTATCAAGTAGCAGAACATTTCGAAATGATTATTTTCGCATATTATTCCGAACTCTGACTAGTATGCTGTGTTTACAACCACGCACAACTACTCGCCAAACTGAACGTAAAATTTTCTTTAACAGCTGACATTTGCATATTACGCGAGTGTAGAGGCATGCGCAGAACTCTGGCAGCTGTAAATGTCACGTCTCGCGCCAGTGAACTTTCGCGCTGGAATGACTCCGCTGTTGGCAGCCGGCCCCTGTTAGCTGATACCAAACAGACGAATACGTTTCCCCTGAGAGCTACGCCCAGCGCTGGTGCAGCACTCAATGAGTCACGGCTGGATCGCTGAACAACTGCCATGGTACGTTCCAGGCGAACGAAAACGCTGCGAGCAGCATGAGTAGCACACTCACTGCTGCCAGTAGTAGATTGCCGGGTGCAATCTGAGTTTTCTTACAACATTGACAACGGTATACATTCGTTGAAAGTTTCGAGCCGGCTGCGGTGGCCGAGGGGACTGAGGCGCTTCAGTCACGGTCTGCACGGCCACTACGGTCGGGGGTTCGAAATCCCCCCTCGGGCATGGATATTTGTGCCGTCCTTAGTCTTTGCTAGTTCATAAGTAGTTTGTGAGCTTAGGGACTGATGACCCCGTAGTTAAGTCCCATAAGTTCTACAAACATTTGAACATTTTTGAAAGTTTCGAACTTCAATATAAAGGAAAAAGTATTGTTATAAATATTTATTTTTAGTGCCACCCAAAAAGCAGAGTGAATAATTTACAATCAGCCAACCAGTTGCAACTAAAACTTCGTGGAATATAATTAACAGAATAAAACTGGTACTTGCATATCACAGTAGCTGAAACATGCGTATAATCAAGGGAATTGCAATTAAATGATACACGAAATGTCACGTCATTTGAAGGAGAGGGTGGTTACCAGGATCGGTGGCGCATGCGCCGTAGAACATAAAGGGGGGGGGGGGCGGAGGGATGATGAAAATTGACAAAAAATGTCAATTTTCGATTTATTATATGTTGGTACTACTCATGGACAATGAGTTCTCAAAGTAACAATGTTGAAATAGCATCCGAAGTGCCTGAAAATTAATTAAAAGTGTTATGCGGCCTCCCTGCCACGCTCACATTTTGAAACAGCGCTTCAATACCAGCTCAGTGAAAAACTATTCTGTGTATTCCTTTCAACCAAATGTGTTTTGGATACATCTATAAGGCCGTACTCTTTGGTTTTGTAGAGCACCTTTGACTGTTCCATATCTTATAAACAATAACAAACTAGCTGCATCGTTTATGTCGAAGCAATTCTGTTTTTACCTTGTGATACTGACGGAGTTTTATAGAAATGTTCGTCATTTAGTTATGCCTCGATCACGAATAGTGTATAAAAACTGGATAAACTGCATTTGAATAAGTTATTGAATAGAAGACGTGAGAAACAATGACAAACCAGCAACGAGGCTAAGTCTGAAGTATGAACGTATGCACATCTCTGCTGCTGAAACGGTAATTGAAGACCTGGTAAAGGAAATAAGACAGACATCAAGAAACCAGTAGAGAAGCCTTGAAGGGAAAGACGACCCAGAGTACAAATGTGGCGCCTTCCGAAGAAGTGACTTAAGGAAAAATGTCAGATTGAACTTGAAATTGCGCTTCCTGAAAAGTTTATGTACCTATTCCTCAGATTCTATTATGAAATTTGGTACATATATGTCTGTAAACGCAATAAACGTTGTTTCAAGAGCAAATTTTCAAACTCCGTTTACAAGATGAGATGTGCGGCAAAGTGCTTGGAATTTTGCATGAATTTGAAATTGTGCACGTGGAATTATAATAAAAGTATGAAAACTCTCCTAATTGAACTATTCAAAAAACCTCATATTGGTAAACGTATATCTGTCCCACTGAATCTAGTTGTTAGTAGTCTTACAACAAATTTAACATTTTGATATTTCCAACCGTTTGTTCCAGTTCCTTTCGATGAAACTCACACATATACGACAACGGAAACTTCTGAATATTTTAATACTATTACAAAATAGTTGAGACATAGAACAAATCGTTCTCATTGAACGAAACGCCGCGAGTTTTTTAAAACATATACGTGTTTCATTTTTTTATTCTGAACTAGTGTGTCAACGACATTGCGTTGAATGAATAAACTTTTTTCCCGTAGAAAGATTAATAAAGGTGTAAAAACGACAAATTCTAGGTGTTTGATACAACCATGATTTTCCATACAGTCATCTGCAGTCAAACGGAAACCATTACACGCTTCAACAAATATAGTACCTTACACGAATAATAGCGTCTACGGTAGTGCGATTTATTAATTAAATTAAATGTGGCAGAAACAGTGGTTATGAATAAAAACATAGCTCATCTATTGATCTGAACTCTATTTCGTTTTCTTTGACATCCCTATAATCATAAATGACTCCAACTTTAACATAATGTATTTATTAAAGTGATTAATCGTTCGTAAAAACGGTATTTTTTGCTCCACCTACACAAAAGTGCATATACAGAGTGTTTCACTAAGTGTGTTTGCCTCTGTAACTTATAAAATAATAGATGACGGGAAATTTTAATGCGGTAGGTCAACCCAAGAAATGTTACACTTTCTGCGGAGCTATGAACATAGTTTATTGTATCATTTTCCAAAGAGTTACACCAAAAAGATATAATTTTTTACAATAGTCTTTTTTTATCGTGTATTGGATTCGTTTAAAGCAGCTGCGTCCAAATCAATTTAAACTACATTCCTATCACTGTTAATTTGGGAACTACAACCCTTCAAAGTTCCGGGGGCGGCGCTGCGATAGCGTTGCTGACTGGCCGAGTGGCTATCCCCTGGGGCACGGCCCACTGCCCCATGACCACCAGCCAGTCAGCTACGCTGTCGTAGCCTCCGCCCCCTAAACTTTGAAGGGTTGTAGCGTAATTGGGTAAATTGATAGAAAGTCTTGTCAATATTAATATTACTTCACCTATTAATATAATTAAATGTTTCTAAACAATAACTTCGTAATAAACGGTAATTATACAGAAACTAATGAGTGCACAACTTTCCTAACATTAATTGTGAAACATAATGATACCTACTTTTACATTAAGCACATAAAATTTAATTAGTCTCATTAGAAATTCTAATTAGTCTAATATATGACGTACAACAATTTGCCATCTTTCTTGAACTAATTAATAGTTGCTAATTAAACAAACCTCTGCGGCGTCAAATAATTGAGATTAACTTCAGCTAGTCACGTTAGAAAAAAGAATAACAACGTTTTTGGACAAAGAAAATGATAATAGATTAATTAAATTCGTACCTATTATAATGCAACACTGGTATCTGGCGGTTCAGTAATGAAAGCAAATGGGAATAGCTCCCAACACGCTTCGTTACAACTTATCCTGTTTTATTTATACAGGACTAGTGGCGTCGAACTAGTCGATATTTTTTTTGAATGTATACTTTCTTTCATTTTTACTTCGACGTATACGGCATTTCACTTTATTTGTACGCAGCCAGTAATCACTAATAATCTCGACGAGGGGAGACCAGCTCACAGTAACTAGTCCGTGCTTTATTGCTTAATCACATTACATTTAATTACGCTAAACGCATTATCATGTGCAGCTCATCAGGGATAATCACTGATCATCCAGTCGATAAGTGGCTGCGAGGGAGGGGAGGAGGGGGAGGGGGAGGCGTGAATTCGACACCACTGCCGGGATTTCGCTCAGCAATTAAATAAAGCAAATAACCGCCCACGCGGATACAACACGCCGCACCGCTACTCTCTCTCCCCTCCTAAACCTCCTTTGGATTAGTGGCCTACCGCTGCGAGTCGAGCTAAAATAATTGGGACATATATTCCGCAGACCACCTCCCATCCAGTTAGTGTTCACAGGGCGGGTTATCAGCATCTGACGCTTCCTGAACATCAAAGGCTTTAACGATCGATCAATCGGTAACAGGAAAGTGGAAGACTGAATGACAGTGGAACACGTTTTGTACTTTCAGAGTCAAGTGATTTCTGCCTCCCCCAATCAGAAATATAGGTTTTGTTGTACAGTGGACAATTTTTTTTTGTCATTGTGTCTTGTTATATTTCCTTTCATATGTCATCGTACGGTCTGTTACGTTGTGTTCCTACGTATGTTTCATCATCTTCGCTCTACGATAATTAACAGTTATGTGTCAGTGCCGCGATGGAGTGGCCGAGCGGTCTAAAGCGTCTCGCTGCGGAGCGCGCGGTTACTCGCCGTGGAGGTTCGAGTCCTCCCTGGGGCATGGGTGTGTGTGTTTGTCCGTAGGTTAGTTTACCTAGGTTTAAGTAGTTTGTAAGCTATGGATTGATGACCACGCAGTTTGGTCCGATAGATTTACAAACATTCAAACATTTTATGTGTCAGTGTGAGTTGTATTTTACTAATGAAAATATGAGGCTTCAAATGTTCAAATGTTTGTATAGTATATGGGACTTAACTACGGGGTCATCAGTCCCTAAACTTACAAACTATTTATGAACTACTTACGAACTAGGACGACACAAATATCCATGACCGAGGGGGGATTCGAACCCCCGACCGTAGTGGCCGTGCAGACCGTGACTGGAGCGCCTTAGTCTCCTCGGCCACCGCGGCTGGCAGTATGAGGCTTCCTACGAGTAGGTGAAGCCAGTGACGGATATCCTCTGTTAAGGAATTTCTTAGATTTGTAGCATTAAGGCTAAGCATACATGAGCAATATCCGATTTGCAAGTAAATGTCAGTGTTATTCCCTAAATAAGGGTGAAGATCTTTAACAATTAGCGTACACATTTTATTTCATGACGAACCATGAAAATGAAATTGTATCGTTTGTGTTCAAATAGCCTCTTGCACTATACAGGTAATAAGAATGCGTTTTTGATGCAAATTTATCGTAAGGCTTTTCAATAGGATCGCGACTCTCAATAGTGATCCACACACGAAAATTACAAACTTCCTGAATGTGTTCTGGAATGTAAGCGTTCAAATTTACTTTCTGCACTCCCATGTCGATTACTTTCCGTACAATCTGAAACATTACAGTGAACAGCAAGGCGAACCCTGTCATCAGGATATTAAGGAGATGGAGGAAAGATACCAGGGAGTATGGAATTAAAACATGATGGCTGACTACTTCTGCACATAAACCTTAGGTTGCACATGTGGGAGCGAGGGAAACCGTCTCCGGGCCCCATCTACGTTCTTTGTTCTGGCGCAGGGTAATCGCGTTGGATCGGCGATCCAATAAACGATAAATTCATGGGATCCTTAATGTCCATAATCCAAATTACAAGCCGGCCGCGGTGGCCGAGGTGACTGAGGCGCTCCAGTCACGGTCAGCACGGCCACTACGGTCGGGGGTTCGAATCCCCCCTCGGGCATGGATATTTGTGCCGTCCTAGTTCGTAAGTAGTTTATAAGTAGTTTGTAAGTTTAGGGACTGATGACCCGTAGTTAAGTCCCATAAGCTTAACAAACATTTCAACATTTTTTCCAAATTACAAGCCTCAATAAGCAGAATTGTGGCTGATAGAACGGAAACACATGTAAAAGGCATTCAGTCATTTCAGAAAACCAATAATGTAACAGAAAGTCACCTTGTTCAAGAAAACGAAAAAATCGGAACTAGTCAATAATTAATTGACATGAAGACACACAATCTTGGGGAACACTCAATTCGAGAGCAGCCTGATTTCTCGTACAAGTAGAAACTCATTTACAAAAATCACATCAATGGGTCTTGTGTACGTCTCCAACTTTGGGGCGAAAGTCTCTCTCCTACTGATATCATTTTTATGAATTACATCTTTCTTAATGATACATATCTACTCCTGAATAATTCAAAGAATAAGATAGTAGTTTTGCCTTTTGGAGAGCCCCTTTTTCACAGGGAAGTATCGCGTAACGTCCCTTCGTGGAGTTTCGGCTGCGGAATTTATCAAACTAAAATCGACCAAATTGTCTCGGCATCATTCCGCAAAACTACATGTCCCTTTTCAGGGACGTCTAAATTTGGCTGTTGCAATGGATCCACAGTTTCCTCAGGAGCAGCGATACAGCAATAGGACTCGTCGGGATGGGGAGGGGGTGTTTCAAAGCCAGAGCTATATTGAGGTGCCTCGCACGGTCGACAGGTGTCAAAGATGTTCAAAAATGTTTGTAGAGCTTATGGGACTTAACTACGGGGTCATCAGTCCCTAAACTTACAAACTACTTATGAACTAGCTAATACTAAGGACGGCACAAATATCCATGCCCGAGGGGGTATTCGAAACCCCGACCGTAGTGGCCGTGCAGACCGTGACTGACGCTCCGCAAACGGCTCGACCACCCCGGCCGGCGCCAAATCACCTCCCGAAATACTAGTTGTTGTCGAAGACGTTGCCCAACTGTATTCCCGTAAATTTTTTGAACATAATATACAAATAAGCCCAACTTTCAGAACAAAAGTAAATGCTGCAGAGATTAGTAAATTAGGAATACCTTCCGCACTACCACATCTGGCTCAAGTCGTAAGTTGTCAGCAGTCGTAAAAATCGAAAGACTTCAGACAAATAATACATAGCCGTTCACAGTGGCCGAGCGGTCCGCGGCGCATCAGTCACAGTCTGCAAGGCCGCTACGGTCAGGGGTTCGAATCCCCCCTCGGCCATGGTTGTGTGTGTCGTCTTTAGTGTAAGGTAGTTCATAACGCACTAGGATTCTGGTACAGACGTAGAGATACTGGGACTGCGTTATTAGAGAGGCCATTGAAATTAGCACAAGTGACGACCTCAAACCGTGACTGTGGCTATAATCTTAGCAAAGCTTGGGAACCAACGATTGGCTTAATTAAGAGTAAATGTAGCAAACGTAACGAAGTGACGACCACGGCGGACAGAGCCCTCACACCGACGTCATCTCAGACGCCGGCGCAATCGGTTCCACTGCGCGGCCGCGGCGCGGGGCGCGGACCGCGGAGGGGTCGCTCCGCGGGCTGAGGGTATTTAAATAGCCCGTTACCGGGCTAGAACCCAGATCCCTTCGAGCAGCCGTAGCGTGCGGATCTCCGTGGCGGCGCGTTTCCAGAAGCTCAGTCCGTTAGTTCACGTGATGATGGCGACATGTATGATCGCCGAAATATTGTGCCCGTTGGACACTATAGACAGGCAGTACACCCGTGGATATTTTCAGTTCATAAGTAGTTTGTAAGTTTAGGGACTGATGAATCCGCAGTTTAACCTTAAAGTAAAAAAAAAAAAAAATCGAAACCAGTTTTTTACCGCTTTAAAAGTGTGGCTTTTTCGTACAGAATATCGTCACAGCTTCGCCAGCTAATACTACTTTATTACAATTTTTTCAGACATGTATTTTGTTAATTTTTATTGTTAAAACCATATTGTGAAAGTATACGCAATGGCGCCAGTATCCTGGGTTCCGGTGTTAAGACGTCATACATTTGAAAATCAAGGCTAAATCTACATGATGATTGAATAGTAGTAAATAAGTATTACAACTGTTCTAATGTATACTTACACTCTAATGTATTAGACATTTAGAATGCTACAAGTACTTGTCGACGTAAAATTGGAATGAAAGTAGATTTTATAATTTAGGCTTCATTAAGACACCGAAAAAGTCAGAAATACAGTTTAGGCACTTCAAAACTAATACATTCTCTATATTCTGCAAGTGCCCATTTAACAAAATGTATGTATCTGTAATGCCCTTCATTTTGCCTAAATTCGCCAACATAGCTCATTGCCCCAGTCGCAAAATTTGGCTAAGAACGTAAAGATTTTGCGAAACAATTAGGTTAGAGACGCGAAATCGAAGCTAAATATTTGTAGATTACGTTGATACGAATATTAAAACCACTGACAGCCTATAGAGGTACTTATTTCAATAAAGTACAAACTAGAAAATCAGATCCGAAACGTCGAAACTGACAATTCGTTTCACACGATTAATATCTGTCAAAAGAGAGGGAATTTAGTCTGTTTGCTTTAAATGCTGCCACTTTAGGCATGCGTGTGTGCAGATCAGCATCTGTGGTATTATTTACCACGGAAGTAATAAGGTTGTGACGTCATACATTTGTTCTCGTTTAATCACACTCGTTAAAAAATATATTTATCTGTCTCACGTACAAGTTTTCTGCCCTATTGTATTAATAAAGTTTGTGGATCACTGAAGTTTGTAGCAGTTGTAAACGTAAGACACGGTGGCCTTCGTTACACGCTAGGCAGGCCTCGCGGGGTATTTTAACCAGCGAGGACTCGCGCGTGATCGTTTTGCTCACAGTAGTTTTAAGACAATCGGCATTTTACCAATTTTAAATAGTCAAATATTTGTGATTTGTTATTTAGACACATTAATTACATTATAAACTATCAACAAATAATACAATCCCATAAGACAGCATTGTCTCATTGTACCAAACGTATTAAACCTAAGGCGAGCCATTGAATTAAAATATATGCGGTGGCCGGGATTCAACCCGGGACCTCCTACTTACGAGGTAGGTGCTTTAGACAAAGCTAACACCGCATTGTAGCTAAAGCAACTACACAGACTGTCTTAAAGCACGTCTCCCACCACACCATTCACTTTAATTCTGCCTCATTTTCCATGTGAAATGCGTATCAAATTTCCTGGGCTCTCCTATATTGGAATAGCGAAGAACGAAAATAGGAACTATCCCGCCTTGTTCCTCAGGCCGAGGTGATATAAATGTCAACAAATACGCATTTCACATGGAACATGAGGCAGAATTAAAGTGTAGGGTGTGGAGGGAGACGTGCTTGAAGACAGTCCGTGTAGTTGCTTTGGCTACAACGCGGTGTTAGTTGAGTGGTTACCGGGCGCCGTGGCTCACCGCACCCGGTGAGAGGGCTGAACGCACTCTGTAACAAAAGAGCTGAGCAAAATCATCAACGAACGACCAAGTACGAACAATGAATACGACCGCAGATCTACCTGAAAAAGCGGTCTAAACCACCTAGCCGGCCGCGGTGGCCGAGGTGACTGAGGCGCTCCAGTCACGGTCAGCACGGCCACTACGGTCGGGGGTTCGAATCCCCCCTCGGGCATGGATATTTGTGCCGTCCTAGTTTGTAAGTAGTTCATAAGTAGTTTGTATGTTTAGGGACTGATGACCCCGTAGTTAAGTCCCATAAGCTTAACAAACATTTGAACATTTAAACCACCTACCTAGTAAGTAGGAGGTCCCGGGTTCGAATCCCGACCACCGCATAAATTTTAATTCAGTGTCTCTCCTTATGTTTAATACATTACAAACTGTTCTTTAACTATCTGAAAAATGCTATACTTGCAATCAATCGCGTAACTTTTACAGACGCGAGTTCTCGCGAGTTAAACAGTCTGTGTAGCGCGTTTCTTGCTGGAATAAACAAAATAAATAATCCTACAGAATGTGATATTCCTGGCCTATGGCCACTTCATATTTCTGGCCGCTGGCCGTTTCTTTGCTAACATCGTACGTGTCTTAAACGCGGAAGAAAGATAGAAGTGCAGCATATGTTGAAATGTGGGGTGGGGAGCAGTAGCATATGGCACAGTAGATGCTGGTTCCCGTGGGAAAGCCCGCCTATGTTACTGGTACTCTCCTCGCATTGGCTGCTGCATATCACGTCACGTGATTTCTTTTGTAATTAGTTTTGTTTATTATAAACTAAATATTAATTATTCAGAGCTGAGAAATTGTAATATATATCTTCCAAGGACAGGCTAGGTTTTGACAATTTAAAAAGTTTAAGGTGCCTTCTCTTATTGTAACAAGAGAAGAGCGATTTTGCAGAAGGCGCGAGATGGCCCTGTTTTGGCGCGAAATAGAGCGTCAGGTGCCCTCTCGCAACGCGCCGCAGTTTCAGTCTCGAGCTGACCACTATATGCGCCGGACCGTTCCGGTAATGAGTAAAGTTTTGTATAATTGTGATATCAGTCGAGGTCTCAACAAGAACTATGGGCAGGATAGGCCGTTTCGTATTAACAATAGTTGTTCATATTTTATTATTTATTTAATAAATGGCATCCCTGACAATTAAGAATCTCGCGAGTCGCTACTTAATGCTTCCGTCATACAGAACTTATTTTAGCCTCACTTGTAAGCTGTAGAAGAACCAACGACCTGTGTGCTGTCTTCTGCGCTGGGGACACAACTATAGAAGGCAACAGGTTAGCCAGAACTCTATGCTCTGCATACAGACTTGGACAGCAACTACGACACCTCGTGCGAACTGTAGGGCGTTACAAACGCACACTGCTACGCAACAGCATCCGCAAGGATGTGGAGGTTTTAGGGAACTTATGGGAGGAAGCACTACCAGCTTCCCCGTCCACAAATATAAAACTCTAGGGAGCTTGTAAGAACAAACACAAAATTGAAACTTCCTGGCAGATTAAAATTGTGTGCCGGAACCGGGACTCGAACCTGGGACCTTTGCCTTTCGCGGGCGAGCGCTCTACCACTGAGCTACCCCGACACGACTCACGATGCCGCCTCACAACTTTGGCGGAAGTAAAGTTGTGAGGCGGCATCGTGAGTTGTGTCGGGGTAGCTCAGTGGTAGAGCGCTTGCCCGCGAAAGGCAAAGGTCCCAGGTTCGAGTCCCGGTTCCGGCACACAATTTTAATCTGCCATGAAGTTTCATATCAGCGCACACTCCGCTGCAGAGTGAAAGTTTCATTCTTGAAACACAAAATTGTGTATTTTAATTTTGATAATGAATTTGTTCTACCAAGAAGCGACGGAAGAACCAGCTGACATTAAAAAATCATCCAACAACACCGAATTGTGACAAATTATGGTACAAAATACCGACTAATGTAACATAAAGTGTGAGTGTGAGTGGGACAGTGACGTGGAGGTGCGCGGTGCGTGTTGCAGGCGCGGCGGGCGCTGGGTGGTGCGATGAGCTTGTGAGGGATGCGGGCGTCGCCGCATGGCGTGTCTCCAGCCGCCCCCGCTGCGGCCGCCAGCGCCAGCGCCGCCACCGTGCCGCCAGAGCTGCGCTACCCGTTTGGCGTCCAGAACGACCTCGGGCAGGTCATCCTCGCCGCCAGGCCCAAGGTCAGTAAAACCACCGCACCCAGCACCTGCAGAGTGGCGTCGCTCAGCGACACGGCTTCGTCTGGCGTACGCCTTAGCTGCAGACGCACAGTAGAGTATATTTACCTACGTTTTATGCAGGACCAAATTGAGAAGTAAGCTTCCATTGTCAAGGAACGAGTTTCTAAATTAAAGTGTAACAAAACAGTAAAGGTAAAGCAGTCACCAATCCGAAGATTGGTTTGAACACCACAGTGCTTTACTAGGCATGGTACTGTTTGGAGGTGGTATGCAGTTGCCTTCCTCCGACCTTCGAACTGAATTACCCAGCCCGTTATAGGGGGACCTACAGTTTAACGTGGGTTCCAAACCACTCGGTATTTTTCACATGAGCATTACTGTCAGAGGTGAAAGAAGTGGAAAGTGACAGATAAAAATCCGAGGACCTGGCTGGGATCGAACCCGTGACCTTTGGATTTGTAGTCTGGCACTCTACCACTGTGCAACCGAGGCGCACAACAAATGAGTAGTAAGAAATAAAGTGTAACGTATAGCAATCCATTATTGATAAATATGAAGCAATGAATTAAAATTTGTGGTGCGGCCGGGAATCGAACCCGGCCTTCCATCCTTACTAGGCAGACGACTTAACCGTTAGACCACCACAGCACTAACGATTAATGCGCCTTGGAATAGTCTAAGTACGATTTCCCTCCACGTCACAAATTTTAATTTAGCTTCTGTGTTCCAAAGGTAATTGCCACTACTGGCAAGGCTCTCCATGCAGCGAGATAGCACATCGGCGATGGACATGGTGGAACAATCCTGTTTAGGTGATATAAATATCAATTTAATACAAATAAACATTCCATGAGACGGATTTTCATCCTCGCCGGCAGGCCCAAGGTCAGTAGAAGCACTGCACTCAGCCCCGACAGGGGAACGTCGCTCAGCGATGCGGTCTAGTCCGGCTCGCGCTGTTAGCTGCAGAGGCACAGAAGAGTTTATGTTTACTTGTCATGTTCTGCAGGACCAAACTGAGAAAAAAGTTTCCATTCTCAAGGAACGAGTTTGTAAATTAAAGTGTAACAAAACAGTAGTAATAAATAAAGTGTAACGTATAGCAATCCATTATTCATAAATATAAAGTAATGAATTGAAATTTGTGATGCGGCCGGGAATCGAACCCGGACCTCCATGCTTATTAGTCAGACGTCTTACCGTTTTTGTTTTTTTTTTTTTTTCTTTAAGGAAGGAACTTAATAAAAAGAATTACTTGCCACCACCACTTTTACACTAGAAAATAAAATAATTGACAAACTACACCACTTCAGGCATTGGCCCTATCTTATCCTAAGCCCAGTGCAACTAACGTTTTCAAATAGGGGGAACAATAAAAAAATAATAATAAAGGTGAAAAAAATGAAAGGACATTCAGTGTAGCTACAAAATGAAGTGTATTAATTCATTTGAATTTCATTTTATTCAATTTATTTAGTTTTATTTACCCGTAAAAGAAAATGTAAGGATCACCTATTTCATGGCAGGAACACCCCAACTTCTGGGTGGAGTACGAAAGACACTATAAAGATAATTTGAAAAATATAGCCCGTATTTTGGATTGCGGACAACTTTGCAATGTCGTTCGTTCAGAAAGTTCCAAAAATCAAGTTCGTTCTTCTCTCCATGTACAAACAAGTAGTGAACCGCATGTCCACATATCCATTTCACAGCGTTTGTCTTCGTCTGTGGGTAATGTCCCGATTCTGGAAAGAGGGGCAAATGGGAAAGTATGTGATGAGGTGTCGTACGGGTAATCAAAGCCAGCATCTGTCGCACCAACATCCAGACGCCTTCCGTCGATCCGCATACGAGTCGATGCTCGTCCGTGTCCATTACATCACAGGCGACGCACAGTGGTGTGTCTGCGAGGTGAATTCTGTGAAGTCGTGACTGGCACACTAGTTTCCCGTTGACTGTCAGGTACCATGTCGACTCGACATCAGTGGCAAGGTAAGGAGCACTCACCGAGCGCCAAACGACACTCCAGTTGACGCGGGTATGCTTCCCTTCAATCACATTTGGTGATCGGTTCTTCTGAAGAAAGCCATAGATCGCCTTCGTAGACATCAAGCGTGTCGGCAGTATCGCAGTGTGGATATAGCTCAGTTCGAGGAAAAAGCGGCGGAGTAAAAGAATGGCGCCGGAACATCCGAAAGCATGATAGGAGCAGAGAGAGAGCGCGGTGCAAGGGCCTCCAACAAAAGGCTGGTAAGGCATGTGGGATTACGGTGCCACAGCATCATGTGAGAGCTCAGGAAGAGGGCTGTCGCTCTGTCAGGCACATGGTACAGGCCTCGTCCGCCTCTGTTTCTCGGTAGAGTGAGGGTCTAGTATCTTATTTTGAACAGCAAGCCATGGCAAACATATGAACCCAGTGCAGCTAACATCCGTAATGCCATGGATGGCGGAATGGGTAGGGTTTGTGCAACGTGAGGGATACGTGACGCCATATATATATTAACATACTGTGTCCGCTGTAGAAGGTCGAGAGCCCTCAGACGATGACCTCGTTTAGTAGGCGCCGGCAGTCGAGGGCGGTCGTACGCCGCATGTCCCCTGTGAAGTCGAGTCCTAAGCATCGGATAGCTGTAGTTACTCGCAAAGAATCAGCGCTGTCTGCAGGAAGTCCCACACCTAAAGGCATGGCACATAATCTTCGGACATTAAGACAGCTGCCAGATGCTTCACCATACGTGCTCACCCATGCCAGTGATTCTCTTACCTCTGCATCGCTGCGTAGAACGAGGACGAGATCGTCAGCATAAGCAGTGCAGCAAAATAGAGGGCCACCGAGTGAGATCCCTGACAGCCGCTGACGGAGTGCACAAAGCAACGGTTCCATTGCATAAGCTTACAACAATGCAGAGAGCGGACAGCCTTGACGCACCGAACGCTGTATCGATATCGGCTGAGTAAGGCGACCATTGTATAGCACACGGGACGTCGCTCCTCGAAAAAGGCGCATTATGGCGTTGACGGTAGTATCATGGTATTTCATATTACGGAGTAATGCTTCCAAGTACTCGTGATCAACTCTATCGAAAGCTTGGTTGAAGAGTGGCCAAAAACCCAGGCATACGTCGAGCATGAGCTAGAGCGATTATGTCTCTATAGCGAGCAAGGGCGGTGCGGATAGACCACAACACCAATAACGATTAAGGCGCCTTGGAATAGTATAAGTCACAAACTTTAATTCAGCTTCTGTGTTCCAAAGATAATTGCCACTACTGCCAAGGCTCTCCATGCAGCGGAATAGCACATCGGCAATGCACATGGTGGAACAATCCTGTTTAGGTGATATAAATATCAATTTAATACAAATACACAATCCCTGAGCAGGATTTTCATCTCAAATATGTCAAAGATATTATTGATAAAAAATATGTGTTGTTGTTGTGGTCTTCAGTCCGGAGACTGGTTTGATGCAGCTCTCCACAATACTCTATCCTGAGCAAGCCTCTTCATCTCCACATATGAACGGCAACCTACATCTGTCTGAATCTGCTTAATGTATCCATCTCTTGGTCTTCCTCTGCGATTTTTACCCCGCACACTTCCCTCCAATGCTAAATTCACAATTCCATGATGTCTAAGAATGTGTCCTACGAATCTATCCCTTCTTTTAGTCAAGGTATGCCAGAAATTTCTTTTCTCCCCAATTCTGTTCAGTACCTCATTAGTTACGCGATCCACCCACCTAATCTTCAGCATTCTTCTGTAGCACCATATTTCAAAAGCCTCAATCCTCTTCCTGTCCGCACTGTTTATTGCCCATGTCTCACTCCCATACAAGGCAACACTCCATGCAAATGCCTTCAGAAAAAACTTCCTTAGGCTTAAATCAATATTAGATGTTAACAAATTTCTCTTTTTTAAGAACGCTTAGCATTAGTTTATTTGCTACAAGCAATGTGCATATTTCTATCACTGCATTATTGGATACTGCATCTATATTGCCGATGACATCCTTCACTACCAAACTAGAATTATTAAATATGTTACAAGTCATGTCATTTATATAAATGAGAGATAACATTTGCCCCAGAAAAGAACCATGTGGCATCCTCCACTCCTCAATTATATGCCATTATCCACATCACAGCCGTTTTCAACAGTGCAGAAAATAACCTTTTGCTGTCCGACAGTTGCGAGCTATTCTCCTTATTCCATAATGTTTCAACTTCTGCAACAGTATCTGGTGAGCAACACAATCAACTAAAAAAGTACGTATTGCAGTATTTTATTTAATCAATTTATTGTCTCAGAGAGACATGAGAATGTGACATTTTTGGTTGTTAAACCACTTGTGAAAACAAACTGTACATTCAACAGAAGATTATGAGAACTGAAATGATCACTTAACCTTGACTATGCAACCTTTTCAATAACAATAGCAGAAACTGATGGCATATATATATATATGAATGCCTGTTCGGTGTACGTTTATCAAGTCTGAACCACAAGACATAAAGAGCTAAAAATTTGTACAGTTACTAATGTCTACCCGGGGAAGGTTTTAGGCACGGTGTTATGGCGATCGGATAGCTATTTATTTATATATATTAATGTGAATGTCTGTTCGGTGTACGCTTATCATGTCCGAACGACAAGATGCAGAGACTTAAATGTTTGTACAGTTACTAATTTATACCTGAGGAAGGTTTTAAGCACGGTTTTATAGCGATCTGATAGATATTTAGTAATTTTAAAAATATAACGCGAAATGCGGAACAATAATTACTCTTAAAATTATATTTACTCTTAAAATTATATTTACTCTTTGGAAATGGTTTCATTGGTTGCATTGTTGCTTGAGAGTTGATAATGATGAAAGGGTGGGGTATATTGGGATGGAAAGTTATCGGTGTATATAAAATTCTGCGTGTGTGGGTCTTAATATTTCGCTCAGCAGCGAAAACTATAGAACGCAAACGATTGGTATGTGTGTAATTGTTGTCCGAAGTCTCCCGTTGTACACCATAGCAGTTCCATGCCGATAGCTATAAGGGGGTGGAAGATATGGTGCTTTAAAGTCGTCAAATTATTAAAAAATTCGGACTGAAGGCCAGCGATGACGTTTGGGACTCTATAGCAAGGAGGTTACATTCAGCGAAATGCGAAATGTTTAGTCTAAGCGTGCTACAATGTCTTCAGCTCTTTCTCTGTAAGGATAAGCATACGAATAAGGAAATATAAGAATAAATAAATAAAGCAGTAAAAACCATCAAGAGAACAGTCTCTGCTAACGGTATACTACGCCTTCCACATCGCTTCAACGTGTTCTACACAAATGTATACTTTTGTTCCGATATTAATGAAATTTTGCACACTCTACCTCAAAAACAAGAGGAATGTCACTGTCTGTATAAAATTTCGTTCGGTGCATGGTGGAGGGTACTTAACGTACGAAATATTAAAAAATGAATAGTTTTGCTCCAATCTATATGAATGTTTGCACACATGACCTTTGAACCAAGAGGAAGATCACTGGATACATAAATATTTGTATGGTACATGACAGAGAGTACCTTGCAGAAAACGTTGCCGAGAAAGGGAAAGGAGGAAACGAACAGAGAGATGGGAGAGAAAGAGGTGGATGCAGAGAGAGGGCGGAAGGGGATGTGGACTACGAGAACGTAGGATAAATAAACAACCGGGCAACGCCGGGTTTACAGCTAGGTTACTTTGGCCCTTCTTTCACTACTAAACACTTTGCCATAAAACAGATCATTCCGAAAGGAAAAAATTACAAATACGGCTAGGTACAGGGATAACACAGGCAGAATAATACCTTAGTATGTAAGTAATTTGTAAGTTGAGGGACTGATGACTCCGCAGTTAAGTCCTATAAGCTTTACAAACATTTGAACATTTTGTTACATACCCCATCATACCTACCGCTGTAACAACCGGTTTAAGTAATTTTCAAAAATGTTCATCAAATGTTTGTTAAGCTTAAGGGACTTAACTACGGGGTCATCAGTCCCTAAACTAAAAACTACTTATGAACTACCTACTAATAAGGACGGCACAAATATCCATGCCCGAAGGGGGATTCGAACCCCCGACCGTAGAGGCCGTGCAGACCGTGACTGAAGCGCCTCAGTCCCCTCGGCCACCGCGGCCGGCTAAATAATTTTATTTAGCACCATCAGCTGTGGGATCATCTATTTGTTTACCACAGTTTCGGCGGACCACACGCCATATTCAGACCTTTTATAGAATTGGCAATTGATAACATAGTACGTCTAACACTCTGAGGACCCAATCTATGTTTCATGGGCGTGCTCTTTTTAAGGATTGAGTATTGAATCTCACCGTTACGAAAAATGACGCCGCCCAGCATGGTAACTGTTGAATTACTGCAGCTATGGTCCATGGTTGTGTCGTACAAAATAACGGCTGTCGGTTCACTATTTTACTGTTAATCGACCACCCGCTGTCTAACGATCCACAGGTGAAAAATGGAGGTACGTCTACTAACATTCCGTACCGCTAAACGTAAAGGCCCTTCTCGTCAAAATATGAAGGATGGTCCACATCTGAACAGAGTGATGGTGGTAGATAGCGTGAAAAGATATGCTCAAACTGTTGAATTGCCTATATACATTGCGGTAAGTTTATCATTTGAATTTCGGTAAATTTCCGTTGTATATTTTATTTTACATGCTGCTGATAGAGATGATGGAGCCACTTCCACAGCTGTTCTCCATGTGGACAGAAGTCAAACGTATCATCGAATGACCGAAGCAATCATTCTAGGTTTAATGGTGCGCATTGGAGATTCGTTTCTTCAGTAAAGGTCATTAAACGTCCTCCTCCTTTCCTTGAAATAAAACAATCGATTTTTCTGATATTGTATAAAAATCTTGCTCAAAATGACCAACAAATCCTAAATCGTGAAAAAGCTCTGTGGTATCCTCAGACTCGGCAACGGCCGCGGAAGCCTATTCTTTACTTCTTTCTGCAGAATTCACGGAATTTATATTCATATAGGGAAACCCAAGTGGGAATCGCAGGTTAAAGACGTTTCATACGTACAACGCTGAAAATGCGCAAGAATAATTTACTATCCTTTTCAATTTTATGAGCTTTGAATTACAGTAAGTCACGAAACATCCACTTGGAAGAATTTTTGATTGTAACTGAATGACAAGCGTGTCTCGTGGTTTACCGTGCCTCTGCTTTGCCTCCACTGCGGGCCATGTGCGCGGGGTTGAAAGCCCCTTAACCCGCAGCTGTCGTTTGCATAGAGCAGCGCTGGCAAAGCGTGGCTCGGGAGCCACTCCAACCACTGCTTCGCCCTCAATTGGACTCGCGCACTCCTGTGAAGGCCTCTCTGCAGTCATACGGACCAGTTAAAAGAACAACTGTCAGTAATCGCTGATCAACCTTTCTTCTCGCTACTAGCTGTGTGTGTGTGTGTGTGTGTGTGTGTGTGTGTGTGTGTGTGTGTCTGTGTGAGAGAGAGAGAGAGAGAGAGAGAGAGAGAGAGAGAGAGAGAGAGAGAGAGAGAGAGAGAGAGAGAGAGAGGGGGGGGGAGGGAAAGAGAGGAAAGAAATCATGCCTCACTGTATTAGGATGTGTTCGTGCTGGTAGCAGGATTCATAAAATGGCGAAGCAACGCCTGAAAATTCGACATCAGAACTGAGTGATTGTTTACGGCTTGGAACAGCGCGCTTTCAGCGCTCGTGCGCACTAGTGAAAACAAGCTCAGCTGCCTGATCAGTGAGCGACTTTAAATAATAAACCAGTGTAGTTTACGTGGCAAAAAACGTGGTGGATGAGAAATCTGAAGGAGGTTTGATTGGCGAAAATTCTTGAATGCAATTCGTAAGTTGAAAACGTGACACCATAGAAATGAATACTACCTGCTCTTTCGATTTAAATAACAAAATATTTAATAACTTCTGGTGATATGGCCACCAAATCGCAATGAGGTTTTATTTCAGGTGAATGACGCCACAAAATTTGAGAGATGACATTTTTCTTCAAATTCTGCCAAATGGCTCTTATTTACTGAAACTCACGTATACGATGTCAGGTGTTCATCCAATTGACGTGGCTCGTAACCAGAGAATTTTACTAATGGACCTCGTCACGAGCCCAAACTCTCGTACACCAACAGTTACCCATTAGGAAAGTGATGCTCCTTTGGTAACAAGATCTTATAGCCGAAAATTCCACAAATTCACCCACTGTGAAGTGCATGGCAGAGAATACTCCACATCATTGTTACAGTTTCTTCTAATTCTACTCAGCACAGGAAGAGTGAATTAACTACGTCTCTGCACTCCTCAATTGGTTTAATCATACCTAGATACCGCAGTACTCGTTTCTGAATCAATCACTTATAGGGAAAGAAACCTCTTAATTGCCTCCCATTGCAACGTAGAATTTTGACATTTTGGTCCCCTATAGTGTAAGGAGGTAAAGTTGCTATCCTTTTGGAAAAATGTTATTGTAACTACAAATATATTGACTAAAGGAATAATTTCAACTATGGCACTTGTTCTTGCTTGTTTAGTGAATATGTAACACAAATATTACACAATAATAGACAAAAAATATAAGAAAATGCAGCCGGTCTGAGATAAAACTATAGAGCAACAAAGAGTTTCTTACCATCGCAGTTGCTTAAATTGTCTGCAACATCCAGAAACAATTAATGACCGCAGTCAAATGGCCGTGCGCACTACATTTCCAAACATTTGAACATTGAACTACTAATGCTGCAACATGATCAATACTGCACCGTCTATATTAGAAGTGAGGAGCTACACTTGAACTTGGTGAACGACTGACCCAGGCTTACCATCCGAGTTTCGTACAAAAGAAGTAAAGCTGAAACCACCTTCCCAAACTGGAAATTTGAGCATTATCCCTACACGCCAATGACATGGAAACTCTCTTCAAAACGAATGGATGACTATCTACTAACTAAAATGAGTACTAGAGGACTTCACAATGAACAAAGACCGAAAGGTAAACAGTAAGGTTCAACCACCATGAAGAAACATTACAAAAGAATACACCACTTGCTCCTTTCATTAACCAATACGGTATTAGCGGGGCCATCTTGAACTTTCAGAAATGAGACTTCGTTACCGAACCAGTAATTACCGAAGCGTGTGGGACGTATGATACTGTAAAAGCAAACCGTCGTAATAATCGTACAGACAAGCGACCGCCCCAACCGGTCGGCTCGCAGTACACAACACGCAAGGCTTATCCACTGTCGTGGAAACATATCGCGATATCGATCATCCACCAACGCATTTCTCTTGCGTGCAATACACGAATGCACGCCAGGGCTATATTCGGTCTCGAGAAACGATCCTTTCATATAATACAACGAAAGCCCCTATACCTCAGGCAAAATCGGTAAAAAAAAAACGGCCAACGTAAAAAAATAAATAATTTATAACTGTTGGCAATTTGGGAAAACATTGTTTACCCACTGTTCACAAGACTTTCAGTAACGTTCCACACTGTAGAGTGGGTGGCCCTCTCGAATTTCATCAACTCTGCATTTTTGCACGTTTCATTTGTAGATGAGAATAGTAAGAACAAGAGCATTAATCATATACATATACACACAAATATAGTTTCGCGAACATTTTAAATCAAACTAACGGTTTTGGAGATATAACCGTTGGATAAATTGTTATAAATGTTAATCATTGTAACTTTTGTTGCTCAGTCAGTTGGATGAACGAAAAAAATGTAAGTAATTGGAAAAATTTAATGACATTTCTATTGGACGACATTTATCGTGCATTCAGTACTTCTGAAATTAGGATTAGGTGTCAGCCGCGGCGGATTAGCCGTGCGCCTTGGGGCGCCGTGCTGCGTTGCGCGCAGCTGTTCGACGTCAGGGGTCGAGTCCCAAAAAATGTTCAAATGTTTGTACAACTTATGGGACTTAACTACGGGGTCATCAGTCCCTAAACTTACAAACAACTTATGAACTAGCTAATTCTAAGGTTGGCACAAATATCCATGCCCGAGGGGGGATTCGAACCGCCGACCGTAGTACCCGTGCACCCGTGCAGACCGTGACTGAAGCGCCTCAGTCCCCGCGGCCACCGCGGCCGGCAGGTCGAGTCCCCCCCGGGGCATTAGTGTTTTGTCATTAAGTTAGTTTACCATAGTTTAAGTAATTTGTAAACTACGGACCAATAACCCAGTAGCTGAGTCCGATAGATTTACAAATATTTGAACTTTTTTTTCCATTAGGAGTCAACAATGAAAACGTCCTCTCACTATACACTCAACTTTTTCCTCTGAGTGTCACAGCAGTTATTCCTTATACGTCTCCATTACAGCTAAAATTAGTATGTAGAACGAGGGGTTAGAACTTAGATAGTGGAGACACTATGCAATGGAATCTACTATTGTCGCTGATAGCACTCGTTTCTGACATACCTACCTTACCTTCGAGCAAATGGACTCGCCCGTACCACGTCACCGGCGTGCGCACAATCGAGGGAACCACAGTCACCTGTGAGCGAGCGGCGTCACTCTGTTTAAGAAGCAGAAACAACGGAGTTGGATCAAGATTCAATGTGCCAGAGGTCGTACAGCACGACAGCCGGCGCGAAAGTCGAAAGTACGTCAGAGCCCCAGCAGGGTGAAATTTATGGTGATTTTCATGTACGACCTGACGGTGCTATACTAACGCATTACGTTTCTCCACGGCAGACCGTCAGTGCACAGTATTACTGTTCGTTTTTTGGAGTATCACCTGTGACAAGCTTTCTGAAAGAAGCAGTAACACTTTCTGCGTAACCCACCCATCATTATGCACGACAATGCACGGGTGCAAACAGCGCAAGCTGTCGCTGCTCTGTTCGGTCGATGGGAGTGGTAAGTACTGTACCATCCACCATACTGCACAAAGTCCATGTGACTGATTTGATTCCAAAAATGAAGGAACCACTTCTTGGCATTCACTTCCGAACTGTTCCAGACATTCCGCAGGTAGTAGACCGCTCCATTCGCACCATCAACAGAACAAGCTCTTCAAACGGTTTACTACGCCTTCCAAAAGAAAAAGGGAAAAAAGTTCAAATGTTTGTAAAGTTGTGGGACCATATTGGAGTGTTCACTGGTCCATAAACTTACAAACTACTTAAACTAACTTCTCCTTAGAACAACCCAGACACCCATGCCCGAGACACCCATGCCCGAGGGAGGACTGGAAACACCGACGCGCGCACTGTAAGAAAGCACCTTAATGCGCACGGCTATTCCGCCGCACGCCTTCCACATCGCTAGTACGCAACGCTGGTGACTACTTTGAAGGAAAGTAACAGGTGCAAATATGTAGAACTTCTGTATCGGTCGCCACTGTTTAAGTTCCAACCCTCGTATATTTGTACAAGGCGCTCGTTGCAGTCCACCATGTTGCGTATGCAGTCGTTTCATTCTTTCTTTTCTTTAGTGTGAATTGAAAGCAGTGTATTTCTACATCCTACCAACTGTTTCATTTGAGATAAATCTATTTCGGAGGGAAATGTATGATTAGCAAAAGTTCAAAAATTACTGTTCTTGTCCAATACAACTAGCACTTCATTCTCATAAAGGAAGCCGCGGTGAAGTATCCGTGCGCACTAAGGTGTCTTGCAGCGGTGCGTGCGGCCATTCGCCGTAGGAGGTTCTACTCCTCCCTCGCGCATTGTTGTGTGCGATGTCCTTAGGATAAGTTTGTAAGTTTGGAGACCGATGACTATTGCAGTTAGGTCTCATAACTTTACAAACATATTATCTCATAAAGTAAAGACTGCTATCTACAGGGAACATGTAGGCCTGTGTGTTTTTCCAGAACGCGACTCCGAGAATCATAAGCATTTTTTTGCTAAGTTACTTCTCTACGGAGTGTTGTCTGTTGTGAGACTTGATTCGTGATATCCTGTCAGAAAGGTAGTAATAAACAGACAAAAATCGGTTAAAGCAAAAGTGAAACGTGACAATCCACAAGTAAGTGTCATGGTCCCTCTCATAATTCTAATGGATATA
Source organism: Locusta migratoria (assembly GCA_026315105.1). Classification (NCBI taxonomy): domain Eukaryota; kingdom Metazoa; phylum Arthropoda; class Insecta; order Orthoptera; family Acrididae; genus Locusta; species Locusta migratoria. Next base: position 317,976,023 of record CM048745.1, read on the forward strand.
AACGACTAGAAGATAATCTTAGTAGCCACCTTGTTTGAAGATTATTCTGTCATATACCATCTAGTAAATTCCACAGACGTCAATAATAAGATAGACAAGAAACCTTTACGGTGCAAAAAAAGTCGTTAGTTGACTTTAAATAAAGAAAAGCGAGTACTAAAATAAGTCCTGAAATTTGATTTACGAATTGCACAAATATCAAGACTGACAGTTCAAATCAATACCTAGTAATTACAATTACGAACAACTTTGATTGGAAGTACCACATCTGTAACATTGTGAAATAGTATCAAAAACTGCGCTTATGTGGTAGATAGAAGACACACAATATTCACTTAAAGCTTTGCCTACCACATGCTTGTTCCTCCTCTACTGACATTTCTGGCTAAATATGAGATTCTTACCATATAGGACTCAAAGAGGACATCAAGAAGAGAAAGAACGCGTCTTGTAGATGATCGGCCAACTTCAGTGGCAGACGCTGCAAGAGTCACGTTCTCCATTATGATAGTGAGCTCCTTTAAAACGATGAACGAACCTGTAATAAATTGCGTTAATGGCAGTCGTCTGTCGTTTGAACAGGGTCGCTTGTATGATCGCTGTAGATAAAGAAATAGGGCGAGTTCTTAATTCGGTATTAGTGGGCCCATTGCGCATGCGCGAGCTGGTAGCTGTCTGTTGCAATGAGGCTTCAGATCAGTATTTCTGCCATTTTGCTTCCTAGTTACGTTTCGTCAAAGTTTTTGGTGGTTTCATCGTCACAAGGAACATTCTGAGCAAGTGAATGTGTAAATGAAGTTCACGGATTTATTTTTATGCGCAGATGGATGACTTCACACTTTTCTTTATATAGGGTCAATTGCCAATTTTCGCACCTTGCAGATTTTTTATCTACTCGTTTTGCTGTTGCTTTTAATCTTCTGGTGACTTCACTAGTCAATAAAGGACAGCATCATCTGCGAATAATCCTAAACTCCAGAATGAAACTTTCACTCTGCAGCGGAGTGTGCGCTGATATGAAACTTCCTGGCAGATTAAAATTGTATGCCGGAACCGGGACTCGAACCTGGGACCTTTGCCTTTCGCGGGCAAGCGTACTACCAACTGTGCTATCCCGACGCGACTCACGATGCCGCCTCACAACTTTACTTCTGCCAGTACGTCGCCTCCTACTTTCCAAACTTCACAGAAGCTCTCCTGCGAAACTTGCAAGACTAGCACTCCTGGAAGAAAGGATTTGGTGGAGACATGGCTTAGCCACAGCCTAAGGGATGTTACCAGAATGAAACTTTCACTCTGCAGCGGAGTGTGCGCTTATATGAAACTTCCTGGCAGATTAAAATTGTGTGCCGGAACCGGAACTCGAACCTGGGACCTTTGCCTTTCGCGGGCAAGCGCACTACCGACTGTGCTATCCCGATACGATAGCACAGTCGGTAGTGCGCTTGCCCGCGAAAGGCAAAGGTCCCAGGTTCGAGTCCCGGTTCCGGCACACAATTTTTATCTGCCAGGAAGTTTCAATCCTATAACTCGTTTATAAAGAGATGGAACATTGGGGCCTGTATCACGTCCAGATATCAGTTACTACGCACTGCCTACTGTCTTATTTTTGACAGAAAATTGCGCCCGCGAGGTACAGTGTCAAAAACCTTCCGGTGATTTAGAAACATGGAATAAATTTTATATCCCTTGTCGACAACATTCAAAAATGTTTGTTAAGCTTATGGGACTTAACTACGGGGTCATCAGTCCCTAAACTTACAAACTACTTATGAACTACTTACGAACTATGACGGCACAAATATCCATGCCCGAGGGGGAATTCGAACCCCCGACCGTAGTGGCCGTGGTGACCGTGACTGGAGCGCCTCAGTAACCTCGGCCACCGCGGCCGGCGACAACACTCATTACTTCATATGAGTAAAGAGCTGCATGTGTTCCACAAGAACGATACTTTCTGAATCCGTGTTGACTACGGGTCAATAGGCCGTTCTCGTTGACATAGTTCATACTGTTTGAAGAAAGCATATAGAAATACTGATCGAAACCGACGTCAGTGATATACCCCTGCAAATTGCAGATCACTCAAATTGATTTCTTGAATTATTGGTGTGACCTCTGCAACTTCCCATTCTTTGGATCCGGATCTGTCGCTGAGAGAGTCGTTTTATACGATTGTTTGGTATTCAGCTATTGCATAAGCGTACTTTGAAAGGCATCTAATTGTTATTCATTCTGGACCTGGAGACTTGCTATAGTTAAGAGATTTGAGTTTATTTAATACTCATTGGATATCTACTTCTAAACTGTACATGCCGGCAGATGTTCTTGATTCAAATTCTGGAGTACTTCTTTCGTCTTCATTGGTGAAGGAATTTCGGAGAGCTGTGTTTACCAAGTGTACTTTAGCGGCACATCTCGCATTGAAGTTCACGCCAAATATCGAGGTCCTGCAAAAGATTACAAGTCCTGGGGAATTTGCGTCTGTTTATACTTCTCATGCTTTGTCTGTTTAGTTTATCATTTAAGTTTATTTAATACTCATTGAATATCTACTTCTAAATTGTACATACCGGCAGCTGTTCTTGATTCAAATTCTGTAGTACTTCCTTCGTCTTCGTTGGTGAAGGAATTTCGGAAAGCTGTGTTTAGTAAGTCTCTTTTAGCGGCACCTCTCGCATTGAAGTTCGCACCAGTTATCGAGGTTCTACAAAAGATTACAAGTCTTGGGGAATTTGTGTCTCTTTCAATTTCTCATGCTTTGTCTGCTTAGTTTACCACGAGCGGTCAGCCTTCCTTTTGTCATTTTATTTCGTATAAATCTCCAAATAACGCGAATGAGTGTACGATATTACTTATTTTCACTCATTCAGCTACAAAAATTATAAGTACATATCACAGAGTTTTACGCAGTTGGTTACAGAAGGATGCGTTGGTTGGAAGCGGGGTGGGTATAATTGGAAGGGGTTGGGAGAGAAAATAATCAGAAACTTCTCCCTGAAGACGACATTTGTATGCATGAGAGGCGGCTACAAACAGAGCCCTCAGAAATACGGCCGTAATTAAGGTTGATTTTCCGACCAGCCGTGGAAGTGGCAGTTATTTCTACAGTCCGTGAAATAAAAATAATGTTCACATTCATATCTCACAGTAAAAGAAAAATGTTGACGGAATTAATAGGGCAACCTTGCACACTTACTTTCAACGAGCGTGGAGCAGCATTTAATGAAATGTTTACTTCGCATAATGGGGCAACGTGTGCGAAACGCATACGCTCCTGTTATCACATGGTATGCCTAAGATACTGAAGATAAGCAAGTAAAATTTTGTGTGGTGATTAGCAATAGTACTAGCTACTTTAACTTCACTTTTCAAAACTTTAGTTTTGAAATTGTTACAAAATTATAGGTTTTAATATACTCACAATTATGTTCTTTTCCTCCTAACCTATTAAACCAGGCACTGCCAAAGTTTTAGTGTGTTGTGTCTACAGCTATAAAAAGAAATATACGTACGCAATTTTGAATACCTTTGACAGATGTTTATTCACAACATTTTACATATTTATTGTGGAAATCGGTGTATTTTTTCTATAAATTATCTATGTATCTCAGCTTAAGCGAAACATTTCAATATTTAGCTATCTGTGTTCGTTTTTGCACTATGAGAAATGTATGAATCAAATATGAAAGCATTGTGTCACAAAAGGAGCTCTACAAAAGGAGCATAACTGTCAGAATATGTAGTTTTCGGGAAAATTAATTTAAAGATTAAAGTCATATTTTGAAATAATACCCTCTCAGAATGTTCCAAGCCGGCCGCGGTGGCCGAGGTGACTGAGGCGCTCCAGTCACGGTCAGCACGGCCACTACGGTCGGGGGTTCGAATCCCCCCTCGGGCATGGATATTTGTGCCGTCCTAGTTCGTAAGTAGTTCATAAGTAGTTTGTAAGTTTAGGAACTGATGACCCCGTAGTTAAGTCCCATAAGCTTAACAAACATTTGAACATTTCAGAATGTTCCAAGACTGTACTGAGGAATTTTTCTGTTCTCAAGACTTGTCCTGTAACTACTTTGTTTTTTTCCTTGTTTCTCTTACTAGGTCCTGCATAGACATTTCACCTCTTCGGGAACACGACCCGTTTCCTGAGAAATGGGTAGAGTGAATGCATTATCTCTGAAGGTCCAACATTGTAAACAATTACATCAATCATATGCAGCAAACTTGACAACTTTAGATGATGACAATGTTGTGTTGGGCTATCGCATTCAGAGACGCATTCGGATTGCGTGTTTTGCCATGGACACAGTAGGGCAAGAGTTGCCTATATGTGGGCTTGACAGCATTCATGATACCTTCAGGAATGCATTTCCTGTAGTAATAGTTATCCCTCTGAGCCAGCCATCAGTAATTCATTATTGCCGCGGTGGAGTAGCCGAGCGGTCTAAGGCGCCTTGCTGCGGAGCGCGCGATTGCTCGCCGTCGGAGGTTCCAGTCGTCCCTTGGACATGTGTGTGTGTGTGTTGTCCTTAGGTTAGTTTACCTTAGTTTAAGTAGTTTATAAGCTACGGATTGATGAAAACGCAGTTTGGTCCGATAGATTTATAAACATTCGAACATTTGAATTCATTATTCATCTTTGTGAACCTATGACGTGGTGTTGACATATTAAGTATCCCGCACAGTAGATTTCTTCCTTCCCTTCCCACACCAATATCGTTAGACCATGTGACAGTTACAAAATTGATTCATTGAAGCATTTACGTTTTAGTGCACAAATCAAGACAAATAATTCCACATGCCACAGCTAGCGGTAATAAGCTGGTCAGTGATTGCCGAAAAAAGACCAGAGTAATACATCAAAGCGGTCTTGTCGTTTTGTTCGAAGATAGGCTTGCAAAACGCACATAATAATTATGAAGATCTGATTAAGGCAACAGAAAAAGTTGCGACAGGGGGCGTAGACGGAAAACATCAAGCAACGTACATTTTTTCCCCTCATACCCATTGCGATTTAGAAAGTGAAACTTTGGGATAGAGTTGTCAATAGATTTCATTATTAAATGCGTACAAAATAAAAATAAAGAGATATTTTTTGTCAATTTAGCGAACATACCCGCTTAATGCACTACTGGAAAGACAATTCAAAAAAATGTTCAAATGTTTGTATGGCTTATGGGACTACGGGGTCATCAGTCCCTAAAGTTACAAACTACTTATGAACTAGCTTATACTATGGACGGCACAAATATTCATTCCCTAGGGGGGATTCGAACCCCCGACCGTAGTGGCCGTACAGACCGTGACTGGAGCGCCTCAGGCCCCTCGGCCACCGCGGTCGGCAAGGCAATTCCTATCCAGCGTGTTTCATCGTGTTTGTACATGAGACATCGGTAGCACGGGGGGGCACAGGGGGGCACAGGGGCACGTGCCCGCCCCCTCCCTGGGCAGCCTGACAAAAAAAAAAAAAAAAAAAAAAAAAAAAGAGGGGGGGGGGTTGGGATGGAGGAAGGGAGATAATCTCAGTGTAAGAATAATTAGCTGTTACTTACAGACAGCAGACAGCATGTAAGTGTCAGCTTAAAAAGGCAAAAATCCTTGTAATTAAAATAACGTAAATTGATTTTTTTCTGTTATGCTTCCTTTTAATTGGTTTTTGCTTCTTTTTTGACAGTAATTTACGATGAAACTATAAACAGTCGTTTACTGTTTTGTTATAGCCGGGGATATAAATAAGATATTACGTACGTTCTATTCATACGTAAATAAAGTTTATGTGGAAAAAATCGTGAAATTCCAGGCCTGCGTTCAGGATGGAGCATTCAGTTGTTTTCGGTAATCAGTTTTTCACTCTGAACTCTTTTCCCAGCCGGCTGCGGTGGCCGAGGGGACTGAGGCGCTCCAGTCACGGTCTGCACGGCCACTACGGTCGGGGTTTCGAATCCCCCCTCGGGCATGGATATTTGTGCTGTCCTTACTCTTAGTTAGTTCATAAGTAGTTTGTAAGTTTAGGGACTGATGACCCCGTAGTTAAGACCCATAAGCTATACAAACATTTGAATTTCTTTTCCCAGACACTAACAAAACTGCTACGCATTACAAACAGTTTTATTTGAAGCTACGCGTTTCGATTTTCCAGTTATTGGAGCAAATTAGAAATTACAATGGCATTTTTCGGTATATCAGATACAAAGGATTTTCATGCTAGTAGAGATTCTTCTAGAAACACAGTCAAGTGTAATTTTGTTAATCGGGAAAGCTGCCTTAAAAACTCATTATTTTTTGCGTAGTACCTTTACAAAACATGAAGAAGAAACTCATTCAGTATAACGCGATACAGGAAATCTGATTTAAGGTTTTGAGGGAATATCAAACTTAGCGCGACATATTTAGTTTACTGGCCGTTTGATTGTTGTTCATTTCCTTGTTTGATAATGAAACAGCATCGCCGGATTCAGTATTCTAATTTTTGCTTAGGTGTGAGTCAACAGCCGTAATATACTTAAAAAATGCATACTCAACCATCAGCTGTTTATTGCATTTATATCTTTTAAATAAATAAACAGCTGATGGTTGACTATGCATTTCTTAAATGATACAGTATTGTTTTTCCACGAAAAGGTGACGATTCGTGCGCTGGCTGTTGGTAGCGTTAGGAGGCGTGTCCTATGGCTGCCGGAAAGCGAGGAGCAGTGAGCGGAAGGCGGCGTTGCAGTGTTGAAGACGTTTTCCGTAACAAAGTGTGCGGTAATATTTCGTGTCTAGGGGCAGCACCTTGGGGCAGCGTGACGTTGACAGCTCTCCAAAATAAATGAATGTCATGCAACTCTCGCAGATGTGATGTTTTCTGCTCCTGGCAGAAAAATCGTCTTCAATTGTCGAATTAATATAATTCCATGTAACTACGAACGCACTACTAGTTTCAGCGCAATATGGCGTCATTCAAAAGACCACATTAAACTTGAAAGTGACGCCATAAAGGACAGAAACTAATAATGCATTAACAGTACTAATAGAATTATATTAAAAAGTTTTCTTAAGAAGCGATTGTGGCTTTGGAGCATTTTTTGGGTGTTTCCTATATCAGTTACATGTGATAATGGCTGTATTAAAATTTATTTCTGATATGTCATATAGGTGGGGTAACGAAAGCTCCAGACGCTGCCTCCGTGGAATCGTATGTTACGGACGCCGCCCCTCTAAGATGGGGAAGTACGAAGAATATGGCGCGAACCTAACATCTTTAATTTATTAATACTTTTTATTTAAGAATGTTTTGGTGACATACAGACCTTGGTAGCAGACTAGGGGTCAACAGAAGTAGGTGCTGATCACTTCATATTCTGTTCAAATGTTCAGTTTGTAAATCTATGGGACCAAACTGCGTGATCATCAGTCCGTAGCTTACAAAATACTTAAACCTAGGTAAACTAACCTAAGGACAAACACACACACCCATGCCCCAGGGAGGACTCGAACCTCCACGGCGAGCAACCGCGCGCTCATATTCTGTAATAGGGTTCAAATATGTAAATAAAGGAATTGCAACGCCCTTAACGAACATTTCCGAACACTTACGAAGATATACGAAGTTTATAAGAGGTCTCGGCTGCGCGCCACTATAGTCAGTCGGCGTTTCGTCCTAATGCAAACCGGTTTCGTAGGAACCATGCTCTCAGCATTAGCCATGTTAATTTCAAAGCCAATAGACAGTCTTGTATTATGGTTTGGCTAATAATAAAGCCTCACAATTGGTATCCTGGTTTTTATTTTAGACGAAATATCTACCATTAACAAGTTAATATTTCAGCTCTTTTAATAGCATTTCCAGCAATACTCCAGGATGTTGTGTAGCTGCGCAGTGACTACATCGTCGAGAGAACTTCCTACAAAACAACGCGTCGGCTCAAAAGCCTGGATCATAGGTGGGTCAGCTTAATTTTCAGTTCCAGGATGGCCAAGGTGGGCTGGTAAATTAGCACGCCACCTATACTATTTTCTATGGATTCCTAACTACGCCTAGATAGGTTTAGTCACTAGGAGAGGATCCTTGCAACTCTTAACCCTGAGGTAATGTACAAAGTAAGTAAAATCTCCGCCACGACGCTTGAAAAAAATGAGAAACGTATCTGTCCAGTAGTCCATGTATGCTATCAACAATTAAACCCTGATACTTGTAAATAACTAAACATTACGAAATGTGCCAAAGTATTAGGAGCATATTATTGTTTGTCGGTGTCCTGTTGTAGGATGTGAAGAATGGACGAAAAATTTTCCATGTAACTCAACAACGAGTTCAAGCTCTGAAAGATTACACATTCAGAAAAGCTAGAAATATATTGCCTTACATAAGCAGAAATTCATTTTCTGTACACTTAGCCCTATCGTTGCTACAGACGTGTTATCTGTTTCTCCGTGCTCTGTGTGATTTTGTTGTATTGACCGCCTGTGCTAAGTGACAGCGTTTTGTTTATATATTATCCTGTTTAAGAAAAACACTCGTAAAAATCTATTTCTGCATTCCTTAGAGTTTGATATCTCCTTTTGGTAAAGGACTGCTTTTCTATTCATTATTCGGCACGGTTACTATCGGTGTCCTGTTGTAGGATGTAAAGAATGGACGAAAATTTTTCCATGTAACTCAACAACGAGTTCAACCTCTGGAAGATTACACATCCAGAAAAACTAGAAATATATTGCCTTACATAAGCAGAAATTCATTTTCTTACATAAGCAGTAATTCATTTTCTGTACACTTAGCCCTATCGTTGCTACAAGACGTGTTATCTGTTTCTCCGTGCTCTGCGCGATTTTGTTGTATTGACCGCCTGTGCTGAGTGACAGCGTTTTGTTTATATAACTATTACCCTGTTTAAGAAAAATACTCGGAAAAATCTATTTCTGCATTCCATACAGTTTGATATCTCCTATGGTAAAGGACTGCTTTTCTATTCATTATGCCGCACGGTTACTGTATGGCATCAAATTAAGTAAACAGTATAGCAAAAAAAATTTGCTGAACTTACAGAGAAAAAAAAATTATTCCATATGCTTATCGTGTGGTTGATATTAGTTTACATGTATATTGAAGTGTATAAAATGTAGATAACATAAATATGTTTTGATTTGAGTGCAGATCATTATCTCATTTCGTCCCCAAGATACTGCGTTTTATAACCAGCTAACACTTGTATGAAGCGTGTCCAGTTTCGTTATTTGTTACAGTTACTATGCTGCAGGAAATAAAGTAAATCACTGGATTTTTTTTACGAATATAGAAGGTAAAAACTCGCTGTCTGGACTACGTATGGTTGATTGTAGGTCATACTTTACAATACACTGAATGTAAATAAGACACCGAAAATTTATTTATAAAATGATAGCATTAAATATTTTTTCTCAAGATTTTTCATTTTATAAACGGTGTGGGACGTGTGAAATTTCGTCGCTGCACATCGGGAATCAATCGGTAATAAAATTGTATTTCATAAACTGTTCAAAACATGAAAACTATGCTTTTTGCAAATAACAGCTCGCAAACAGGCATTTGATAAATGCGTGAAACTTTTTATTCGCCAAAATACAGAAGTAACTCGACCGGAGTAGTGACAGGATGGGCGTATCGGTGCGTGTGAACACGGACCAGAGCACTTGACGGAAGCATTAAATGCACGCGTTAGAGCGTGTAGAGCACCTGGGCGCACGAGCAGCGGCGCACTTTAACGTGTCTGGGGCAGTCAGCTGGTTAAATGCTGTGCGGATACCCATCGACAGCTCGAGTACATTGAAATGACGCGGATTGTATAATGGGATGTTATTAGGCATGCTACTTCCAATGATTCTTAGATGTTCTCGTCTACGATAATATAACTATGGGGTCATAAGTCCCTAAACTTACAAGCTACTTATGAACTAGCTAATACTAAGGACGGCACAAATATCCATGCCCGAGGGGGGATTCGAACCCCCGACCGTAGTGGCCGTAGGGTGTGACGTTCCGTAAATAATGGCCAAGAGTCACAAATTAATGTAAGTAATGGTATTGTGGGGAAAGGTGAAGGACCGACGGTAGACAGCAGCAAGTGTTTGGGGAAGCTGCCAGACAGGCCAGGTATTGGGTTAAACGGAGAAGCCGGTCGTAGGTTTGTCCAAATCGGCGAAAATCTGAGAAAGGCCCATGATTTGTACACAGAACTAATGAGGGCTAGGGACTGATGACCCCGTAGTTAAGTCCCATAAGCTTAACAAACATTTGAACATTTGAAACATAATGAGGGCTGTTAGCCAAGCGTTTCTGTGTCTGGATGACGTCTGTGATTTCCACGCTCAAGTAATTAAGAATGAAATAAAAATATTTTTACCGTCGACATTTAACCCTTTAATGTGTGACTTTTTATTTGAACCTATAAAAACTACCATGAGTATGTATAGTGCAGACCGTGACTGAAGCGCCTTAGTCCCCTCGGTCACCGCGGCCGGCGTCAACTTGTACGTAAATAGATACGTCCTGAGGAAAACCATCATTCTTAGTACCCAATAAGCATTTTAAAAATACTTTTTTTCCTAAAAAACAGTACAAACAGCAACTTGTTAAAACACCTCGAAATCGTCGGCAGTACCTTAATTGAGCCATCACTGCCTGACACTTTACTCGGTTTAAAATTTGTCTTTATCCTGCAGAAGTGTTGATGTCAATGTAAGCACTCTCTCTCTCTCTCTCTCATATATACACATGTTGTCATAAATGCGTGGAAATCCCTGAATAACGCATCAAAAGTTGACTATGTTAAATTACACAAGTTGTAAGAGTTTTGCCTAGCTATTCAATGACGTCCTTGATTATATCTTGAAAGTCTTTCGAAGGTCAAATTAATTTTTAAAAACAGCAATTCTCATTATTGACTGCGGATTAGGAAAGAACAATAAATTTTATGACCCTCACCATGCTCTAGACTAGGATGTTTCAGGTAATTCCAAGGTCAAATATGTTTTCTCGTATGGAAAGCCTCCATTCATTGTTGTCGATTTGGGAAGAGCTTCAATTTTATCTTCCTGTGTGAGGGTATTCATAATCGTGCTGTTAATCTTGACCCAGTCTTTGATAGTCAGTTTAAAAAGATTTTCATCGCCTTAACTGACTGAGGACCCTAGGTACCCTTACGACTTTACGTTGTATCCTACAATCCGCAATTAATTTAGCTAATACTAAAGCAAGTGATATTATACCATGTAAGAACCTGCATATTAGGTTATGTACGGTTCTGATTTAGAAGTTTGGCTCGATGTTGTCTTGGGGTCGAACCGTACATGTATGCTTTCATGCCCCAAAAACTAATCTAGTTGCACATATTATATTTTACCTTTGATCCAGTACTTAAAAAACACTATGCACACACTGCAGTTTGCGAAACAAATAAATATTACGTGAAATAACTAGTTCATTAATAAAAAGGGGTTTATTCTAACGTTTGCAAATGATGTAAGGAAAGTCAGATATTAAGTTGAATAAGGTTCATTCAATCAAATTGGTTTCTTATTGGATGTGGTCAGATGAAATACTAATCATAAATTAAATAAAATTTTAACCAGTTGCATTGTTTGCGATAAGGAACTGGGAGCATTTTCCACCAACTAAGCAATCACAACTTTAAGAAATACAAAAACTCTGTATATTTCGCGAGAACTCAACATGAAATTGTCAACAGTTCAAAATAGTTTGTTTCCCGAATACCATTTCTACACTCATACGTTCTTGTGGAAAAACATACACACATATCAGCTCCACTGGGGTTCACTTGTTATCAATAAACGTAGAGTCCCGAGAAGCGACTGTTTGCTGCGCATATCTTAACACTCTCACCGACCGATTTACTCCTGCCATCCAGGAGGGTCCTTCTTCTGCCAAGACTAGATATGGTTTTTTTTTTTTTTTTTTTTTTTTTTTTTTTTTTTTTTTTTTTTTTTTTTTTGTTCCCGCGCATCCTTTCGCTCACCAGTCCTTTCCAAAACAAACACCCCCAACAGTCCTGTTCTTTGGCCGCTTCCTTATTGCTGGTTCGCTATCCCTTCCAAAACCATATACCGTACATCTTAATATGAGATTTTTCTTTCTGCGGTGGAGTAGCCGAGCGGTCTAAGTCGCCTCGCTGCGGTGCGCGCGGTTGCTCGCCATCGGAGGTTCGAGTCCTCCCCGGGGGATAGGTGTGTGTGTTGTCCTTAGGTTAGTTTACCTTAGTTTAAGTAGTTTGTAAGCTACGGAGTGATGACCACGCAGTTTGGTCCGATAGATTTACAGACATTTGAACATTTAGATATTTCTTTTTGTAAAAACTGACCACCTGAAATGACTTTCTTACTAATATAATACTACTTAAATACACAAAAGGGATTCTGAAATAAATAAATAGATGAACCAGCTTTCATGAGCTTCACCGCTCATGCCACACGATATCAACGTAAATTACTGGCAAATTGTACAGTGAATCAACACACTGAATTAAATATACGACAGGTAAATCACGCTGCTAGCATTTTCAGTATTACTATGTGTAATGCGAATAACAGTTTATATTTTCATTTTAAAATTATCATTCTAAATCAGTCAATAAATAAATGTATATACGTGTTACCCTTTCAAGATGATAAAGCTAGAGACAATAAGCTATCATCTAATCTGGAGTTTATTTGAAACTGCATGACGCATTCAAAAGTTGGTCATTTTCTATATTTTGATATAATAGTCATAGATATTTGTAATTTTTGAGATATTGAAGTTACTTCTGGAATCATAAGATGTGCGTAATTATTCCGACATTGTAGATATCTTGACCCGTTAACGAATAGTGTAGCTGATCAGCTACATACCTCATTTTTTCGATTATTTCTCAAAATGATCAATATTTTACAACAAATTCATTTGTAGCAGCTTCTATACATACTGTTGTACATGCAAGTAGCTCGTTGTAAAAATTATAAATTGCAGAATGCTACTGATCAGCTATACAGTTAGCTGCATTGAGTTACTCCTAACATGTGCGATTATTTACTTTATTATTCCTCCTTTGCCTCCTAGTCGTACCATACTACCAACGCATCACGAGTTACTATCTGGAAAGATTAGTGGCGTAACAGTGACATTTATTTACTGCATTGGGTACATCGTGGGAGCACTATATAGCTAACTAGTTATGAACTTTTTGTTGCAAGTAGTGCATAATAATTATATGGAAGTCATGGTTAGTTGCGGCGATCTAGATCAATTTATACACGTTTCCAGCCAAGATCGCTTTCTATTTATTTGGATGAACGGTTTCGACGTGCCTTGGACGTAATCTTCTGATCTCCTGTACTTCTCAATATTACATGATATATAACATTGAGAGGTACAGGAGATCTGAAGACTCCTACGAAATCGGTCATACAATTGAATAAAACGCGATCTTGGCTGGAAACCTGTACAAAGTGCAGAATAATTTTATGGATTTTTTTTTCAATATTTTTCTCAGTAAACCTCTATACGCACTATAGGTTAATCGTGGTAGTTTCTACAGCTTCAAATAAGTAGTCATGCATTAAAGGGTTAAATGTCGACGGTAAAAATGCTATAATTTTATTTTATTCTGAATTATTTGAGCGTGGAAATCACAGACGTCACCCAGACACACAAACACTTGGCTAACAGCCCTCATTAGTTTCGAGTATGAAGCCTAGGCCTATCTAAGATTTTCGCCGATTTGGACAAATCTACGACTGGCCCGTCGGTTTAACCCAGTACCTGGCCTGTCTGGCACCTGCCCAGCCACTTGCTGCCGTCTACGTCGGACCTTCATTTTTCCACACAATACCATTACTTACACTAGTTGTGTGACTCTTGGCCATTACTTACGGAAGGTCACACCCTACTATGGCTGGAGGTTTTCAACGTGCTTCAAACAATGGTTTTTAAAAATCTTCATAGTTCAAGGCCAAGAGCATGGTTATGGATGAGGTAGCATGGGAAGATAAAATCGCAGTTCTTTCCAAATTCACTCTAAAAAATGGGACTCGCATATGAGAAATCATGTTTTGCCTTCTACGCTGCGAATCAGGACATGGTCAGGGACATTGAATAGAAAGGGAAGAAGTCTATAACTTCTGTATTTAACATTAAAAAATCATCCCTGACAAGTTATTTAAGGATTTCCATACTTTTGTGTCACAAGGTGTTACTAAAAGACACCAACGAACTTCAAAGGGTTGTAAAGGGAGCTTAGAATATCAAGTCTTACATACGAACCATTGTCCGGCAATGTCATCCAATGATGCTATGACGACCTATTCACCGTCAATACTGCGAAACTAATCTCTCTTACTGCATGATATTTAATTTTTATATATTTCGTGCAGGTTCTGTGGACAAAAACAACAATTAATTCCCAGTGAATATGAAATGCATGCCTTAAGAGTATTTGTCTAGTAGAAGAGATGTGTTTTACAGTATCGAAGAGGAATAACTGCTCATAACTTTTTAACGTATGTATTCCAGAGATCACGATAACTGGACATTTCTTTGTAACAATACATGGAAAGCAAAGAGCTTGCAGTAAACTAGATTTGTTTGATGATCACTGGATGGCATGTATTTCATATAAAACTTTATCTATTAAACTTCCTCTACAACCCGTTGACGTTTTCCGGCGTCTTTGAGGAACACCCTGTATAAGTATCAGTATACTGACAGACTTCGCACAAAACTTTTCTTTCTGACGGTGTTAATAAGGCACCACCCTACTACTGTGGAAAGTTACACAGTTGTTTTCTATTGATGCCTGCAGTTGTATTGTCAAATTTTTCCTTAATCGCGCTCCCAATATTTCATATGCAGTACAGTTGATGGTAAGTCTATTTTGAAATTAGTCTTCCTGTAGTTATATACATCAACGCTTCGCGCACAGTTTCAATTTCTCTTGCACAATTGTATTTAAACAATTAGTACAATCCCGAAGGCCAATGCAACAGGTTTTAAAACGTTCTTCTACATAAAAACAGAACAACTTGATCTGCATACTTATTCAAGTTTAGTAATATAATATGGGTTAACATTGTATCTTTTCAGAACATTTACAGTTTCAATTCGTAGTAATGTTCATTCGCAGAATCTTGTGAGACGCTCTATTTTACGAAAATATTTTTGTATGTAGAAACTTGTTATCTCTGTAGATTCTGACAGATACTAACCAGACATGTAACACAGAAATTACTGTTATTTCTCATTTGTTTAACGGACCGTTGACAAGGCATGAGAAGTACCTGTGTACCAATAATGTTGACTGAAGTTACCTAAGTAACGGGAGACAACGGTAAAAAAATATTCTCATGTGTTAGCACACACTTAGGTCTTGTTGTTACGGGCAGGAACGACAGTGAAGAAGTAGTATCGATCTCTCGTCCTCTTCATTAATGTACGAGTCTTATGATATATAATCGATACTGCTGACAGCTTACATCCGCCTTGTGAACGGCTAACAGCCTTCCTTGTTTCCTGTATGGAAGACACGATTAACACTTACTGTTCTGCATTATCATCTGGTATTTGAAACACGCATATATGCAGTCAATGTTGTTGTTTGTTGTTGTTATGGTCTTCAGTCCGGAGACTGGTTTGATGCAGCTCTCCACCCTACTCTATCCTGAGCAAGCCTTTTCATCTCCTCATAAGAACGACAACCCACATCCCCTTGAATCTGCTTACTATACGCGTCTCTTGGTCTCCCTCTGCGATTTTTACCCCACACACTTCCCTCCAATGCTAAATTTACGATTCCTCGATGTCTAAGAATGTGTCCTATCAAGCGATCCCTTCTTTTAGTCAGGGTGTGCCAAAAATTCCTTTTCTCACCAATTCAGTTCAGTACCTCTTAATTAGTTATGCGATCTACCCACCTAATTTTCAGCATTCTTCTGTAGCACCACATTTCAAAAGCCTCTATCCTCTTCCTGTCCGTACTGCTTATCGTCCACGTTTCACTCCCGTACAAGGCAACACTCCACACAAATGCCTTCAGAAAAAACTTCCTTACACTTAAATTAATATTCGATGTTAGCAAATTTCTCTTTTTCAAAAATGCTTTTCTTCCCATTGCCATTCTGCATTTTATATCCTCTGTACTGCGACCATCGCATGTTATTTTACTACCAAAGTAACAAAACTCATCTACCACCTAATCTAATTCCTTCAGCATCACCTGATTTTCTAAGACCGCATTCCATTATTTTTGTTTTGCTCTTGTTAATAATCATTTAATACGCTTTCTTCAACACACTGTTCATTCCATTCAACTGCTCTTCCAGGTCATTAGCTGTCTCTGACAGAATTACAATGTCATCAGCAAAACGCAATGTTTTTATTTCTTCCCCCTGAACTTTAATCCCTATTCCAAATTTTTCCTTGCTTTCCTTCACCGCCTGCTCGATGTACAAATTGAATAGCATCGGAGAAAGTCTACAACCCTGTCTTACTCCCTTCCCAACTGATGCTTCCCTTTCATGCCCTTCGAGTCTAATAACTGCAGTCTGGCCTTTGTACAAGTTATATATAACTCTCGTTTCCCTGTATTTTACCCCTGCTGACTTCAGAATTTGAAACAGTGTATTCCAGTCAACATTGTCAAAAGCTTTCTCTAAATCCACAAAAGCTAAAAATATAGGTTTGCCTTTCCTTAATCTATCGTCTAAGATAAGACGTAAAGTGAGTATTGCCTCCCGGGTTCCTACGTTCCTCCTGAATCCAAACTGATCTTCCCCGAGGCCAGCTTCTATCACCTTTTCTATGCAGTCAATATAACAAATAATTCGAATGGTGTAACTGACATTTTTCGTGAAATACTTAAATCCGTCATATCTTATACGGAAAGATTGTACACACCAATCAGAGAAAAGGAGTTAACGGTCATAAATGAATATATAGCTTTTATTTAATAAACAATGCTCTATTTAAAACATAAGCAGCTTGTAAATGTGGAAAGTAACCACCATGAATCAACAAATGTGAAATTGAAAAGCTGTATATCTCCGCGAGGGATACCACTGTAGATAACGAAATGACGTAGTAGATAGAATACCTCACGGATCTTTAGTTCTCTGGAACTGCGCAGCTGAGCGCATCTATTCCAGCAGGGGCTTTGTCATGTTGTAGTGCAGTGGTCCGCAATCTTCTGTGTAATGGGACCCACAATCTACCTCGAACAATTTTCGCGGCCTAGTGTAATGTAATAGGAAACCGAAGCTGTTGTTTTGCTGAGTTTGAGTTTTTGTTGTAGTGTTAAGTATTTGTGTTAATGTTCACTTTCTACATCTCAATTGAAACATTTTAGTATTAGGTGTAAATAGTTTACCACCAAAAGAGGGAAGTTAAACGTAGTACAAAGACATTAGTGTATAATTTTTATTTTTACATTTTCAATCAACACTGCAAAAATCACTTTGCTTAAAGTAATTACAGTACCGAAACTACAAGGAAGGTAGGAACGAAAGAAACTTAGAGCTTAACGTCCCGTCGACAGCGTGGTCATTAGAGAGGGAGCTCACACTCGGAGTATTGGTTAAGCATATACAGAATGTACAGTGAAGAAGAAACACTATTAAAATGTTTAGATGACCTGGACGAGAACGCGATGCATTTTCCTACCTTCCTTTCGGTTCATATCTTGATCTACAATGCGGACGAACTTGCGATTTTGTACCAACGCAGAACGACATTAACTCATGGTGTAATAGGAAATTTATGGAAATATATTATTTAATTTAATATACAATTTTTCAAATGGTACAATGGTTGTGTCTATCATGCACTGGTATTTTTGACACCAGCTGTGTACGAAGAATGTTCAATGACATGTTTATCACATGCCGGCCGCGGTGGCCGAGGTGACTGAGGCGCTCCAGTCACGGTCAGCACGGCCACTACGGTCGGGGGTTCGAATCCCCCCTCGGGCATGGATATTTGTGCCGTCCTAGTTCGTAAGTAGTTCATAAGTAGTTTGTAAGTTTAGGGACTGATGACTCCGCAGTTAAGTCCTATAAGCTTAACAAACATTGGAACATTGGAATTGTTTATCACGTTTAGTTTGGCAGCTACAACCATTCAAAGTATTCGGGGCGGAGGCTACGACAGCATAGCTGACTGGCTGGAGGTCATGAGACAGTGGGCCATGCCACGGGGGCTAGGAACTCGGACAGTCAGCTAGGCTATCGCAGCCTACGCCACGAAACTTTGAACGGTTGTAGCTGTCAAACTATAAATGATAAAAAGTCATTCAAAATTCTTTGTACACAGCTGGTGTCAAAAATTCCAATGCATGATAGAAATAACCATTGTTCCATGTTTTAATAAAAAATACACTTTATAAGTAATATTACAATCTGTTTGTTGGCTAAAAATACGAGCCCCTGACTACCAATCCATTCTGTGGAAACCGCACATGAATCGCAGTTTACTTTTCCGCAATATTTGCAAGTGTTACGTGATTAACCCTGTATATTAAATTTCCACATGATTAAATTGATTGACTTGATGTTCAGTGTCACTCCATTGTGTTAAATTTGAATGGGACACGATTATATACCTAAAGCTATTAAGCTCCTTTTTTTTCGTACAATTACGACCACAACAATTGAGAGTATGACGATTGGACACTGCCACTAGCACATAATTGACGATACCGCTGCTTGCTTGCCTGCTGGTGGCCGTTGGAGTATTGATGCGGTGGTCGGACGGCATGGGGCTAACGTTTTGGTTCGGTATAGTTAGGCACGCAGAACATACAAACACTCTTCTGTTCTTAACAGCACCAGTTTTCTATCTTTTTGATGTCTCGTTTCTTAATTATGGGACATTTGTTTTACACGCAGACCCTGCCTTGTGAGTAGCTTTGTCGCGCCCACGTTGCCTACAGTGCCTCCCGGCTAATTACATGTAGCAAATACTAACTATTTTAATCTGTTCCTACATGTAACATTTTTACGGACTCCCAAGGAAAGTACATGGGCACGAACTAACATATCTGAATGAACGTTTGGTTACAGGATCTCTACGTACACTTCAATATGCTGGTGGGTGTCCTTTTACTGCAAAGCTCTGCAACCTTGCTCTAGACAGCACTGTAGATGTGATTCTTGAATTTTTCCCGGCGGACATAGTATTCCATCATCTTTCGGGAGTGCACCCGGGACAGCGACAATTCTTCTTCCGATATTTCGGCTGCAAACCTTACAGCCATCTTCAAGGCGAGTCCAAGACTGAGTTCTCAGCGTCTGTGCGTGCCTATTTATACGGTAAGTCACGTGATCCAAGCTACTGAGGATTAGACTGCGCACCCTCGAAGATATCACATTCGTAACTGCTGCGCTAGTCATAGATATATACTTCAAAGATAATCTGTGAACAGTGAGTGCAAACATAAACAGAGCTGTTACGTATACACAGTGCTTACAAATGAAAAATTAATCATTAAAAGTGGTAACATCAATCGGAATAGAAGACGCAGTCATTCTTTCAGAACGAAGGCGTGATATAAGTGGCTTCCATGCATTGTCAAGATGAAATCCGTCGTCACGATTTAGCAGATAGTCCGCCAGTTGTATATGTATAGCTTCCTTTACAACAGAGTCCCAGAAAGTGGAAGCTGTGGTTAAAATCTTTACTCCTTTGTAATTCATGGAATGACCAGTAGAAATACAATGTTCGGCTACTGCAGACTTGTTGGACTGAAGAAGGCGTGTAAGCACTGTAGATGTTCAAAAAATGTTTGTTAAGCTTATGGGACTTAGCTACGGGGTGATCAGTCCCTAAACTTACAAACTGTAGATGTAATTGTAGACGCCATACGTAATGCAGATAAGTATAAATTATGTAATAATCATCGTACATGTTCTCTAGCGAATTGTCATCAAAAGCCGTGATGATAGTTGCAATTTCAAACTTCTTCCTGAAAGACTGTTGGTACTCACTGCCATTGCTTCCATCGCCTCTTCCCGCACTCACCGTAGCACTACCACTTGCAATGAGTTGTTCGTCATTATCATTCCTATTATCATTATTATGAGTTTGTAACAACAGTATCTATTTGGAACACATTACAGCCAGACAGACATCGTCAAATTGCCGTTAATTTTGCAAATATCTCTGCAACGATGCAAGATATGAAAAAGAAATAATAGAGCGAAGTTGTAGAGAATTTACCCCTTTACCAATTAGGTTATTCAATTTTCGTGTCAGATGAACGGCTCGTTTGCAATTACAATTATATTACAAACGGCTTTTTTTGGCGTTACTGCCGTATTTTTTGTCCGAAAAATTTGAAAAGGGAGGTTCCGGTCTCTGGCGGTCTAGAATTATATCTGTAAAATTTGGTATTGATCGGTTGAACGGTTAGTCTTAAAAACGGGGAACACTTTACGAACAGACAGACAGACATACATCCCAAAATCGCCGTTATTTTTTGCAGATATCTCTGAAACAATATGAGATATGAAAAAATCATAAGAGAGCAAAGTTGTAGAGAATTTTCTCCTCTACAACTTCGCTTATTCAATTTTCGTATTGGGTGAATGGTTCAGCCGTTATTTTTATTTAAATTTCGAGCTGTCAAAAAACGATCGCAAAGGCACACTTTTAGTGTTACTACCGTAACTTAAAATGGGCCAAAAAGGCACACTTGATGCGACCTGCTTGGAATTCAGTCATGAATAGCATCAGAGAAGGCAGAGGCCTGCAGATAAGTGAGTCGGACCGATGCCTCGGCGGCAAAAAGCTCCCCCCTAGTGGGCCATCTCGGCCGTAAGCGATCGGTCGGCGACACACAGTGCCCCTGCAAGGCGGCTAGCCCGCGGCGCGCGTAAATCAATAGCCGACCGTAAAAGTGGCGTGGGCCGCGCGCGGAAACGAGTGTGCCCGTAAGTGCGTGGCGGGCAGGAAATTGTGTTATAAAGTGGGCCGCCCGTGGCACGCGGCCAGATGCGCCGCCAGCCACTCGGCCTCTTTTACAGCATAACTTGGCTAATGGGTTATTGCAGCCGCTTTCACTGCCAAGCCAAACGCTGCGCCCGCCGCCGGCTTTTCCGGAATTTGGCGCAGCCCTTTACAGATGCTACTGCCGAGGACCTGCGGGGACACCGTAACGAGAGGTTTACGGTCCACCATTCGCTCAAGTGTGTATGTGTGTGTGTGTGTGTGTGTGTGTGTGAGTGAGTGTGTGGCCAGCCCTGATTTCCGCGCACGCGAGCGGTCTGCGAAACTGCACTTCCTGCCGTTTCAAGCTTTAATAAGCCATCCTTGTTTTTACCATCCGTGTCGTTGGGAAGGGAAGGAAGTATGAGAAGTAAAGTTTAACGTCGCGTCTGCTACGGGATAATTACAGTCGGGGCATGAGTTGGGCTTGAGGCAGGATGGAAGAGGAGACATTGCCTGTCGCTTTTAACGCTCAGGGTTTGGACGGAAAAGCTAGTTACGAATGCTACCGAGGCGTACTGAAGCGGCGCAGCCAATCTCCTTCGCCCGCCCATACAGACGCACATACAAAGAGGCAAGATCCGAAGTGCCGCGTACTCTTCTCAGACTGATCAGATGGGCCCAACCGAACGCCATGTCAAATTTTCAAATGTTTGTTAAGCTTATGGGACTTAAAAAAAGACTTACCGTGTCATCAATCCCTAAACTTACAAACTACTTATCAACTACCTTATACTAAGGACGGCACAAATATCCATGCCCGAGGGGGGATTCGAACCCCCGACCGTAGTGGCTGTGCAGACCGTGACTGGAGCTCCTCAGTCTCCTTTTTTTTTTTTTTTTTTTTTTTTTTTTTTTTTTTTTTTTTTTTTTTTTGCAACTGTTTAAATAAAATCTAGGAATTAACAGCAATATCCATTGCAAAACAGAAACAAAAGTATTCTTCTTTAAAAGGAAAGCAACACCTGACCGCGTTTAAGCAGTGCACACACACTACTACAGATTAACTAAACCAAACAAAACTTGTAGAGAGGAGGGAGGTGCGCGCTGCCGCGGCTACAGGAGGCCGGCGGCAGGCGTCTGGCCGCCCACACAACCCACCGTTACCATATGCAGTAGACTGCTTTTTTTCTTTTTTTCGTTAAAAGCAACTGTTTAAATAAAATCTAGGAATTAACAGCAATATCCATTGCAAAACAGAAACAAAAGTATTCTTCTTTAAAAGGAAAGCAACACCTGACCGCGTTTAAGCAGTGCTCACACACTACTACAGATTAACTAAACCAAACTAAACTTGTAGAGAGGAGGGAGGTGCGCGCTGCCGCGGCTACAGGAGGCCGGCGGCAGGCGTCTGGCCGCCCACACAACCCACCGTTACCATATGCAGTAGACTGCTTTTTTTCTTTTTTTCGTTAAAAGCAACTGTTTAAATAAAATCTAGGAATTAACAGCAATATCCATTGCAAAACAGAAACAAAAGTATTCTTCTTTAAAAGGAAAGCAACACCTGACCGCGTTTAAGCAGTGCACACACACTACTACAGATTAACTAAACCAAACAAAACTTGTAGAGAGGAGGGAGGTGCGCGCTGCCGCGGCTACAGGAGGCCGGCGGCAGGCGTCTGGCCGCCCACACAACCCACCGTTACCATATGCAGTAGACTGCTTTTTTTCTTTTTTTCGTTAAAAGCAACTGTTTAAATAAAATCTAGGAATTAACAGCAATATCCATTGCAAAACAGAAACAAAAGTATTCTTCTTTAAAAGGAAAGCAACACCTGACCGCGTTTAAGCAGTGCACACACACTACTACAGATTAACTAAACCAAACAAAACTTGTAGAGAGGAGGGAGGTGCGCGCTGCCGCGGCTACAGGAGGCCGGCGGCAGGCGTCTGGCCGCCCACACAACCCACCGTTACCATATGCAGTAGACTGCTTTTTTTTCTTTTTTTCGTTAAAAGCAACTGTTTAAAAAAAATCTAGGAATTAACAGCAATATCCATTGCAAAACAGAAACGAAAGTATTCTTCTTTAAATGTAAGTAAAACTGTTGCTGTTTTAAATGGCTTAGTAGCAGTAATTACAGTCTCAAGACAAAAAAAAAAAAAAAAAAAAAAAAAAAAAAAAAAAAAGTTTATCCTATTCCAGCCTTTTCAAATGCTATATTTAGCATGTTGCTAAACTGTTTTTTCTCATCAATAGTGCGTATGATTCTCCATCTCGCAGTGTTCATGTACGATTGAAAACTTATGGGATTGTCTTCTGCAGGTCCGTGGAATATATAGTTTACATAATTACCGAGAAGCCACATAATTGTATTGTTCTTTGTTTTCGGGTAATATCTTGTTTCCGGCCACATCATAATTTCTGAAGTGTAACTAGTTTCGGAGGTTCTTGATAGTAATGCTATTCGTTTCCTCACCCACTTCCAGTTGTCGATATGTCCGCTACATGTGAATCTATGTATTATGGTGTCCAGTAGTCCACATTTTCTGCACTTGTCTGTATCACTTTTTCCGATGCGATGTAGCTTTTCGTTCGTTGCTATCGTCTGGTTGACGACTTTATACCAGGTGGACGCAACTTCTGACGTGTGGATTTTAAGGCTGATGTTTTTCCACACTGTTAACCAGTTTCTATGTGGAAACTTTAGCATAATACTGTTTGGCATATCTTTCTGTTGCCATATCTGTAGGATTTGGGTTGTAGTTAAAGTCGTAGATGGTACACGACTTTCTTTTAAGTAACTATACTCCAGGTAAAACAGACTGATATGTTTCAGACGGAAGTTATGATTGCTGATATCTATCGGCGGATTCATGCTCTTTGGCTGCAGTATTTTAAAGAGTTTTTCTGTAATATTACTGTGGTTGCCATGTATTAATCTTTCTGTTCGTCTAAGGTATAAAGCAGTTGCCTTCCTATGAATATCAGTGAGTGCGAGTCCTCCAGTCAATCTTGGTTTTGTTAATGTTCCGGGTGTGAGCTTAAAAATGTTTCCTCTCCACACATACCTGGCTGCTAACTGCATTACTTTATTTGCCTGTACTTTTGGAATCGGGAAAATCTGAGCCACATAGTAGGCCTTGGACAATAGATAGGTGTTGACTATCCTCACGGCTCCAATAAGGTTTAGTGATCGCCAAGTTGCTTCTAAAGTAGTTCCTTGCATTTTGTTAACTGTCGATCTCCAGTTCAGGGCCGCCATTTTTAATGGACATTTATCAACGATGATCCCTAAGGTTTTGTGTTGTTCGACGGTTTGTGCCCATGGCACGGCTACGTCGTCGAACCCTCTGATATTTACTAATTTACACTTTCCCGTGTTAATTTTTGCACCTGAAACTGCACAGTAGGTGTCAAAGTCCTCTTTTAGGCTTGTGACCTCATCTACTGTTCTTAGTAGCACTCCCACGTCATCAGCATACGCCCCTGTAGTGAATTTAACACCCGAAAGTTGTAACCCAGAGAGTTTCGTGGTAACCCTTTTGAGTATTGGCTCCAAGGAGAGAACATACAGCAGCATAGAGAGAGGACTGCCCTGTGGGACCCCCCTTTCAATGTTTATAGCCCCAGTTAATTGTCCATTGACAGCTATTTTAGTCGTTATCCCTGTAATCAAATTTCGTACCACTTTTAAAACTCTTTCTTCCAGGCCTACTTCCTTCATTACTTTTTCCAGGTATTGGTGATTTACTCGATCAAACGCTTTGTTAAAATCTATAAAAAATAGTGCACACTTTATATTTGTAACGGAGGCTATGGATATGACATCTCTGTAAGCAGAAATTGTGTTCATGACAGTTCGTGCAGGGAAACAGGATTGGTGTTTTCCAATAATTTTACTTATGGGATGACTCATTCTACTGGCAACTGCCCGGGCGATGGTTTTATAATCAAAATTCAGCAAAGTAATAGGCCTGAAGTTGTCGATGCATTTTCGTCCCTTGTTTTTTGGAACTAAAACAATTTTCCCTTCCTTAAACTCTTTAGGAACTACGACACCTTTTAATATTTCATTTAGAATATCCGTAAAAGTTGGTCCTATAAGGTGCCAAAATTTACAATAAAATTCTTTCGGCAACCCATCAGGTCCAGGGGATTTGTTGGGCGGCGACCTTGAAATGAGATCTAAAACTTCACGTTCTGTAAAAGCAGTTAATATGTCACTGTTATCATCAGAGTTAATTTCGGGAGTAAGTACTTGAAAAAATTCACCTACTGCACCCTCATCAACATTTTCCAGAGAATACAATTCTCTATAATGTTGATGTATTTCCTGTACTATGTCGTTTTGATTTACGAGCAGTCTACCATTTGACGTCAATAGCTCATCAATGAACGTCCGTCTTCGGTTCGTATTATGTTTAATTAAATGGTACAGAGACGTTACCTCTTCAACTACCAGAGAGCGTGATTTGGACTTTATTTTCAGACCCTCTAACTGTTTGCGCTTGATACTAAGTAATTTTGCTTTGATACACTTTATTTGTTGATAGTGCGATCCATTGTTGTCAGATTTATCATAGAGCTCTCTTAATATAGAGTAATAAAATTCTGTGGTGTTTTTTATTTCCCTAGCTTTTTGTCTGCCGTAGTTTATCACACACTGACGAAGTTTTCGTTTTGCGTGATTTGTCCACCAGTCTACTTTGGATTGATAGCGGCTGAGGGATCTGAGGCAAACGTTCCATGTGTGCCTGACGTCGTCTTCTAATTCTCTGTCTTGCAACAGCGAGATATTAAGCATCCAGTGTGATCTATATAATTTGGTGGGCTGTTTATCGAGCTCAAGTGTTACAGCAAGCGCACAATGGTCAGAGAATACTGCAGGGATTACTTCCGCGGCGCGAAGCCTATCACTAATGTTATCCGTCACATATAGTCGGTCAAGGCGGCTGCATGAGTGGGCGGTGAAGTAGGTGAATCTCACCAGTGTGGGATATTTCACTTCCCACGCGTCCTGCAGCTTTATATGTTTCACAAGTTCGTGCAGCTCTTTACAGTAATTGAAATGAGGACGCTGATCTTTCGCATGTAAAACGCAATTAAAGTCTCCACCTAATAATATGTATTGCGGGTTTTTCCTTAGAAGGTAGATAATCTCCTCCTTGAAATATCTGGAACGTTCAGTTTTATTAGAATTCCCCGACGGAGCGTATAAATTTACCACGGTGACAGTATACAATTTAAAACTTATACCTCGACCGGATTCCAATTTTTCAATCTCTTGAAATGGAATACCGTCTTTAATTAAAACTGCAGTACCGGTACTGTTCTCCAGGGCTATGTTTTCTATGGTGTTGAAGCCCGATATACGGAGGTTCGTTGTTAACACCTCCTGTAGCAGCAAAATATCGGCTTCAGATTCGTACACGAACTGTTTGAAGGCCGCGAGTTTCAGGTCAGAGGTGATTCTACTGATGTTCAGGGTTACAACTTTATATGCCTGCATCTATCTAGTCCAGAAAAGCACTACTTTTTAACTTTCCCCCCTCCTGCGTCCGCGTCCCAATCCTTTGATGCTTTGCCACTTGTTTTCTTAGTATCAGTCTTGTATTGAGAGTCAGAGTTTTTATTTTTCTTTCGCGCAGCGTTCATTTTCGGCTGTACTTTACTCCTACGCCTCCCACTGCTGGTGAAACCCACATCAGAAGGCGAGGTGGGCGGCTCGCTGCAGACGTCCAGCTCCATATCAGAGTGCGACAGTTGGCGGGCCACCGCGGCGGCAGGCTGTGGCCCCGCCGACTCGCCACTTCCTGCTTCGCTTTCCATTACCGCGTCCCTGTTTATGCTTACGTCCGCTCTGTTTTGGACGCTGCTCTGACTTGGCGCAGTTTGTGCATTGACAACAGTATCACAGTCCTGGTTGTCTACTATCACTGGTTCGGTTTGTTGCTCTCCACTAACAACAGTGTCGGGTTTGTCTGGTGTCCCTAGGTCTACGTGCTGTATTTCTTCTACTGATGTTTGCAGCACGGGTGATGGAATTTCTTCCCGTTGCTGCGGCTCGGATCCGATACTAGAACTGTTTGAAATCTCTGTGTCCGTACCGGGTGTAGGAACTTTAGTTTCTAACACGGTGTTAACCGTGCTTTTCCTGTTATCCTGCGACGAATATTCGAATTTGTCATCCACACTACTTTCGTCAGAGGTCCGTCTCCGTTTGTTAGTTATGGACTGGGTTACAACTGGGGTAATAACTTTAGTGGGCACCTGATCTACGTTTACTTTTGGTGTCAGTGGTGGAAAGTCTGCCGGGACGACAGGTGGTTGCTCAGAAAAACTGCTACTGGGTGTTGGGTCATCAACTTCCCGAGTGGGTGCAATTAATTCAGCTAACGTTAGTTTTTTGCGTTGCTGCAAGTTGTTTCTTAATATAACCGGTTTTTTCGGGCAATCCTGACGAATATGTCCGCTTTCGTTACAGATGTAACACGTTTCTTCCTGACCAGAATATGTCACATGAGCCCTGTACCCACAGACAGTGATATGAGAGGGAATATTAGTTCTAACGTGCATTTCTACTGATCTTACACCACTGAAACACTGAAGTTTATGTTGCTTCGACCAGCGCTCGTTTCTAATTTGTTTAATATCGCCATAACATGATAACACCTCCCTAAGATAACAATTTTCTACTTCTGGCGGCAAATTGAAAACGCGAACATTCTTATATTCAATACCGGCATTAGATATGGAAACTGTACTCACCGTTGAGTCTCGATGTCGAAATTGAGCAGATGTTCCGTGTTTTATCAGGATTTTGTCTAGTTGAACGGGTTCCAGTAACTTGACGTAAAAGCAGTATTCATCCAAATCGTAATAAGCGGTATGTATTTGTTCAGAAACGATTCCAAAAACGCTGTCGATCCAATCATGAACTTCTACCGAACTCGGTTGCTTATTCCTGGTTGCCTTATCAAACTCGAAACGCAGAGTGCACTTCCTGGGGACCTTCTTTTCCATATTTACGGTTTTAGCGGCCGAGACCGCTAACATTTACACAACACACGCACCAGAACACTAAGTGACGATACTGCACAACAAGTTAACACTTAACACGAAAGAGAACTGTTCGCGACTAGTGAACGCTTTAAACTGTGAGCACACTCCCGGACGTCCTCACGCTACCGCGACTCAAGCGCCAACTGGTCTCCTCGGCCACCGCGGCCGGCACCGCAATGTCATCAAAAAGTTCAAATGTTTATATAGCTTATGGGACTTAACTACGGGCGTCATCATTCCCTAAACTTATAAACTACTTATGAACCCCCGACCGTAGTGGCCGTGCAGACCGTGACTGGAGCGCCTCAGTCCCCTCGGCCACCGCGGCCGTCGCCATGTTATCCGCTGCTGTTCGTCATTGACTGCGGTGTACAGGGTCGCAGTCAGCCCCTATCCTCATCGTCAGCGCAAAGTTCTTATTGATTGGAAATATAGCGCAGACGACTCTCGTTTACAAGAAAGGTAAAAGGACTGGCCCACATAATTACAGGCCAATATACTTGGCATCAGTTTCCTGTAGAATTTTTGAGCAAATACTCGGTTCGAATATAGTAAATTACTTTGAGACGGAAAAGGTTGTTTCCATGAGTCAGCAAGAGTTTAGAAAACATCGTTCGTGTGAATCTCAGCGTGCCCTTTTCTCACATGACATCTTGCGAGCCATGGATGAAGGCCAACAGACAGATTGTGTTTATCTCGATTTCAAAAAGGCATTTGACGCAGTGCCACACTGCGGATTACTAACGAAGTTATGGAATAGCATTGCAGATTTGTGGCTGGCTGGAAGACTTCCTAAGTAATAGAACGTAGTACGTTGTTCAGACGACGAGTGTTCATCAGAGAAGAATGTATCGTCAGGCGTGTTCCAGGGGAGTGTGATAGGACCGTTATTATTTTCTATGTATATAAACGATCTGATAGACATAGTAAATTGTATTTTCCGCTGCTTGCTGATGATGCTGTGGTGAATTGGAGAGTGTCGTCATTCATTCACTGTAATAATATACTGGATGACTTAGACAAAATTTCTAATTAGTGTGAAGAATGGCAGCTAGCTTTAAATGTAGAAAAATATAAGGTGATGGACGTGAGTAGGTAAGCCAATCCCATAATGTTCGAATACAACATCAGTGGTGAGATTATTGATGCAGTCACGTCGTTCAAATATCTAGGCGTAACATTGCAGAGCGGCATGAAATGGAACGAACATGTAAGGACAGTTGTAAGGTGAACAGCCGACTTCGGTTTATTGGGAGAATTTTGGGAAGATGTACTTCATCTGTAAAGGAGACCACGTACGAAACGCTTTTACGATCACGTCTTGAGTATTGCTCAAGTGTCTGGACCCACAGCGGAGCAGACATAGAAGCAGTTCAGTGGCGAGCAGCTAGGTTCTTTACTGGTAGGTACGACCAACAGGCGAGTGTCACGGAAGTTCTCCGGGAACTCAGATGGGGATCGCTGGAGGAAAGACGACGTTGTTTTCGAGAAACTCTGTTGCGGGAATTTCGAGGACCGTAATTTGAAGCTGAGTTCAGTATGATATGGTGTAGTAGGACTTGGGACTCCATTCTGGCACGTTCAGTCAGATGGGAGAGTGGCGAGGGGGCAGGAGAACTGGACAAAGACAGGAGGGAAGGGGACTTAATAGAAGATTGTGATAAATTCACTAATCCACCAGTATGTTCACCTTTGGAATGGGTAACAGCGGTGAGCCGTTTTCCAATGGAAGCAATGATGTTTGGTAGATCGTTGGCACAAGGTATTTACTCAGAAGTCCCCTAAATCCCATAAATTCCGGAGAGGAGATGGGGCACCATGTACTAACTGTGACACCACCTCCAATCACATTACAGATGCTTACGGTCGGGTTCTGATGAGTTCGGGAGCCAGCACAAGAATTGTTACTCATCTCTGAGTTCTACTGCTGGCTTTGAGACATGGCCATATGTTTTTGATAGCCGGCCGAAGTGGCCGAGTGGTCTGCGGCGCCCCAGTCAAGGTCTTCACGCCCACTGCGGTTGGATTCGAATCCACCCTCGGGAATGAATGTTTGTGCCGTCTTTACTATAAGCTAGTTCAGAAGTAGTTTGTAAGTTTAGGGACTGATGACCCCGTAGTTAAGTCCCATAAACTCTACAAACCTTTGAACATTTTTGTTGTTGATAAACGCCGCGTTCCCTGGGAAACATGATCGTCATGAAAGGGTTTTGTGGCCTGCAACCTCTTCTTGGCCGTCGTGGTGGCTGGCACAAACTCCATTGCGCCCCTAGGTGCCGACAGGAATGTACCCCAGACCGTAACTGGCCTGTATGAAGCTTGCCTCCGTCCTATAGCATAGGTGCACAGGACCTTTTTCCCTGCGAAATGGGTTCACACCCCTCCATCGGCTTGATGAAGAAGGTATCGTATTCGTCAGACCAAGCAACGGTCTGTCCTTTTGAGTCGTAGTTGCCGATGTTGTGGTGTAAATATTGCAACGTCGTAGATTGCGGAGTTCAAATGCGGAGTTCAAATGTTTGTTAAGCTTATGGGACTTAACTACAGGGTCATCAGTCCCTAAACTTACAAACTACTTATGAACTACTTACGAACTAGGACGGCACAAATATTCATGCCCGAGGGGGGATTCGAACCCCCGACCGTAGTGGCCGTGAAGACCGTGACTGAAGCGCCGCAGTCCCCGCGGCCACCGCGGCCGGCTTGTCATAAGTGTTTGATGCTCTCTGTCTCCAGAGACACTTGTGCTCCAGCCTGCATTAAAGTCTGATGATATCCCTCTACAGTTCGCAGCCTATCCTATCAGTCCGGTCTGTTCAGGAGTCAGGCACCTTTAATGAAGTGTGGCCAGAAACCCCTCGACATTTGGATTTGGTTTCGCCACTTGTAGAAAAGTCGTCGCAGCATTCCTCGAACATACAACGTGACTTGCACTTTCCGAAATGATCGGTGAAACTCAGACACGTTCAGCACGATCACTCATACAACATGGACTATGTAGTAGTTCTTGCACGTTTGTGACGAGATTGTATCGGCAGTAGGTAAGTTCTCCTTATGTTCTCGATGATCGGTGTAAATAATTGAACAAACTCGAGTTTTCAACCAGCACAAATATTTACGAACTATACTGCGCAAACCAGTCAGGGTATCACGTATATACACAGTATACATGGTAACGTAGTTTAAGCAGACACTGGTTGCAATTATAATCTGACTTTGATGTAGTAGCATATTCTGCTGTCTCAGATGTTTATTCGAGCTTTAAATGGCGTTTAGTTAGAGCGAGAATTCATGGGACTATGATAATAGTGAGAACTCATTCTCTTTGCGCTCTCATATCGTGTATGTGATCACCTCGGACGGCCAGTGCAGTTGTACCCCGGCGTGGCAAGGACAGTATGAGGTTATCAGTAAGCTCTTGAGGAGTATTTGGCAATTATTCCATCACTACAATATCGAGCTCTGTAATAGTTGTGAGAGGTGCTGGACTGGCTGCAATTCGTCTGCCAGGTGCATCCCAGACTTCTCAATCGGGTTCCGTGAACAAGCTGGCCACTCCATTCGTGCAATTCCCTCAGCTTCAAGCATGTTATACACCAGTGCAAATTTGTGAGGACGAGCATTATCGTCCACCAGAAGGATCGCATCTCCTATGATACCAGCGTACGGCAAAATAAAAAGTCGAAGGATCTCGTCTCTATACCTCTGGGCAGTCAAAGCGCCATTCTGAAAGACATAGAGGTCCGAACGTCCGCCAACACTGACTGTGCTCATACCATTAGTTCACCACCATGATATGTTGTTTCCTGCACATTCTGAGTTC
This sequence comes from Locusta migratoria, assembly GCA_026315105.1. NCBI lineage: Eukaryota > Metazoa > Arthropoda > Insecta > Orthoptera > Acrididae > Locusta > Locusta migratoria. The sequence goes on from CM048745.1 coordinate 318,007,841, forward strand.
CAAATTCTCTCCACATGAGGGAACGACGACTGTTCGGCTGAAAAAATTTTGACTCATATGTGAACAGAACTCGGAGCCATTCGTTACAACACCTGTCCTGATGTTTCTTCGCCCAGTTTCTGTGAGCTAAGCGATGTCGTGGTTTCAATGGGACAAACACCGTAGGCATCCGTAAGTAGAGGATACATTCTCGAAGGCGATGTTGGACTGTTTTGATTTTGCGCGTCTTATCGCCGCCTGGACGGTGCGTTACAGCTGAGTCTAATTAAACACCAACCCCCTTTGCAGTAACTTCCTGTTATTACCCGTATTTCGGTTGCTGTAATGTGTTGTCCCCACCCCGGACAGAAAGTCGTCGAACCATTTTGGTTCATCCTTCGGATGGCCAATACCTCGGAATGTAAGTATGTAATCTAATTCCCTAATTGTTTTGGACAGTGTTCATAGCACATAACATACACGATTTTCGAGTCCTTTCCCCGATATTCATAAAGTTCAGTTTTGCTGGCACTGTATCGTTTCCCCTAGGGATTCTGACACCACGGATTTGCTGAAGAGGAGGAGGCGAACAAGTTGTTCCATTTCAGTCGAGAGGCGTCCTGTCAAGCACGGCTTCCCGCGAGTCGACCGTCAGAGTCGAAAGGTCGGAAGCGCGGTGGGTGTGATCGATAGCGCAGCGGCAGCGCCGAGCCCTCTCCACAGACGGCAGCCTACCCGGTTTACGAGTGCCACTGGTTGCGAAAGGCTGAAGAACACGAAATTACTTTCCGCGAGTCCTTCGAACAAGGAACCACGCGATACAGAAATCAAATACGAGGTGATCATAAAACAAAAATAGAAGCTCCCAACTCCGCGATTTCGATGAAACATGTACCACCCATAAAGACATAACACTCATAACTAAACTACAGGCCTATTTCATTGACGTCAATTTGCAGCAGGGGTTTCGAACATATCCTGTATTCAAATATTATGAACTATCTCGAACAGAAAGATCTATTGACCCAAGATCAACACGGATTTAGAAAATATCGTTCATGTGAAACACGACTAGCTCTTTATTCACACGAAGTGATGGGTGTTATCGACAAGGGTTCCGTATTTCTTGATTTCCAGAAGGTTTTTGACACCGTATCTCAGAAACAGCTTTTAATCAAATTGCGTGGTTATGGTATATCGCCCCAAATTTGCGATTGGATAGTGGATTTCCTGCCAGACACGACACAGTTCGTAGTAATCGATAAGGCATCGACTAAAACAGAGGTGCTATCGGCGCGTTCCACAGGGTAGTGTTATTGGTCCTCTACTGTTCCTTATTTACATAAACGATTTAGGTGAAAATCTAAGTAGTTCTCTTAGGTTGTTTGCAGATGAAACCGTCATTTACCGTCTAGTAAAATCATCTAAAGATCAAAACCAACTGCAGAACGATCTGAATAAGATGTGACTATGGTGTAAAAATTGGCAGTTGACTCTAAATAATGAGAAGTGTGAAGTCGTACGGAAAGAAATGCGTTAAACTTTGTTTACAAGATAAATGAATCAAAGGTGAAGGCCATAACTCTACTAAATACCTAGGAATTACTATTACTTGAGACTCAAATTGGAAAGAACACGTAGATAATGTCGTGGGAAAGGCGAACCAGAGACTGCATTTTATTGGCAGAACCCTTAAAACATGCAACAGAACTACTAAAGAATCTGCGTACACTACGCTTGTCCGTCCTTTTTTGGAGTATTGCAGCCCAGTGTGGGATCCTTATCAGGTGGGTTTGACGGAGGACATCTAAAGAGTCCAATGAAGGGCAGCTCGTTTCGTATTGTCACGATACAGGGGAGACAGCGTTACGGAAATGATACAGGATCTGGGATGGGAATCATTACAACAACGGCGCTTAGCGCTGCGGCGTGGGCTACTTACGAAACTCCAATCGCCAACATTCTCCTCCGAATGCGAAAATATATTGTCGACTCCCACTTACATAGATAGAAACGATCATCAGAATAAAATACGAGAAATCAGAGCTCGAACGGAGAGATTAAGGTGTTCTTTCTTCCCGCGTGCTATTCGAGAATGGAATGGGAGATAAGTAGTATAATGGTGGTTCGATGAACTTAACAGGCACTTAAATGTGATTTGCGAAGTATCCCATGTAGATGTAGATTGTAGTGGTACGAGGATTTTGGAGTAAATAGCAACGCAAAGTGTAAATTAGAGTGTAGATAATTTAGCGTAAGAGAATGAGTGTTTCGTTCTTCCAGTATCCGGCACATTGCCACAACCATTGCGGCTGACAGAAGACCGTCAGTCGCCTAGCTGTCTGCGGCCTAAATAACAGAAGCTGTGACCAACCCAGAAGTCATCGACCCTAGCGAGAAAGTTTGGAAATGTGACGAAGCAGCAAGCGGACATCAACCCTGAGGCACTGACCCGATCTGGAAGGTTCCAGCGCCGAATTCAGCACGGGAGTGACGTATTTGAAGACCACCAGCCAGCTTGACATCGGTCAGTCACTGCTGGGCGGTCATCGGCCGCTTAGGCTGTGCCACACGTTGTTCAAATGTTCAAATGTTTGTATATCTTATGGGACTTAACTACGGGGTTATCAGTCCCTAAACTTACAAACTACTTATCAACTATCTAATACTAAGGACGGCACAAATATCCATGCCCGAGGGGGATTCGAACCCCCGACCGTAGTGGCCGCAGTCCCATCGGCCACCGCGGCCGGCCCACACGTTGTGATCGTCTTCATCGGTTGTGCGCACGGTCTGTGCCGCCTCGCCGCGACATCTCAACAACGTCCGACACCGAGCCGAGAGCCCCGGGTTACAGCACTATACAGCACAAGCAGAACATTCCGCCTCTTTGAATCCCACTTTGAAAGCGCGCATATATAGACTACGGAACGCTTACGTCTTTTAATACATTGTTAAGGTCATTAAATATATTTTCCTAACACAGAAAAAATTGCAACATAGTAAATATATTGGCTTGCATTTAACTGTAAGATGCAAGCAACTTGAAGTTAATGATTAGATGTATATTTAGAGATATGAAACATTCACTTATATTCCATATTAAGGCGTGTGTTGCCGTTCTAAATATTGACCAGACACAGTTAATATTTGTTTCAATTATCGTATTTTCCGCTTTATAAATGGTACATCTACATACCAAGGTAACTAATAGTTGCATTCGAAAACCGAGTGAGGTGGCGCAGTGGTGACACTCTGGAATCGTATACGGGAGGATGGTGGTTCAAATCCACCTCCGGCCATCCAGATTTAGGTTTTCCCTAAATGACTCTACGCAAATGCCGGGATGGTTCCTTTGAACTGGCACAGCCGATTTCCTTCCATATCCTTACCCAAACACTCCAAGCGTCTCTAATGACCACGCTGTCGACGGGACGCTAAACTCCAAACTTCCTTCCTCCTTCCATTCGAAAACAGAGTAACGTTAAATTGCGATACTGTATTTGGCGTGTTCCCCATTCTAATGTCTTACATGTTTTACACACACATTTCAGAGAAGATTTTACTTAAAAAATGTGTTTAGTAAATTTGAACGTCTGGTTTCGTTAGATAACTAGTAAATAAAGTCTCTCTGGTACCATACACTTTGAAATAAAGTCAATGTGTATGCTAAGTTTCGAATTTAATGTCTTTCATGTACGACTTATTTCCTGTTCGCATTCCGAATGAAGGAATGAACTCACCCAGCGCTTCGGACGAAAACTCGTCTCTGCGCATTGTCCACCGTATCCTGCGCGACGGACTCTTAATTCCCGCACTGGGAGAGACTCGTTACTATATTTGCCTCAAATCACAGACAACGAATATTCTGTTTAAATCAGCCACACGATGGCTTGCTGAAAATATAGTAAAATCTGTCTCTTCCTGTGCGGCATTTCAATTATAGGAAGTACGAGCATTGGTGGACAGTGGACAGTGATGGCGTATGGAAATTTCGTTCGTACCAGGAGACGTGCACAGGTAGCGTAATGGTAACATGACCGCTCGCGAAAAGCGTGAAATGCTGGTTCGACTCCCGGGCCAGCAAAAAGTTTTATGTGGCACCGTTAAATCATGCTGCTGGCGTGCATTTATATTCTCAATTGCAAATACAATTCTTAACTATTTCTGTTAAAGACAAGATATAGAAGAATAAATGAAATTCGTACAGAAAAAAAGAGTAATGACCAAGTGCAAGGAAATAACTAGGAAGGCTAGTAATATGTGTGTGATACAGATAGGAAAGCTGGTGGCAATCTAAACCGTTCTCGTTAGTCTTTTACATACTATACGATCATTCATTATCCAGCAAAGTCATTAGGAAATTTAAACGAGCTACTAAATTCATTGGCCCAACACTTAGAAGACGCAACAGAGCCATTGAAAAAACTGCCTTGTCTACGCGCGTCTGTCCTCATTCATATCCGTGGTGTGGTATCTTCCTGAGGTGGGACTGACGGAGGATTCCGAAGGAGTACAAAGAAGAGCACGTAGTCTTTTAGGTTAGAAAAGAAGACAGGCACCAGTTGCAGGGTTGCAGATTTATTGACAACCGGTTTCGAGCAATTATTGTCCTTCCTCAGGTATATTAACTGTGCCCTATAGGTTTACTCAGAGCGTTGATTACATATGGGGTAAGGTGTACAACTCCGATCATTTCAAACAAATTTTATTGTAACTGGAAATATATTGAGAAAAGAAATAATTTTAACTGTGGCACTCGTTCTTGGATGTTTAATGAATATGTAACACAAATATTAGACAACTGCAAATGTTGGTATAAACACACAAAAAATGGAAAATGTACCACACTAGCTACAATTGTGATCACTTTCTCGTACAATTTTTATCACTGCCATCTTGCACATAAAAATCACTGCTTCCCTCTGACACCAACGCACACTTCGTGGTACCAAACATTGTATTTTTGGCAGCGAATCCAGCGTTAGACTATGTAGCTTCACGTATCTCTTAACAGGAGAAAAAATGTATATCTCCGTGGCACAAAGTGGTGTATTCTTGGAAAAGACAGGAGGAGCTGTAGAAACCTGCTACACCACAACGCCACACAAAGGCAAGTGTTACCAACACTACGAGACTGACAAATGGCACGAAACCTTGTGTTAATCGAAATTGTAGCTATATCGAATTTGTACTACCCTGCCCTATTAACATGTTTCGATCCTTCAACTGGTGGCTGTTTCCTTTTCTAATACATTAAACACAGTTGCTGCCATGAATAAAACATTTTGCAAGTCTTTTATTATCGTCTCCAAGGGGAAAGGTTATCATGGAGAGGGAATCATTATAACGGTGTTTCTCGTTGCGTCTAGAGATTAGATTAGATTATTTATTTGTTCCGTAGATCCATATTGAGGGGATCCTCGTGGATGTGGAACATGTCAAGAAACAAAATTTACAAGTTGAATAACAGATAATACTATTAATATAAATACAAATATATACACTTATAATATAAATACAGATACATAAATTTTAATGATTTTTTTCTGATAATATAATAATACTAATATAGTATGAGTGCATGCATCATTTGGTACAATTTAGAAATTCACAAATGGAGTAGAAGGAGTTGGCCACTAGAAAGTCTTTTAGGTTCCTCTTAAACTGATCTTTATTTGTAGCTAAATTTTTTTATACTTGATGGTAAATTATTGAAAATGTGTGTTCCTGAGTAGTGGACCCCTTTTTGAACTAAAGTAAGTGCTTTTAAATCCTTGTGTAGATCATTTTTATTTCTAGTATTGTATGTATGAACTGAGCTGTTTGTTGGGAAAAGGGATATATTATTTATGACAAATTTCATTAAGGAATAAATATACTGAGAGGCAGTAGTTAATATACCCAGTTCCTTGAAAAGGCTTCTACAAGACGTCCGTGAATTTACTCCACAAATAATACGTATTACACGTTTTTGGACTCTGAAGACTTTTTACTGACTTGAAGAGTTACCCCAAAATATTATACCATATGACATTAAGGAATGAAAGTAAGCCAAGTATGCAAGCTTTGTTATTTTTATGTCTCCTATGTCTGATAACACTCGTATTGAAAATACAGATTTGTTGAGTCGTTTCTGGAGTTCTGTGGTGTGGTCATCCCAACTAAATTTATTATCAAGCTGTAATCCCAGGAATTTAATACTGTCAACCTCTTCTATCTGCTCTTCTTCATACTTAATGCATATGCTGTCAGGAAATCTCTTACATGTTCTGAACTGCATGTAGTGCGTCTTTTCAAAGTTTAATGACAATGAGTTGGCTTTAAACCATTTATTAATGTTCCAGAAAATATCATTAGCAGACTTTTCTATCACTATACTTGTCGTACTCTTTATTGCAATACTTGTATCATCTGCAAACAAAACGAACTCTGCTTCTGGTAGTGTAACTGATGAGAGATCATTAATGTACACAAGAAAAAGCAATGGCCCTAAGATGGATCCTTGTAGGAGACCACATGTAATTTCTTCCCAATCCGATGATGACTGTTGGCCTAATTCACTAGTCACTTGCACTGACACCCTTTGTTTCCTGTTAGTGAGGTACGACTTGAACCATTTTGCAGCATTTCCCGTGATCCCATAGAATTCTAATTTACTTAAAAAGATGTTATGGTTCACACAATCAAATGCCTTTGACAAATCACAGAAAATACCAGGATTTCTTTATTTCTTCCTGTTAAATAACCCAATAGAGCTTCTAGATGATTTAGGAATAGATTATAATTCCCTGCAGGTGCTCGGTAAATAGTTATTATTATATAGCATCTGTTATGGAATTCTACTTCTGTTGCACAAGCTTCTAAATGCTGCTCTAGACAGAATTTAATTATATCAATATTCTTGAATTTATAGCAGTTTTTAATGAATGTGGCATCTCCTCCTCCCTCCATATCTACTCTACAGAAGTGTGAAGCTAAATTAAATCCTGGAATGTTTAACATATCTATACCAGTGGCCACATGATGTTCAGAGAGGCAAATTATGTCAATTGGGCTAGAGGAATCTATTTCATCAATACAAATGAGTAGTTCATCAAGTTTATTTCTGAGTCCTGGAATATTTTGATGTAATAAAGATAACTGATATTGCATACTAATGGCTTGAGTAAGATTTACTGGAAGTTTCTGACTACTATCTGTTAAACATTGTTTGCTAAAATCTATCTCCTGTTTATCTGCTTTTCCAAACTGAGGGTGTCTTACAAGCTCTCTCAAAACTGGTTTTCTTCCCCCCCTCCCTATCCTAAAAAAGGCATCCCTCTGACACCTGTAACCACTGGTATTTTACCATTTGTGACAGTGCCCCCCCCCCCCCCCCCACGTAAGTTACTTGCAATCAACCCAGACAATTTTCCCTTCCCTTTCCTGTTGAGGTGAAGGCCATGCCTAGTGTAGTCCCACCTACAGATATCATCCACAGGAATCAAACCAATATGGGACCCCATATCTGACATGAGTAGCCGTTCCAACTCCAAGTTTACTCTCCTGACAGAAGAGTTCAAATGAGGCCGATCATGGCGACTCAAGACAGATACAAATCCCACACTAGTATGCTTCGTTGCCGATGATATCTTCACCAGGTCACACTCTATAGAATATTCACAGTTTCTGTCAATGCTGTTTCCCGGACCACCCACTATAACCACGGTATCCTCCATTGTGAAATCCTTACATAAAGAACCTATATCCTCTGTTACCTGACCCAGGCCCGCATTTGGTTTGAAAACGTTTGTGACCTGGTACCCTGGTCCTAGCTCTTCCTGCAGTAGTTGGCCAACACCTCTACCATGTGAACTACCTAACAACAAGACTTTCTTTCTTTTCTCAGTTTTCCCTACCTTTTTCAAGTCCTTTTTGAAAGTCTGTTGTGTCCTTTCTACAACAGCTACATGAGGCTCATCCGATCCTGACTGAGGCAACAGGTCAAATCTATTTTTCATATTAAGGAAAAAGCTGTCTGAAACTGTCCTAAGTCTGCTCCCCCTCTTACCTGTTGCCACTTCCCACCGCTGTTCACCCTTCTCCCTCCTTAACCTGCTCAGAGTCTCCCTTGCCTTATCAAATTCAGCTTGAAGAGCTGCAATTTTCCCCTCCTGTTCCATTATTTTCCTATCTCTATTGCAGATCCTACAAAACCACTGGTGAGCCTCATTTACATCCCCATTTCCCACGCCACTACATTCGCCCCAATGAAAAAAACCACTACAACCATCACACCACACCCCGGAACTAACGATCCTACGGCATGTTACGCACTTCTCACCCATGGTAAAAATAGAAATCGTAAAAACTTGATTAAGTACTGACTAAAACGTAAAAGTTACACCAAGAGACACTAAAATCTGTTCACGCAAATATAATTTACTGAAAGGGCACTGGATATAAAGAAACTCGGTCACGAAAACAAAAATTAGGCCTAAAAAAAAACACGCTCACGAAAACAAAATTTAGGCCTATAAACACGGATTACTATATTCACTTTTGATAAATCACGAAATTTACGTCTGACAGACTTTATAAATCCTAACTACTGTACGCCGCGAGTGAAAAATAGAACAATCGGTAATTAGAAATAAGTTTTAGTCACTGTTTACAACGATTCGCGCGAGTTAAATTAGGCCTACAAATACGTGCTATAGGCGCGACAGGTAAAATAAACTTTTTACACCGTTTTTCCTTATTTAACACTACACTAACACTTCCACTAATGTAACAACACTTATATTATATTTATAACAACTGCAATCGATTAAATATAGCTTAAAAACAACGATTTTTGTAATTATTTACTGGAGCAAATACTTGAAACGTTCGCTCCTAGACCTACTTACGAATGAGAAAATATACTATTGACTCACACAGCAATTGGGACAAATTACTATAGAAACAAAATAAGTCAGATGTGCTCATAGAGATTAGGTGTTCTTTCTTCCCGCATGCTATTCCAGAATTTAATAATAATTAAACAGTACGAAAGCAGTAGGATGACTCTTCTCCCGAGCAAGTAGTGTGATTTGCAGAGTAACCATGTAGATGTAAATGATGATGATGATGATGATGATGGTGATGGTGATGGTGATGCTAAGGATGACAGTAAATTAAAAATGAACATTTTGACCTTACCTATGGATTGGGAAATAGAAGCAATGGAGGATACAGAAATAAGATTATGATCGAATTGTATTGAAAGTAAATAAAAACCATCAACCGTAAAAATGATTTTATTAACTAGCAACGAATTTCAGCACCTCATTAGAGCATCTTCAGGCCCTAAATAAATAGAAAAGATAATCAACAGCCAAAGCTATAAATCCAATTACACATTGTATCTTACAGAAAGTGAAGAACAAGCCAAAACAAAATAGACTGCTATGATTTAATGACCTAAGAATAGCATACAATGAATTCAAGAATTTACTTAAAAAGCATAGAGATAAAATCATAGGCCCCAAATTCCACCAGAAATGGTGTTACTGCCATAGATTGAATTTTTATATTTTTATTTACTTTTGTGTTTTATATATATACTAGCTTAAACCCGCGGCTCCGCTCGCGTATTGGTTGATTATGAGAGATAAGCTATCTTTCAGTAGTGTGCTATGAGACTGGTTTTGAAGGATGAAATGAAATACAATACCTTCTTTAGAAACAAACATTTTTAATCAACATTATCAGGAAAGTAAGTAGTGTAGATCAAATCACACGTAAAAATGCACTCGTTTCGAAGAATCCAATCACGAAATTCAACAATAATGATTGTAATGATATCACAGATCGATCACTTGATGTAATGCGCGAAATGTCAAATCGATTTATTTTAAAGAGATTTATTAAAAGAAATTTCTTTTTTACTGCTTTATTTATTCATTCTTATATGTCCGTATTCGTATGCTTATCCTTACAGAGAAACAGCTGAAGACATTGTAGCACGCATACACCAAAGATATGGTCTGTGGCATCACGTTTCGCTGTATGTAACCTCCTTGCTATAGAGTCGCAAACGTCATCGCTGGCCTTCAGTCCGAATATTTTTTTAATATAATTTGACGACTTTCAACCACCATATCATCCGCCCCCTTATAGCTATCGCCATGGAACTGCTGTGGTGTACAACGGGAGACTTCGGACAACAATTACACACAGACCATTCGTTTGCATTCTGTAGTTTTTGCTGCATAGCGAAATATTAACACACACGTAGAATTTTATATACACTGATAACTTTCCAGTCCATTATACTCCACCACTTCGGACAACAATTACACACAGACCATTCGTTTGCATTCTGTAGTTTTTGCTGCATAGCGAAATATTAACACACGCAAACACGTAGAATTTTATATACACTGATAACTTTCCATTCCATTATACTCCACCCTTTTATCATTATCAACCCTCAAGCAACAATGCAACTAATAAAACCATTTTCAAGAAGTAATTATTTTTCCGCATTTCGCGTTATATATATATATATATATATATCCGATCGCCATAAAACCGTGGCTAAAGCCTTCCCCGGGTAGATATTAGTAACTGTACAAATTTGTAGCTCTTTATGTCTTGTAGTTCATACGTGATAAACGTACACCGAACAGACATTCACATTTATAGATATAGATATATATTATTTTCGTAATAAATTAGGACAAAACAACAATCTATGAAACACAGCTCATAGTAAAATCAGATGGTGAGGATAAGTATCAAACTGTAATGCTCAATTGGAATGAATGACAAAGAAAGGTATGTGGACTAAATACCAAGTCTGGATGAATCAACTTCTTTATAGATGTCAAATTGTGAGGAAATACAGTTAAACTGGCTCAATGTAGTCATACGAAACCAACATAGAAAACAGTGTGATAGAAAATGCATTGACTGTGGGTGGAAGTAGAATACACACATATTTGTCAGAATCCTCGTGCAATACTAAGTTCACCTATAATAATTTGAGAGGACAATATAATTACTTAAATCAAACGTTCAAACGTAAATACACAAAAGCACGTAATACGGATCAGAATAAAGTCATAAGAGAGTGGTCAGTGTTTGCCTATAATCTATTAAAGAAAGTCAATAAGATTCGACAAATCTGTGGCTGAAACTGCTTCTGCATATAGACAATAGAAAACAACAAACGAATAAGCGAAACACGTTTACAGTCAACAGAAATGAATTTCATGATATGAATTGAGTTCCCATCATCCAGCAAGATACTTGTTAAGAACATCGACACGTAACCCCATAGCCTGCACGTTCACCTGCCGTTTTCGCGGTCGCCCTACAGCACGTTCGGAGATCACACTGCCCAACGTAGTTTCCTTATCTCTCTATTTCACAGTGCGATATCGTCGGCGCACAGAAAACACTCTGTTTCCCAGGGTAGTCTTTTCCCAGTGTCCCATCATTTCGGCTGATGAAGTTTCTGGGAGAAACATGTCTTGCTTTTAATATTCCGGCGGTACATCCATTTAAGACGACCCGGCTGCGCCACGCTGGCGTATCTTGGCCCCGCCGCGCCGCCAGGTGTATTCATATTTTATGCGCTCCCCGCGAGAGAACACCTCGGCTGGCCGCCTTCCAAATTCCAGGCACGCCTCAGCGCTACAGCCCCATAGTCCGCACCCCCATACTTACACAGTTCGTAGTACAGTAATCACTACTACTCAACTTTTCTTTCCTTATCTAACAGGACCACTTGTTTCTTCTCCGTATCTGCCCGTTATAAGAGCGCCACAGTAAAAAGAGGATGTCAAGTTGCAATATTTAAATTTCGTCTTTGTGAGACGTACAGGCACGAATCAAGAAAAAGAAAAAAAAATGCTGTCAGCAGAAAAGAAGTTCTTCAGATACGTAAGGGGTTGCAATAAAGTGGTTGAAATGGGGAGTGAAATACAACCTCTGACAATGTTCGGTGAATGAAGTCAGAACGGTGGATGGGACAACACAGGCGTAACACAACGCTGCATGCCGGCCGCGGTGGCCGAGGGGACTGAGGCGGTCCAGTCACGGTCTGCACGGCCACTGCGGTCGGGGGTTCGAATCCCCCCTCGGGCATGGATATTTGTGCCGTCCTTAGTCTTAGCTAGTTCGTAAGTAGTTGTAAGCTTAGGGACTGATGACCCCGTAGTTAAGTCCAGCCAAAAAAAAAAAAAAAAAAAAAAAAAAAAAAAAAAAAAAAAAAAAATTACTGCACCTGCGAAGCGGCGGCTGTTGACAACCTGCCCCCGCCGTAGTTCTGTTGAACATCGTGTGTGTAAACCTTGTGGCGCTTTTTTACTGGACATACATTAAAGCCACATTTTGTAATACATCACCTGTTATAAATGTTCAGTGGTAGAATGCTCGTACATCTCGTAGCTCGCCTGCCAATAGTACATCACAAAATAATAAGACGTCGGGTTCTTCCAAGTCATGGAAACTTTCAATATGACACGTTTCATTATTTTAACGTATTTATTTATTTATCAATTTTTGATGAAGCACAAAAGTAATGCAAAAGTAAGACTGGTTCACAACGCACTTCCATACTAACTCAAGACTAAGTTGTTACTACTCCATTAGTAACTTCATACTAAATGCATTCGCGCCAATTCGCGCGTATTAATACATAATAGTATTTTTTTTAAATGTTTGTAAAGCTTATGGGACTTAACTACGGGGTCATCAGTCCCTAAACTTACAAACTACTTATGAACTACTTACGAACTAGGATGGCACAAATCCATGCCCTAGGGGGGATTCGAACTCCCGACCGTAGTGGCCGTGCAAACCGTGACTGAAGCGCCTCAGTCCCCTCGGCCACCGCGGCCGGCCATAGTAGTATTTCCAGAACCTTCTAGAACACGGAAGTACAATATTTAAATATAAGACAATTTGCTCAATAAACATTAATGAATCCTGCTTTATGTAAAGACACACAATATTATGACAAATGTAATAATAATATTTCCTATCAAAATAAAATAATACACAAGATCGTAAGTAAACAACAATTAGCGCAGTGTTAATATATGTTTACGTTATTGTTCAAGATTAATCTTTACAATAATTTAATTGTTAGAAGACCCTAGTAATGCAAACGATAATCAATGTGATTTGACAGAAGCGCTATGAAATGCTTATGTAATATAAACATGGAATATTAGGTTACAATACTACGACCAACTATGGTATCGAATACCTCAATTATTCAAACAAACAGGACCCTCCTGGCTAAATTACAACATGTTGGCCGAAGTGGGTCTTTAGTGCATTGATTCTCAGCTGAGAACACGACTGTTAACGAGCGAAGTAAAAATATAAAGGTTTATTTTACTCTTGTTAAGTTCAAATGTTGTAGAACTTACGGGACCTAACTACGTAGTCATCAGCCCCTAAACTTACAAACTACTTATGTTCTATCTAACACTAAGGACGGCACAAATATCCATGCCCGAGGGGGGGGGATTCGATCCCCCGACTGTAGTGGCCGTGCAGATCGTGACTGAAGCGCCTCAGTCTCCTCGGCCACCGCGGCCGGCCTCTTGTTAAGACATCTAAATAAACGTCTGCGATGTTGGTACGTGTTTATGGAGATACACGTAGCTGAAGACCGGAGCCCGCCGTCAGTGACGAAAGCATTGGGAAAGTGAGATCGTTGAGCACCATCGATCTTCGATTATCTCTGCGCATGATGGCAAATGAACTGCAAGTTAATCTTGAATCCGTGCGAGAAATCCTTACCCAGAAGGAAAACATGTTGTCGTCTTGTGCCGTATCACTTGACTGACGATCATAAGCAGGTAGGTTTCGAAGCTTCACAGGATTTTGTCCAAACGGATGATACGACAAGATATTCCTCGAACCATATTGCAACCAAGGATGAATCCTGCTGTCCTCGGTACGACCGTAAAAGGAAACGATAAAATACCGAATTTTTAAATGTCTTTATTTCAGTCAACAGTTGCTATAAAATTGTTTAATGACATGTTTCGGTCACTTGGATCATCTTCAGATCTAAAAAACAAAAGTAAAATAGCAATGTACAATTTGATAAATTTACTAAGGGTTAATTGACAATAGTTAATTTATACATGAATGGATAGATTTTTCTTTACCTTTTAGTTACGTCCGCGACTTGTCTGGCTGAGTACTAATTGGTACTGAGTTTTACAGTTCGATGTAGGTATTTTTAATTTGGTTGCAGGTGGTGGTGGGGAGGGAAAGATTAAGTGGGGGGTGCAGGGGTGGGTGGAGGGATTGTAATGGATAGGTTGAGCCCTAATATATCGTACAATTGTTTGCTATATAAATATTTCTAAAAGTGGGGTTCTTGAATATATCCAGACATAAAAATTATAAAACTGTGTGTGATTTAAGTATAAAAATATGGTACGATAATTAAAAAATGCATACGATATTTAGACATTGAATGTGTAAAACAGAGATGTATAAAATTACATATGTAATACCGAATGGCGTTCACCGACAGCACCTCGTCGGGTTGAGCCGAAAAATCACCCATGAAAACGATTCTCATCATCTTTTTTCGATAGTCAAGGCTTTATCCACAAGGGCCGCACGGAGAGGCCGCGTGAAAAGGCGTCATTCTATTTACTGGACAGTCGCTCTCGCCGGAGGTTCCAGTCCTCCCTAGGGCTGCGTGTGTATGTCGTCCTTGGTGTAAGTTTACCTAGTTTGTAAGGTTCCAGGTTCGAGTGCCGGTTCTGGAACACAATTTTAGTCTACCAGGAAGTTTCAAGGTATTTGCAGTTAAACAGTTCATCCACGTTAATGATAGACGACTGTTCACCGACCTTTATTGTCAGGACTCATAATAAGATAACTTTTTAATATAAATTTCCTTTAAAGCCAAGGTAAAGAAAAATTAATGAAATGGAAGTACTGCGGTGAGATAATGACTTACTAGGAGTGCTAAAATGAATAATGAGTTATGAGCCACTGGAGAGAGAGACGCAGCTTCGCTTCGTAAGATGAGAATGTGTGAAAACAGAGATCATCGAGAAACTCTCGTCAAGCACGAGACTTGTTAACAACATCGACCCACAACGCAATAGCCTGCACTTTAACCTGGCATTTTCGCTCTCTCCCTTAGACAGCTAACAGCACGTTTGGAGATCACACTGCCAAATACGTTGTATATAAAACATTCTAAATGAGTTGCCTTTATTTCCACTTTAATCCACCAGTCCCATTAATGGTTTCAAGCAACCCTCGCCAATTTTTTCTCTTTTACCATTTTTTACGTTGCAGAATAACACTTGCGCCACACTTCCACTGTTACGCTGTCTTCCCCTACTGTATAACTCTCCACACCTACCTCTACTGCTATGGCTGATATTCCTAAATGACTCTTGTATACCATCCTATCTCTTCGTAATGTCAGAGTTCTTCACGTTTTCTTTCCTCTGCAACCGCATTTATAAAATACTTCTTCACCAACACATCT
Source organism: Locusta migratoria (assembly GCA_026315105.1). Classification (NCBI taxonomy): domain Eukaryota; kingdom Metazoa; phylum Arthropoda; class Insecta; order Orthoptera; family Acrididae; genus Locusta; species Locusta migratoria. The sequence goes on from CM048745.1 coordinate 318,023,334, forward strand.
CAAACGATTCGATTCTCTTCTGTTTCGGTTTGTCTGTTGTTCAAGATATGATACAATGCAATGATCTATACGAGCAGTCTAGTGCATTTATTCCTCACGTCAATGCCTTTTCCACTCTATATGCCCAACTTACATCGTCTGTCGTGGGTTATGTTGCTTTCAATGTTGCATACGTGATTACCACTCTTCATCTCCTCTTAAGAAAGAAAACCTACAACCATTTGAATCTGCCTACTGTATTCATCTCTTGGTCTCCCTCTGCGATTTTTACGCCACACGTCCCCCCCCCCCCCCCCCCCCAACGCTAAATTCACGTTCCTTGATGTCTAAGATTGTGTCCTAACATTCGACCTCTTCGTTTAGTCGAAGTATGCCAGAAATTCTTATTCTCCCCTATTAGTTATGCGATACACCCACCTAATCTTCAGCATTCTTCTGTAGTACCCGCTTTTCAAAAGTCTCTTCCTCTTGCTGTCCGAACTGTTTATCGTCCATGTTTCAATACCGTACAAGGCAACACTCCACACAAATACCTTACCAGCGTATATTATCATTGATATCCATTCACCTTGAATTTCTATGCCGGTGTTGAACTTTTATTTCTGTCATTGCTTCTTCGGTGAATAGCGGAAACCAAAACTTAACATTATATTGGTGACCGCGAATGGTTAAAGATAAACGAATTGTGCAATCTTGGAAGCAAAATAGTCCAAGAAATATGAACAAAGGAGAATATAATTGTATAATGTAATCGTTGTATTCACGTTTCACGTATATTATTGAAAAGACAGGTTCTGAAGTGCACAAATTACTGCCATTTGTGAGACCACCTACATATTTCTTAATAATAACTGAAGAAGTTTGCATACAGCGATTTACTTCAATAATGACCCTTGTTTCTATAAAATAATTCAACCAAATTAAAAATAAATATTGTCTAATACATAATGCGATGAAATGACACACTCTTCTAAATTATTTATTTTTCGGTACTTCGTACCTGAGTGAAACGTTTAGTAGACAGCATAAACACATTGCATTTTACATTTACATGTGCCTTCATGTGTAAAGGGGACAACACAAAGAAATGTAAATATTAATTTAAAGTTCCCATCACCTATTTCATACTGTATTTACATTGAAATATACCACCTTGAACTAATTAGAAAGAACTATTAGAACATTATTAAAATGTGTTTTATAAACGGAAATGAATATAATAATTTAAAGTTAGTAACACTTCTTGGTATTTAATTTCAATTTAAATCATTACAATGACTTGAATAAATAGATAAATCAATAAAACTTGCATTGATTTCAGCCATCTGCGCTAAATGGCAGCTAAAGCTTGGAGATGCAGTGTTTGTTACTTGTGTTAAAAGTAGTATGTTTTTCAATCCCTGTGTTTTTCGAAGTAATGAGCGATGCTGATGTTCATGTTTGAGCAAGTGCAGCTATATTCAACAATAAGCAACGAAGGTACATATCAGTTTAACTGTTGCCTTTCAGTGATATACTTCCATACATTTTATTTAATTTCTGCACAGCTGCTACAACGAGTTACAGATAGTACAAATTTTTTACTCGGATATATGATTCTGAGTAAAATGTGATACCAAATTTTCCGAATCATAAAGTGTCATGGCACGAAAATATCACTGTAATTTCCAGAGTAGGACACAAACGAAATTAAAAACATTATTTGAAATGGCCAATGTATACAGCAGTACAATACATATCTTCCTTCTCATTAAACGTTCTTTTTCCAAACCTTTTGGGTAGTTCAATGTACAAAAATTCAAGACAATCACAAAACTATATGATTCTTAGATTAACAAACAGGTATGTAAATTAGTCCAAACACAAATGCACAAACAACGAAGTAATATAAATTTTCGTACAAATATGTATAGTTAATTCAAATGTTCAAATGTTTGTATAGTCTATGGGACTTAACTACGGGGTCATCAGTCCCTAAACTTACAAACTACTTATGAACTACTTACGAACTAGGACTGCACAAATATCCATGCCCGAGGGGGGATTCGAACCCCGACCGTAGTGGCCGTGCAGGCCGTGACTGAAGCGCCTTAGTCCCCTCGGCCACCGCGGCCGGCTATAGTTAATTATTCACTGATTTCATGTACATTACTATAATGCTCCAAATAGTGTATCGGGGATTAAATCATTCCAAAGTTTCTAAATAAACCTGATAAAACACATATTAACTAAGCGATTAAAGATTAATGCAGTATTTAGTAAAGTACACGAAAACATCTTAAGACAGACAAGTGTATATCTTTATGTAATAGTTATGCCATTTTAACTTATGGTACATAGATTACGGTGTCACATGAATCAATCCTCGTGCATCTCTATCATAGGATGGGGAGGGGGTCAACTAGACTCTAGATAACAACCAACATATATCATTCATGGTACAAGAAATCGTTATCACCCATATTCAGTAGTAATGAAGGTAGCCGAAAAACGATATTTTTATAGCCCCTTTTAAATTTATAATCTGTTTTACGCGGTATCCATTTTATTACTCATTATCAATGCACTGAATATGATACGACCTAAAGCTGAAACTCGTTTCAAATGAATACTTGTAAATACTTTTGATCCAGTTATCCTGCTCTGTAAATACTTTTTATCACTTCCAAGAGAGATTGTAGGTATTCATTGTTTACCGAGATGTTTACGTATTTCAGTATTTCTGTTTCTTTAATCAGCTCTGTTACTATCAAGTCTGATTTGATGTTCACAGCTTGCATCCACCCACATTGCGTTCTCTGAAACATCAGGGTATCTTATATATTTGATACGAAATCTGTTGTGATCCTCCCCTCGAGAATCTCCACACTCTTTCCATCTCTGGGCTTCCAACCACCCATTTCACATACGCACGCTCGAACACACTCTTCATAAAGGCCCGTTTTAATGAATAGCCCGAGGGTAAAGAATGCAATTTTGTGCTTGTGTCCACAAGAGTTGACGCATGTGGGCAGCTGAAGTAGATAGGATGGGAGTAATGTGACCTTGTCGATAAACTGAGGAAAAAGAGGGACAGATTACTAAATGTTCAAATGTTTGTTTATGGGACTTAACTACGGGGTCATCAGTCCCTAAGCTTGCAAACTACTTATGAACTAGCTAAGACTAAGGACGGCACAAATATCCATGCCCGAGGGGGGATTCGAACCCCCGACCGTAGTGGCCGTGCAGACCGTGACTGGAGCGCCTTAGATCCCTCGGCCACCGCGGCCGGCACAGATTACTAACAGAACTTTTTAACTCATTTTATGATGGAAGATTTTATATTATAAACTACATAGGCTTTGCATAATGAAAAGCAACATCTGTAAGCAAAGTACTTTTTACAAAATGCATGTCCAAATAAAATTTGCTAAAAATGTAATATCTTCATCTGTCTTATTCAGGGTGAACTGTTTGCGAACGAACTAGACAAAGGATAGATGAGATGATGTTGCATTTCGTGGCCGGACACCTGGAATATTGGGACGAAGAGCGTAGCTGAGCAGGAAATCAGGTAACTAATGAGGTGACTGGAAGAAAGCCCCGTGTGCACACTCTTTCAGCGATCAGACGGCTGTCACAATGAATATAACTTTCAGAACGTGACTTTTCACACAAAGGTCTTAAGTATCGATTCTTCCTCCCTCCCCCCCCCAACCACACAACTACCGCTACCTACAAAATTAAATATAATAATAAGCTCTTGAAAAACTTTACAAGAAGTCCGAGGAGACTACAAATAAGTATATTTAAATTACAATGAGTTGTAAAATGCATTTAAACTGTTTATAACTTTTCATGCGATTAATCAATTATCCTACTTTATTCTTTGTCGTATTATTTCTTCGTTTCCGAGTTCTCTTTTTCATCCTGCTGCTGCCCCGCCACTCTCCTTACCCTTCTGGTCAATGACGTCCTTGCTTAATCTTACAACGTCTGCTACTAGAGTTTCCTAAACATCTCCGTGACGCTTTGACGCTTACTAAATGAGCTGATAAAGAAATGTGCTGATCTTCGGTGGATGTTCTCTGTCTTCTGTCACCTGTCATTCATGGTCAGGTGACGCAGTTATCACGGGAACCAGCTTATATCGATATTAGGTACGTTGTCATTAAGTTCTGCTGATGAGTGTGTATTCCGCTAATGAACCACAAAGAATTATGTCGTTCAGTGTACGTGTATGTATTTGTATTTTTAGATACTTTTATTCTTTTCAATTTGGTTAAATATAATTTTAAATCTACTACTTTCCGGTTACAAACAAAAACGCTCGGATGTTCAACCAATTATTATATAAAATAGCAACCAATTTCTTATACATATTTGCTTGTCATTACCTATCATTTTTGCTTTTGCTTCAGTTTTAAGTGACATATTTTTTTTGGCGGTTTTAAAATAAGTAAGCTAATCGAAGATTTTTAAATTACATCTTCTTTCAGCCCATTAACTTTTTGTTTCTGTGTACTATCTTAAGCTACCAAAACTGGCCATCACTTAGTAAATATAATTGTTAAATGCGACATTATACAGAAAAGAGAGCAGGAATCTATGCAGAATGTATGTAAAAAAATCATTTATAAAGAGATTCCTAGCAACATAATCCCAATATCGGGATATGCATACAAGAACCTCCATGTTGTCCCATTGGATGACCTGTGTCTAGGCAGTATTCTGCAAAGTAGTTTGTACGATTCCTCCCCTTTCGCCCTCTCTATAATAGGTCCATACAAACAACGTGTTTTCACAAAACGCTGTTTTATTAGGAAGACACACGTATGTGGTGAGGTTCAATTTAATGGAAGGATTTACTTTACTTGAGTGTTGGCCATTGCGTTGAAAACCGACGATCCAGAATCTTGCAGCAGCATAGTTCACCGTATTCAAGGAAATACAAATTGATCTATGATAGCGTGTTTTTATTCATTTAAAACATTTCTGTACTACTGTACTAGTTGCACAATCGCTTAACAGACATTAAATGTCACGTCTCAACGAGATCAAAGCTCTAAACAATCTGAACGTGAGCCAAGCCCAAGCTAGTCTGACAAAATATGGCTAGTCTCCAAACATTTGAGTGAACACTGCATAAACACGGAAACAATTCCACTATGTACTTTTTACGCTCCTGGCCCTGAAAAGTGCTACACCATGAAGATGACGTTCTACTGACGCGAACTGTTTCCGACAGGAAGAACATGCCGTGATATGCCAATGATTATCTTTTCAGAGCATCCACACAAGGTTGGCGCCGGTGGCAGCACCTACAACGTGCTGACATGAGGAAAGTTTCCAACCGATTTCTCATACACAAACAGTAGTTGACCGACGTTGCTTGGTGAAACGTTTTTGTGATTCCTCGTGCAAGGAGGAAAAATGCATAGCATCACGTTTTCGACTTCGATGAAGGTCAGCTTGTATCCTATCGCGATTGAGGTTTATCCTGTCGGGACATTGCTTCTCGCGTTGGTCGAGATCTAATGACTGTTAGCAGAATATGGAATCGATGGGTTCAGGAGGGCAATACGAATCGCCTTGCTGAATCCCAACGGCCTCGTATCACTAGCAGTCGAGATGACAGGCATCTTATCCGCATGGCTGTACAGATTGTGCAGCCACGTCTCGATCCCCGAGTCAACAGATAGGGACGTTTGCAAGACAACAACCATCTGCACGAACAGTTCGACGAAGTTTGCAGTAGCATGGGCTATCAGCTCCGATACCATGGCTGCGGTTATACTTGACGCTGCATTACAGACAGAAGCGCCTGCGATGGTGTACGCAACGACGAATCTGGTTGCACGAATGGCAAAACGTCATCTTTTGGATGAATCCAGGTTCTTTTTACAGCATCATGATGGTCTCATCCGTGTTTGGCGACATCGTGGTGAACGCACTTGGAAGCGTGTATTCGTCATCACCATACTGGCGTATCACCCGGCGTGATGGTATTGGGTGCCATTCGTTACACGTAACTGTCATCCTCTTGTTCGCATCGACGGCACTTTGAACAGTGGCCGTTACATTTCAGGTCTGTTACGATGCGTGCCTCTACCCTTCAATAGATCACTGCGAAACCCTACATTTCAGCAGGATGCGTGTTGCATGTCCTGTATGCGCCTTTCTAGATTCGGAAAATGTTCGACTGCTGCCCTGGCTAGCACATTCTCGAGAACTGTCACCATTTGAAAACGTCTGTTCAATGGCGGCCGAGCAACTGGCTCGTCCCAATACGCCAGTCACTACTCTTGATGAACTATGGTATCGTGTTGAAGCTGCATGTGCATCTGTACCTGCACACGCCATCCAAGCTCTGTTTGACTCAATGCCCAGGCGTATCAAGGCCGTTATTACGGCTAGAGGTGGTTGTTCTGGGTACTGATTTCTCATGATCTAGGCACGCAAATTGCGTGAAAATGTAATCACATGACAGTTCTAGTATGATGTATTTGTCCAATGAATACCCGTTATCATCTGCATTTTTTCTTGGTGAAGCAATTAACAAAAATGTGAGTCATAGTGGTTAAAACACAGTACGAGAATATTACACATATCACACGTCCGGTGGTAGACTTTTACTTAAGGTTCGTAAATGATTGCGTCTGTAATGTTGGTAACTCGTTATGTATTCGCAATGTATGGGATGTGCAACAAGCAGAAACGATACAAGTTTTGCTACGCAGTTCTAAACAAGTGTGACACTAATATTCAGTATAGCAGATCTCGACAGAACACTCATGGAGACACATATGCTTTCGGAATTTTGGCAGAAACTTAATAACCGAGCCGGTAAAGAAGCGTGCTGCTCTCCGTTGGATCTTCTCTATGTCCTCTATCAACCCTACTGTTACGGACCGTCAACGGAACAAGTGTTCACGGCCTAATTCCTTTGTTGGCTTCCAGAAGTTTCTTGCAGTGAATCTCTTTCTGGAATTACCTTACCCAAGATTAATTTCCTATGGCCGTTCCATTTAAAATCACAGGTTGTCTTCTCCCAGATATTTTATGGGAGTAACTGATTCCATTGTTCGTCCTGCTACTGCGTAGTTATACAGGAGTGGTCCAAAAATATGTGTCAAATATGGTACGGCAGGTAGAGGGGACCGAAATAAAAAGATTTCTTATATGAATGTGTGGTTGGCAATGACATATTACAGAGCTAGCGTATACAAAAATGTGGAAGAAAGCAAACTAAAATGGAAAGATAAAAAAAAAATTATTTATTGATAGTTTTCAAGAAGTGCTCGAAACAGTGTCCACCAACAGCGATGCAAGATTCACAGCGACAGCGAATATAAAAGACGTCAGGCATATCGGCCGCGTGTCCACCAGCAACAGAGATGCGGGCAACTAGATCCACTTCAGATGGAACGTGGCTGTCATACAACAGGCTTCTAATAAGACCCCAAAATGAAGCAATCCACGCAGGCTAAAGCAGTTGAACGGGACGGCGAGGGAGCTGGTCCTATCCGATGCTGGCCGTAGACAGCGTCCACGTGGCTCCTGGGCGTTTTCACTGATGTGCACTGGGGCATCATCGTGTTGGAGCAACATTCGCCGGCCGCGGTGGCCGAGGGGACTGAGGCGCTCCAGTCACAGTCTGCACGGCCACTACGGTCGGGGGTTCGAATCCCCCCTCGGGCATGGATATTTGTGCCGTCCTTAGGATTAGCTAGTTATAAGTAGTTTGTAAGTTTAGGGACTGATGACCCCGTAGTTAAATCTCATAGACTTTACAAACATTTGAACATTTGAGCAACATTCGTCTGAGAACAGCTAGTGGAACATCGCCCAAAACTTCAGGTAAGACCTCCTGTAGAGGTATTTTGTATGTGCGGCCGGTTAAACGACTTGGTAGAATGTACAGCCCTAAACAGCGCACTCTTCAGTGGTCTCTACAAGCTCAAGGGGTCATTACCAACCGCAAATTCATATATGAAATCAGCTTATTTCGTTCCCCCTACCGGCCGTTTCATTTTTGACGTGACGTTTAGGATCATGCTGTACAATAACGGGTATGTAATCGCAACACTTTAACAGCGGACACGGGAAGCGTGGCGGTGACTTCGAAATCTTAGACATGGATCCATTTTCTAATTGCAGATTTGGTTTCTCCGTTAAAGAAATATATAACTTTTCTATGAAACATTTTCTTCGTTTCACTTCAGATGGGGCCGTTATCGACAAAGATAAAAATGAGTTGAAAATTTTTGAAAAAAAAAAAAGGCAATATCTCTAAGAACTAGACCAGACTCTTTCTCTACGTTTAACACTTCGAGTTTCGGTAAACAACGGGACAATAACGCGAAAAGTCGTTGAAGAAGGAACTTTTCCATCAGGAAACAGGTTCGAAGAACTGACCAGTTTCTTCAACATTTCTATGAACCTCAAAGTAGGCCTAATAGGAAATGACATCTACTTTCTCTCTGGGTCTCTCTCTCTACTATCGTTAAAATGAGATGGTTAGAGTCCGAATCAGTGAAGTACAATATCCACTATGTCCACGGACTGAGAGTATGAGCTCACAGCCTGTGTTTCTTTCGATAGTGGGAGGAGTCACTTGATAGAATTATATAAAATTTAAAAAAAAATGTATTTTGATTTTCCTAATTTGATGCGTATTTGTTTGAGATATAACCGTTTTACATTAAGTTCCAATTAGTCATACACTTTGCCTATTACAGTGTCATCTACCAAGAAATGAAAAGTTACATATTTTTTCCTGGTGAGTCGCAATCTGAAGTAAAAAAGAATTAACCAAAAATGAGTTGCTATTTAAGATTTAAAAATATCCCTGGGGCAGTGCCGGGCTGTCCAGCTTTCTGTTAATGGCTGTCCAATGTTCAAATGTTTATAAAGCTTATGGGTCATCAGTCCCTAAAAACTAAGACTTATGAGCTACCTTATACTAAAGCCAGCACAAAAATCCACACCCGAGGGGGGATTCGAACCCCCGGCGGGGAACGGGATTGCGCATCGTAGCATAGCACCCCAATGCGCTCGGACGCTCCGCCGCGTTTCCAATGGCTGTCACTCTTGGAGGTGAACAAGTTTTATTCCAACTTTTTAAAAAAGCTATTTGTATTTTACAAATATACAAATATACAAAAAAAAAAAAGTTTTCAGTTGGTAAGAGATCTGGAGAATGTGCTGGCCAGGGCAGCAGTCGAACATTTTCCGTATCCTGAAAGGCCCGTTCGGGTCCTGCAACATGCAGTCGTGCATTATCGTACTGATATGTAGGATTTCGCAGTGATCAAGTGAAGGGTAGAGCCACATATGAAATGTAACGGGCACTGTTCAAAGTTCCGTCGATGCGAACAAAAGGTGAACCACACCATCACGCCGGATGATACACCAGTATGGCGATGACTAATACACGCTTCCAATGTGCATTCACCGCGATGTCGCCAAACATGCATGCGACCATCATGATGTTGTAAACAAAACCTGGATTCATCCGAAAAACTGACGTTTCCCCATTCGTGCACCCAGGTTGGTCGTTGCGTACACCATCGCTGACGCTCCTGTCTGTGTTACAGCGTCAAGGAAAACCGCAGCCACCGTCTCCGAGCTGATAGTTCATGCTTTATTTTTTATTTGTTAGTACAACTCATAGACAATAAGTTTCCAAAGTTTCGCATTTGAAATCACAGCTGAAATGCCTGAAAATTAATTAGTTGTGTGACGAAGCCTCCCTGCCACGACCACGTTCTGAGGCAGCACTTCAATACCAGCTCAGTAAACAACGATACTGTGTATTACTTTCAACCAAACACGTGCAGGATACATCTAGAAGGCCATGATACATACTCTTTGCTTTTATAGATCATCATAAACAATAAGAAACTGGCTGCATCGTTTATGACGAAGCAATTCTTTTTTTGCCTTGTGATACTGACGGAGATTTATACAAGTGTTCGATTCATTCTTCATTCACTTATGCCACGATCACAAAGAGTTTAAAGAAACTGGATAAACTGCGTTTGAATAAGTTAGTGAATGGAAGACGTGAGAAACACTATAAAGCAGCGATGATACAGTGTCCCAAGTAAGAAAATCTGCTGAATATGTGAACCCATCTCCTAGCAGCTATTAAGCAAAAAATTAGTGAGGTGTATGGTGCATATTTCAGTGATGACTCTCGGTAGAGTAACTGACTTGGAAACCAAAACCCAGAATCCAAACATTTGAAACATTTGATTTTTTGTAGTTATTGTATTTAATGATGGGAGCGTCGGGAGGATAAAGGAAAGAATGGGCTTCAAGATTGAAAATTTTACTCAAGATATCCTGAGAAAAATTGATGTACAGCGGTTCACTGTAGCTTAAGTCAGTTAAAGACCTGCTAAAGGAAAGAAGACAGGCAACAAGAAGCCAGAAGAGAAGCATTGAAGGAAAAGACGACCTAGAGTACAAAAGGAGTGTATAAAAACTGGATAAACTGCGTTTGAATAAGTTAGTGAATAGAAGACGTGAGTAAAAATGACAGACCAGCAGTGAGGCTATCTCCGAAGTAAGAACATCTGCTGAAAATGTGAACTCGTCTCCTAGCAGAATTAACAATAAGAAGGAAAAACATTGCGTTTTGCCGACGACATAGTAATTTTGTCAGAGACAGCAAATAACCTGGAAGAGCAGTTCAAGGATGGACAGTTTCTTGAAAGGTACATACAAGATGAACATTAACAAGAGTAAAACGAGGGTAATGGATTTGTCTAACAAAATCAGGCGATGCTGAAGGAATTAGATTAGTTAACGAAACAATGAAGGTGGTACATGAGTTCTGTTACTTGGGCAGTAAAATAACAAACGATGGTCTCAGTACAGAGGATATAAAATGCAAAAAAAGGCAATGGGAAGAAAAGCGTTTTTGAAAAAGAGAAATTTGTTAACATCGAATATTAATTTCAGTAACAGGAAGTTCTTTCTGAAGGCATTTGTGTGGAGTGTTGCCATGTGTGGGAACGTAACATGGACGATAATCAGTGTGGTCAGGAAGAGGAGAGAGGCTTTTGAAATGTGGTGTTACAGAAGAATGCTGAAGATTAAGTGGGTGGATCGCGTAATTATGTTGTACTGAACAGAATTGGGGGGAAAGGAATTTCTGGCATATTTTGACTAAAAGACACATTCTTAACGTCAAGAATCATGAATTTAGCATTGGAGGGAAGTGTGTGGGGTAAAAATCGCAGATGGAGACCAAGAGATTACAATACGTGGATTCAAAAGGATGTAGGTTGCCGTTCTTATGAGCGGATGAGGAGGCTTCCTCAGGATAGAGTAGGGTGGAGAGCGTCATCAAACCAGTCTCCGGACTGAGTTCAAATGTGGCCGTTCGGGAGTAGCGGAGCGGTCTGGAGCGCCACGTTGCGGTTCGCGCCGCCTCCCGCGTTGAAGGTTCGAATCCTCCCTCGGACATGGTTGTTTGTGTAGTTTGTACGTTTAGGTAGTGATGAACCCGTAGTTAACTATCATAAGCTTTACAAACATTTTAAATACAAATGTCGTGCCTTCTGAAGAAGTGACTTATGGAAAAAAAAATGCTGAGCTATAAATTGTGCTACCTGAAATGGACTTTTTTAATTTATGTACCTTTTTCTCATATTCTATGAAAGCTAGAATTACGAAATTTTGTACGCACATTTCTGTAAACCGAATAAACGTTGTCTCTGGAGTAAATTTTGAAATTCTGATTGCAAGCTTAAATACGGAACAAAGTGCTTGGAATGTTGCATGAATATGAAATTTTACTTGCGGAATTATAATTAAACAATTATGAAAATTCTGCTATTTTAACTATTCCAAAAGTCTCATGCGAGAAGCTTACAATATATAAAGAGATGAAACAGAAATTTTTGTAGAAGTCTCTTGAATACTTTCTGAGAAAAAAAGGAACATACATAATGTTTTGAAAATAAAACAAATTTCATTCAAAAAAAAAAAAAAATTGAATATGTGTATAGAAGCATTTTATATGTAAATGTGTTACTTTCATGTAAACCGTGATACAAAATTCCATTGCCATATCTCCCAAACTGTGGATTTGGTGTATTTTTGAAATAGTGTTTTTCGTCGACGCCCCCGCTTAAGTCCCATACATTTACAAACATTTTTGAACATACGCCACGTTGCCGTTCAGATATGACACCATTCACCGAACTTTCTAGACACACCACGTATAAGCAGCATTTACGAAAGTACCTACGGCGAACGTCAAGATTCAAAGCCATTTTGCCGTTCGGCAAGGAAGAAAATACGTGTACTTGTGATTGGTACCTAAACACAGATGGATAGTACCTGCTGTTTGAGTAGGTACCAGTGGTCCGGGCACTGCACGGGCCGGCGCGTCGGCCCCGTTGGCAGGTTGGCTGCGTGAGACGCGACCACCTGTTTTCGCGACGCGGCGTAATTTTCCGCGCTGGGCGTGGGCGCCCGCCTGTTTACGGTGCCGTCAGTTAGGCCCGCCCCCAGACAAAGGCGGCGGTAAACACGGTCTATTTTAAAAGCCGGCCGCGATAAGGATCGCACCGCCGCTTACACATTCCACAGCGGTCGCCAATTTCTGGTTGCGCCTTGACCACTGTGCAATCATCACTCCACCACCATTTGTTTATCTGCAAGTGTTCGTTCGGTCCAGTCCTGACATCAGTGTAGAATACTCTTGTTCTTGCCCGACATACATATGCGCCTTCACGTTCTCCACGTGTATTCTAGTCCTATGACTACCTATGACCTTCATTTTCTAGAAAGACGAAAACGTCACACTGACGTAACAGTTTTAATTTTATCTCTCGCTTAACATGTTTCGATGTACTATGCCATCATTGTAAAAAAGCCTGTAATGAGTGTTCCTGCACATCCCGACACTCAAACGTGAACTTTACTCTGCTCGTAATAGCGCACTAGCTGCGGTCTTCACTTATTTCAAGCGTCAACATCTCTTATCTCGAGTCGTAATTGCCATATTGCGATGTAACCAGATCCATTCTTAAAAATGTTCAAATGTTCTTTTCTCATAATTCCATAGGCTTACAAACTACTTAAGGGAGTCTTACCGCCCTATCTCGAAACTGTTAAATTGTCTATATAAATGCCCAGTTTTGTCACTTGTCACTTGTTCTCGCATGTTTTGTAACTGTATTGCTCTGCAATCACTTCAAATAACAGCTGGAAAAAAAGTTATGATTATTTTCCCTAACGTATAGGTGTAAATTTTCAAAACTATAATTTCTTGAATTTCAGATTTTACAGTAAATACTACTAAAGTAGAATTAAGACATCATTGCACTAACTATGTTATGTGGTAAATAATTCATTGATGTGGATTCAGAATTAGGTTTGATCACAAACAACTGTATAGTTCAAAAATGTTCAAATGTTTGTATAGCTCATGGGACTTAACTACGGGATCAACAGTCCCTAAATTTACAAACTACTTATGAACTAGCTAACACTAAGGACGGCACAAAGATCCATGCCCGAGGGGCGGATTCGAACCCCCGACCGTAGTGACCGTGCACACCGTGACTGGCGCGCCGCATTCCCCTCGGCCACCGCGGCTGGCAAAATGTATAGTTGAAAGAGTTTAATGCAAAGTACCGCTAGTGTAGGCAACTTACGAAACGGAAAGTTCTCTTCAAAACAAAAGAAACAACGGCAAACTAGACTATATAGTTCCAGAGAAAAATTCCAATATCGGAAACAATGGAAAAATTTCTCAGAAATGTCAGTGCACGATTATTTTCAAATATTTATTAAAATAGAGATCGAATATTTAAATAAAAATTAAGCATAATCATTAATATTTTCATAATTTTTCATGAAAGTAAAAATATGAAATTTTGCCACTTTGGGTGAAACAACTGCCCTTAAATTGAAACTAAACTAGGCAACACTCTCTCTCTCTTTCTCTCTCACACACACACGTGTCACAGATTTTACTTTCATGAGCCCATGCAGCACGTTCATGCCTGTGGGAATCGTATTTTTTATGATTATTGTTGTTCGAGAGGTATTTGGGGTGCCGCGTTTAAGTAGGAGACCCTGCCCGAAGGAAATAACTTCTTAATTTGAATTATCTGTAAGAATAATAGTGGTGCTTCCTTAACCCTTTCAGTCCCACATTATGAATTCAGCTTAGGAAAAGTTAAAATTCAGTGTTTTCTGTATTCAAATATTCAAACGTTTGTAAATCTATCGGACTCAACTGCGTGGTCATTAGTCCGTAGCTTACAAACTACTTAAACTAAGGTAAACTAACCAAAGGACAACACACAGACACCCATGCCCCAGGGAGGACTCGAATTTCCGACGGCGAGCAACCGCGCGCTCCGCAGCGAGGCGCCTTGGAACGCTCGGCGAGTCCACTGCGGCACACAATTTTATTTTTTATTTTGACTATTACAGTATATACTACTGAAGTTTTGTTACAGCATTATTGTACTATCAAAGTTATGTGTTATATAGTTCATTGATGTAGTTTTAAAAGTTTCTGAGAAAAAAGGGGCTTTTATACTGAAAAATGACATTTTGAGGAAATTCCGTTTACATTAAAAAATCTTAATATATAGCCAACTGATATATAAAAAAGAATCCTCCTGGGTGGTAGTCCTCATCTCCACTTTCCTGACCAAATGCTGCCCCTCCCCCTCTCGGATCTGACTTCTTTTGACATATTGTTTGTTGCAATCTCTGCCTTCAAGATTCACAGTTCGTCCAAGTGCATCATACTTTTAGTGGTGTTGTAACGATTATGAATTCCAAGATATTCCAAATCCTGCAGTCTTCCAGAAGAGCCATCATTAAGACCGGCATCAAAATCACCAAGACCTTCCAGGAAACATAAAAAAATGCTAATATGCGAAAAAATGAAAAACAAAATTTTCAGAAATGTCAGTGCATGATTACTTTCAAATATTTATTTAAAATAGTAAATATCGAATATTTCAATAAAACCAATGACAAATTAAGCATAAACACCCATATTTTCATAATTTGCATAAAAGTGAAAACTTGAAACACACACACCCACACACACACACACACACACACACACACACACGCGCGCGTCAGAGGGAGGACTCGAACCTCCGACGGCTAGAAACCTCTCGCTCCGCAGAAAGACGACTTAGAGCGCTCTGACACTCCACCGCGGCAGTTCCATTCTTTTTGCGTTCATGAAAAGAAATAATACCTGGCAACCATTAAAAACCATAAGTTTGATTACATTTTAGAATGTGTCACGGATTTTACTTTCGTAAGCCCGCCGCGCGGGAGTGGCCGAGCGGTCTGGAGCGCCACGTTGCTGATCGCACGGCCACCCGGGTCGGAGGTTCGTATCCACCGTCGGCCATAGATGTTTTTGTTGTCTTTAAGTTAGTTCGTAAGCAATTTGTAAGTTTAGGGACTGAGGACCCCACATAAGCTTTACAAACATTTGAATATTTGAAAATCATAAGACCCTGTAGCAGGTTCATGCCAGTTGGAGTTTTATTTTTTACGATTATTGTTGTTCCAGAGGTATCTGGGGTGACGCGTTTAAGTAGGACACACTGCTCGAAGGAACCTACACTACATTTAATGCGAAATACCTTCTTAATTTTAATCTATATCTATAAATGTGAATGTCTGTTCGGTGTACGTTTATCACGTTTGAATCACAAGAAATAACGAGCTAAAATTTGTACAGTTACTAATGTCTACCCGGGGAAGGCTTTAGGCACGGTTTTATGGTGATCGGGTAGCTATTTATCTATGTATGTTAATGTTAATGTCTTTTCGTGTACCTCATCACGTCCGAACGACAAGATGCAGAGACTTAAATATTTGTACAGTTACTAATTTATACCTGAAGAATGTTTTAGGCAAAGTTTTATAGCGGTCTGATAGATATGTAGTAATTTGAAGAATATAACGCGGAATACGGAACAATAATTACTCTTTGAAAATTATATTTACTCTTTGAAAATAGTTTTATTGGTTGCATTGTTGCTTGAGGGTTGATAATGATAAAACGGTGGAGTATATTGGGATGGAAAGTTATCGGTGTATATAAAATTCTGCGTGTGTGTGTGTTAATATTTCGATCTGCAGCGAAAACTACTGAACTCAAACGAATAGTCCGAATAGTCTGTGTGTCATTGTCCGAAGTCTCCCGTTGTACACAATAGAAGTTCCATTCCGATGTCTATAACGGTGTGGAAGATATGGTGGGCGAAAGTCGTCAAATTATTGAAAATATATATATATATATATATATATATATATATATATATATATATATATATATATATATATATATATATATATTCGGACTGAAGGCCAGCGATGACGTTTGCGACTCTTTAGCAAGGAGGTTACATACAGCGAAACGTGATGCCACAGACCATATCTTTGGTCTCTGCGTGCTACAATGTCGTCAGCATAAGGATAAGCATACGAATAAGGAAATATAAGAATAAATAAATAAGGCAGTAAAAATAAATTTCTTTTAATTCATCTCTTAAAAAATGATGTTAAATGTTTCGCGCATTACATCAGGTGAGCGATCTGTGATATTATTACTGTCATTATTGTTTAATTACGTAATTGGATTCTTCGTAGCGGGTGCATTTTTACGTGTGATTTCTTATATATTCTCTGATAAATGTAACATGTTTTCAGAAAAAAGTAGATGGACAGACAGTGAGTGGATACGAAAAGTACTAACTCAAGGCTCGAATAAATAAATAAATACCCTGGCAAAGCCGGGTTTTCAGCTAGTTATCTATAAGAATAACATTGATATTTCGTTAAGTTATTGCCTTTACTCTCCTTTATGAAATAGTTTCTAAAGTCGTCTGCGTGGGACGACAGGAAGACGGATTTGACAAACGGATATACCACTGAACCGTGGCATGAATTTGTATGCATATTTGAATACTTAGTGGCTTTTTGTTTCCGATATAATTTCATGTAAGTACAGAAAAAGCGTGTTTGGAAGTGACGAATGAAGGCTTTAGCTCATTCATACTTGCTTGCACAATTCTGTAGCACGTGGTCCAACTCGGTTAAACACGAAAGCGATTGCGGCATCTGTTTTCACGGATGCATCGAAATTTTTCTCTTTCAAAAGTGTAATTATCTGCTCTGTTACCTTCAGAATGAATTGATATCTCATGTCGGTAATGCCTCGTCTCCAAAATGGCTGCTGTCACTTGCACACCTTTTTCCGTTTTGAAAATTCCCTCTCGTTGCGCGCCCCACGGAACTGGGGCCTCAGAGCGGCGTCGTGCTGCTGTCACGGGCAGGAGAGATACAGGTGGGGTCCGCGTCTCGGGTGACGTCATCTGCAGCCCGCCGCCTCGCGAATGAATTCAGCTGCCTCCTCTCCGCCAAATCGAGATCTGTTCCACGATCTGCGAAATAAATGTCTCCTGCCAGGCGGCGAGATTTCTTTACTGCACAATAGACCAACAGTCCTTTTTGTTTCGTCAATCGCCCCTTCTGCGACATCAGAATGAGGAGTTTCCATCATTACCAGGGCAACGCAGACCGTCGCAAAATAAAATAATTCTAGGTAGAAGAAGAAAAGAGACAAACAGCAGTTGTGAAGTTGTCTGAAAGCTTATGGTGACTTACTTTTTGACGACGACTGTTCGAGAAGACAAAGCAAAACGTGGTTCAGGGAAATAGCTGCCGGTCTTGTAAGTGTCCCTAAACCATCGCCCTGGATTTGAAACTGGATAGGCAAATAATGAAAATTAATGTTTCATGTTAGTGTCAGTGAGAAAACATTAATCAAACCTCAAATTCTGTAAGTTTGAGAAAGGCACAGGGGTAGAGAATTACCGTTTGTGCATCATAACCTCCGGTCTCGGAAAGTAAGTTTAGAATGAGACTTGGCAAGAGTGTTCCGACAAAATGGCTCTACAGCTTGAGGAACTCATATACACCTTACATAGTATACAATGTGTCCGAGCGGGGTGGCTAAATGGCAACACACTGGACTCACATTCTGAAGGATGGTAGTTCATATCGTCCTCTGGCCATCCATATTTAAGTTTTCCATGATGTCCCTAAATTACTCCACGCAAATGCCAGGATGGTTTACCCAAACATCCGAGCCTAAGCTCCGTCTCTAATGACCACGCTGTCGATGGAACGTTAAACTCCAAGCTTCCTTCCTGTACAATGAGTACGAAGTGGGAATATGACACCATAGCTCAGGCCTCAGGCACTAGTGTAGCTGATATTTATGGAGGTGATCTGTGTTCCATCCTGTCTCCACAAAACACCTTATTTTAATTATTTGTTTTAAAAATGATAGCATTTATTATATAGAATTAATGATCTAAATTGTTATTAACTGCCACATATATCACGCTATTTATTTGAGGAAATGATGATTATAGCTATTTACTTTTTAATGGAATATTTTCTTCTTAAAAGTCAAAAAATTCCAAATGCATTTTACAATTAATGTAAGTAGATGAAAGCGTTAAGTACTATTTTCATTACAATTTTATTACAAAGTTAGGCAATATTGTAAGCTGTGGGCAGATTATAAATATTCCTTTTTAATTTCGAGGAACCGGATTCTTCGTGGAAAACGAAAGTAGAGCTGTTGGTCTACTGTATGTATACAAACAGGCAGAGGGACAGGAAGTGTCAAATACTTATGTATGTAAAAATTGAGGTGTTTGTGCCTATATTTCATTCTACAGGCAAAACTACACATCACAAACATGTAGTGTTTGTGCGTGGTAGTAGGTATCAGTCTCCATTTGTGCACTATGGTGGTAAAGGGTTGATAACGATAAGGAGGTGGAAGATATGGGTGTTGAAAGTTACTGACTTACATAAAATTTTACGTGTAGTTGTCAATATTTTACTCTTCAGCAAACTATACATAATGGAGACGAACGATCTCTGCGTTTTTGCGGTACAAAGTGTCCCGTTGCACATCATAGCAGTTCCGTGTCGATAGGTATAAGAGAGTGAATGATACAGTGTTCAAATGTTCAAATGTTTGTAAAGCGTATGGGACTTAACTACGGGGTCATCAGTCCCTAAACTTACAAACTACTTATGAACTACTTACGAACTAGGAAGACACAAATATCCATGCCCGAGGGGGGATTCGAACCCCCGACCGTAGTGGCCGTGCAGACCGTGACTGAAGCGCCTCAGTTTCCTCGGCCAATGATATAGTGGTTCGAGGCCGTCAGCTTATAAACTCGGACTGAAGACCAGCGACGACTTTTGACACTATAATAGCAAAGAGTTTATATACAGCGAAACGTGATGTACATTCTTCAGTTGAATTTCTGCAAAAAGCGCACGAATAAAGAAAAATAAGTGCATATTGCAATTTGAAAAATAAAACTACCAAGAAAGATGCCAAAGCATAGGAATAAAAAACGCTTTCTCGATATTTCTAAAAAGAAAACGGCTCTGAAAGGTGAACGGGAATTGAGCTAGTAAATAAACAAAAAATGAAAAGAAGTTTCTAAAGGTAGTTTTCAATCCGTTTCATTAACATGATAAGCGTACGCACTACCACCTTAGCCATTCGACCACGTTCCACAGCAGTCTTCACTCCCAGTTTATGAAGTCCATATGTGCTGCGCATAAAACTTTAGTATCCTTTTTCTCGGAATTATTTGGATAGTGCGCTTTCGGACTTCTGTGAATGGACACACTTAACATATACTACTATCCCGCGAAGTCCCATCTCGAACCGAATTTCCGATACGTGAAAGTCTCCTTGGCACTGTATATTACACATACATATCCATGGATTCCATTCACTGCAAAATAGCAGGGAATATCCCTCGATTAGTGTACAACCTCATTACTTTCGAATTAAACACTGGCTTTTTCTCCTTCACTAATGACTTTTTATTAATACTGGAAGACGAAGATGAGAGACTGATTGTATACTTCCGCCGGTATCTCGCCTCCTATCTTTCATACTTCACAGGACCTTACAGGGTTGAAAGCAACGACGAGGTGTAGGCGGAGGTAAACCTGTGAGAGTGTATCGTTATGAATGTTTCCTTTGTTTCCGTTCTGTGTTCTTTACGGCACAAATATCCATTCCCGAGGGGGGATTCGAACCCCCGACCGCAGTAGCCGTGCAGACCGTGACTGGAGCGCCTTAGACCCCTCGACAACCGCCTCTGTAACTTATAAAATAATAGGTGACGCGAAATTTTAATGTGGTAGGTCAACACAAGAAATGTTACACTTTCTGCGGAGCTATGAACATAGTTAATTGTTCATATTCCAAAGAGTTACACCACAAAGATATAATTTTTTAAATGGAACAATAGTTTTTTTCTATCTTTAATGGATTCGTTTAAACCAGCTGCGTCCAAATCAATTTAAACTACGTTCCTATCACTGTTCGTTTGGGAGCTACAACCCTTCAAAGTTCCGGGGGCGGAGGCTGCGATAGTATAGCTGACTGGCCGAGTGGCTATCCCCTGGGGCACGGCCCACTGTCTCATGACCACCAGCCAGTAAGCTAAGCTGTCGTAGCCTCCGCCCCCTAAACTTTGAAGGATTGTAGCTCCCAAACTAACAGTGATAGGAATGTAGTTTAAATATATTTGGACGCATCTGGTTTCAACGAATCCAATGCACGACAGAAAAAACTATTGTACCATTTAAAAAAATTATATCTTTGTCCTGTAACTCTTTGGAAAATGATACAATAAACTATGTTCATAGCTCCGCAGAAAGTGTAACATTTCTTTTGTTGACCTACCACATTAAAATTTCCCGTCACCTAATATTTCATAAGTTACAGAGGCAAACACACTTAGTGAAACACCCTTATATGTGTGTGTGTTCCTTAGTGTATGTTTAAGTAGTCTGTATGACCATGGCAATTTGGTCCAAAAGGTTTACAAATATTTGAACAATATTCACAATTTATTTGCCCCAAATTTCTGTTGTCAGCTTTTGAGATCATGGGATCAGATCGACAGATTACCAACATTATTTACTTTGAAATTATATGTATGCTAACTTTATTGTGTAAATATACTTATCTTGTGTCTTCAACAACAGGATGAAACCATAAAGTACGCTTACACAAATGTCATCGCTATCTGACTACTAGTCCTTGATCTGAAATTCAGAGTATCTAATGAGTCGCCTTTTCTGATTCTACGCGTACCAGCGCCGCTACTAGAAGAAAAACTATTCTTGTATAGTGATGGACACGCCAGACGCTATCCACGTGGCTCTAACTTACTTTGAATGCGGTTATAAAAGCTGCAGGCCTGGGGAGTAACATACATGTACTGCACATCGGCAGAGAACATCCTAATTGAATTCTGTCTCACGTCCCTCGATGTAATATAGGGCACGTCTCTGGTTACTGATATATTGAGTAATAAAAATACGCCTGCGGAGAGCAATATACTGAAATTTGAAAGTCATGAAGTCCTGGCCCCACATATCTTCTCTTTAAGGCCCTTCAGCTTCCTCTATTGCCAACACGCTATGCATTTTTTTTTCTTTTATTCGGAACTCCTTCTTGTTTCATATAAGCTGCCATAAAGCCTGAATGAAGAGTAACATCAGACCATTCTGTAAATACTGTTTCCTTTTATAGTTACATGAATATGGGGGCGATTACTCTTGTTCACAATTCATGTTGTGGTAAAATAATTATAGCGACTGAACTCTCCATCCATCATACATGATGTTATACAAGTGAACGAAGGCTTAGTTTTTCGAGTAAGTCTTACAAGGAAACCACATTGGATCGGATTTTAGAACTGTTTGATATTTATAGTACGTGAATTTCAGAACTCAAATAATCAGCCATAGTTATTCGACACACCTCTCAAAATTTGTGGAGAAAATCGACTTTGAAGTTTTGCAAGTAAGCGTAAGTACCAAAAAATCTGTCGGTGTAGCTCAGATGGTAGCGGTTTGGCGCTACTACCCTAGGGTCGGTGGTTCGAATCCTGTAGTTATAGATATTTTGTTGTTGTGTTCGAATACTTACATTATTTTAACATCTAATAGTATTTTTTGCGAAAGGTGCACGCATTTCAGTTTATTCGTGATTTTCTACATTTATAGAAGGTTGTTAATAATGATTGGCTTCACTATTACTTATCTACAGTACTCTTTGATTGTTTAGTTTGTGAAGAGCTACGACACTGATTTTCGAAAGTCATCTCCATATCTACTAATGGATATCCAAGCAACCTCCTCAACCATCGTTTTACGTGATAATGTTTCCAGCTGGTCTATCACACACAACAAACACGTGGAATTAGAGATCCCAAAATGTTTTGTATAACTGAATTCAAAAGCGAATGAAATACGTCACAGCTGGATCGAACCACAGACTCTATGGTTGCGAGGACGAAACGCTACCACCTACGCTACACCGACAGGTACTGCAACTGTTTCAGTTACTGTACTTTGCAAAACTTTAAAGTAGATTTTCACGGGAATTTTTAAGAGTTGCGTCTAATGGCTCTGGCTGAATGTTACTTAAGTAGTGAACTTCACGTAGCATATAGAAATTATAAAATACGATACCCGTGTGGTCTCCTTGTTAGACTTGTTTCCCCGCAAAATGTGAACATAGTGTCAGAATTAATGTTACCAGGTACAATTTGGTGAAACTCGGATGGTCTCCTGACCCCAGAATGCTCCATTGATATCTAATAATACAAACCTTTTAAGAGATTTTAACTTCCTTTTATCACACTTTATGAGATGAGCAGTGTCGTATAGTCATAGTCATAAATGTGATGCCGGCCGCGATGGCCAAGCGGTTTGCGGCGCGCTAGTCACGGTCTACACGGCCACTACAGTCGGGGGTTCGCATCCCCCCTCGGGCATGGATATTTGGCCGTCTTTAATGTAGTTTAAAAGTAGTTTGTAAGTTTAGGGACTGATGACCCCGTAGTTAAGTTCCATAAGCTATACAAACATTTGAACATTTTTTAAATTTAATTGTAATTCCTAATAGTGCAGTGCATGAGATAAACACCTCATAAGAATACGATTCATACTACCCCAAAAGCCGGCCGCGGTGGCCGAGGGGACTAAGGCGCTCCAGTCACGGTCTGCACGGCCACTACGGTCGGGGGTTCGAATCCCCCCTCGGGCATGGATATTTGTGCCGTCCTAGTTTGTAAGTAGTTCATAAGTAGTTTGTAAGTTTAGGGACTGATGACCCCGTAGTTAAGTCCCATAGACTGTACAAACATTTGAACATTTGAACTACCCCAAAAATCCAATGTCCCTCTCCCCCCAGTCCTAAGAGTTCCAAACATGCGTCTTACCAACGAACGCAAACTGCCCAGTTCAGAATGTTACTGTACCGGCGATACGAAAGGGGCGCTACATGGAACAGAAAAAGCGACCGTTATAGCCTTTTTAATGTCTGTACATACGGCCCTATGCTGAGTTCTGCAGAATCTCGAATAGAACGCTGTTAAAGAGTGAAAGCTGTATCCAGTGTGAAGGCCAGAAATGTGGAGTTAATTGAACTGATTGGCACAAATTTCGTTGCTAGATCGATATGGCTGCGCGAAAATAGTATGTGGACTCGACACAATCGTTGATCATGGTATCAGGCCCAAAACTAGTAACAGTGCAATAAATGGTTTCATAACACCCTTTTGGCTGGATCCAGAATTTATTATTATTACGAAACATTTACGATGTTTTTATGTTGTTATGGTCTTCAGTCCGTAGACTGGTTTGATGCACTCTCCACCCTACTCATATGCGTCTCTCAGTCCCCTGCTGCGATTTTTACCCCACACACTTCCCTCAAATGCTCAATTTACGATTCCTCGATGTCTAAGAATGTGTCCTACTAAGTGATACCTTCTTTTAGTCAAGGTATGCAAGAAATTCCATTTCAGCTAGTTACGCGATCCACTCACCTAATCTTCAGCATTCTTCTCTAGCAAAACATTTCAAAACCCTCTATCCTCTTCCTGTCCGCACTGTTTATCGTCCATGTTTCACTCCCGTACAAGGCAACACTTCACACAAATTCCTTCAGAAAAGACTTCCTTACACTTAAATTAATATTCGATGTTAGCAAATTTCTCTTTATCAAAAATGCTTTTCTTCCCATTGTCATTCTGAATTTTATTTCCTCTGTACTGCTACCATCATATGTTTTTACTACCCAACTAACAAAACTCATCTACCGCCTCCATCGATTCGTTACCTAATCTAATTCCTCCAGCATCGCCCGATTTTCTAAGACTGCATTCCATTATCTTTGTTTTGCGCTTGTTAATGTTCTTTTTATACGCTCTCTTCAACATACTGTCCATTCCATTCAACTGCTCTTCTAGGTCCTTTGGTGTCTCTGACAGAATTACAATGTCATCAGCAAAACGCAATGTTTTTATTTCTTTCCCCTGAACTTTAATCCCTATTCCAAATTTTTCTTTGCTTTCCTTCACCGCCTGCTCGATGTACAAATTGAATAGCATCGGAGAAAGGCTACCACCCTGTCTTACTCCCTTCCCAGCTAATGCTTCCCTTTCATGCCCTTCGAGTCTAAATAACTGCGATCTGGCTTTTGTACAAGGTGTAAATAACTCTCCTTTCCCTGTATTTTACCCTTGCTGACATCAGAATTTGAAAGAGTGTATTCCAATCAATATTGTCAAAGCTTTTCTGATGTTATAAAGCCAAAATAAGTAAATGGATAAAATAAAATGATATTAAAAATCTACTGTTATTTCACGCATTGTTGCTTGTCTGTTAACGCTGCAATCGTCGCTGCCACCTGTCATAATGTAAAGGACGTCGGTGACTGTGTTGTGCCTGGTGAGAGGTAACGCTTGAAATTTGATATTCCGCCACGGTCTCGATACAGTGCATCACGCAATATTGGAATCCCTAAATGTTTCCGAAATGAAATGACCACTGGATACAGCTCCACGTTGAAAGTCTGTTCGTCGTGGGCCCATAAAAACGCAGGAACTGTGTGTTACGCCTACAGCTCTGTAATGTACGATCATTAAAAAGATCGTTGTCAATAGTATAATCACGAATCACAGGAGTGCCATTGGCATTCGAGCAATTAACCGTACTTATGAAGGCGCTCTTCATTGATTGTAACCTTTTTCCGTTGGTTATTCGCATATTATTGAAGATATCTACATCTACATACATACTCCGCAATTCACCGTAAGGTGCGTGGCGGAGGGTACGCTGTACCACTACAGGGCATTTCCTTTCCTATTCCACTCCCAAATAGAACGAGGAAAAAAAGAATGCGTATATGCTTCCGTACGAGCCCTAATTTCTCTTATTTTGTCTTTGTGATCACTACGCGAAATGTAAGAAGGTGGCAGCAGGATCGTACTACACTGAGCTTCAAATTCCGACCCTCTAAATTTCCTCAACATCAATTCACGAAAAGTACGTCGTCTTTCCTCCAGCGATACCCAATTGAGAAGCCGGAGCATTTCCGTGATACTCGCACATTGGTCGAACCTACAAGTAACAAACCTAGCTGCTCACCTCTGAACTGCCTCTATGTCTTCATTTAAACTGATCTGCTGCGGATTCCGAACACCTGAGCAATACTTAAGATGTGCTCCTACAAGCGTTTTATACGCGGTCTTCTTTACAGGTGAAGTACATCTTTCCAAAATTCTCTCAATAAACCGAAATCGGCTGTCCGCCTTACAACTGTCCTTACATGTTCGTTGCATTTCATATAGCTCTGCAATGTTACGCCTAGATATTTGAACGACGCGACTGCATCAAGAAGCTCACTACTGATGTTGTATTGGAACATTATGGGATTGTTTTTCCTACTCATGTGCATCACCTTACATTTTTTCTACATTGAGAGCTAGCTGCCATTCTTCGCAACAACTAGAAATTTTGTCTAAGCCATCCTGTATGATTTTACAGTCAGTTAAAGACGACACCCTCCCGTACACCACAGCATCACCAGCAAACAGCCGCAAATTACAAGTTAGTCTGTCCATCAGATCATTTATAAAGATAGAAAATAACAGCGGTTCTATCACACCCCCCTGGGGCACACCTGACGATGAACTCGTCTCTGATGAACACTCGCCGTCGAGAACAACGTACTGCGTTCTATTACTTAGGATTACCGCCTCCGGCTGTATCTGTGCGTATCACTGTCCGAGGACTTACGTCACCACAGTGTGAGGAGACAACATGAGGCAACATCATCACGTATACGACAGTAATCATGAACGGAGTAGTTGTACAGCCGCGTGTGAGATTGCCAGTACTGGTGTTCCTGGAACGCTACCGTCCCTAGCCCCTGTGTGCTACGTCAGCCTGGGCCGTCGCTCGGGTCTCCTGGGAGGGCCCTTCCATTGACGCGGCTGCACCCCGACAGCTGCGCCCCACAGTCCTGGAATTGCGGGGGCGGCTTCTGCGAGAATCTCGGGGGCAGCCCGCGGGGCGACAACGAAGATTAATCGACATCGAATTCGGGTCGAGCGGCCGCTCCTCCTCTATTCTGGCAGGCCGGCTCCTGGACTGAATACCCGAGACCCTGATTGTTGTACCCCACCCCACCTCCTGCCGATTTTAATTGAGCGAATTAGCGTGGCTTGGGGATCACAGAACCCCAATTAATTACTTTTTCAGGAGTCGCAATTAAAAGGCGAATGTTGCTACAATCAGTACGGGACATTGTAGAAAAAGTAAGGACCGTTTGATTCGAAACATTTCCCTCACTTTAGCACGTCTTCAAGACGAATGGAGGAAGAAACTATATTTGTCATTATACGAGGGTGAGTCAGCAAATAAGTCTCAAACTGAGGTAGGTACGCCATTACTGCGCGCTGGCTAGGAATATATCTCAACCACAAAAATATATTCATATGTTTGTAAAGCTTATGCTACTTAACTACGGGGTTATCAGTCACTATACTTACAAACTACTTATGAACTACCTTATACTAAAGACAGCACAAACACCCATGCCCTTGGGGGGGGGATAACAATTTTGTGTGGCTCATTGGCCTGGACGCCACTTCGGTGACGTGCTTGTCCGTAGCCTACCCCAGTTATCCAACCGGGGAAAGGGGACCTACAGCTTAACGTGGAATCCGAACCACGTGTCGTTTCTGGCGACTCCTGACGTCGTTGAGAGGTGAATGATGGGTTAAAACGCAGACTGAAAAAAATCCGAGGACCGACCGGGTTTCGAACCCGTGACCCTTCCGTATCCAACCGAACACTTTACCCCAAGACCACCGAACCCGACCCATTGAGGGGATACAATCCCCCCGACGGGGAACAGCGTCGCGCATTGGGATACGGCGCCTCAAAGCGCTCTGTCGCTCCGCCGCAATAGGATGCAAATTCTGCCACAAAAATTTCAAGCTCCAGCTTTTAAAGCTTTCCATAAGAATGGGGTGTGTGTTTAAATTTACATGTGAGGTCAGCTGAAAAGTAAAGCAATTTTCAAGCTTGTAAACGCAGTACTGCAGTGTGTACCTCAATTTGCGACTTATTTACTGGGCACCCTCGTAATAATTATTTAACAGGACTAGTAACCAGCCTCGTGTGGCATCGTTTTCTGTCGTAATGTCATACACGTTTACACATTTCTAGGTCCTATATGTTGCTTACGAAAGACTTACGACATTGCCTACATCACTTATTCCAAATTTCCACTTGTTTTAACTGGTTTCGGCAGATCTTGCCACCATCTTCAGAACTAAAAGTCCAGGGAGTGATGACTGTAGGAGTTTTATCCAATAGGTTTTCAAACATTAGAACATGTTTTATTAATGTTGAAACACAATCTACAATGGTGTCTACATGTCTGTGTAAGCGCCATTGCCCAACTATTGTGAATATACACTACTTGTGTCTGCATAACATATTGCGGCTTATAAAAAATAATCAGATTATAAAAAAGAACATTTTATTGCCCCCAACAAGAATGGCTACCGAAACGCGTCCACCTGGAGTGCTATCGTCAGGCCTCATCACACACAACTGCGCGAACTTGTTATCGGTTCATCAATAGACAGTTACCACACTAATCGCTACGTGGCGTACATGATTTTCCTCTTAATTACCAAAATGTCAAACGTTTGTTAAGCTTATGGGACTTAACTACGGGGTCATCAGTCCCTAAACTTACAAACTACTTATGAACTACTTAGGAACTAGGACGGCACAAATATCCATGCCCGAGGGGGGGATTCGAACCCCCGACCGTAGTGGCCGTGCAGACCGTGACTGAAGCGCCTCAGTCTCCTCGGCCACCGCGGCCGGCTCTTAATTACCAACATAGCTATAGCTATAGTATCTTTCGAGTGGTAGGGAGATTGCTGTTCTTATAATTAATCAGAAGAGCTTAAGGATTTATCTACTGTCTCCAGTTGATCGTTGAGCACATTTTTCCTCCTGCATGCTGTCTAAAATGTATGTTTCCTGTAGGAGTTTCATGCAAGATATCTTGGATTTTGTGCTTGATCATCTGTATGTCCTCTCCAGAGATACTTCTGTTATGGTTGCCAGTATGTTCGCGAAGCCTAACTAAACAATGACCTGCCTCTACAATCCCCCAGTGTAGTTTGTACATCCCCGATTTTCCATATTTATCGTCGTCTGTGATGTTAAAACGAGAGGAAATTTTGATTAAGCGCAAAAATGTTCAAATGTTTGTATAGCTTATGGGACTTAACTACGGGGTCATTAGTTCCTAAACTTACAAACTATTTATGAACTAGCTAAGACTAAGGACGGCAAAAAATCCATGCCCGAGGTGGATTCGAACCCCCGACCGCAGTGGCCGTGCAGACCGTGACTGGAGCGCCTCAGTCTCCTCGGCAACCGCGGCCGGCTTTGATTAATCGATCTTGGAAATATGTCAGTTTTATCTTTCACGCTTGTTATACCGAGCATGATGGTATGAAATAGGTAACTCATATTCATCCAATATCGATCATTTTCATTGTATTTTGTTTCCAGTCCTGCAAATATTTAACAAATTCTTAAACTAACTATTTTGAGACGGATACCATAGTTAAGTTTACATGCCTTTACTGTCTCACTAATATAATTTGTAACTGACGCAACCACTTCCATGAACCACAGACACTGCCGAGGTGGGGTGGTTTGCGTGCCTCAACGATACTGATAGCCGTACCGTAGGTGCAACCACAGCGGAGGGGTATCTGTGGAGAGGCCAGACAAACGTGTGGTTCCTGAAGAGGGGCAGCAGCCTTTTCAGTAGTTACAGGGGCAATAGTCTGGATGATTGACTGAGCTGGCCTTGAAACATCAGCTAATGTGGGTTTGCCACACAGCTACGGCGAATGGCTGAAAGCAAGGGGAAACTACAGCCGTTACCTTTCCCGAGGACATGCAGCTCTACTGTATGAACATATGATGATGGCATCCTCTCGGGTAAAATATTCCGGAGGTAAAATAGTCCCCCATTCGGATCTCCGGGCGGGGACTACTCAGGAGGATGTGATCATCTGGAAAGACAATACTGGCATTCTACGGGTCGGAGCGTGGAATGTTAGATCCCTTAATGGAGTAGGAAAATTAGAAAATTTAAAAAGGGAAATGGATAGGTTGAAGTTAGATATAGTGGGGATTAGTGAAGTTCGGTGGCAGGATGAATAGGATTTCTAGTCAGGTGAGTACAGGATTATAAATACAAAATCAATTGGGGGTATCACAGGAGTAGGATTGATAACAAATAAGAAAATAGGAATGCGGGTAAACTACTATGAACAGCACAGTGATCGCATTATCACTGTCAAGATAGATGCGAAGCCAACACCGACAACAGTAGTACAGGTTTACATGCCAACTAGCTCTGCCGATGATGAGGAAATCGAAGAAATATATGAGGAGCTAAAGGAAATTATTCAGACAATTAAGGGAGAGGAAAACTTAATTGTTATGGGAGACTAGAATTCGGTAGTAGGAGAAGGAAGGGAAGGGAGGATAGTAGGTGAATATGGTCTGGGCAAAAGGAATGAAAGAGGAAGCCGCCTGGTAGAATTTTGCACAGAACATAATTTAGTTAAACACCTGGTTCAAGAATCACAAAAGAAGGTTGTATACGTGTAAGAGACCAGGAGACACCGGAAGATACCAGATAGATTTTATAATGGTAAGATATAGATTTCGGAACCAGGTTCTACAGTGTATGACATACCCAGGGGCAGATATAGACTCTGACCATAACTTGTTGTTTATCAACTGTAGGCTGAAACTAAAGAAACTACAAAAAGGTAGGAAAATAAGGAGATGGGGCCTGGATAAATTGAATGAACCTGAGGTTCTTAAGAATTTCAGAGGGAGATTTAGGCAACAATTGACAGAAACAGGGGAAAATAAAACAGTAGAGGAGGAATGGGTAGAATTGAGAGATGAAATAGTGAAGGTAGGAGAGGACAAAATAGGTAGGAAGGAAAGACCTACAAAAAATCCTTGGATATCACAGGAGATACTAAATTTAATCGATGAAAGGAGAAAATATAAAAATGCAGTAAATGAAACAGGCAAAATGGAGTACAGACGACTAAGAAATGAGATTGACAGGAAGTGCAAAATGGCTAAGCAGGAGTGGCTAGAAGGCAAATGCAAGGATGTAGAAGAATGTATAAATAGGGGAAAATATATACAGCCTACATAAAAATAAAAGAAACATTTGAATATAAGAAAAACAGCTCTATGAATATCAAGGACACTGGTGGAAAACCAATTCTCAGCATAGAAGGGAAAGCTGAAACGTGGAAAGAGTATATAGAGGGGCTCTACAAAGGAAATGAACTTCGAGACAATATTGTAGGATGGGAAGAGGATGTAGATGAATATGAAATAGGAGATACCGTACTGAGAGAAGAATTTGACAGAGCCCTGAAAGACGTAAGTCGAAACAAGGCCCCTGGAGTAGATGATATTCCCTCAGAGCTACTGAAGTCTCTGGGAGAACCAGCCATGACAAAATTGTTTCACCTAGTGTGTAAGATGTATGAGACAGGTGAAAAATGTTATAATCCCCATCCCTAAGAAAGCATGTGCAGAAAGGTCTGAAAACTACATCAGTTTAATAAGTCACGGTTGCAAAATATTAACGCGAATTATATACAGAAGGATGGAAAAACTGGTAGAAGCCAACCTCGTGGAAGATCAGTTTGGGTTCAGGAGAAATGTAGGAACACGGGAGGCAATACTCACTTTACGGTTTATCCTAGAAGATAGATCAAGAAAAGGCAAACCTGCATTTCTAGCTTTTGTAGATTTGGAGAACGCTTTTGGCAATGTTAATTGGAATAAACTCTTTCAAGTTCTGAAGCAAGCAGGAGTAAAATATAGGGAGCGTAGGTTATTTACAACTTGTACAAAAACCAAACAGCGGTTGCCAGAGTTGAGGGGCATGAAAGGGATGCAGTGGTTGGAAAGGGAGTAAGACAGGGTTGTAGTCTTTCTCCATTGTTGTTCAATTTGTACATTGAGCAAGCTATAAAGGAAAGCAAGGAGAAATTTGGTAAAGGAATTAAAGTTCAGGGGGAAGAATCAAAAACATTGCGTTTTGCCGACGACATAGTAATTCTGTCAGATACAGCAAAGGACCTGGTAGAGCAATTGAACGGAATGGACAGTGTGCTGAAAGGTGCATATAAGATGAACATTAACAAGAGCAAAACTAGGGTAATGGAGTGCAGTGTAAGAAAATCAGGTGATGCTGAAGGAATTAGATTGGGAAACGAAGCAATAAAGGAGGTAGATGAGTTTTGTTACTTGGGCAGTAAAATCACAAATGATGGTCGCAGTACAGAGGATATAAAATGCAGAATGGCAATGGGTAGAAAAGCGTTCTTGAAAAAGAGAAATTTGTTAACATCGAATATTGATTTAAATCTAAGGAAGTCCTTTCTGAAGGCATTTGTATGGTGTGTTGCCTTGTATGGGAGTGAGACATGGACGATAAACAGTGCGGACAGGAAGAGGATTGAGGCTTTTGAAATATGGTGCTACAGAAGAATGCTGAAGATTAAGTGGGTGGATCGCGTAACTAATGAGGAGGGACTGAACAGAATTGGGGAGAAAAGGAATTTCTGGCATACCTTGACTAAAAGAAGGGATGGATTGGTAGGACACATTCTTAGACATCAAGGAATTGTGAATTTAGCGTTGGAGGGAAGTGTATGGGGAAAAATCGCAGGGGAAGACCAAGAGATGGATACAGTAAGCAGATTCAGACAGATGTGGGTTGCCGTTCTTATGTGGAGATGAAGAGGCTTGCTCAGGATAGGGTATTGTGGAGAGCTGCATCAAACCAGTCTCCGGACTGAAGACCACAACAACAACACTGACGCAAGTCTTCATCTTTATTAAACTAGAGATATTTTTAATACGTAGTACGCACGTCTATTATTGAATGAGATGTACTAAATGAGATGAATTTTTCATCCTTCAATGTAGCAAACTGACGAACTTTTAAAATTAGTAGAAAATTGCACGTGGTGTTTATTTACGGCGGACTGTTTTGATGTTTATCGCCACTATTAAGCACTTAGAATTTTGCTGTGATCTTCTGTAGATGTGCACGTCTACAATGTAACGTACAAATTACGTCTTTAGTGATCTTTTGTCTGTCTTTGTTCTGTTTTGATGGTAAATCTCATAAAATATTGTAATTAATGCATTCATTATAATTTGGCAGTGAACTGAATGTTTAAATATTACTAAGTTATACGTTTACAAAGATGGAGGACAGCGATATTATTTCATCACCTTAATTAAATG
The DNA here is from genome assembly GCA_026315105.1 of Locusta migratoria. Lineage (NCBI taxonomy): Eukaryota > Metazoa > Arthropoda > Insecta > Orthoptera > Acrididae > Locusta > Locusta migratoria. Next base: position 318,056,151 of record CM048745.1, read on the forward strand.
ATCTCTCTAACTTTTAATTCGTCATGATTATGTATGGTTACAGGAAATCTTATATTTGATTTATCCTATTTCGTGTTCAACAAGTACACTGAGGTATTAATAGTAGAATTTGTGTTTAAATTATGTGTGTTAATTTAACGTTTCTTACGGGACGTACATCAAATTGTATTTTTACTTTCTTTTTACTATACAACTGTATGTAGGACACTAAAGTTCATGCCAAATTGGTTTGTAAAATGTAAACTTACCATGACTCACTATTTATTCTGTTTTAGAGATCGCGTTTATAACAATGCAAGTCTTATAATCAATCAGTACACTTTTAACGTGAGTAATTGTGCTAAACAGCTAGCGTACAATTTCCACTTTTTATTATCGTCATTTGTTTTTGAATGTCCAACTACTTGAAACTATTCCAAAATATGTCACCGTGGCGCACAAAACGCCCAATATCTGTTTCAGTTCTTCCTGCAAACCAAGTAAGTTGGTTTTGTGCTTGTTCACTGATGTTATATGCACTGTGAAACAAACCGCTTTTTGTTTCTGCAATATGATTTTGATTTTTCGTATGCAGAAAAAAAGGCTTCCATTATTCTCGCTGTTTAAATATTCGTTATATCTGATGTCAAAATTTATTGCTGTTGGCACAGTATCACAAATGCTAATTTAGTGCTAATTTCGTTTATATCGTAATTGTCTGACATAAAATTACGTACCACTGAACGAAAAATATTGGCGCTCTTCCAACCTAGGAGATTAATTTGTCTCTAATCCTATTTTTCTCGATTCTATTTTTATAAAAGAACAAAATGAAAATATAGAGAGTTCGCGGAGTAGTAAGTACACAGTACTCGCATTCAAAATGAATCGATTGAAACCTGCATCCAGACGGCCAGATATGGATTTTGCCTCACTTCCTTAAATCATTCCAGTTAAATCCTGGGATCGTTCCTTTCAAAGGGCACTCAATATTTCCTCTTCCATCCTCGGCAAAGAAAACAAGCTGATTCTTTTTCTCCGTCGCTAATGATCAGTTGGCCACGGGGCATTGTTTCCTCTTTTCTTTACAGAAATATTTAAAAAGACGGCTAATCAAACACATACATCAGTTTTTGTGGAGGTACAGTCGATTTTTGTATAACTCTCCAGGAACAAGCGTTTGCTTCGTTACAAATATTACATCACCCACATCTCTAAAGGGCTTATTAGAGTCTTTGTAAAACATGCCCTGGTGCCTCACATATTGCTTTCACTTTTTTTCGGACTGACGTGATCATCTGCACGAACTTTTCAGATAGAATCTTGGTACGCGTTTGGTTTTTACTTCATTGCACTGAGGCTCCCAGTCCTTTATACTGCGTTTCCCCTTTATTTGTACAGATTCCGAATCACTTGACTATATGTGAAAATTTTGAAAATATTTCCGCCTTCAATGGAAGAATCCAAAAATACATTGACTACCTCGAATTTGTTAAGCGTTTCTTCCCGATTTTAGAATTTGACATCAGATCATCAAATAATCGTCATTCGAATGTTGACGTTTTCCAGGTCATTTTGAAATATGCTAGCGAAGCTATGTTCGAGAGGAAATGTATTATCTTTAGACGGTACCTGGAGCAATCTTCCTTTTATATGGTATCCGGAGGAAAATAGTTGATTCCGATTGCCTTTAGAACATGAGTGGCGTTTCTAGGGACTGCCGTCTTCAACCAAGCCTCTGTAAATACGGAAAGAAAACAGACTATCGATGCAGAGCTCCCGAGGTCTCGAAGCCTGAAGTTATCCGAGCTTGGTTCCAATAAACTTTGAATGGACGTAAGAAACTCCGATCGAGCCGTTTCAGCTCGTGAGAGCATTGAAGCGGCAAACAGAAAATTTCTTTGTCGGATACTTCGGATAAAATCAACACTGGCTCCCCCAGATTGAAAAGTGCATCCTCCGGATAACTAGGCTGTTGAAATATTCAGCATATCTGCAGCATAAATTGAGAGGGAGGTAACACATCACCTCAACTTGAAAACGCGGTGTTGTCCGGGTATTTATTTATTCGAGCCTTGAGTTATCCCTTCTCTCTCTCTCTCTCTCTCTCTCTCTCTCTCTCTCTCCTCTCTCTCTCTTTCTTTCTATCGTTCTTCTTACAACAAGTTACGTTCATGGGATAATATATAAGAAATAAGGTTTTGCATAATGTACTAACTTATAAGTGCAGTACCCAAAAAAGAAAGGCAGTAATAAAAATACAAATGCTAGGCAACATTCATACGTTCATTTAATTCAAAAATTGACCAAAAACGTTATTTCTTGTTACTTGATCAGGATCTAATATGAATACATCCTTTGTGCATAATGTGACAGGTTTTACCCATGGCACTATATATGATCTCATACTTACTGAATTATGTGTTGTACAACTGTATAATTCGGCAGGTGTACATTTACTTTATTTACATTATATATCTATATAACCTGTCGAGAATTCAGTTAGTAATAAAGAAGTAATAGATGGGGTGATTTTCATGTACGTTACTGTTTATGTGCTCATATTTCATGAACTGTGTGTCGTACTGAAGGTATATTTAGCTCTATGTGTGTATACTGTCTGTAAAATTCCCTGATAGTACAATTTGTAGTGTAGAAATTATAAACTGTAACGTGATACCGAATGCTGTAATTTTACGACATGAATACAGGAAAAGTAGTTAGCGAGAAAATTTTTCCTTTCATCTTTTTGTTGTGATTATCTGCAAGAACAGTATAAAAAAGGTTTCAAATTGTGTTTAAAGTTGGTTGCAAATCGCTAAGTACTCTTATGTAGTGTATGAATAAACACTCGTCGCATGATGTGCAGGTGTTTTGGAACTCATATTGTTTAAGCTGTATCTTGTGAACTATGTGTCGTATGTAGTTCCTACTCCTACAGCAATTGCTATCACACGGTAAGGAATATATGCACCCAATTTGGTTAAAATCGGCCTAATGTTTTAGGAGGAAATGTGCAACACTGTCGTATGATTTTCGCGCATACCATTATGATGTCATATGTACGTGATCCTTACACTTACGGCTATCGTCTTATTGGTCTAAAGTTCAAGCATGCAAAATTTTATAAAGATCGTAAAAAAACAATAGATTTGTTTCCAATACGTACACACAAATACAAGGACACACTACATATAAAGATCATTCCTATTACAGAATAAAGGTGAGTGATGTAGTACGTTCTAGTTCCTTTTTAACTTCAACACAACAACTGTGGGCGATCTGCATAAGAAGAACTGCTGTAAATGCGTTATTATGCAAGTTGTCGACCATGACACCACCCGTACTTGGACACTACTAGGTATAAACACAGAAAACGATAAATGTAATCTTTGAGAAGTCATCTGCCGGTCACTACTGCTGTCAGTTAGCAATCAATTGGTAATTTTTGTGGTATTCTGTACCACTTGATTTACAACTGCAGAGAATTTAACACTATCTTGTTAATAATTGATATTATGAGGTCCCCGCTGACATATCAGGGTTCTTTTATTTGTTAATAAAATAGGTTCAAATGTTTTTAAATCTTATGGGTCTTAACTACGGGGTCATCAGTCCCTCAACTTACAAACTATTTATGAACTAGCTACAACTAAGGACGGCACAAATATCCATGTCCGAGGGGGGATTCGAACCCCCGACCGTAGTGGCCGTGCAGACAGTGACTGAAGCGCCGCAGTCCCCTCGGCCACCGCGGCCGGCATTAAAACAGGTGATCTAAAGGCCTTACTGTTAAACACATTTTACCTTTGTCATAACCAGTTTATAATTTTTGGTGCACAGTAGAATGCATTACAAGACGAAACTTTGGGGATGTAATGTCCCTGGTTTCCTATATTGAAAGATTTTTACTTGATAATTAGTCATAAAATAAATTCATGATGAAAGATTTGGATAAAAGCGTTGAAGCAGGTACTCTTCAAATTCAAACGGAGGACCAAAACACCAATTTTCGTTGTGCCTCCCGCGAATTTGCCTTAATAGTGAAATAAATATCACAAGAAACTTTTCATCTCCTATTTTATAAATTTTTTGGAGGAAGTTCTAGAAAAAGTGAAACACCTTTTTTTTTACTTCTGATTCAGAAGCCAAATGTGGATTTAGCTAGAAAAATGCTTTCATAATGAAGTAATTTCATAAAACGTATTCATTCTCCCGTAGGGAGTCAATCTCCGAAAACACTGCAGTACGTATTTATGTTTCTAAACTAATAATGTAATGAGGATAGTTAACAAGTCAGCACCAAGATAAACATCGAGTTGCGACAGGCACACAAGGAAAAGGAAACAAAGCACTGATACACACACAACCGTCATTTACAGCGACCGCCCTCTGAATAACTCTCGGCATTGATGGGATAGGAGGCGAGGAGTGGAAGGGGGCGAAGGAAGGTTGCAATGGGGATGGTTAAGGCACAGCCTTCCGGAGCATGTAAGTACTAAATGGGTGGAAAGAGATGCACCTTTCGAATAGACTGGTGAGGGGATTGAGGGAAGCAAGCCGACACACACACACACACACACACACACACACACACACATATATATATATATATATATATATATATATATATATATATATATATAGATAAACAAGTGTTGGGTGGGATAGACGGCCGCGGTGGCCGAGGGGACTGAGGCGCTTCAGTCACGGTCTGCACGGCCACTACGGTCGGGGGTTCGAATCTCCCCCTCGGGCATGGATATTTGTGCCGTCATTAGTTGTAGCTAGTTCATAAGTAGTTTGTAGGTTTAGGGACTGATGACCCCGTAGTTAAGTCCCATAAGCTCTACAAACATTTGAACATTTTTTGGGTGGGATAGGAAATGTGTGTGGAGGGGGGGGGGCGTGTTACTGTACATTGAAGCTTGTGGAAATAGAGGAATGTACTGTAAAGATTATGTGAAGTTCAGAAAAGCTAGTGGTCGGGGTAAAGAGGATCCAGATGGCCACAGTTGTGAAGTAGCCGTTGAAACCAAACGTATACTCAGCTACACGTTCTGCCACAGGCTGGTCTACGTCGTTTTTAACCACAGTTTGTTAGTGGCCATTCATCTTAATGGACAGCTGCTTAGCGATCATGCCAACAGAAAAACGGAAGCAAAGGTTGTAAATTACATCACCGCTTCGATAGGTGGCCCAGCCTTTGATAGTGGAGTGTAAGCCTTTGACGGGATTGCAATATGAAGTTCTGGGTGGGTGGATTGGGCAGGTCTTTCATCTGGTCATTCCACAGGGAAATGATCCCTGTAACAGGAGAATGCCTTTGTGGATTGTATAGAGGTGTACCAGGATGTTATGTAGGTTGGATGGGCCACAGAGCATTATTTTACTATCGGTGGGGAGTATCTTTGGTTGGACGTCTCTCTATTCGGAGAATTATGACAGAAATTCGAAACCTTGTCTAATGATACGGTTTACTCGTTCTCTGTTTACCGGTAATCCGCTACAAAAGAGCGCTCTTCTCCTCACTCAATACTATCCTGGACTAGAAGAACTAAACCGTATCCTTTGCCAAGGTTTTGATTCTCTATATTCATCATCATTAAAGACGTTGTTCCCCACAACCAGCCATTCTTTCCTATTCCCACAACTATCACATTTAATGTTGTTTTGCTTCCCTCATTTCACTCCACTCTTAAGCTGCATCCTTTTCCACCCATTTAATTGCTTACATGGTCCTTAAGGTGTGCCTTACCCATCCCCACCACCAATTTCCAACCTTCCTGATCTCTCCCCTACCATCCCTCCTCCAACTACGCCCTTAGCACAGTGCCCGATTAAGATTTGCTGTGGCCGGGTATGACAGTTAAGTGCCTATGTAGTAGTGCGCCTGTGTTGTTATGTAAATTGTGTTTTTATGTCGAAGAGTAATGACTGGTATGAGTGTCTTTTATTTGTGCTTAATGCAGATCAACGTACATTGTAAGCTTTCCACATTGTATTTTTTGATTTCCAATCTGTAATTTCCATTGTTCGTTCTATTTTTAATCTAGTACTCAAATAACATTTATCAAAGATATAGCGTTAAAATACTTCAGTACTTCTGTAATGATGATTCATTTTTCAGAAATAATTTTCATCATTCATTTGACTCCATTTATATAAATTCCAACCAAGATTACAATTACCACTTTTCGAAGTTCTAGCATCAAAATTTTCTGAATAGCGACATTCTTCCAAAAAGATACCTATCCCATATTTCACCACTGTGGAAAAGGAATATCGTAAAGTTACTCCTTAAACGACTTTAGCAGCATAACATCAACTGCTTCCGCAAATTTCAAGTTTCTGTCGTCAGTACTTTGAGCTCGCTGTTTGTGTCATTCTAGAGACTGCCTTTTATGTACAGAGATATGCTCAACATTAGGTGTATTTACAGTATCTTAGTTTGTTATTACTGATTCAAATACGTTGAACTTCGCCTTTTCCAAATAAGAAGCGTACACTTTTCCGGCTTGTTCATTGAAAGAAAGTGGAAAACTAACTCTACTACTCCTGCGCAAGTTTACGTGTAAGCACTTTTACACTTCAGGGCCATCGAAGAGTCTCACTATCACCCCTTATATTATGCAAGCTGATTTTTTTACACAGTAACTTTCCGAGCAGGTAGATTCTTTTGCATTTTACTGATGGACAGTATTGTGTGCCTTTGGGTTACAGTCACAGTCCTTGTTGTTTCCACATGTTGTACATATGTAGTTGTTAGGACATTCCATGTAAACATTCCTGTTGTATGAAGCGCTATTAGAGCACATTTCTTCAATAGTATAAAGCTTTAGAGATACGCAACCTACAGAAGTTCGCCGTCAACACAGTTTTCAGCGTGTGCGTTTGTCAGGGTTTAATTAGGTATGTATTAAAATTGATTTCTGATTATTCTTTGGCGATTCTTTTAACTGAGTATTATTAAAAAGCTTATAAAGCTTGCACAATGTCGGTATTGTCAAATCCGAAATCATACACACACATTTCAGTCACATTTATCCAGAACAGGATCATGCGTTTTATAATCTGTTTCACTTTGAATTTTTACTTAATTTGTACTGTGCAATGCATGTAGAACAGTTAATTTCATGCGAAATTGGTTTGTAAAATGTAAATTTACCGTGACTCGCCGTTTATTCTGTTTTCGAGATCGCGTTTATAACAATGAGGCACGTTTATTATTCTTTGTGATGCAAGTCTTATAATCAAGCGGGACACTTTATTTATCGTCATTTATTTCTGAATGTCCAACAACTTGAAACTATTCAAAAATATGGCACGTGGCCCACAAAACGTCCAAATTCTGGTTCAGTTCTTCCTGCAAATCAGGTAACTTTGTTTTGTGCGCCTTCACTGAAGTGATGTTAGATGCACTGTGAAACAACCCGCCTTTCCTTTCTAATTAAAAGTCCACACATTACTCACTTGGTCTCGAATACACTTTATCAATCCGAGTTCGTATTTTGCGTCTATAAATATTTCGAAGGTGGAGTCTGTTTAAACTTTTAAAGTAAAAATTGTATTAGGTGTACTTATCTTGAAGTTTAGGGGAAGTTAATGCTATTCTTGCTTTGGTTGTATGACGTTTCATACCAGAGTTGTTAATATAAGCTCAGATGAAAATGATATTTTTCTCCTGACCTAAAAACTTAGTCAGAGTTCATATCATCCGTAAAACACGGCATATTTCTTCCCTCCCCAGTCTCGGCGTAAAAGGAACATTCATAGAAAAGATAAACCAATACTGAGTTACATAAGGGAGGGACACGCAAGTTACGTGTTCTACCGTTCAACTGAAACTATCTATACCCCTCGATTAGGATCATAAATTAGTATTTATGGAACGTACGACATTATAAGTACAATCTCTGGTGATAGATCGTAACTATTAAGTTGAAAACGTAAACAATGATATGACCCAAAGATTGCTGTGGTCATTAGCATATATGGATATGTGTGCATACTGTAAACAAGAAAAATAATTAAACTGGTAAAATAGACAGTTTTTATAGGTCACGATCCTGAGTCTATAACCTTTATTAACTGATTTTAGAGGAATTTACATAGTACTACATTATTCACTTCGAAATAACGGGTGTTATGTGAATCAGTGCTTCAAAATTTAATGTGCTTTTAGTAAATACGGATTTTGGTGATATTTAAACATTGATGCATTCGTTCTGGACTTCATGTTGTAATGCGCGCGGTTGCTGCCGCTGGAGATTCGAGTCCTCCCTCTGGCACTGGTGTCTGTGTGTGTGTGTGTGTCGTAATTAGAATAAGTTAAAGTATTTTGTAAGTCTAGGAATCGATGACCATAGTAGTTTGGTCCCTTAGGTCTACAAACACTTGAACATTTGAAGATTGACGTGTTTTACTTTTGAATTTTGAGTTGCTTTTATCTAATATCAGTACTGTCAGTCGCAGTAAACATAATAAATACTTACTTTTATAATGTAATGAATTTTTAAGGTTATTTTTATATGAAATAGTATTTTGAGAATCGTTTCCATAAGTTGGCCAATCGTTTGTTTGTGCAAAGAATTTTACGTATGTTACAGATTTATAATGTGGAATGGAGTAGTTAAATACCGTCTACCCCTTCTTATGTACTGTTAATGAAACTAGCAAGTCTTCATATTTTAATTCTCATATATGTACATGATAATGAAACTTAACAATTTTTGAAAAATGATATTTATTAATTTTATAAAATGGGGAGAATGTCACGTCATGTTGTTGCAATTTCAGAAAAGGGTCGATACGTTCGGTGTCGCAGCGAAGGGAAGCACTGCGTATCGTATATCAGTGAGACGTAGTCGAACACATAAACACACTCTGACACCGGAAAAAAATTCGGTTGCGTTTATCGCAAGCCACAACGTAAAGCAGGCCACAGAATTGCAAAGCGCGCAACATTAATCTCATTCGAGGGCGTAATTCAGACCCTTTGGTCACAGAGCGCTGGGTTCGCTCGCCTTTTTTTTTTCACCCGCACCCCTTCCTTTTTGCGGTTTGCGTGTCACACGAACACTTCTACTGTGTAACGCAATTCCGATAATGCCAGAGAGTGAAAAAAGGCGATGGAAAATAACTCGGAAATGAGGGGATAAAAAAAAGGAAAAGAGAAACAGGAAATTGCGTTCGGTGTCGTGTACGATACGGTTAGGGGCTTCCCGCTGCTGGTGCTGCCTGGATTAAAGGGACGAGTCGGCACCTGATTGTCAGGGCTTTCGCAACATCTGCGTCTTCCTTCTCCGCCTGTGGTCGTTTTCCGCCCGGGGACGGGTGTATGAATTTCATAACCTCATTCAGCTTTCTGACTTCATCTGATAGCACACGGGCCAAATCGTGAGAGAGGAAAAAAAAAAAAGCAATGTGTAGGTTTCAAATTTATTACAAAATTTCACGCGATAACCACGAATATACTATTTTTCATTATAACAGAATCTGAAGAAATCGGAGTATTTTAACGTCCGAGGTAGGTTGCCCGGTCGTCAGAAAATGAATTCCTTCAAGTACCAAAAACTGAGTGTCATTTACTTTCGTTCAAATGCTTGTTAAGCTTATGGGACTAAACTGCGGGGTCATCAGTCCCTAAACTTACAAACTACTTATAAACTAAATTATACAAAAGACAACACAATCATCCATGCCCGAGGTACGATTCGAACACCCGACGGGGAACGACCTCGCGCATCGGAGCATAGTATTTCAATGCGCTCGGCCACTCCGCCGCAACTGTCATTTACTGATTCAGATACTCTAATGTTTAGTCTAGATTAAAGTACAATATCTAAACTCCATACAGGCCTCGAGTCCCATCGGGTACCGACCAACCGCCGTGTCATCCTGCGACCGAAGATGTCACCGGATGCGGTATGGACGGGCACGTGGTTAGCGGCCTGTACTTCCGGCTGTTGGTTTTCGAGCAACGTTTTTTTATACGTGCTGTACACTCTCCCGAGGAAAATGCACGCATATTCGAAATGAGGACTTAACAAAAATACTGAAACATAATTTTCGTTGTTGCTTCTGTACTTCAAATCTTTTTGATGTATTTCAATATCCTGCTCTTAAAAAATAAAGAAAAAAAAACCATCTAATGCAAGCTGTAACTATATCAAATATCCCAAATGATATTTTCACCCTACAATGGAGTGTACGCTGATATCAACTTCCTGGCAGATTAAAACTGTTTGCTGGAACTGGAACCTATGCCTTTCGCGGGCAAGTGCTCTACGATCTCAGCTATCCCGGCATTCTTTACGGTCCTTCCTTACTGGTGGACCTCCGCCGGTAACTGGCCTCCTACATCCCAAACATTATTAACGGTTGAATTTGTTGTCAAAATATAGTACTACATTTATTACACAGAAATTTCACACAGTTTCTTAAATGGTGAGGTTGTTAGAAACAGCCGGCCGCGGTGGCCGAGGGGCCTGCGGCGCGCCAGTCACGGTCTGCGCGGTCGGGAGTTCGAATCCCCCCTCGGGCATGGATATTTGTGCCGTCTTTAGTATTAGCTAGTTCATAAGTAGTTTGTTAGTTTAGGGACTGATGATCCCGTAATTAAGTCCCATAAACTCTACAAACATTTGAACATTTTTTGTTAGAAATACATCGAAAAGTTTAAAGATGTAATGACAAAATATAAAGTACAGTAGTACCAATAGAAATTATGTTCCAAAATTTTTGTTATATGCACTTGAACAGCAACGATCGCATTTTCTTTTGGACGGTTTGCACCGCTCCTATGGCCGTATGGGCATGTACACAAATTTACTTGTGTAATATTTTGACCTAGCCTGCAATACATTCGATGTGCATCGGAATCAGCAAGTAGCATTTTGGTTGTGTTAGTTATTTGTGCTTTGCTGCTGTTGCTAATAAGGGTAGATAGGGGATACTTGCGCAACCCTCATGCTTGGCACAGTAGTGAATTAGTATATTAATCATACGTGAGGCACGAACTGAAGTGACTAAAGTCATGGAATAGGTACACTATGCGATCAAACGAACACATATGTATGAACGTTTGGTTACAGTATCTCTACATACACCTCAATGTACTGGTGGGTGCCGTTTTTATGCAAAACTTTGCAATCGTGCTCTAGATAGCACTGTAGATGTAATTGTAGACGCCATACGTAATGTAGATATCTCAACTATAACTTTTTTAATAATCGTCGTACATGTTCTCTAGCGTATTGTCATCAAAAGCCGTGATAATAATTGCAACTTTAACCTTCTTCTCGGAAGACTGTTGGTATTCACTGCCACTGCTTCCATCGCATCTTTCCGCACTTACCGTAGCACTACCGCTAGCAATGAGTTCAAAAATGTTGCAATGTTTGTAGAGCTTATGGGACTTAACTAAGGAGTCATCAGGCCCTAAACTTACAAACTACTTATGAAGTAACTACCTCTAAGGACGGCACAAACATCCATGCCCGAGGGGCGATTCGAACACCCGACCGTAGTGGCCGTGCAGACCGTGACTGAAGTGCCGCAGCCCCCTCGGCCACCGCGGCCGGCAGCAATGAGTTCTTCGTCATTATCGTCCCTATTATCATCATTATGTGTTAGTGTTACAACAGTATCTAACTTATGCTCATATTTCTGTACCATAACAGATACGAGAAAGCATGCGAATGATTCATCTTCGACACTAATACCATCTTCACGAAGAATGGTTCTTCGTAACTTCATCTCAACCAATCGCAATACTTTAGCAGGACTGATTATCAATCGCCGCTCCATCTGACGCTTCTCCACACAAATGTCACAAAACGCAACTTCGGAGGCACACTGCACCGTCCCTACTGGTGAACTGACAGGTCTAAGAGCAATGTGGCAAGGCACACGCAGAGGCCTGTAACGGACGACTACAGAGTTTTGCAGATGCGGGAGTGTCACTCGTGCAATAAGTGATCGTTACATTAACTCACGTACGATATATATATATATATATATATATATATATATATATATATATATATATATATATATATATCTTCTTAGAAGTTCGTGGCTCCCTCCATCTACAATGCTGGATTTTGAATATGATGTTAGCTCACCTTTAGCCTTAATAACAGATTTCAGTCAGGTTGCTAAAAGGTTTCTTGGGCAATGAAAGCCCATTCTTGACGGAGAGCTACAGTGAGAAGAGATATTGATGTAGGTGGGTGAAGCCTGGTACGAAGTCGACGTTCCGAAACATCCCAAAGGTACTCTGTATGATTCAAGTCAGGACTTTGTGCAGAACCGTCCAGTGTTGATACTGTCGTGTGAGCACTCCGCCACAGGCCGTGCCATCCCCGAATTGCTCTTCAACAGTGGGAAGCAAAAATATGCCTAAAACATCATTGTAGGTTTGTGTTGTAATAGTGCCACGCAAAACAACAAGAGCTGCAAGCCCGTGCATGATAGACATGACCACAACGTAACACCAGCGACTCCTAATTTTACTGTTGGCACTACACACGTTAGCAGACGACATTCACCGGACATTCGCCATACCCACACCTGCCATAGTTTCGCCACATTGTGTATCGTGATTCGTCATTCCAGAAAACATTTTTCCACTATTCAGTCGTCCAATGTTAACACTCTTTACACCAAACTAGGCAAACTGCCCTGCGTGATCTGAGGCTTACGGGCCATGGAATCTAAGTTTTCCCACTTTCCGTGCATCCTGGTGATCCTGATGCAGTTTGAAATTCCTGTGTTATGGGCTGGATAGACGCCTATCTATTACACTATACAACGAAATGTTCAAATTTTTCTTAATCTTATGGGACTTAACTGCGGGGTCATCAATCCCTAAACTTACAGACTACTTATGAACTACCTTAAACCAAAGACGACACAAACATCCATGCCCGAGGGGTGATTCGAACCCCCGAACGTAGCGGCTATGCAGACTGTGATTGGTGCGCTGCAGACCGCCGGTACACTACACTACCTTCTTCAACGTCGGTACTTTGTCATTCAAATGTTCAAATGTTTGTATAGCTTATGGAACTTAACTACGGGGTCATCAGTCCCTAAATTTACAAACTACTTATGAACTAACTAAGGATGGCACAAATATCCATGCCCGAGGGGGGATTCGAACCCCCGACCGTAGTGGCCGTGCAGACCGTGACTGGTGCGCTTCAGTCCCCTCGGCCACCGCGGCCGCCACTTTGTCATTTAACAGAAAAGGTCGGTCTGTACGCTTTCATGCTGTACGTAATTTCGTAAGTAATTATTCATAAGAAATCTTTTGATGATCACAATATTCAGCTATGGAACAAAGTGCAGCTTAAATCCAAAAAGCGACGTTCACCGTATTATCTGGAGACTTATCATCCGAAATTATCTCTCAGCTCTTGCTTTTCATTAAATTAGATTATGCAAACACCTGTAGTTCATTTGTTACTTCCTGTACGCTGCCATGAAGTGGCACTGCACTTCCGTTGCTAATTTCACATAATCTACGACGTTAGTAACTGTGCGGGTCCCTGCTTAAGATGAGTGTGTGTGCTTTGTAATCCCGAGGAAAAAACGGCGTTTTCCAACAGTTCACCAACCTTCCCAGATATTTTTTATCTCTAGAAACGCGATGAGTTTTATCTGGGTAGTTAATCCGCCCGGCTAGCCCTCGTCTAACATATACAGCCACGCTCCCATTTTTCCCTTCAGTCTTCACTTCCCCGTCAGCCAGGGATGTGCACTTGTATAGCAGCCAGCTTGAGCGGAGAGGGCATTATGTATTATAAGTAGCTTTTTCAGTTTTCGTTTCGCGACTTCTTTAATACTCGCAGCACACCGTAGGAGGCTCATATACACTGACTCTGGAAGGACACTGAACGTTTTGCCAGGTTTTAGCGGGGCTATCAGATGAATTACAGGACAATTTTTCGAAAAAAATTCTCTTGCTTTATGCATAGTACAGAGAAAGGATAGTGCGACACCACAATAACCAAAAACCTTAATTTCTAGTTCACTTTTCCGTATTACAGCAAAATCTCAGGTTTATTCTGAATTCGCTGCCAAACCGCTTCCTGTGCGTACAGCAATACTTGATATACCAGCTGCTAGTGGTAAATAATGAAAAAACAGAATTAGTATCAAATACATTTATATTCCAGATATAGTCTCAGCATTACAGAGAAGTTGACTGTAAAGCGACACATTGAATTAAAGTTTGTGCCCGGGTTTCTTGCTTATCAGGTAATAGCATATCTTCTGACGCCTTCGGGTATATCAGTTGTTTGCGGACGTGAGATCATGAATATTCTGTTTTGATCGATGAGTTGTTCGCTGAGTTCTTTTTATTAAAGATCGCCCAGTCCTGTCACCGAACACGCTGATCTACCAAGCCGAGTTTTGTTCTTCGCTTAGATCGATTATTTGCGTACCTGAGATCTGTATTTGTGTACTTTCATGGATGAGTTCTTAGCTCAGTTTCATTCAGCCATTGTGACTTTGTGGATAACGCGAATGTTCGTGTTACCTATGAACTAGACGTTACACACCTCAACTCTGCCCCGATGTTCCCCTACTCTCCAATAGGTGAACATCACGCTAGCATTGAACATAATGGCAACAATCTTGACTCTGCGTCAGGCGTATGTGATATTAATACCAAATAAAATAATTTTCCAGAGAAAGTTCTCAAAGTAACAGAGATATTGATAACAAAGCGAGACATGAATTACAATTTGTGCTACGTCCGGGATTCGAACACGTCTATTGCCTAGAAGGCAGAGGCATTATCCAATTGATAGGAAATATACAGGGTGTGCGGAAATTTCCTTTGCAAACTTCTAGGACTTGTAGAGGGTACTGAGTACATGACATTTTGAATACAAAAAATCGGAAACGTATTATTTTCGTTCCACGACGGTTTCGATTCAGATGATTATCTCATCCGCTCCTACTATAAGAACGTAATTACATGTGATCTAGTACAAATGTTGCAATCAATTTGAAAAGAAGCCTGAATCCTTCCATTATTACTTATGCATTTTCATTACAATTTACACCTTATGGTTTACATTAGTCGTGTACAACAAGAACCCAGCATCTTCAGTACCAGTCGCCAAGTACATTGAAGTTGGAAGAGGATGAGATAATCATTTGAACTGAAACCGTCGTAGAACGAAAACGATACGTTTCCGGACATGGATTCCTATTCAAAATGTTATCTACTCGCTGCCCTTTTTAAGTCCTAGTAGTTTGTAACGGGAATTTCCGACCATCCGGTAGAAATAAACATCTAAGCAGAAGTGAGGATTATGTTCTTCAGGGAAGGGGTGTTAGGTATTCCGAGATGAAATTTACCATTTCGCAATTATTTGCCATATCTTTATTAGGTGCTGAAAGAGAAGGGGAACTTCCACCTTCGGCGACTCGCTGATTCGATGGGTCAGTTCTGTAACTAATTTCCGAATATATACATTGGTAAAACTTCGGGATGTCTACAACGTTCACTAAGTCTATGGGAATAGCAGTCTGAACTGCGAATAACACTCGCGAGATTAATTTGAGTTGAAGTTCCATTGATAACTATTACCATACTTACAGGTTCGCACTGTCCCAATTCGATAGATCCATCGATTATACAAAAAATCATTACAGTGCTCGGAATGAATAAATACACCGCTGTAGAATAAATTGTATGAAACTTACTTTTTCAGTATGGATTGAGTTATTATTTTCAGTTCCTCATGCATTAGATTCAGGTATTATACTCATTTATACCGAAATTACAAAATCACCAATCCCAGCAATTATCGACTCAGTTCAGTACTACTCCGAGGTTTGCTGAATCAGAAGTAGTGACCATCCGTCCATTTTCTTTCTGGTTCGCATTCAATCGAATGATTATTACAGCAAAGAATTCAATTAGGGTGCGTA
Source organism: Locusta migratoria (assembly GCA_026315105.1). Lineage (NCBI taxonomy): Eukaryota > Metazoa > Arthropoda > Insecta > Orthoptera > Acrididae > Locusta > Locusta migratoria. The sequence continues at coordinate 318,072,087 of CM048745.1, forward strand.
TATATATATATATATATATATATATATATATATATATATATATATGTGTGTGTGTGTGTGTGTGTGTGTGAGAGAGAGAGAGAGAGAGAGAGAGAGAGAGAGAGAGAGAATGTCTGTCTTTTTTAGCCTTTTCATGCGTGAATGAAATGAACAGAATATTATTCCAACCAAAGTATTACGCACCCACCCACCCACCCACCCACACACACACACACACACACACACACACACACACACACGAGTGTGTATGTCTTTTTTAGCCTGCATGGTCATTTGTACCTGTATGTCGGGTCCGATGGTCTTAGGGTAAAGTGCTCTACTGGAAACCGAAGGGTAGCGGTTAGACCTCGGATTTTGTCAGTTTGCGCTTTAACCCATCCTTTACCTCGAATCGCCAGAATCGACACGTGATTCGGATTTCACGTTAAGCTGGATAACTGGGGTAGGCTAGGGTCACGCAAGTCGTCGAAGTGGCGTCCAATTGAAAGACTTGCACCAGGCCAATGAGCCACACGAAATTATTACTATCTGCAACTGTACACGCTATCCAAGCTCTGACTGAATGCCCAGGCGTATCAAGGTCAGAGGTGGTTGTTCTGGGTACTGATTTCTCAGGATCTATGCGTGAAAATGTAATCACATTCCAGTTCTAGTATAATATATTTGTCCAATGAATACTCGTTTATCATCTGCATTTCTTCTTGGTGTAGCAATTTTAATGGCCAGTAGAGTATTCGCGTGTTTGTCGGTCGCCTCGTTTCGCCTATATACACTCGTCCACTCCCAGCCGACTTTGGAAACTTCGCCAATATTCAGCTTGTTGATAGCGTCTTGCGTTGAATGAAGAACATCTTTTACTTCGTTGTTCCTTATGAAGATAGATGTGCTGTCCGCTCTGCATTGAATTTTCCCCACACGTTCTGTTACTCATTGCACTTATTGCAATAAGGTAATATTTTGTGTGTCATTCTGACCTTCCTTATTGCCTACATACTTTGTAGTCATGGTTTCCTTTATCAGCGTCTTCACGTCACCTTTGGTCTCTAAGGTTTACATCACCGGTTTAAAAATGAATATCTGCACATCTATGGACGTAAATCGTGCGTCGTCACATTCCCATAAAAAATTCGGAGCTTTGCCCGCAGCAGGCAAGCTGATGCTCATCGTCTTCCTCGACATCAGATTCTTACAGAATTCGTCGAGCATGGTAAAATCATTAACAGTAACGTGTACTGTGTGACATTCCGTAGCCAAGGCGAGTCCTTCAACAGCATACGGAGGGAGTGATTCTGCTCCATGTTAATGGGCCAAGTTCATGTGACAGCAGCTTGAGCATCCGCCCTACAGCCATGTGACTTTCATCTGTTTGTTCCGTTAAAAAAAAAAAAAAAAAAAACATGTCAAAGGGAAGCGCTTCAACTCGGACGACGAACTGAAGGACACAGTTAGGGACTGGTTCTTGTCACAGCCACAGGAATTCTGGGAACAGGAAATCCTTCGGCTCTTTAAACAGTGCGATTGTAGTACTCAAGCCTCTGGTGATAACTTTACACACAAAAATAATAATAATAATCAACTATACACACAGCGTACCTTTACATTGCAACTACCTTCGTATAAGTGATAGTTAGGAGACGGTCGGTAGTGCTCTAACAATTACATCTGAAATTTTCGCGAAATGTTTCGCGGTTTGGAGGTCTTCTTGTGCATGACTCCTGTCTGAGTGAGGAGCATGAGTACAATGATTGTGGTTTAGCCCTGATCAGCAAGAATCTGTATAGCCATTTTAACTTCTGCCTTAGGGTTAATGTTTTGAGGTAGGCTATATCGGATAGATGTAAGGAATAAAATGGAGCTGGCGCCAAGAGGGATTTGTACGAAACGACTCATTGGACTTAAATTAATACTCAGCTAATAATCTTTATGTTCACCGTTTGGTTGTTATCTGCAAAAGTAGAAGATAAAAACAATTGTTCTTGAAGGTTTATGGTATGTCACTTGTACTCATTAAAGTTGTACTAAGATGATTAATTGTTGCACGTAAATAAATGTATAATTTCAAAATGATTTTCATTAAATGTAACAAGTATTAATATCTGTCGAGCTAAATTTATAACGAAAAATTCATTCTTTCGGGAATTCCATGACGAAAAACGCTTGAAAGTGAATCCAATAATTGGAATTTCTTATTATAGCATCTTTTTTAACTTGCGTTTGACTATTTTCTTTACGCACAGTGACAAAGGAATATTAGGGTTTAACCACTCGCCGACATCGTAGTCATTACAGACGGCCGCGCTGGAGTATCCAAGCGGTTTGGAGCGCCACGTTACGGATCGCGCGGCCTCCCGCGTCGGAGGTTAGAATCCTCCTTCGGGCATGGATGTGTGTGTTGTCCTTCGGCTAGTTTAACTTAGTTTAAGTAGTTTGCAAGACTAGAGACAGATGACCAACGAAATTTGGTCCCACATGATTAAAACATTTTCGAAACATTACAGACGGAGCTCACGATCGCGTAGCGTTTGTCACGGATGAGGAGGAAAGTCGGCCGTACCTTTTAAAAAGAACCCTGTCGGCATTTGCCTGGAGCGATTAGGGGGAATCAAGGAAACTCTACATCAGGATCGCCGGGGACGAGTTTGAACCGCCGTCTACATATACATTTATATTAATACTGCACAAACCACATTAAAGTACATGGCAGAGACTTCATCGATTGCCTTTATGATACCAGTAGGCTACTCCAGGACCGTTCTATTCTCCAATAAAGCGCGTGAAAAGGAAACATTTAATCCTTCCGTTTTAGATCGGATTTCTTTTATTATTATGATGATGTCTTCCTAGTAGATGAGTGCTAATAAAATATGTTCGCATGCGGAATAATTTCTTATATAAATCTTACCGCAACGAGTAACACATTTATTTTAATTATTTCTGCCCCAATTCCTGCACCATTCCCACGAAATTCTCTCCCCTACCTCGTAATAATAGAAAACGAGCTGCCCTTCTCCGAACTTCCTCTATGTCCTCCGTCAGTCCCACTTAGTGAAAATGTCACAACGCGAAGCAGTAATCCAAAATAGGTGGCATAAGTGTAGTGTAGGGAGTTACTTTAGTAGACTGTTGCATCTTCTAAGCGATCTGACAATGAAACGTAGCATATGGTTCTCCTTACCTACAATATTGTCTGTGTGTTGTTTTCAATTTGAAGTTGTTCGTAAGAGTTATTCCTTGGTATTTAGTTGAATTTCTCGTCTGTAGCTTTGACTGATTTATTGTGTAAAGGAGGTTTAACGGATATCTTTGAGAGCTCATTCGAATGTCTTCACACTTATTATTTAGGGTCAACTGACAATTTTTGCACCATGATGATGTGTTATGTAATAAGTGTTCAGTGTGTTATCAATGCGCCATCTCATTCATTGAATGCAGAGAAATATATCTATGTATTTAATATTTGTCCTGTTTTTGTGGTAGCCGTATCAGTTGTCTCAATACAGTGTTCTACAGTTTCTATGAAATGCATACAAAATATTGACTCATCATAGGTGCTGCGACTCGTTTGATATACCAGACGATGAAGGTCTGAAAAGCTAATAGTATTTTATCAGTTCAAATGTTTTTAGAGCTTATGGGACTTAACTACGGGGTCATCAGTCCCTAAACTTACAAACTACTTATGAACTAGCTAATACTAAGGACGCCACAAATATCCATGCCTCACTGGGGATTCGAACCCCCGATCGTATTGGCCGTGCAGACCGTGACTGGAGCTCCTTAGTCCCCTCGGCCACCGCGGCCGGCCCAGGATGAAGTCTGACAGAATAGCCTGATCACTGCCAACTTCTCGTGTTGTCAATATTCTCTCCTGACGCTTAGTTTACGTAACTTGGATCTAAAACCCATCATTGGTTTTCTTGGATAAAGCTGAAAATACTTTATGTAGCGTTTTGAAAGGTTGCATCCAGTATTGATGATAGTGATAAATATGTGGGTTGCAACAGAAATGAAGATGCAAAAGGAAAAGGAAGTAAAGAAGCAGATGGTGATTTTCTTGTAGTTGTTCATGATGATGACGATGATAATGGTGGTGGTGATGTCGATGATAATGATGATTGGAATCTTGAAGAGTAGAGGTTCTGTATGAGGGGGAGGAGGAGGAGGAGGAGCTGGTTGCAGTGACTGCCAAATCAGGAAAGACGAGAATAACTGCAGCCTTGGGCTGAGTTGTCAGGCGTTCCAGCAATATGAGTGTTCTTGCCTGTGCGGCATAACAGCTGATGATGCAGTGCTTGCCTGCAGCCTCATCCACGTAACTGCGAGTGGAGAGTTGCCAGGGAACTACCGGCCGGATGGAGACTCCAGCAGGTTTCCGGCGAGCTTCCAGCGCTGGATGCGAAATGGTCTTGGCACACGTTCCAGGGGCGACGGAGGCGCTGGTGGCACCGCCTCTGGGCACCATTACGAATGAGTGATGGTCATTTGACATGCTCTGAATTTGCTCTCCTTTTCGTAAGGTACTATATGTGTTTGTTTGTGGTTCTAAAATAGTGAAGCGTTTTATTATTACTATCATCTACGAATATTTCAAAAGTTGTCATCGCTACAAATCCTATCTGGCCATTCAAACCTAGGTTTTTTCGGCTTTCCCAATGATATGGTTTTATCGCCTACCTGAGCCTGTGATCCTACTTCAATGATGTTATCATCGGCGGGTAGCTAATCTATGATCTGTCCTAAGCGTTCTCAATCGTGTGTCGTGCTAGGGCGTATTGAGAGAAGTAGCAGTCATTTAGTATACGCACATATTCACACAGTAATGTAGAAATAAACCCCATACAGCGGGATTAGATGTTCTTCTTTAATCTGCAGCTGTAAGTGTTCATGCACATTACGAGATGATATCAAGCGACCATGGAATATTGCCATTAATTTACTGAGTACTGAACGAAACAAAATGCATTCTTTGCATTTAACAACTAATAAAATGAAAGTAATGATTAGATCGACAACCTTACCATCCTGTGGCATATTCACGTTGGCTTCGCCGGCCGCGGTGGCCGAGGTGACTGAGGCGCTCCAGTCACGGTCAGCACGGCCACTACGGTCGGGGGTTCGAATCCCCCCTCGGGCATGGATATTTGTGCCGTCCTAGTTCGTAAGTAGTTCATAAGTAGTTTGTAAGTTTAGGGACTGATGACCCCGTAGTTAAGTCCCATAAGCTTAACAAACATTTGAACATTTCACGTTGGCTTCAGCGGAATGTGTCGACATTAAATATTTCGGTGTCAATGTGACGCCACCGATGGCCCTTTCACCTCACGTAAACTTGTGAGCTGTGGTCTGTTCCATCCTTCTCTCCATTATCCCCCCCCCCCCCTAATCCATTGCTTGGAGATCCACTCTGTTGGCGGCCCCTATCTCCCTCTACGATCATCGTTTATGTCTTGGTGTCTCCGTCACATAGATACCCCCATCTGGACAGACATTCCGGACTGCTGATTGAAGCGTAGCTAAGATCGAGGGTGAAGCTACAAGTCATCAACGATATACAGAGCACAGGTCATACAGGATCACAGGTATCCGCCGTGTGTCATGATTTTCGCAAGGCGTTCGATACAGTTCCGCACCGTCGTCTGACGAACAAAGTTCGAGCATATGGAGTATCAGATAAACTGTGTAACGCCTTTCTAGCTCATTCTCAACAGAGAGGGGCGTGCCCAAGGAAAGTGTTATAGGACCGTTGCTTTTCACAGTATATATAAATGAACTGGTAGGTAACCGTAAGTTCATTGAGACTTTTCGCGGATGTTGATGTAGTTTCTCGAGAAGTCGAAACACTGGAAAATGGTTGCGAAATGCAGAATTATCTGCAGTATATTGACGCATGGCGTAGGGAATGGCAATTGAGCCTCGACATAAATAAGTATAAAGTGCTGCACTAACATAGCAAGAAAGAACACTGAAAGCAGTTACTTACATAAAATGTCTGGGAGTAGATATAAGGGCAATCTGAAATGGATATAAAATCAGTCACGGGTAAGGTAGATGCCAGAGTGTGATTCATCTGAAAGCCCCACAATCCCGTAAGCGGCCGAAAGCGAACAGCGGACAAATTGAAGAGCGCCTCGGCGCCATTGTGCGGCAAACTTCCGCGCGATCATTAAATGTGCATAAGATTCTTTTGATTAAAAAGAGTATTCATTTGAGTTAAGTCGCGAAAACTGTGTCTAATTGAAATATATAACAACAAAACAGCTTCAGACTCCTTGAATAACATCAAATTTATTACACATACGGGTTAGAAATTGGCCAACAGAGTTTCCTCTTCCTAACGAAACCGAACATTTAGAGTTTTAGCGTTCTAAGTGCAGCATATGAACGGAATTTATCGTCACACAGATTTTTTGGTACTTTCTCAGTATATTCTACGATTGTGAAACTTTTGTACAAACATTAATTTCGGAAGAATTTCACACATTACATCTTTGCTTTAGTGCCATATGCTCTAATAATTAGATATTTCATAGCATCAAAATATGAAACAAGGCTGCCTGAAATAGCTAATGTTAAAAATCGATTGTCAAAGTGAAATATGCCATCATGTACATAACTAATGCATGTAACATTAGCTTTAGGATATCTAGCAAAAATATTTGCATTTTTGATGCTATAAGCCCAAAACCTTACAGTAGTGTGAACTGCTCAAAAGTAAAAAACTATTGTCATCGGGTTCAACTTCACAAAGTGTATCCAGTGTGGCTATGTGTCATTCATATATAGAACTAAGTTCTGCAAACCCCTTTCAGTTTTATACATATATGTAAAGCAGATTACCTTTAAATTCTGTGTTACAAGTTGCTAATATTAATTTCATAAACAAAAAATCGAACTGCAGTGAGCAACTGATCTCGTGCCTCCAATAGTTATTTTACACAATCATAAAGTGAAGCTTTTTGATCTTCCTATCCACCAACACTCCCTAAAGTCACTCGTTCTGAAGAGCTGCTGGTATTGTAAAAGCCTGTTATTTATTTTATTCAATCCTATATTGTCTTGAATAACAACCTGTTAAGCAAGAGTAACTATCTCTGAACACAACTAGTAGGGTTACTTATATTGAGACATATAAATTGGAAGACAGTATTCGTTCTTTTTATTCCTTTCTTAAATTGATTTATGCATTTAAACGCTGAGCAGCTCTTCACCATCGTGCTTCATGTACACTGCAATAGTCAAACAGTACAGACGTGACTATCTATTGTATATATATATATATATATATATATATATATATATATATATATATACCGCAGTAGCTATTTAATACACGATTTGCCTGCTAACAACACTCTTATTTATCTGACGCTTGCCATTACCATGGCGGTCGGCCGAAGGTTCAAATTATCCCGCAACAGCCGCGCCGTCAGGGATCTACATCTACATAGATACTCTGCAAATCACATTCAAGTGCCTGGCAGAGGGTTTATTAACCACTTTCATAACTTTTCTCTACCGTTCCATTCTCTAATAGCGCGCGGGAAGAAAGAACACCTAAATCGTTCCGTTTTCGATCTGATTTCTCTTATTTTATTGGGATGGTTATGTCTCCCTAGGTGGGTACTAGCAAAATATTTTCACATTCAGAAGTAAAAGTCGGTGATTGAAACTTCGCAAACAGATCACGCCGCAATGAATAACGTCTTTCTTTTAATGATTTCCACCCCAATTCGTGAAACATTTCCGTGACACTCCCCGCCCCCCCCCCCCCCCGTAAAGTGATAAAACAAAACGAGCTGCCCTTCTCTGAACCTTCTCAATGTCTTCCGTCAATCCCGCCTGGTGAGGGTCCCACAAGGGACAACAGTACTCCAGGAGAGGACGCACAAGTGTGATGTAGGCAGTCTCTTTGGTGGAGCTGGTGCATCTTCGAAGCGTTCTGCCAATGAAACGTAACCTTTGGTTCGCCTTCCCCACAATATTTTCTATGTATTCTCTCCAGTCAAAGTTGTTCGTAATTGTAACTCCTAGGTATTTGGTAGAATTTACGACCTTAAGGTTTGACTGATTTATCGCGTAATTGAAGTTCAAGGGATTGCTTTTAGTGGTCATGTGTATTACTTCACACTTTTCTTTATTTAGTGCAATTGCCAATTTTCGCACCATGCAGAAATTTTGTCTAAATCGCTTTGCAGTTGCTTTTGATCCTCAATTGACTTCACTAACCGTTAAACGACAGCATCATCCGCGAACAGTCTAAGGGGGCTATTCAGATTGTCTCCTAAATCGTTTATAAACACGAGGAAGAGTAGGGGACCTATAACGCTTCCCTGTGGAACGCCAGATATCACTTCTGTTTTACTCGATGACTTACCGTCTTCTGGTTATTTATACAAGGTCTTTGCGACCACCTTGACAAAGGCCACTTGCAACAGTGGCCGAAACATCGGAAATGACAATACGGCCAAAAACGCAGAATTTTATTCGCAACTTCAACCGGTTTAATTGTTAAGACGTTTGTAACATTTTAGTGTGAACACCCCTGTACAATAACAATATGTTCAGATTCATGATGCTTTTAAACTGCGGTGTTGGTCCTCCTCGCTTTTGTGTCCCAGCCTCGTCGCCACTTTTGTGTCTCGTTTCCGCCGGTTGTCGTAGGTGTCGGTGGCCGAGTAGAAAGAGACCGACACAGGAATAAAGGCTGCACGCGTGTACGGAGGTGATCAGCCAGAGGGACAGCAGAAACTAGAAACACTAGAGTAAATTATATATATATATATATATATATATATATATATATATATATATATATATATATATATATATATATATCGTGGAGTCTTGGTAATAGTTAACTTTTACATAGTTCTTGACTGCAGAATGCTGATACATAGTTTATATAAAGGCCTGCCTACTGATAATTCCTAGTGCCTATCCGATAGCCAACTCTTTACTGGTGCTTATCTGATTCCCAAGTGAACGATGCAGCAGTCGTGGCCACGAGCGGAGTTGCAGCAGAGGGCGCTCGTGGCTAACGTCGTAAGAACGCCGCGCCGCGGCGAAAGTAGGTGGCGCGCACTACACTCGCAGCGTCCTGAACTTCATTTCCATCCGATGGAACAGCCAGAACAACAACCTCGAGTCCCGGCGCCGACGCGCTCGCCCCCCTAGACAGCGGTATGTCTCGACCCGCTTAGGCGCGCGGTGACGGAGGAGGCGGCGACAGGCGCGGCCGTGTCTGGCGCCAGCACGTGCCGGCTGGCGCCACGCAATCAATGGCGCTTGTGCGCTGGCGCACAATCCTGGCTGATTGCCGGCCCGCTTACCATTAGCAACCGGCGGCGCGCCGCATTGTGTCCAAGACCGAGCGCCTCGCTCGCCTCGAGCGGACCCCGCCAGTCTGTCTGCCGAGGATCTGCCGTCACTGTGCGCTGGACAGCAGGTGCGACCTCTGCCGTCCCGCCTCGTTACCATTACCATTAAGTACCCCAGACACTACACATTTACTGCGTTCCTTGGTTCGTTGCTGTAATGAGTGAATGGATCTAAGTGCAATGTCATCGTCCCTCCTAAAAGGTAAAGCAGTCAACTATTGCGTGGTTACGGTATATCGCCCCAAATTTGCGACTGGATAGGGGATTTCCTCTCAGAGAGGACACAGTTTGGAGTAATCGATGATAAGGCATCGAGTAAAACAGAGGTGATATCGGGTGTTCCACAGGGTTGTGTTATTGGTCCTCTGCTGTTCCTTATTTACATAAACGATTTAGGGGAAAATCTAAGGAGCTCTCTTTCGTTGTTTGCAGATGACGCCGTCATTTACCGTCTAGTAAAATCATCTGAAGTTCAAAACCAACTGCAGAACGATTTGAATAAGATAGCAGTATGGTGTAAAAATTGGCAGTTGACTCTAAACAATGAGAAGTGTGAAGTCGTCCACATGAGTACGAAAAGAAATTCGTTAAAATTTGTTTACATAATAAATCAATCAAGTTCAAATGTTTGTTAAGCTTAAGGGACTTAACTACGGCGTCATCAGTCCCTAACTTACAAACTACTTATGAACTACCTACAACTAAGGACGGCACAAATATCCATTCCCGAGGGGGGATTCGAATCCCCGACCGTGGTGGCCGTGCAGACCGTGACTGAAGCGCCTCAGTCCCCTCGGCCACCGCGGCCGGCTAAATCAATCAATCAAGTGTGAAGGGCGTAAACTCCACAAAATACCTAGGAATTACAATTCCTCCTGACTTAAATTGGAAAGAAGACGTAGATAATGTCGTGGGAAAGGCGAAGCAGAGACTGCGTTTTATTGGCAGAACCCTGAAAAGATGCGACAGGACTACTAAAGGAACTGCATACACTACGCTTGTCTGTCCTTTTATGGAGTATTGCTGCCCAGTGTGGGACCCTTATCAGGTGGTTTTGACGGAGAACATCAAAAGAGTCCAAAGAACGGCAGCTCGTTTTGTATTGTCACGATACAGGGGAGACAGCGTTACGGAAATGATACAGGATCTGGGATGGGAATCATTACAACAACGGCGCTTATCACTGCGGCGTGGGCTACTTACGAAACTACAATCGCCAACATTCTCCTCCAAATGCGAAAAAATATTGTTGACTCCCACTTACATTGGTAAAAATGATCATCAAAATAAAATACGATAAATCAGAGCCCGAACGGAGAGATTCAGGTGTTCATTTTTCACGCGCGCTATTCGAGAATGGAATGCGAGGTAAAATAGTATAACGGTGGTTCGATGAACCATCTGCCAGGCACTTAAATGTGATTTGCGGAGTATCCCATCTAGATGTAGATAGATGTAGAATCCGAAGATTGGTTTGAACACCACAGTGTTTTACTAGCCATGGTTCTGCTTGGAGGTGGTATGCCGTTGCCTTCCTCAGACCTTCGAACTGTCTTACCCAGCCAGTTATAGGGGAAACTACAGTTTAACGTGCATTCCGAACCACGGTGCTACTTCGTATTTTTCAGATCAGGAACACTGCCAGAGGTGAAAGAAGTGGAAAGTGACAGATAAAAAATCTGAGGACCTGGTGGGGATTGAACCCGCGACCTTTCGATTCGTAATCTGGCATGGCACTCTATCACCTTCTTTTTTTATTTTTTATTTATTTATTTATTTATTTTTTTTTTTTTTATTTTTTTTTATTTTTTTTTTTTTTTTTGTTTGTTTCATGGGTAGTTCTTGTCCTTGCGGACGCTTATCGTAATTGTTCGTTTTTGGTCCGACGTGTTCTTTAGCTCAGTTTTTTTTTATTACAGAGAGCATTCAGCCCTCTGACGGGGCGCGCTGAGCCACGGCGCCCGGCAAAGTGCGACGTCTGCCGTCCCGCCTAGTTACCATTATTATTAAGTACCCCTGACACTAACCACTGAACAACCGAGGCGTCCCTTCTACTAAACCCAAACTCTCTGAAAAATGAAACGTCGTGTCAGATTAAAATTGTGTGTCGGAACCGGGACTCGAACTTGGGACATTTGCCTTTCGCGGGCAAGCGCTCTACCACTGAGCCATCCCGACAAGACTCACGACGCAGCCTCACAACTTTACTTCCGCCAGTACCTCGCCTCCTACTTTCCAAACTTCACAGAAGCTCTCCTGCGAAACGTGCAAGACTAGCAGTCCTGGAAGAAAGGATATGGTGGAGACATGGCTTAGCCACAGCCTAAGGGATGTTTCCAGAATGAAACTTTCACTCTGCAGCGGAGTGTGCGCTGGTATGAAACTTCCTGGTAGATTAAAATTGTTTGCCGCAACCGGGATTCGAACCTGGGACCTTTGCCTCTCATGGGAAAGCGCTCTACCGACTGAGCTATCACGACACGATTCACGATGCCGCCTCACAACTTTACTACCTCTCTCCCTACTTTTCAAACTTCACAGATGTTCTCCTGCGAAATTTGCAAGACTAGCACTCCTGGAAAAAAAGCATATGGTGGAGACATGGTTTAGCCACAGCCTGAGGGATGTTTCCAGACTGAAACTCTTACCCTGCAGCGCAGTGTACGCTGATATGAAACTTTTTGACAGATTAAAATTGTGTGCTCAGTCGATAGAGCACTTGCCCGTGAAAGGGAAAGGTTCAAAGTTCAAATCCCGGTTCCTGCACACAATTTTAATTTGCCAGGGACTTTCATATCACCACACACTCCGCATACTTAAACTAAGGTAAACTAACCTAACACACACACACACACACACACACACACACACATGCCCCAGGGAGGACTCGAAACTCCAACGGCGAGCAACCGCGCGCTCCGAAGCGAGGTATTTTAGACCGCTCGGCTACTCCACCGCGGCGATATGTGACCCGGCGGTATGCGACAGGTGCGGCACTAGTGACAGATTTTGTCATATTAGTTGATGTCTACTTCTATCAGAACGTAGGTACAAATTGTTTTTCGCATCTTTCCCAAGACATGATTAGTTTGGGGAGGACTCGTGCCATTTCTTTCAGCAAACCAGTGGTGCTCTGTGCCATGCTATGTCAATTGAACAGCCGTTCAGGCAACCAAGGATGTCGTTACTTTGGTCGCTGTGGAACCAATAAGGTAAGTTGACCCATTCATCTTCTGGTACCTCATTTATGGTTTACAGCCAGTCTCTGAGCTCCATATCGACGTTGTTTTGGTGAATTTTGATGGCATGTCGTGAAGTTACAAGCTTCTGTTATTTTCACTGCAATTTCATAACTGCAACCAGGGAATTATGTATCCGTTGCCAGTGAGTTTCCTGCCCTTGCTGTTAATGTATTTGTGGGTAGCGCGCTTCCCACCCCTCTTAGATTATTGCCTTAGAGAGTGGGTGTATTTCCGCAGTCTTATGAATTTCTTCCTTTTAATTTGTTACTTGTTCTGGTTGGAGTGTTTATATTTTCATGCTGTCTCCACCCGCTAGCTACTACTTTGTGGATTTGATTCATCGCCGGCCGCGGTGGCCGAGGGGACTGAGGCGCTCCAGTCACCGTCTGCACGGCCACTACGGTCGGGGGTTCGAATTCCCCCTCGGGCATGGATATTTGTGCCGTTCTTAGTCTTAGGTAGTTCATAAGTAGTTTGTAAGCTTAGGGACTGATGACCCCGTAGTTAAGTCCCATAAGTTCTACAAACATTTGAACATTTTGAATTTGATTCATCATGGTGCTATCATGTCCCAGAACATCGTCGGACTTACATGTCAGTTTACTCTATTGTGTTGCATCATGTATGTACTCTGGTTATAGATTTTAATTGTTTAATGGCACCTTTATTGTGGTAATGTTTGATGACAGTGGGCCTATATAAGAATTCACTTACGGTGGATGCCTTGTTTGATTAATTTCTTTGGTGATTACTGGGAAGGATTTTCCTGAAAGTTAGGATCTTTGCCTCTTAAAGCATTTCACCCACTCATTCTCATATTTTAAGTCGGCTTCACCCAGTGACAAATTTCATTTGGTAATTTGGCGCTTTGCCTTTTAAAATCATTGTAAGATTAATTAACAAGTTAATATGTCGGCTCCACCGAATGCTTGTAAAATTTTAAGTGACCTTCACTCAGTTATCAATGTCATTTGATAGTTATTGCCGGCCGCGGTGGCCCAGGAGACTGAGGCGCTTCAGTCACGGTCTGCATGGCCACAACGGTCGAGAGTTCGAATCCCCACTCGGGCATGGATATTTGTGTCGTCCTAGTTCGTAAGTAGTTCATAAGTTGTTTGTAAGTTTAGGGACTGATGACCCCGTAGTTAAGTCCCATAAGCTTTACAAATATTTAATTTTTTTATAGTTATTGTTTATGAATACAACTAAAGGTGGCGCTTCGTCTTTTAAAGTCTTTGTAAGAATAATTGACAAATTAATGTATGGGCCTCACCCGCTGCTTGTCAGATTTTAAATTGGGCTGCACCTGATTGGTTGTCAAATTTAAAATTTTTAAAAATGGCTTCTCCTATTGATTATTCTAAACGAAATTCTTCCTAAAGTACAAAAAGTTCCTTATACAAAGTACATACTTCTGTCTGAAAAAATATAAAAAATAGAATAATGTCATCCATTCAGAAAAACACGCATTAAAAACAACGTCCAACAATTTACAAGAAAGCTGCGTCAACAAAGAGAATAATACATTCGTTGCTTTTGAGATAACAAACACTGTTTTGTTAGAGTTGGTGGTGTGTGTGGATTGGGGGGAGGGGGGTAGGGGCATCGACAGAATATTTTTACTTTGAACGGGATCTTATATGAGAAGGTGGAGGACCACCGATCTAGGAGCATGCACGGCAACGACTCCACGTAGCTCTACTTTTGGACAACGTGCTGGAAGCTGAGGGAACTAAGCGACTGAAGTGTCCTGCTTGTTCACAGATTGAGCAAGACTGTCAAGCACTTGGGAGACTCAATGCAGTCACACCAGCACCTCCCACATCGGCTACAAAAAATGTTCAAATGTTAGTAGAGATTATGGGACTTAACTACGGGGTTATCAGTCCCTAAACTTACAAACTACTGATGAACTAGCTACAACTAAGGACGGCACAAATATCCATGCCCGAGGGGGGGATTCGAACCCCAGACCGTAGTGGCCGTGCAGACCGTGACTGAAGCGCCGCAGTGCCCTCGGCCACACAGCGGCTACAGAGCTGGATATTTCAGTCATGGAACAATCGCCAAATATCCCGCAAGAGCTGACTGATACTTTATACTGTCCATGTCATGAAGGTGAGCACGTATACTGGCCGTGCGACGTGATCGCACACCATGTAAGATGGCAACGAGAATGACTTTTTCACTACTATGGTATCCCCATGGTACCTCTCTCTACGTAACCGCCATGTAAACGTCAAGTGAAAAGCTGACACAGCAAAATACTGTACTGTATCACACACATTTTACGATTGTAAACAATACTTGAATGAAATACGTTACCACATGTATATTGTGTATGATATCTTACCTGATCCCGTAATTGTTTTGAGCAGTGTACATAATGTAGCATTCGTTGAGGTCTTTCGCAGATATATATGTACTAAACAAATTCCAACATTTCAAAATTGTTGATAAATACTGGACTGCAGTATATCGACGCTTGGTTCAGGGAGTGACAATTGACTGCCAACATGAACGAATGTAGCGTACTGCGAATACATAAAAAGAAAGACACTTTACTGTATGGCTACGTAATCACAGCAGCATCACTGAAAGATTCGACCACTACATACATGAGAGTATGAACAAGGAGCAATTTGGAGTGCGACGACAACATGCAATTCGTCACGTGAAATTAAACCCTAAGGTTCATCGTTAGTGTAGGCCACCAACAAAGGAAGTATGCTACAAAACAGTCGTTCGAGAATATTTACGTACTGATAATCAGCGGGGGGATCGTTAGCAGGTATTATTGATAGAGGAGACATGACGGCGCTAGGCGACAATCTTTCATTTAACACACTCAAGAGTCACGGAGATTATCGGCCAAATCCAGTGGCAGACGCTGCAACAGACTATGGCCAATTTCTTAAAGCGTTAGTTTCAAGAAGGATCAACTAGTATATTGATCCCTTGCACATACGCGTCGTGAAATGACAGTGAAATACAAAATTAGAGTGTTCACGCGGAGAATTATCGTCAATCACTTTTCCCGCGAGTCATACGCGACTGGAATACGAAAGGGAGGAAGTGACAAAGTACCCTCAGAAACACACCATGAGGTGGCTCAACGAGTGTCAAAACATCAAGACAATAAGCAAGGACTAAGATATTGAACTGAAGGAGAGACTTTGAATTCAATTTGTTCCGTGGCCAGCTTACTACCTGCTTACTAGCCAAGCGCTTTAACAACCTTTCTTATTATTTTTTTTATGCGTATGTGTGCGAGTGTGTGTGTGTGTGTGTGTGTGTGTGTGTGTGTCTGTGTGTGTGTGTGTGTGTGTGTGTGTGTGTTCTCGGTTTCTCTGTCTGATCGGTCCTTTGAAGAAGTTGGTTCGATTTGTTCTATGTTGGTTCGATTTGTTCTATGTGGTTTCATTGACAACGTTTTTTTTTTTTTTTTTTTTTTTTTTTTTTTTTTTTTTTTTTTTTTTTTTTTTTTTTTTTTTTAATAGGGAAGCCACAGCTGACTCATGCATACCACCATTGTACCGACGTCTCCTTCCACAACACAAACTTATATTCTGTCTACACAATACATATAAATATTGGCAGGGCTCTCCAATAGTGGAATAGCTTAGCGGTTAATGTACTTTCCTAGTAAGCAGGAGATCCCAGGTTCGAATTCCAGTTGTGGCATTAATTTTAATTCATTACCTCTCCTAATTTAATTCATTACCTCTCCTTCAAGAAAAGCAACTCTACGAATATCAAGAACTCAGATGGGAAACCAGTTCTCAGCAAAGAAGGGAAAGCTGAAAGGTGGAAAGAGTACATAGAGCTGCTCCACAAAGGAAATGAACTTAGAAACGATGTTGTAGGAAGGGAAGAGGGAGTAGATCAAGATGAAATAGGAGATATACTGAGAGATGAATTTGACAGAGCCCTGAAAGACCTAGGTCGGAACAAGGCACCAGGAGTAGATGACATTGTAAGAAAATTTCTTGTTGGAGGTCGTCAAATAATCTCAAAATTTAGAATGTGTAATAATATACTCTAGTAATAATAATTTCGTTATTGAATGTTGCAGCAAATCACAACTAATGGGTCGCAACAACACTTTCGCAGTGAAAGTTAAAATATTGAATTAAAAAAAAGATATTAATTAACTTGAAACAGTCACTGTGGTAATTAATTAAGTTTGGCCCTATCTGACTTAGCATTGACTACAGCCTCCAACTAGCACCTCTTACGATTCTCGAACAGCACAACTTCACTAATAAATGTGTCAGAATTCATGTAGTGGTGATGGCGTGTTCGTGTTATAATCAAAACTGTAATAGCAGATAGACTCTGATTGCAATGATAATAGCTCAGTACAGTGAAACTATGAGCTTCACAAATACTACAGTCAAACTTCTCAATAATTTTGATATTATTGTTTAAAGCATTCAAGTTCCTTATAAAACTTTACGTGAACTATTTTTTTTTTTAATTGGTTCCAGGGCCTGGGTAGCGTACGCGTGTAACTGGCTGAGCAGAGTATGGCATTTAACGTATTTCATAAAAAATTTACTTCCATCAAGTCTGCTTAATCAACTATAATACTTTGACTACTGTTAGCCTGGTTACTTTCTACATAAATGAAACCAACTTTACTTTACTTGCAAACTCTTTTGCACTTTAATTACTAGTCTCTGTGGTTGTAACACGTTTAGCAATTCTTTAACTCGTCTAGCAATTTCTTTAAAACTGATCGTAATTACTTTGAAAAATGATTGAACTTGTTAGTCAATGTACAGGCTTGCATAATCAACATAATCTAATAATGGTGATAATGGGGTGACTACAACTACTTACAAATTTAAGGCTGTTTTCAAAATAAGTCATGTATAATTGAACCAAGGTTCTGATTGGCTTGACACTACATTCACATGCATACAAAATAAAATGTTACAAAAGTACTCATCTGCTTTCGTCGTCTTCGTCCTGAAGTCCATACAAGACAGATATTATTACAATAGGTACTCTTACTACAACAACGATCACACTCGGTGACAATAGACTTGATACCAACTAATTACTTTTCTTGCACACATGAAAAAACATTACTCTGATCACTTTCGAGTATAAATAAACTTATTTCACACTTCCTTCAATACATTAAACAGTACGTCTCTCAAGCTTATTGTAATTGCATTAAACTCGCGCCACACTGCGCCTACCGTGCCTCTGCACCATCAACAAAAGATTTATGTGTTTACCACAGCGAGTCCGCTCCGCGACTGCTTCAGCAGCGCGACACTCACAGTACTACTTCTGTACCAAAGACAGTCTTTACAACAGGTTCAACATTTTCTCTGGCGCATTGCTAACTTACAGCATAAGAATGTCCGTGCATTCATGCGGGTTTACATATATAGTACATGTTTACACTAAATGATTCAATATAGAAAATGACGTTACATAAGAAACATATCTAGCATACAATAAATGAAAAATACATGAAATAAACAAATTTAACACAATATATACATTACTTTAAATGAAACTGTAAGCTACAGCGACAGGTGTACTCTTACAACATACACTCAGAGCTACTAAAGTCTCTGGGAGAGCCAACCATGACAAAACTATTTGAACTGGTGTGTAGGCTGTATAAGACAGGCGAAATACCCTCAGACTTTAAGAAAAATGTAATAATCCCCATTCCAAAGAAATCGGGCGCAGACAGGTGTGAAAATTACAGAACCATCAGTTTGATAAGTCATGGTTGCAAAATTTTAACACGAATTATCTACAGGAGAATGGAAAAGCTGGTAAAAGCTGACCTAGGGAAAGATCAGTTTGGATTCAGGAGGAACGTAGGAACCCGGGAGGCAATACTCACTTGACGTCTTATCTTAGATTAAGGAAAGGCAAACCTACATTTTTAGCTTTTGTAGATTTGGAGAAAGCTTTTGACAATGTTGACTGGAATACACTGTTTCAAATTCTGAAGTCAGTAGGGGTAAAATACAGGGAAAGGAGAGTTATTTACAACTTGTTCAAAAGCCAGACCGCAGTTATTAGACTCGAAGGGCATGGAAGGGAAGCATCAGTTGGGAAGGGAGTACGACAGGGTTGTAGCCTTTCTCCAATGTTGTTCAATTTGTACATTGAGCAAGCTATAAAGGAAAGCAAGGAGAAATTTGGTGAAGGAATTAAAGTTCAGGGGGAAGAATTAAAAACATTGCGTTTTGCTATGACATTGTAATTCTGTCAGATACAGCAAAGGACCTGGAAGAGCAATTGAACGGAATGGACAGTGTACTGAAAGGTGCTTACAAGATGAACATTAACAAGAGCAAAACTAGGGTAATGGAGTGCAGTCTTAGAAAATCGGTTGATGCTGAAGGTATTAGATTAGGTAACGAAGCAATAAAGGAGATAGATGAGTATTGTTACTTGGACAGTAAAATAACAAATGATGGTCGCAGTACAGAGGATATAAAATGCAGAATGGCAATGGGAAGAAAAGCTTTTTTGAAAAAGAGAAATTTTCTGACATCGAATATTAATTTAAGTGTAAAAAGTCTTTTCTGAAGGCATTTGTGTGGAGTTTTGCCTTGTATGGGAGTGAAACATGGACGATAAGGTGTGCGGACAGGAAGACTATAGAGGCTTTTGAAATGTGGTGCTACAGAAGAATGCTGAAGATTAGGTGGGTAGATCGCATAACTAATGAAGAGGTACTGAACAGAATTGGTGAGAAAAGGATTTTTTGCATACCCTGACTAAAAGAAGGGATCGCTTGGTAGGACACATTCTTAGACATCGAGGAATCGTAAATTTAGCATTGGAGGGAATTGTGTGGGGTAAAAATCGCAGAGGGAGACCAAGAGACGCGTATAGTAAGCAGATTCAAGTGGATGTGGTTTGCCGTTCTTATGAGGAGATGAAAAGGCTTGCTCAGGATTGAGTAGGGTGGAGAGCTGCATCAAACCAGTCTCAGGACTGAAGACCATAACAACAACAACAACAACAACAACCTCTCCTTCAGTTAAATGTCTCTTATTGGATGAAAAATGAAGGAGAAGACAGGGGTGGAATACATTCAAAACATTCCTGCGAAATGAAAAAGTTGTCACAGTAGAGAAATCTGTAACAGATCAAATCAGTTAGAAGAATAAACTTAAAAGTGACGGGTTCCCGTGATGGTCTGTTTGCTTTATAGCTACTGGTCAGCATTTCCTCCACAAACACCAAAGTTGTAGCTTATCGCATCCCATACCATAAGTCCTCAAATGGGACCAGTGTGTCTTGGAAGAATAAACTCTACGAGACAGCGCTCGTCAGGTCTACATTACATGCACAGGAGACTTGCTATCAGGAAAATCTGCTTTCGTCGCTGAAGACCACGTCTTTTAAGTGATCTTCAGACGGGCAGCAGTTAAGTCGTGCACGTTGCTGCTGTGACATGAGTGAAAAATAGTCCAGGGGTTTGCGAACCCGTAGTCCCACTTCTCGATACCAGATGGTGGTACCTCGAGTTGACACTTGTCGTCTCACAAACTCTCTCATCTGTGCTGTGGTAACTGTACGATCAACCTCTCATGACCATAAAATGTAACGACCGTGGCGTACGTCTTTGTTGCATGGACGTCCAGAACCTCGTCCAAGCGTTCGGGATGTTCACGTGACGACTGCAGCTAACGCAGCACGTTCAACATACGTAATAATTTTCTAAAAGGATGTTGCCGCCAAGTTTTGAGTTTTATCATACTGGCTAAGTTGACTGTAGAAAGCACGTCTCCATGACATGGCGCCTGTTTGCTTCACTCATTAATATCACACTCAGCCTTATGGCTGCAAACAGTCCCTAGAGAAGGGTGCAGTCAAGATGTTGCGCTCTCTGTTGGCGGACGACATTGAAATCATTAGCACATCTACCATGCCTCACGTCGCATCTGTCGCCATCGGTTGATTGAAGAGGCGCCATCGTCCTTCCAGGGGCACTATCGCAACACCACCTACAAGACAAGGCCTTACAACAGGCGGTGCCTACGTCAGACTTAGAGGCCCCAACCGCCATCTGACTGGCCGGCCGTTGCGCGGCGGTGGGCGTGCCCCAGCCAACAGCCAGTGAGGTGGCGGTCGGGGCCTCTTAAGTGTGACGTAGGCACGGCCTGTTGTAAGGCCTTGTCTTCTAGGTGGTGTTGACTATCGTCTCTTTACGGAAGTGTATATCGGTGCGTTGTGCCTTACTTTACAAGAAGACCATATGGGAATCGAATTTTAGAATGGTAAGTGAAGTTCAGAACTCATATAATAAGCGAAAGTCATTCGACGCAACTCTCAAAAATTCTCGAGAAAATCGACTTTGAACTTATGCAAGTAAGCGTAAGTACCAATCATTAAATGCATTGCAGCATATGTCAGTGTACCTCAGATGGTAGTGTAGTGGCATTACAATTCTAAGATCAGTGGTTCGAATCCTGTCGAGACAGTTTTTTTTTTTTTTTTTCGTTGTGTTCTAAAACTTGCACAATTTTAAAATGGTAATTTCTACAAAAGCTGAGCGTATTTTTCTTTATTCCTAATTAATATATATTACACACGTTACAGGGCTTTTATGAGACCATACGAAATATTCATGACTTCTTGTTCTTCCTGTTGTTCCAGTATTCTTTCATTCTTTTAATAAAGGCTCTCTTCCTATCTTCAGACTACTTTGGTCGTTGGGCTTTAGGTGCTGTTTTCTCTGACGTCACTTTCCACTTGTACACCTTGTGTCTACGGACGACTTTGTCTATGATGTCTTCTGAACCTATATGTGCCCTTTCCAGATTTTGACTTGAATCGTCCAGGGTGTAGTGGTGTCGAGACCCTGGATGTACCTGAGGATTCTGTTGGTGAGTCTGGTCTGTGGAAGTCTGCTGATCATAAAATTTTAGTCGCCTCTTTCTAATGTCCATACCGGACATTAGAAAGAGGCGACTAAAATTTTATGATATATATATATATATATTGATGGTTTTCAATATAAAACTAAAAAAAAAAAAAACAAAAAAAAACAAAAAAAAAAAAAAAAACAAAAAAAAACATAAGTATTGGATTCACTATTAGTTCACGACTGTAGTCTTTGATTCATATTCACGGGATGTATGACATTAACTGCAAATGGGTGAAGTTGACTCCTACACCACTGGGAACACAGCGATCACTACACCTGCACGGAATTACTCAAGTACGCCTCACGTCAGATAAAAATTCTCAACCTTGTAGGAGTTTTCGAGCGGTCTGAGGACCTGGTGGGGATTGAACCCGCGACCTTTCGATTCGTAATCTGGCATGGCACTCTATCACCTTCTTTTTTTATTTTTTATTTATTTATTTATTTATTTATTTATTTTATTTTTTTTTTTTTTTTTTTTTTTTTTTTTTTTTTTTTTTTTTTTTTTTTTTGTTTCATGGGTAGTTCTTGTCCTTGCGGACGCTTATCGTAATTGTTCGTTTTTGGTCCGACGTGTTCTTTAGCTCAGTTTTTTTTATTATTTGCGGATCGCGGATCGCGCGGCCTCCCGCGTCGGAGGTTCGAATCCTCCCTCGGGCATGAATGTATGTGGTTGTCCTTAGGTTAGGTTAGGTTAGTTTAAGTATTGTTTAAGCTACGGACTAGTTGTGTCTGACAGATTTACAAACATTTGTACATTTGAACAAATTGTCAACCCCTGACGACCAGAAATCAAACTCGTAGTTATTATGAACTAATTCCCATAAGAGTAAGGGCCTAGGAGTGCCTGCGCACTTTGTTTGTGAAGAGCTTCGATACTTTTCTTAAAATTTCCATAGCTACTAATGGCGTTCCTAGCAGCTAACCTATTCAACCATCTTTTTACGTGACAACAAGGTTTTCAGTTCGTCCACATACAAACAAACACGTGGAATTAGAGATCCAAAACTGTTTTATACAACTGAGAAAAAAGCCGCGGTGGAGTAGCCGAGCGGTCTAAGGTGCCTCGCTGCGGAGTGCGCGGTTGCTCGCCGTCGGAGGTTCGAGTCCTCTCTGGGGCATGGGTGTGTGTGTGTGTGTGTGTTGTCCATAGGTTACTTAGTTTAAATAAGTACGGACTGATGACCACGCAGTTTGGTCCGATAGATTAACAAACATTTGAACATAATTAAAAAAAAATCGAATATAGGCACACTGGGATTCGAACCATCGCCTCTATGGTTGTCAGGCCAGAGCGGTACTACCTGAGCTACATCGACAAATGCTGCAACTGTTTTAATTATTGGTATTTACAGGGTACTTTGCAAAACTTCACAGTCTATTTTCTCGAGAATTTTTGTGAGTTGCGTCGAATAGCTCTGGCTGAGTGTTATTTAATTTGTGCACTCTCGTATCATAAATACAAAGAAATTCTAAAATCCGATACCCACGTGGTTAATTACATTTAGGCCATTCAGTACGGTTCACAGAAAATGTTCTGGCGCCAGGTTCTGAATAAAAGAACGGTGTCGTTAACGTAAATAAGTTTCACGGGCCGTGCCTGGTTGGTGGACACAGTGCGACGTTCCAGCCGCGGACTCAGTGGCGGCGGGAAGTGGCGTGGTGGCGGGGTCCCGGGGTCGGCAGCGGTCGCGCGTCGTTACGTATGCCGCGGGTGCGTTCCTTTTGTGGCTGCCCGTGGCGCGCCTCAAAATAACGCGCCGCAGGAAGCGCTTTGTGTCCTCTTTTAACAGCGGCTCCTCTCTGCTCTTCAGGCCAGGAGATCGTACCAGTTTAGTCGGCGAGGCGGATTTCCGTAACGCTCATTCCACTTCCGCGCCAACTATAATTTCATTTCAGCAAAAATTTTCTGCTTATTGCGACCTTCTCTTGCACTAGCACTGACAGCATACAATGCTCGTTACCACGAGTGTGCCATGTAATAGCTATACTTACAATAAGCGAATTTAAGGCTGGGAGGTGTCTTTTACACTAAGTAGAAACCCCGCTCCACGGAAGAATTATCATATGCACACGGTATTTGTAAGATTGTAAGTTTCTGTACAAACAAAATATTTCAGATTTTTTTTAACAATGTTACATAACAGCCAACCAGTTGCATAATTTTAAAATACTTGACCTAGGATTCGTTGTTGCTAGGGACAACTTCATCAGAAGAATAAGAAACAGTTACATGAAACACATGACGTTAAAAATATTGCGAGCAGAATTGCTCAAGTGTATTACAATAAAAAATAATGCCTTTCACACAACACTGATGTTATTTTCATGGCAAAAATGCTGTTTTTTTATTGTAATCGATTTTAGCAATTTTACTTGCAATATTTTTGACGTCATGTGTTTAATGTAACTGTTTCTTATTCTTCTGATGAAGTTATCACTAGCGACAACGAAACCTAGGTCAAGTACTTTAAAACTAAGAAACCTGTTGGCTGTTATATAAGATTGTTAAAAATAATGGGATTACGTTTGCTGTTAACCGGCCATGTTCAAAGTTGTATATTTCAGAAATTTTATTCAAGACCGAGGTTTTCACAAACAGAAAATTTGTATTTATCGTTCGGCATTTACAAGGCGAAATATTAAAAAGGGGTAACACATTTAGCAATACATGAAACAAAAATGTTACACAAAAGATTTATTATTTTAAGCCAATCAATGGCATTGTCCATAAGTTTGTGCATGTCCTAGTGTCAATGCACGCTGCACTCCATCTCGTGGTCCACTGATTGGATGAGCTCAAACCACTACGGTCGGGGGTTCGAATCCCCCCCTCGGGTATGGATATTTGTGTCGTCCTTAATTGTAGGTAGTTCATAAGTAGTTTGTAAGTTTATGGACTGATGACCCCCTAGTTAAGTCCCGTAAGCTCTAAAAACATTTGAACCTTTGAATTTGATGAGCCCAAATTCACACAGAAGGTCGTTGTAGAAGCACCGTGTTATCTCCCTGCATCCTCCGACGCGACGTCCATACCCTTCTCGAAAGATGAAAGCCCCCTACTGGTATGTTTCGGTCAGCAACCAAGCTTCAGCTCATCGCTGTGCTTCTACACCGTGCTGTTCTCATTTCCTTTCTTATATTGTACGGAAAAACCTCTTCCCCTGTTGTCCAAATAACTGACCTTTTGGTGTCAAGTCCTGGTGTATAGAAAGGTTTGGGTTCGGTACTATTTGACTAAATTCTCTGGACAACAACTGACTTTATTTAATTTCAAGTGCTGCTAAGCGCAGGTAACCAATTAGTAGGTTTAGGTCTAAGAGTTTAGGCTGATTGCTTCTCGTAGTAGTTGAATATTGTTAACACAACCCTGCAGACTGAATGCGTCCTCAACGTACACCTGTTTGCTTCATTTCAAATGTAGAGGCAGCGTTTCTAATTTCTGGCAGAACGTGGTATGTCCCTGTTGTTCATACTGTCACAAGTGATGGTCTGCATGGCCCAATTAGTTCACCGTCATAACAGCGACCGTACGTCTGCTTCCAGTGCACACACGAGAAACTCACATGGACCACGGCGGAGTGGCCGAGTGCATTGAAGCGCTATGTTTCGATGCGCAATGCCGTTCCCCGTCGGAGGTTCGAATTCTCCCTCGGGCAAGGATGTTTGTTTTCAGTATAAGGTAGTTCATAAGTAGTTTGTAAGTTTAGGAACTGATGACCCTGCAGTTATGTCCCATAAGCTCAACAAACATTGAAAAATTTGAAACTCACATGATACCATACAATGGCGCTACATATGTGCTATGTAGCATCACAGGGCTGTCATACGGTTAGTCACAGAACGTACTGATCGTACCGCGTATATGCAGTACTGGATATGAGGCGGTGAGAACCAATGTGCACCTGCGACCGTTGATAATTTCTGAGAAGAAAACAAGAGGTCGGTAGGAAAATTATTTTTTATTACAAATCGTTATGACTGGTTCCTATCGGTCATCAGTATTTAAACGTATGTTAGTAGGAGTTAGTAGGAGCTATCCTGACATAGACGAAGTCTGGGTGTAGAACATTGGTCAATTGGTGTCAAAACCATCAAATTGTGTCCAGACACGTTACAACTCTTTGATTACATTATTGGACCTTATGTATTAATTGCACGTTTGACTGGTAACTATTATCAAACGTTTCTAGAGGAAATAGTGGTACCGACATCATTATAAGACATTCCTTAAGGCATATGTCATAACATGTGGTTCCTCCACAATGGTGCTCCACCCCACATTGGTCACAGAGTACGCTTATTTTTCTTTAGGCGATTTCCAGTACGACGGATCGGGCGTTCGAGTCCACGTCGAAGGCCAGCACGCAGCCCTGAGTTAAATCCATTGGGTTTCTTACTTTTGGGGACATATGAAGGCACTTGTTTATGCTCAGCAATAGAATAATGTGGAGGAATTGACATGCTGCCAATACTGTTAAGGCCAATGTGCATGTGTGTGAACGAGTGCGAAGATACTGGATTCGCTATCATGAAGTATGTGTAGAATCGAATGACGGGGGTTTTGAACACTTGTTGTAGTATTGGTGAAAGAGGAAAGAAATTTGGTTTTCAAAATGTTCAAATGTTTGTAAATCTATGGGACTTAACTACTCTCGTCATCAGTCCCTACACTTGCAATCTACTTTTATGTTAAGGACAGCAAATACACCCAAGCTCGAGGGAGGACACGAACCTCCGACGGCCAGCAGCGGCGCGCTTCGCAGCTAGGCGACTTAGAACGCTCGGCCACTCCACTTCGGCAATTTGAGTTTCATTTTCGTTTCGATGCTATTGTACAAAAGGAATATAATCTGAATTTAATTTTCAGTTTAGTTGTAAAAAGAGGAAATAGTGGTGTGTCAACAGTGTCCAACGAATTACTTCGTAATTGTTTGATTTTATTTTTACGGAAAACACATTTTCGTGGATGTCAGCTTTTCTGTATTACCACGACCTTTGACAAATGTTCAAATGTTTGTGAAGCTTATGGGACTTAACTATGGGGTCATCAGTCCCTAAACTCACAAACTACTTATGAACTAGCTTATACGGAAGTCAGCACAAACACCCATGCCCGAGGGGGGATTCGAACCCCCGACGGGGACGGCCTCGCGTATCGTAGCATAGCGACTCAATGCACTCGGCCGCCCCGCCGCGGACGCCCTTTTTCGACATAATATTGTTGTAAAAGAGAAAATGTCTGGTTGTGCTTAATGCATCGCGAAAAATTAATTATACGTTCTTGACGACCCAGTGACTGTTTCAGCAGTCCCTAACCGCCGTGCCGCGTCTCTGTACAAGTCCAATGTTTACATTTCGCATGGCGAAATGTATTCGCTCTCTCTCTCTCTCTCTCTCTCTCTCTCTCTCTCTCTCTCTCTCTTGCACACACAAGTCGCGTGCT
The DNA here is from genome assembly GCA_026315105.1 of Locusta migratoria. Taxonomy (NCBI): domain Eukaryota; kingdom Metazoa; phylum Arthropoda; class Insecta; order Orthoptera; family Acrididae; genus Locusta; species Locusta migratoria. Next base: position 318,099,072 of record CM048745.1, read on the forward strand.
AGTGGCGCGGATAGGCCACGCCGTTGCAGGGCATTCGTGTCTCGCCCGTTGACAATGTAAACAGAAATACGTCTACTATCAATCCTACAAATATTGGTTTATGATAATACAGACATAAAAAAAAGATGATATAACAATCTTTTATTCGACTTTCTTGTCAAGAAAGTCGAAATGTATCATCTGTAAAGTTTTGACTGCTTATACCGTTTACAACTTGTATATTCGCAGTAGTGACGGCGGCAATGAATGCGAACAGTGGTTCAAGCTACTAATCACAAGCCAAAAATCTTGTCTATAGTCTCATGAAACTAATCGTATGAAAGACTTTCAAATGTCATAATTTGAGTTCACTCCATCATCCATAGAACGCCCAAATTTGTACAGCATGGCGCTAAACAGGTACGTTCCGTTAGATTTAAATTCTTCGTTGCCAGCGTTAGTGTTCGTAATCCGCTAAATGTAGGGGAAACAATTATTAAATCCCATTTAAATCTCAAACAAAACCTGGCGTAAAATCTGCCCCTGACTGTGAACGGAATGGAATCGGATATTGTACACATGAATGATAGAACATGATCGCGTTTAATCGTCCTGATGAAACCAACAGTCAATAGCTGGCGGATTGTTATCAATTAATATTAAGCAGACCTGTGAGATAATATAATAACTGCTAAAAACTCTCTATTTAAGCGTGGTACTGCTCATAACGGGAATAAATACAGGCAAGATCGATATCAGTCCCCTGCGAAGTTTCGTGTTACTGCTCTGCCATTCCGTCTAGGTCAAAGCGGATTTTAGCGCAATATGCATTATTACTTTGTGCCTTAGTGCCTACAAGTTTTATTGAGTTGCTTTATGAATACAACAAAGGAGGCTTAAGTTGATATTTCTTGAGTTACAGATCGAAGAACAGCCAAGGAGGGTATTTCTCTCTCTGTGTCCTTTTCTTTTAATTTTTATTTTCAAATATCGTATTGAAATTCACTTTGATAATGACAATCACTGGATGCTATTAATCCCACAAATTAATAATTTCACTCCACTTCTTCAACACGAGAATCCATTCTTACTGCTACGTTTAGCTGCAATTTTAAAATTTACGTTTTGGCTGGATTGTAAAATTTTGTTACATGAAAACCAAATGGAGATAAAAATCGCATTTAATTTCTAAGTGAATTATTTTAATCAAGAAGAGCATCTTACAATAACAGCTAACCAAATACAGTTTGAAAAACGAGAAATATTTTTGTATCATTGATGAAAGTACTCTACTAGGAAGTTTCAAATCAGCGCACACTCCGCTGCAGAGTGAGTGTCATTCTATTATTTTTTATATTTTATATTTAATTTAATGTTACTTATTTTTTATTGTTTCTTGTTCGAGATCTTAGCAAAAAAACTAGAAATACAGGAAAACATAAATTGGGAAGTAAAACACGACATTGATTTTATTATTATTACTAGCTTCATTTCCGACGCTTCGCATTCGTAGACTGGATGGTCTGCATTGGTTGCTTCTATTTCTAAATATAAATTTTCATAGATTTAGCTTTAAAATTTTGATACAACTTGCCACCCCCCATTGCGTCATTGATGACAGAATTGAAAACACCTCGAAAGGCATTTTTTAAAATTCTAACCATGGTTCCAAATCCAAATTTTCGCGTTTCTAGCATCAAAATAGTCTTAGTAGTACCCTTAAAAGATTTTCCCTCATTTCACCCGCTTAATGGTAGTTTTCCTTTTCAGACTGCAATATGCACTTATTTTTATTTATTCGTACGCTTTTTGCAGAAAAACAAGTGAAGAATGTGCTTCAAGTTTCGTTGTATATAACCTCCTTGCCATTATAGTGTCAAAAGTGATCGCTGACGACTTTCAACTACTTATCTTCCACTCTGTTATAGCTAGCGATGATGTACAACGGGACACTTTGTACTACAACAACACAGACAACACAGAGAGATCGTTCGTCTCCATCGTGTAGTAATTGCTGAAGAGCAAAGTACTGACACCTACACGTAGAATTTTGAATAAGTCGGTAACTTTCAACTCCCGTATCTTCCACACCCTTATCGTTATCAAACCTCTACCACCATAGTGCACAATGGAAGACTGATACCTACTACCACATACAAACACTATTCGTTTGGGATGTGTAGTTATGGCTGTAGAGTGAAAAATAAGCATTCTTGTTTTTTTATTGTGTCCAAGATCTTTGAAAAGTCATAGAACTGCAAGAAAACCTAAAGCTGACCGTAAAACACGGCGCCGGCCGCGGTGGCCGAGGGGACTGAGGCGCTCCAGTCACGGTCTGCACGGCCACTAAGATCGGGGGTTGCAATCCCCCCTCGGGCATGGATATTTGTGCCGTCTTAGTTCGTAAGTTGTTCATAAGTAGTTTGTAAGTTTAGGGAATGATGACCCCGTAGTTAAGTCCCATAGACTATACAAACATTTGAACATTTTGAAAACACTGCACTGCGATGTTTTCAGTTGGTTTCGACCATCTAGTATCTTCACTGGACGAGAAAATGACAGCAACATCCGCAAAAAGTATGTCTTAGAAGGGGAAGGCCTCAGACACGGCTCAACCATTCGGCTCAATTTTGGTAGGTCTCCTATGTACAACCTACAATGAAGGACTCAGAGATATTTTGGGTCAACGCCCTCCCGTTTTCTGAGAAAATTACCCCTAAGGGTTATGTCGCGAAATCGACTCAAAATTGATAGGATTGATAATCACTTTTCATCATCATGTATGGGGCTCGCAATAGCGGTGGCCGAGGGGACTGAGGCGCTTCAGTCACGGTCTGCACAGCCACTACGGTCGGGGGTTCGAATCCCCCCTCGGGCATGGATATTTGTGCCGTCCTTAGTAGTAGCTAGTTCATAAGAAGTTTTAAGTTTAGGGACTAATGACCCCGTAGTTAAGTCCCATAAGCTTAACAAACATTTGAACATTTTGAGCTCGCAATCGAGATATCGAGGAAAGAAAATTTGGCAACTTCCGCTTTCGTACCCACACGGTAAACGCTTTTCGTCGAGGCCACAGTGGCCAAGGTGGATGGCTGGGGAAAAAGAACTCGGGTTTGTACCTCGAATGAACGCGACTTTTAATTCTTTAAATTGTTGCTCTTCTTGTCAGCATTCGTGGGATACGAGGGTAAAACAGTAAGGCATGATGACAAGATAGGCAAATAAATTTCTCGAACTACATGCGACATTAAACAACTAAAATGTCGGACACTTGACAGTGGCTCTTCTACTCACTGTTATGTTTTTGTTTGTATAGCTTATGGGACTTAACTAAGGAGTCATCAGTCCCTACACTGTTATGTCCCCTCACACTTCTTTGAACAACTGGTTGGATGGAACTTATCATAAAACATCCGATGAATGCAAACTTTCGACAGCTACACTGTTCCTTCTCAGTAGTCGGCGTAAAACGGACTTGGTTCACATTTAAAAATGTATTTTGCGGGAATTAATTTTCAAGTGTACCAAGAATACAATATCGGATTCTCCGCTTCCCCGCCAGTCGCCTTGGCCGTTGCTCTGTCGGCGAAAAGCGTTTACTACGTGTCAGTCGTAAAAGTTTATTTTCCTCGATTTCTGGGAAACGTTTGCGTTTTCTGCCCTCATATATGATGAAACATGCTCTGTTTAAATTTTCTGTAGATCCTGTCGGCTTTGAGTCGATTGCTCCTCATAAGCTTTAGGAGTGATTTTCACAAAAATGGGTTGTTGAGCAAAAATATCTTAGTGTCCTTCGTTTTCAATATTACAAAAAAAGGTCTTAGTCAGAGGAGAAATGTTCAAATGTTTGTATAGCTTATGGGACATAACTACGGGGTCATCAGTCCCTAAACTTACAAACTACTTATGAACTAGCTAATACTACGGACGGCACAGATAGCCATGCCCGAGGGGGGATTCGAACCCCCGACCGTAGTGGCCGTGCAGACCGTGACTGGAGCGCCTCAGTCCCCTCGGCCACCGCGGCCGGGTGTCAGAGGAGAGAAACAGAGATCTATTTGGTATGTTTAATATTACAAAAAAACAGTCTTGATTACAAAAATTAACAGTTTTTATTGACCGGTTTCGACCTGATGTAGGTCACCTTCGGAATAAAATGTAGCCCATGTGGCCAGTGCTGGACTCGGCTGGGCTGAGCTGTCCTGGCTGTTCTGCTGCCAGCTGGTAACTGTTGATCAAGACTGTTTTTTTTTTTTTTTTGTAATATTAAACATACCAAATAGATCACTGTTTCTATCCTCTGACAATGTTGTCTAAATTAACCCAGATAGTGCTGACGTCCGTCCAGAAGGGCGAGAATGGTGCTTAGTTTTTCATACTTGTAGTTACAAAGTCGTGCACAGTATTGTACTTCACTTCTTTTAATCTCCTCTATCCATTTTCATAAATTTTAACTTGTATTGCTAATTGCAAAGTGGTAGGATACGGTTGCAAATGTGAGGTTCTTGCAGATGATACTGAAGATATCCTCGTAGGTAGGTTCATATTTCTTAAACATTCATTAATTTTTTCGACATTTAAATGTGTATATTTCATTTTAATTACTGTTTTAATAATAATGATTCATCAGATGAAAATTCTAAGACATTAATTTTGACGTCCTTCCAGAAAGATGGGCAAAATTCCAAAACGAATGGTGTGTTTGTGATAAAAACGTTTTTGTAAAGTAATATGAAGTTAATTTATACCTTTTGAAATAAAATTAAAACCATAAATAATTCCGCTCCATCGGGGTTAATCCTTCGTTTTCGATTGTACACAAGCCACCAGCCAAATTTGAGCCGAATCGTTTGGCCATTTCTGAGGCCTTCCCCTTGTTCAAAATGTTCATTAAGCTTAAGGGATTTAACTGCGGGGTCATCAGTTCCTAAACTTACAAACTGCTTATGAACTACCTTATAGTAAAGACAGCACAAACATCCATGGCCGAGGGGGGATTAGAACCGCCGAAGGGGAACGGTCTCGCACATCGCAGCATAGCGCCTCAATGCGCTCGGCCGCTCCGCCGTGGCTTCCCCTTGTTAGTACGTATGTTGCTGACGAGCAAGTTCCAAATTTCCTCCCAAAGAGGATGTATGTTTTGCTTCTGTGTCCAGACTGAGGACCGTTCAGGACAGGAACGTGTACACTTTGGTTTCGGAGATTGCCTCCGGCTGCTGTCGAAGTGTTGGCACGCCGCGCAGCTGCTAGGCAACGCACCGGAACACTTGCTGGCACGCAGCGCGCAGATTGGTGAACACGCCCAGGGCGGGCCACGACAAGCGTTATCGTCAGCGTGGCGCGGCGTGGCGCTATCTCCAATTAAGCTTGGCGCGCAGACCGCGGCCCCAATTAGTCGCCGCTGAGCCAGCGCGCTCTCGACACGCGCCGCGCCGCGCCGCGCAGACACCTCCGGCCTGCCGCTGCTGTTACCCGAGCACACCAGACACCACTCGTCACATCCTCATTTCTCTCCTCACGCGCCAAGCAAGCCATTCCTGTATGTTCATCTATTCAGTGCACATATTTGTTACGAAGTCATTACCTTCCCAGTATTCGGAAGGAAGGTGGTTCAAATCCACCTCCGGCCATCCAGATTTAGGGTTTCCGTGATTTCCCTGAATCACTCCAGGCAAATGCCGGGATGGCTCCTTCCAAAAGGGCACGGCCGATTTCCTGCCACATCCTTACCCAAAACTCCGAGCGTTATCTCCGTCTCTAATGACCAAGCTGTCGATGGGACGTTAAACCCTAAGCTTCCTTCCTTCCTTCCCAGTACAACTGAACTTCTGATGCCGCGTCGCAGTATTGCAGTATCCCACTGTTCATACTGTTCTTTCCTCCTTCGCATTAACGCTGTAGAGCCAAAGTAACTTGCACACTCGTCCAATATAGTCTAGGCCCCCGCAAGCGCGCAGAAGAGCCGAAACAGGACGAGGAATAGCCTCCAGAAATGTCTGACGTCGTGGTGGTAGTAACAACATCTACATCCAAACTCCGCAAGTACCCGACGGTGTGTGGTTGACGGTACCTTGAGTACCACTAACGGTTCTCCCTCCTATTCCAGTCACGTATAGTTCGCGTGGGTTCTAATGTCTCTGATTTTATCTTCATTCTCTTCGCGAGATATATGTAGGAGGGAGCAATATACTGCTAGACTCCTCGGTAAAGGTATGTTCTCGAAACTTCGATAGAAGCCCGTACCGAGCGACAGAGCGTCTCTCCCGCGGACTCTTCTACTGGAGTTTATCGATCATCTCCGTAACACTTTCACTATAACTAAATTATCCTATAACGAAGCGCGCTGCTCTCCGTTGGATCTTCTCTACTTCCTCTATCAATCCTACCTGGTACGAATCCCATACTGATGAGCAGTATTCAAGCAGTGGGCCAACACGTGTACTGTAACCTACTTCCTTTGTTTTCGGACCATTTCCTTACGATTCTTCCAATGAATCTAAGTCTGGCATATGTTTTAGCGACGATTGACTTTATAAGGTCGTTCCTTTTTAAATCACTCCTAATGCCTACTCCCAGTTAATTTATGGGATTAACTGCTTCCAGTTGCTGACCTGGAACAGTGTATCTAAATGCTAAGGGATCTTTCTTTCCATGTATTCGTAGTACATTACACTTGTCTACATTGAGATTCAATTGCCATTCCCTGCACCATGCGTCAATTCGATGTAGACCCACCTGCATTTCAATAAATTTTTCCATTATTACACCCTCTCTATATACTACAGCACCATCCTCAAAAAGCCTCAGTGAATTTCCAATCTTATGCACAACGTTATTTAAAAATATCGTGAATAGCAACGAACCACGACACTCCCCTGTGGCACACCTGATACCACTCTTACTTCGGAAGACTTCTCTTCATTGAGAACGAGACGCTGCATTCTGTTATCTAGGAACTCCTCAATCGAATCACACTGTGGGGAACGGTACAAACTCCCTGCGTAAGTCAAGAAACACAGCATCTACCTGAGAACCCGTGTCTATTGCCCCTTGAGTCTCGTGGACGAATAGCGCGACCTGGGAGTCACACGATAGCCTTTTTCGAAAACTATGCTGATTCCTGCACAGCAGATTTCTGGTCTCCAGGAAAGTCATAATACTCGTACGTAATACGTGTTCCGAAATTCTACATCTGACCGACGTTACAGATAAATAAGCTTATAGTTCTGCATCAGATGCCTCCGTGCAGGCGTGCAGCCCATAGTGGCTAGCATTTTCTCAAAATATCTTTTTAATCATTGAGACGTAAGCTTTACAGCTGAGTAGTATATTTTATTATGTGACTTGTTTTATTTTATAATTTCTGATGAAGGTAATATTAGTCATTGCCGAGACCAAGTTAAACAAATCTTAATTTGCGACCGAGGCCTGCTTTTTTTATCCATTGATGGGGTTAGGGGATATCTAAACAATGTGTGCCCCGAACGGTAGATAGGTCGTGCTGGTTTCATTCAATGGCCAGCGAAATCGCCTGATTTAACGTCCTTGGATTTTTTTTCTTATGGGGATATATCAAAACCAGGATTTACGACACGGAAAATCCAGGTGTGTTGAAAGAACGAATACATGCTTGCTCTTCAGTACCAGCAGCTGTTAAGAGCTGCCCATGCTGATGCCGAAAGGCGCGTACGCCAATGTATCGAACAAAGTGAACATACATTTGAACATTTGTATAGGATAACGTAATAATGAAAACGTGTTGCTCTATACATAGCTCTATCATATCATGCATTATTTATTCAAATTAAAGATATTATACAGTTTATTTCATATCGCTGAGTGTGAATCACGAATTGTTGCATCGTATGTTGGTTATAAATTAGTGTTTATAATGTAGCACCACTCCTACATCAAGAAAGTTGTCTAGTGACGAACTGTTTTCAAGTGACAATATTAGGTTTAAAAAGGTCTCCTCCTTGTTGATTTGGAGTCCCCTGTCCTTATCTGGTTTGGCAGTCCTTTCGGCATATGTGGTATCGGGGATAAACCAACGTAGAAAAAGCACTGCCTCCGTGGGCCACCTGGTACAGTGAACATGGTACCCGTATCTCAAGTCTTTCGAGGTATTTTTCTTCTTTCTTGGCTCTACAGCTCGTGATGAGCCTTGGATTTTTCTACAATTTCCTTCCATTTCTCTCTCTGTCCTTTGTCAATATTCTCCAGTTTCTATAGCCCATCTTCTTAAGATCTTAGATTACTCCATCTTCCCATGTAGCTCTCGGTCGACCACGTCCTCTCTGCCCTTCTGGCTTTCCTTGTAGCATTCGTTTTGGTACTTCTGTGTAATTCATGCGAGTCACGTGACCTTCCCACCTCAATCTGGATGATTTCACTATCCTTCTGATGGACTGGTCTTTGTATATGGTATATAATTCATGGTTGTATCTCCTCCTCCATCTTCTCCTTTCACGGATTGGGCCAATAATTCGTCTGGCAAGGAAAATACATGGGCTCGAACAAAGATATCTGTATGAATGTTTGGTTACAGGACCTCTACGTACTCCTCAATGTGCTGATGGGTGTCGTTTTTATGCAAAAACTCTGCAATGATGCTCTAGATAGTACTGTAGATGTAATTGTAGACGCCAAACGCAATGCAGATATCTTAACTATAACTTATGTAATAATCATCGTACATTTTCTCTAGTGTATTGTCATCAAATGTCGTGATGATAGTTGCAACTTTAACCTTCTTCTCGGAAGGCTGTTGGTATTCACTGCCACTGCTTCCATCGCCTCTTCCCGCACTTACCAAATGTTTGTTAAGCTTATGGGACTTAACTACGGGGTCATCAGTCCCTAAACTTACAAACTACCTATGAACTACTTACAAACTAGGACGGCACAAATATCCATGCCCGAGGGGGGATTCGAACCCCCGACCGTAGTGGCCGTGCTGACCGTGACTGGAGCGCCTCAGTCACCTCGGCGACCGCGGCCGGCCCGCACTTACCGTAGCACTAACGCTTGCAATGAGTTGTTCGTCATTATCATCTCTATTATCATCATTATGTGTTAATGTTACAACCGTATCTAACTTATGCTCATATTTCTGTACCATAACAGATACGAGAAAGCATGCGAATGAATCATCTTCTACACTAATACCATCTTCACGAAGAAGGGTTCTTCGTAACTTCATCTCAATCAATCGCAATACATTAGCAGGATTGATTATCAATCGCCGCCCCAAATAACAAATAACGTCACAAAACGCAACTTCGGAGGCACACTGCACCGTCCCTACTGGCGATCCGACAGGTCAAAGTGCAATGTGGCAAGGCACACGCAGAGGCCTCTAACGGACGACTCCAGAGTTTTGCAGATGCGGGAATATCACTAGTGAAATAATGGATCTTTACACTATCTTTCATACGACTTTGGTGCATTTGTGTTTGTTCGAGCCCAAGTACATTCCTTGTGAGTACCGTTCATTCAAATGCGTCCAGTATTTCACAATCTTCAGTTGTTAATGTCCACGTTTGACAGGCATATCTAAGGACTGGTTGTATAAGTGATTTATAGATAGTTAATTTAGTGGTACGAGTTAGGAGCCTTGAGGATAGAAGTCTTGTTAGGGCAAAATAGTCTCTGTTGGCTAGTATTAATCTCTGCTTAATTTCATAGGAAGTCTCATTTAGATGGGTAACTGTCGAGCCCAGGTACTTGAAATGTTCAACTCTCTCGAATGTAGAATAGCCCATTGTTATTTCATTTGGCATATTTTCCCTATATGCTTTTTCACCTGCCATATATTTTGTTCTCTGTTCAGTAATAATTAACCCCATATTCCTCAAATGTTCAAATGTTTGTAGAACGTGGTGGCCGAGGGGACTGAGGTGCTTCAGTCACGGTCTGCACTGCCACTGCGGTCGGGGGTTCGAATCCCCCGTCGGGCATGGATATTTGTGCCATCCTTAGTTAGTTCATAAGTAGTTTGTAAGTTTATGGACTGATAACCCCGTAGTTAAGTCCCATAGACTTTACAAACATACAACAACTACGTGGTCATCAGTACCTAAACTTACAAACTACTTATGAACTAGCTAAGACTAATGACGGCACAAATATGGATGCCCGAGGGGGGATTCGAATCCCCGACCGTAGTGACCGCGCAGACCGTGACTGGAGCGTCTCAGTCCCCTCGGCCACCGCGGTCGGCCCTATATTCCTACTAGCCTGTTCGAGGTGTTCAGTTTCTGTTAAACGTGGACGCACTTTTATACTTTTTTCACAGTGGCGAACCGTGCACAGCTCTCCTTAGCGTTTACGTGAACACGGTGCAGTCGGCGGCAGGTACCCTCACTACGGCTAGCAGAAGCGCCGGCCAGCGGCGTACGGTTGCTGTGGCGTGACGAACGACAACGGACTATATAACGTTTCATGGGCCGCCCGGATTTTATTTCAGTATTTATTTATTTTTCATAATTAATCTCTTGTATTTGTTACGAATATTCTGCGTTTATGTCATGCATATAACTACACAACCATCAAATAAATAATTTGAGTGATTAAAGTATAACGCTAACAAGCACATTATTATCTGTATATTTTGGTTTGTCATACGTTCTACTCAATAAGTAGGAGCAGCAGTCTCCATTCTTTCTTCTTCTTGGTGTAGCATTCATAGGTCTCGCACGCAATAGCGCGCTGCTCTGAGTTTCAGTTATTTAAAGTGTAATTTCTATTCGAGCACAGAATCGTTGCCGGCCGCGGTGGCCGAGGAGACTGAGGCGCTCCAGTCGCGGTCTGCACGGCCACTACGGTCGGGGGTTCGAATCCCCCCTCGGGCATGGATATTTGTGCCGTTATAAGTCTTAGCTAGTTCATAAGTAGTTTGTAAGCTTAGGGACTGATGACCCCGTAGTTAAGTCCCGTAAGTTCTACAAACATTTGAACACTTTTGAACAGAATCGATGATGGAAATTATTGTTGCTAAAATTAAATATTCTTGTGGCATTCAACGTCAAAAAAGCACTACCTCCGTGGGCCTGTTACGGTGAACATTTTTTTTTTTTTTTTTTTTTTTTTTTTTTTTTTTTTTTTTTTTTTTTTAATCAGGGGGTCATTAGTCCCTAAACTTACAAACTACTTATGAACTACTTACGAACTAGGACGGCACAAATATCCATGCCCGAGGATGCCCGAGGGGGATTCGAACCCCCGACAGTAGTGGCCGTGCAGACTGTGACTGAAGCGCCTCAGTCCCCTCGGCCACTGCGGCCGGTACAGTGAACATGGAACTTGTTTCTTAAGTCTTTCGAAGTGTTCAGTTTTTGCTAAACGTGGACGCACTTTTATGCAGTGGCTAACCGTGTACAGCTCTCAGCGTTAACATAAACACGGTGAAGTCTGCGGCAGCAGCCCTCGCTACGGCGGCGGCCTGAAGCTCTGCAGCGGCGCCCGGTAGCTGTTGGCAGGAGCGGCAAAGGCAGGCACAGCCACAGGCACGGCGCCGCCAGTGTCGGCTTACAGCTGCTCCCAGCGAGCAAGTTTGTCTCCCCGCCCCTTCCGTCGCAGCAGCTGTGGCCGCTTTGTTTTTGGCCAGTCTCCCGGACTGCTGAAACGGATACTGCCTCCGCGGGAAGCAGCCGCCCACCGAAACTGCCGTAGCTTACCGCCTAAACGCCACCTGAGGGCTGCCCGCCTCCTTCAGGCGAATCACCTGCTTGCCACCAATGATTATTTTCATGTTGCTATGTGACGCAATCCTGAAGGCAGTACTCGCTTTAACAAGTTCTTGACGAACTTCAACTGAAGCTAAATGACGCAACAACACGACATATACTGTAATGTTTCAATTGTTTGTAAATCTTATGTGACTTAACTACGGGGTCATCAGTCCCTAAATTTACAAACTACTTACGGACTAGGACGGCACAAATATCCATACCCGAGGGGGGATTCGAACCCCCGACCGTAGTGGCCGTGCAGACCGTGACTGAAGTGCCTCAGTCCCCTAGGCCACCGCGGCCGGCCATACTGTAATAATATAATCTCAGGACCACAATATAATATTGACGTCACGCCACAGTGGCTGGCGCAGGCTGCTGATGGGATTAACGGTGATCGTAGTCAAACGCGCATCTAATATATAAACCAGTGTGTCCGTATATTTGTACGTGTTGCATACAAATCTACAGTTTTGTTCCAATATTTATGAAATTTTGTACGCGTAAGCTTCAATCCATGAGAACGGTCGCCGTTAGTGTAAGAATGACGTACGATACATAGTTCACGAGATATGACGTCATAAACAATGAGATGCGCAGAAAACTGCTGCATTGCTCATTTTCTCCTAAACTACTGGACCGATTTCAACCAAATTTGGTACACACATTCCTTACCGTGAGGTACAATTGCTGCAGGGTTAAGAGTCATATACGGCACATGATTCAGAAGATATGACGTCATAAACAACAGGATTTGCAAGAAACTACCACATAATACGGTGAGACTTTATAAATACGCTACACGAGAATCAGAGTACTTAGCGACTTGTAACAAACTTTATACATAATTTCAAACTTCTATTAAATTTTCTCTCGCTGACAACCAAAGCAAAATGATGAAAGGAAAAAAGTTTCTCGCTTACCACTTTTCCGCTGTTAATTGATTAAAACTACGGCTCTCGGTATGACGTTACAATTTATAATTTGAACACCACAAATTATAGCGACAGGAAATTTTACAGACAGTATACACATATACAGTTGAATGTAGCTTCTAAATAGTATCACATTCCGACACGTAGTTCATGAGATATGAGCACATAAACAGTAACGTTAATGAAAAACCGCCCCATCACGCATCTATTACGTCTGTACTACTAATTGTATTCCCAAGAGGTTTTACTGACATACAGCCCTTATACAAAATGAATATATACCTTAAAAACGTCAGGAATAAGTAAATATCCGGGCAACGCTGGGTTTTCAGCTAGTAGCTTATAACCAGAAGGGACTCAACCTTCTTCAGGAATTCTACTGGTGATTCTGAAAATAATAATAGTAATAACTCAAATACAAGATTACAGGGGAAATGCTCTATGGGGTCTGTATTAACCCGGTGCTATACAGTTTTCCTTCCTCCTCCATGTTGCCATGGATAACGCACAACAGTTTGCGTTTGTACCGCAATTACAGTGTACGCGAGGGTTGTAGTTACTCCCCACTGCACTGTGCTAAGTGTAGAAACTCTTAAAGTTCACCAACCTGACGTCTTCTGTAGATGTCGTCTCACGCAGATAATAACACCCAGGTCGCAGTTCTTGAAAACAGACTGAAATTATTAAACTGTTGGCAGGAACTCATCTAATTACGGAATAAAACTGAAGCTGATTTATTTAAAGAATGCGGAAAACCAGCTAACCGCATAATAATCTACACTTGCCCCACATTGTTTTGACTGAAAGTTCAGTATATTGCCATTTTTAATTGTTTTAAAATGAATAAACTTTATGACCGCCTACGTATGCGACATATTACTCCTCCGAGTGCGTGTTCTGGACTGAAATGTGGCGGCTCCATGCAAGGCTGCCTTTGCTCCGCAATTTGGCGCGCAAACATGGCCGTCTTATATTAACTGTTTTGTTTACTAATTTAGCGATAGTTAATGTTTTACTCAGTCGGGGCATAGCTTGACTTTTAGGGGTTTCCTAACTTTAATTTGACATGGAATAAATAATTCATTTATTAAATATGAATAAAAATATGATCGCGTTTTGGTGCGTGACCGCCAGTACTACAGCCAATCGGCGTCCAGTGCCTGCCGCTCGGGGACTTCCCTAGAATTCGGTGAAACTCGCCAGTGCTCTTTCCCATGAGAACCCGACCCACTGTACCACCTGTCGTGGCTCTCACCAGCTTTTACCATCTGTCGCCTACTGCTTCTAACAGGGTGTACTGAAGCAATACCCAGATATGAACATCAGGGGCTTTAAGCCGGAAATATAACAAGATACGTTGAAAAGTTGGGTGAAAGTTCCCATATTTTAGAAACCACGCTAGTGAGGTTGGGGTGCCCGTGTACGCACATTGGGGGACATGTTAACAAGCGCCCCCCCCCCCCCCCCCCCAATGTCGTACAAAGCACTGCCGTGAAGTGGTGTGTAACACGCTGCGACCCAGCGACCCAGGGTCCATTAGGCAAAACTGCGGCGGATACCCATCGGATATAGTGCAAGTGTATGGTGATGAAACAGTGAGTAAAAGTACGTGTTTGAGTGGGTTAAACGCTTGAGAGACGGAAAGTAAGGTGTCGAGGACGAGACACGTTCAGGTCGACAGTCCTAGACAACACCGAACGAGTGCGACGGATGCTTGCAGGCTATGGGCGGCTGTCATTGAAAATAATGAGCCTGAAATGCTTACGCTCTGTAACGATTGCGGAGATCCAATATGCATTATCTGAGTACTTCGAGCCATTGCACAAGAAGCGTTTCTGACAGTATCCAACAGCTGTACAACCTATGTTAGAAATGCATTGTAGCCAATGGCGTCATTTTGAAGGCCAGTAAAAGTACCTTGCAACTATTGTTTCCTGTATTTCCTGACCGAACTTCCCAGATGGCAGAATAGCCGAGTGCACCAAGGCGGCTTGCTGCGGTTTCCTGCTGCCGTTCCCGTCGGAGTTTCGAGTCCTTCCTCGGGGTGTATTTGTCGTCCTTAGTTTAAATAGTTTGTAAGTCTAGGGTCTGATAACCTAAGGCGTTGAGTCCCACAGGATTACAAACATTTGACTTTTTGTAAACTTTTATTTCATTTCCACCATAGCTTCGTCCATCTATATGAGGATGGAAGACTGCATCCCTGTCTCACACAGTTTTTGATCCTCGCAGTTCATTCTCGGTCTCGAACTTTTATTATCCCCTCTTGGTTCTTGTAAACGTGATACAGAGGGTGTCAGGCGAAAAGGTACATGCTTTGAGGGGTGATACTACTAGTGATTCTACTGAACTTAGCTCCGATCTGAAACATTTTCTGTATAAAAGAGCAGCACCATGAAGTTGACAATGGACTGTTTGAAAATATTCCATGAGGTAACTTACGCAATTTGAACAAAAATTAATATAACAGTATTTTAGTATACTTTCATCTGGACTATTCCCGTTCCTAGTTGTTTTCATTGGTTTTTTCCGGAAGCAGTTAAGAAAAGGACATATGTTTATTACAAGTTTTTGTTCAGAATTACCAATAGTATCACCCCTCAAAACATGTACATTTCCTCCTGATTCACCCTGTATTTTTATTAACGTTTCATATGATAAAACCTTTGTATTTTGATATTTATTGTGACCTTTCACCGTTTAATGGGATCCTTCTCCATTAAAATTTTGTCATAGAGACTATTATGCTCAAAATCTTTTTATTTCTTCCATATTGCCTCACCCGTTTCCACTGTCGAAGGACATAAGGCAAAAGCATTTGTCCCTTTCAATTTCCAAGAATATCTGGATAATTGGTAAAGACAGTAATTGATATTGGTGAAATACGAGAGGGGAGAAGTCTTGGAGAATCGTACACCTCCTTCCGATTATTTAGCGGGTTCCGGAATCTTATTACTCGACACCCCACAGTGCAATATCGCTCTGTACTTGAGTAGCACCTGGTACATCCTGAATCTCAGCGGACTCGTCTTTATCCATATTCGAACGCGATACATCTGACAAAAATTCACACTAAGCTAAGGACTTCGTTCAAAATGTTCAAGTTTTTGTTAAGCTCAAGGGACGTAACTGCGAGATCATCAGTCCCTAAACTTATGAACTACCTTATACTAAATACGACACAAAGATGCATGCCCGAGGAGGGATACGAACCCCAGACCGTAGCGGCAGTGGAGACTGTGACTGGCGCGCCGCAGACCGCTCGGCAACTGCGGCCGGCCTAGGATTTCGTCTGCAGTGCAAATTTTTCTATCTCTACGGCCCAGTAAGTGGACTTTCTTGACATCCAAGCAACTAGAAAGAAGAAAAAATGAAAATATCGCCCCTGGTATATATTATTTATAGAATGTACACGGTTATTATTTCGTTGTACAGTAAAAACTTAATGACTGTTTATCAGCTAACAGAAGAAATGAAAGTTTTACTTAGCCAATAAATCGCAGAAACTGTCGCACACTTAACCCCACCACGTAGATTAGATACTGCAATAATATGCCATTATAGACGAGCTACCTTAGATCGATGAATTCCAGTAGACCTCCGCGGTACATTAAAAGTTATGGCGCTCACTCCCAGCGTGCGGAAACTTTCTCTTCCTACACTAACGCATGGTTTCAACGGCGGTTTCCCATAACGGCAATGAAATGAGCTATATTCAGTCACCTTGGGCGCTTTCTGTATTAATTAAACGAGGAATGCTAAAATTATCGTCCCCTTGAATGAATGATCCTCTAGGCAGACTTTATTTGCTAAAGTTAATTAATAGTATTCATGGAGTAATTTACTTTGACGACTTGTTAACTAATCGATTGGTATGAGTTTGATATCAATTTTCTCGGAATTTAATTTGGAGTGCCAATTTGTGATCAGAATTAAAGAGTTACTTTGATTATTCTGTCACATGGATGGTCTGGACACAGCCGTATGCCGAGTGTTTTGCGAAATTACTTACTTGTACTTTATGCCCATCATACTATTCATTTCATTAATTCCATCCTGTAAATCTCCCAGTAGTGTCCGATGCAAATCTTGTTGTTGACGTTCATTTATTTTTAGTTACAATATTAGTCCTCAGGCCACCTATATTTTTTTTCTTTTTTTATGCTGCATCTTCAATGTACTTTTGCAACAGTAGCATAGAAAAACTGTTGGTGGAATACCCATTCTGATATCTTCTCTTAGATTCTGCTTTTGCAGTGTTATTGATCCTTCGTCATGTATTATATTAGGTACCTTAGCCTACAGCTTACACTTGTGTTCTCGGAAGACATGTGCAAGTGTCTCGATTTTGCTTCATTCTTGTTCCTGTTATTAACGAATGGAACTCGGTGGAGTTCCGATCGGTAGGGATCCAAACTTATTATAGGAATCCAAACTTACTATTCTGCTTCATAATACGACATGGTGTTTTCAGTGCAAATCACAAAGCGACAAGGCTCGGCATGGCCTAGAGTGTACAAGACTGAAAGTAATTCCTATAATTGGTGTCAGGCATTCAACCTTGTCTTTGACTGAAAAGTAATTAAACGTATACAATTCAATCCATTAAGTTTTATTCTGATCGCTTATCACTACTTGAATGTTAAAATATTGTTTATCAGGAAGGACTGAGTTCTTCGTGAATATCGGAAAAAATGGAGATGATGTTTCATACATCAGAATGGATCGGCTCACTAGATGAAGATTTCTCTAAAATGAAGTGTTTTGCTGCTAGAACACAACTGTTATAATACTAATTTGTCTTCGCGCGTTCCCCGGTTATGAGCTGTACTGAAAATGTCAATGAAAGAAAAGCATTTGGATACGATTTCACAAAACTAAAGCCTTAGCAGTGCGGACAATTTATAATAGTAATTACCAGAATTATTTCTAACAATTTTTCCATCGCTATTTTCATTAAAATCACTTACGATTAGTGAAGACCATTATTAATCAAATTAATTAACTAGTCTCCGAGGAGACGTAAAATTACCATGAGTAGTAAACAGCAAATCGATAGGTGTAAGATTATATGGATTCAGAATAACTTGCATAAAATATTTATAGGTAGTATTACGTAACATTACAAAGTGGAACAAATAGGAGAGCAACTCAAAACACGAGACGTTAATCGATTGTGAAGAACATCTCTACAGTTTGAAAAAGATGAGAAACGAGGGATGTGGTTCACGCCCCGTCAACAACATGGTCATCGGAGCGTAAACTTCCTACGATATTGTTCAATTTATTGTTAGGAAAAATCGGGTGCCTGAAATCGTTAATAAACTTCGGAAGGTACATCGTTAATTTAAAAACTGTTTATTGCGCTGTTCTCCATTATGGAACATATTCGTTTCATAACCTAAAATCTAGCACATTCGTTGCTCATCGATTATGCTTCATAATAAAGCAATCGCATTAATTATTTACCGCTAACGCTTATATTGGTCTAGTGTTAGTGTCTGGTGTTATTGCGAATTCTATAACGTAAATATTTCGTGTTGGAGGTAATTACGAATATCGTTTTGGTACATTTTAATCACTGAGCCACGTGATGACTTTTCCGGAAAATATTTCTATTGTCACACGGCGTCGAGAGCGTGTTCCATACGGTCAGCTAACGGAAAATTAGAAAGGACAGACCTACGCATGAGAATTCTCAAGTAAGTTTTAACATACAGGTACTGTTGTTGTCCAGGTCAACTTTCCACAATCGCAACTGTCATTGACGCTAAACAGTGGTCCTGATATAGCCTTTGACGTCAGTTGCCAATTTCTAAATGATCAGTACTAAAATTCACCTTGAAGAAGCCTGCTTTTCTTTTGCAAATGTTACACCATGTCGAGGAGCTTTCGGAACGCATGGCGACCTGCATAGATTTGTTGGAGTGAATGGAGAATGACGATTTAACGTCCCACGTGTTGAACAGTGAGGCTGCTTTTCATATAAGTGGTCACGTCAACTGGCATAACAGTCGCCTTTCAGCTGACAGTCTTAGAAATGTTAAATTAAGTGGAAAGTACAGACAATTTTTTTAAAATAATTCATTGTGCCACCAGTCCACTACACCAAATGGAGGTTTCACATACTTTCAGACATTATTAAAAGCCTGTTTAACTGGTGTGGTGAATTCCTTCTTACATAATCACTCCAACTGCTGTGGTCGCCGTCTTTGAGGACAGATGGTGCGAATGTGTAAGGAAGAATGCACAACACCAGATGACTAGGCTCCTAATACTGTCTAAGAGGACATGGAACCTCCATTTGGTTTAGGAGCTTGGTAGCTTCAGTGCGAAGCCGAAAAACGTTGGAAAATAAATTATTAATCTTCTTTCTGTTTTATTTAACATATATTCCCCGCTCCACATTAATAATGGATTCAATAAAACCTCCAACAGAGTTCATTAGTCACATCATTGGTGACAATGTGTGGTGGGCAATCACGAAGCCAAAGACCCCTGGACCATACTTTTTCAGAGAGAATGCCAGTAATGGTATCTCGTACTGTAGACGGAATTTTTGCAGACACAACTGAAACTAAACGATTACTTAAGCACTGTTGCTTTCCATCATGTCATTATGAGATAATCGTCAGTGGCAGTTATTCTCAATCGGTGGATAGGACGAGGTCCCTGGATATTAACCCCATAATTATTTCTGTTTGAGGATTTCTTGCATCAAAAGTATACACACAATAAATTAGTAACATTGATTCGAGATACTTTGTTCCTAATCACAATTTAATAACTACAAAATCCAATTGTCAAGCCGTGTACAGGGTGTGCATAGTCATGAACGATCAAATGTTCTAATGTTTGGAGTTCTAAGGAACTTAACTCCTGCGGTTTATGAGTCCCTACCCTTTCTTTGGGTTTTCTAAGGTTTCAATTTCCGGTAGAAAACCCGAAGAGAATACGAAGATTTATTACGCCAGGAAGGCTACGAAGACACAAAGTATTTGAACTAACTTATGCTGAAGAAAACCCATGCCCGAGGGACGACTTGAACCTCCGATGGCGAGCACCCGCACGCTCCCCAGAAAAGCGCCTTAGAGCACTCGGCCACCCGACCGCGGCGGCAGAATTCTTCGACACAGGAATGTGACAGTTGATCCCAAGATGTCACAGATGTTTCAGTATGAGTTTGTCGAAAAATAGTTCAAACACTTCTGTGTTTTCAAAAAAGTTCAAATCAAATGTTCAAATGTTTGTATAACTTATAGGACTTAACTACGGGGTGATCAGTCCCTAAGCTTACAAACTACTTATGAACTAGCTAAGACTGAAGACGGCACAAATATCCATGCCCGAGGGGGGATTCGAACCCCCGACCGTAGTGGCCGTGCTGACCGTGACTGGAGCGCCTCAGTCAGCTCGGCCATCGCGGCCGGTTCAAAAAAGTTTTTCGTGTAAAAACGTTGTCTTTGTGTTTTAAGAAGTGGGGATCATTACCTTCTAGATGCTCCTCGTACTTCATTCTACAGACTATTTCCGTGTGCTACAACAGTCTTGTACATTTCTTGCCATTTACGCCACCTCACTGGTTCATTTCATCCTATCAGATGACGGACAGGTTTAAAGGAATCAGTGAGGTGGCGTAAATGGCAAGAAATGTAAAATACAAACGAAGCAGTATACCATATTGAACGTGAACACACATTGGCGGTTGTAAACGTTGGAACCTGTTGCTGCTTAAAATATGTATTTATAATCAAGCATTAATCGACTGTATCATACACTGGAACCTCATAGTCTTTAAGGCCTTATATCATTGCGGTATAAAATTACAAATGAGTTGAATCTAGTAATCGTGAATTTAAAATACTACAGTCAAGGCTTTAGATATACTTTTCACTTTGATTAATCATTTGTTTTCTCATTGTATACGAAACGTTTTCGTTTGTTTGATATAGGGAGTCATTTCTTATGTCAATTAGGTGATTGTCATGGAATCGAGGTCAAATATTCCTCTCAATATTTTCCTTTACTGGATCTCTAGCCTTTCAATTGGATTTTGGTTGATTATGGACAGGTACGTACAGGGCTTCTGGTTTGATTGCTGTGTTATAGTGCCTTTTCCGTTTTAATAGTGAAACTTACTTACGACTCTGCTTCCTATATCGCTTTGGAGGTGAACATTCAGACAGGTAAAAAAAAAGGTAAAGCAGTCAACAATCCGAAGATTGGTTTGAACACCACAGTGCTTTACTAGGCATGGTCCTGTTTGGAGGTGGTATGCCGTTGCCTTCCTCCGACCTTCGAACTGACTTACCCAGCCAGTTATAGGGGGACCTACAAATCAGACAGGTAAAGTTCGGTATATAAACATTGTATTTGACAAAGAAAGAAAATTCTTTCTTTAGTGTCTAATTTCGTCCGTATTCCACATAACTGCAACGTGTTACAGAAAATTCTTTTCTGGGTGCCATTGAGGAAAATATTTCGCATTCTGTGTGGAGGCAGTGAATTGATGTAATAGGCTGATTGGTGGCTTAAAAATGGGTACAAATCCCCGGTGAAATGAAATGTATCTTTCTAGAGACGCCCAACACTCAGGTCGATCAATGAGAGCTCCGCTTCCTAAAGGTCATACGTCAGCTATCGTAGCGGCAGGCTGTCCGATAGAATAGAGATTAAATTTGTAGAGAAGCTATCGGATTTCCCGTACAATCAGCATTCCTGCTCCCCCCTCCCTTCCCCTCCGCGATCGCGATACACATACACACACGATCACTAATTCAAGCGAGAGAGGCATATACACAGACACACACACACACACACACACACACACACACACACAAACACACACACAATGTATCCAGATAGGCAATATATATTAGAGCTCATAGTGAATTACGCGTTTCGTTGTTTTCAATAGAGCATGCAAGCTAAATAAGTACAGGTAGAAATGAAGTTTCTGTTTATTGTACTTGTGATACTGTCATAAAAGTGGTAACTTAAAAACAGTACCAAACAAATCTGCTTGGTGGATTCTTAAAAAAAAAGTGTCGTTCAATACAAGCTGCATTCAATCAAGTTGCAATAACTCCAATATTTTTTCTCACAAACTAATCACTCGAAAATCGTGAAAAATCAGTCACTGCTCTATCTCCCTGTAGCTTTAAACATTTATTTCGCAATGACGATGATTCCATGGCCAAAGAGTGTGCTTTGACCAGAGATAAATGGCTGATGTACTGAGCTGACTGACGCTTCATTTCAGAAGTGGAATACGGAATCCATTTCTCATACATTGTCACAATGGATGAAATCAAAGTTCCAGTTATGACGTCATCACGCGTCAACAATCCCTTAGAATGTGTCAGGCGCAGTCTTCTTCATCCGTCAGTACCTATCTGGAGCTTCTCACGCAGAATTTTGTGCACAGATCCCACTAAATGCCAAATCTGGAGGCAATGTGCTCCAAAAATAATGAACGGGCGGCTTCATCTAGTGGGGTTCCAACGTCTTTTTACTAATAAATTGTATAGTCACAAGTCATGCCCTTGCAATCATTATGCCATTTAAACTAAGGGACGCCACCTGTACCTAAAACGTTGTTGTTGTTGTGGTCTTCAGTCCGGAGGCTGGTTTGATGCATCTCTCCACAATACCCTATCCTGAGCAAGCCTCTTCATCTCCACATAAGAACGGCAACCTACATCTGTCTGAATCTGCTTACTGTATCCATCTCTTGTCTTCCTCTGCGATTTTTACCCCACACACTTCCCTCTAATGCTAAATTCACAATTCCTTGATGTCTAAGAATGTGTCCCACCAATCTATCCCTTCTTTTAGTCAAGGTATGCCAGAAATTTCTTTTCTCCCCAATTCTGTTCAGTACCTCCTCATTAGTTACACGATCCACCCACCTAATCTTCAGCATTCTTCTGTAGCACCATATTTCAAAAGCCTCAATCCTCTTCCTGTCCGCACTGTTTATCGTCCATGTCTCACTCCCATACAAGGCAACACTCCATACAAATGCCCTCAGAAAGGACTTCCTTAGGCTTAAATCAATATTCGATGTTAACAAATTTCTATTTTTCAAGAACGCTTTTCTACCCATTGCCATTTTGCAGTTTATATCCTCTGTACTGCGACCATCATTTGTTATTTTACTGCCCAAGTAACAAAACTCATCTACCTCCTTTATTGCTTCGTTACCTAATCTAATTCCTTCAGCATCACCTGATTTTCTTACACTGCACTCCATTACCCTAGTTTTGCTCTTGTTAATCTTCATC
The DNA here is from genome assembly GCA_026315105.1 of Locusta migratoria. Taxonomy (NCBI): domain Eukaryota; kingdom Metazoa; phylum Arthropoda; class Insecta; order Orthoptera; family Acrididae; genus Locusta; species Locusta migratoria. The sequence goes on from CM048745.1 coordinate 318,122,004, forward strand.
TTATATGCACCTTTCAGCACACTGTCCATTCCGTTCAATTGCTCTTCCAGGTCCTTTGCTGTATCTGACAGGACTACTATGTCGTCAGCAAACGCAATGTTTTTAATTGTTCCCACTGAACCTTTATTCCTTCACCAAATTTCTCCTTGCTTTCCTTTATAGCTTGTTCAATGGTACAAATTGAATAACATTGGAGAAAGGCTACAACCCTGTCTCACTCCCTTCCCAACCACTGCATCCCTTTCATGCCCTTCAAACTCTGACAACCGCTGTCTGGTTTTTGTACAAGTTGTAAATAACCTTGCGCTCCCTATATTTTACTCCTGCTTGCTTCAGAACTTGAAAGAGTTTATTCCAATCAACATTGTCAAAAGCCTTCTCCAAATCTACAAAAGCTAGAAATGTAGGTTTGTCTTTTCTTAATCTATCTTCTAGGATAAGCCGTAAAGTGAGTATTGCCTCCCGAGTTCCTACATTTCTCCTGAACCCAAACTGATCTTCCCCGAGGTCGGCTTCTACCAGTTTTTCCATCTAAAACCTAAAACGTATACGAGCTAAATGTTCGCCACCTTTCCCCACCCGAAACAAATATCAAAGTAAAGAGTTAGGACAACGTTGTTTCCTTTTGGAAGGCAGCAGACTGTATAATATTCTAGTATGAAAATATTCAGTGTAGTTCGCAAAAATGATTTTACATTTCATTTTATAAAACTGTGATCAGTTTGCAATATTATTCAAATGTTCAAATGTTTGTTAAGCTTATGGGACTTAACTACGAGTCATCAGTCCCTAAACTTACAAACTACTTATGAACTACTTACGAACTAGGACGGGCACAAATATCCATGCCGAAGGGGGATTCGAACCCCCGACCGTAGTGGCCGTGCCGACCGTGACTGGAGCGCCTCAGTCACCTCGGCCACCGCGGCCGGCTCCAATATTATTCTATTTCACTCGGCATGAATGTGGGAAAATCAGATTGAGGATGATCTTAGCACAACATCGAAACCGGTCATCTTATTATAAAATGAAGTGTAAAAAATATTATTGCGAACTAGACAGATATTTTCTTATTAAAATATCGATGACACTCATTCTTTTCACTCACCGTGGCGTGTGCTCTCTCCCACGGACTCATTCATTGACACACTTCAAGATTACTTACCTGCTTTCGATTTTAATATGTGCATTTGGGCCGCGGGGGAGTAGCCGAGCGGTCTAAGGCGCCTCGCTGTGGACTGCGCGGTTGCTCACCGTCGGAGGTTCGAGTCCTCCCTGGTGCATGAGTGTGTGTGTGTGTGTGTGTGTGTGTGGTGTGTGTGTGTGTAATCCTTAGGCTACGGACTGATGACCACGCAGTTAGATAGATTACAAGCATTTGAATTGAAATTGCCCAACTGGAAATTTTTCTCCTTCTCTGCGTTCAGTCCACAGTTTGCGTTGACAGAATATGGTACAATGAGGAAATAGTTCTACGCACTTACAATTAAAGACTTTTTCACTAAAATTCTTCTATATTATCATCAGCATGGAAGTTGAATACGAAGCCCGATGCATATAGCATGTATTAATATCGCAGTATCGAATACTGACTTACTGAGCAGCTTTTACGTATCGAATCAATTATCAGCACTAACTTTGCTGTCAAATTAATTCAATCATAAATTATCAGGTACTAAAACTCGCACAATTTACCGAAATCAACAGAATCTTTCTATACGCAAAACATTATTAACCAGAGCTACTGCGGCTATTTAACATTACAAATCAATTCATCCACTTATTACCATTTCTTTAAACACTCCTGAACAACATGACCGAGTTACGTGGCACATTCAATAAGGCCCATCAGAACTGGTGCCTATAGTAGTCGTCACGTAGGAAGGCACTTCCGCGCATAGAGGCGGAGCGACAGGGGTAGTGTGGAGGGTAGGAGCTACGGCCGAGCGCCAACAGTGGAGCCGGTGGGAGAAACATTGCGTAACTCGCGGCCAGCCAAGCGCTTAAATGTATATTATTGGTTGCCAGTGCGGTAATGGAGGGGGATGCGCAGGAAACTTGGCCGCCTTCCTACGTGCTGCGGATTAGAGCTCACCTTAACGTTTTGGCGCCTGAATTTAATATGCGAGCACGCCATTGGCTGAATTCCAGTTTCCAATAAGAATGTCTCTTTCACCCAGTTAAAATATTGGATCAGTTGTCTTTCTAATAACTGTAAAATTGTGTATAATTTTTGCAACCATGACTATGGTCTACAGCAGTGCCTGTGGGTCGCGACCGCCAGGGGGTCGCTAAGTCTGGTTCTGGGGGTCACCGTAACAGGAGGAAGTACTTGCACCGTACAACAACGTAATACAAACAACAGTAATACAAAAACCTATGCCTGACTGAAATTTATTGAGTGTTGAAATTACAGGTTCCTTGTGTAACGTTCATTATGAATTGAATACATTGTAGATTATCTATAACTAGTAAACCTGGCAACGCTTCGCAGTCGCTAATGTGTAAGGTATATATACGCTAATCTCATCTCTTCTTCTTCCGATGTCTATCCCCTCCTCCCTCTTCTTCGTCTCCTCACACCTTCCTTTGTCCATCTCCGCCTCCACGTATTTTTTCACACCACTCCCTCTTACTCCACACCATATCTTTTGTGTCCCGACTTCGTCGCCGCTTTTGTGTCCCAGCCTTGTCGTAGGTGTCGGTGGCCGAGTGGAATGTGACCGACACAGGAATAAAGAGAGCACGCTGGTGCAGGTACGGAGGGGAGCAGCCAGAAACTATAAACACTAGAGTAAATTAGAAAGATATATATTGCACAGAATGTAACAATACTTAACTTTTACATAGTACTGCAGAATGTTGATACATAGTTGTTAGAGGCCTGCCTAGTGCCTGTACGATAGCAAAGTCTTCACTGGTGCCTATCTGATTACGAAGGTCCTAACTGATTGCTATCTCAGTCCGAAGTGACCGATGTCCTTCAGTGGTGGCCACGAGCGGCGTTGTCGCAGAGGGCGCTCGTGGCTGTCGCTCGTGGCTGTCGTCGTAAGAACGCCGCGCCGTGCGTGCATGGCGGCGCGCGGCGAAAGTAGGTGACGCGCACTTTGTACTTGTGCAACACCACAATATCCATCTCCTCCTCCCTCCTATAATCCCCCCTTTTTAAATCCATTTCAGTCCCAAATTCTATCTTCTCCTCTCCCTCTCTCAGATCTTATTTATTATTATTGCAATCGGGACCCGGATTGGGAATAGAAGTGAAAAAGGATGGGTAAAACTATTAAAACGGGTTATTAGAGAGAATGAAGGCTTTCACGACCAGTTTACATTGTAGGTATTATATCTTATGGGTTGTAACGCCGTGTTCTTACTCCTTCCTGACGTTTCGTCCGATGCTGCGTCGGACTTAATCGGAGGTAGTCCGTCGGCAAGACTCAACACACGGACTACCTGCGAGGAAGTCCGATGCAGCATCGGACGAAACGTCAGGAAGCAGCAAGATTCCAAGAACACGGCCTTACAATCCAGAAGATATAATACCTAAAATATTAGAGAGAACTTTCGAGCTGCTCTGAGGTTAGTAGCTTTAATGTCCGTACTCTTATTGCACGAACGTTCATATCAACGGCGAACTGATGAAACAATCTGCGGCATTTCAGTATGTGATTGTCCTAGTTTCGGCGAATCATCAAACGGTAGGCATAAAAATTCATACTGTTGACCTTCTTGTTAGTTGCTTTACCTGTTATTAGAAATCTAACTGAAACACGATTAACAACATTGCTACGTACCGGTAAAATTTTACATTCCGCGACAAAGGAGACAGCTGGGATCGTGGGAATGAAGGCGACCAATCTAGGCAAGCCGGCCGCGGTGGCCGAGGTGACTGAGGCGCTGCAGTCACGGTCAGTACGGCCACTACGGTCGGGGGTTCGAATCCCCCCTCGGGCATGGATATTTGTGCCGTCCTAGTTCGTAAGTAGTTCCTAAGTAGTTTGTAAGTTTAGGGACTGATGACCCCGTAGTTAAGTCCCATAAGCTTAACAAACATTTGAAATTTTTGAATCTAGGCAAAACTTGAGACAGACAATGAAATTTTAATTGGCGACGGTAGTTTTCTCTTCATACTAAACGATATTATTTTGAGAATCCGCATAACAATTTAGTTTCAGACACATTAAACAAATTGAGGAATACTGAAATGGACCTGCCTTATGGAAACAGTCTTACAAAAGCTAATCACTTATAACCACGAGAACAATCATTAGTGTTTTCATGAACGAAAAACGTAGTAGTGGTAAGAAATCGGCAAATCTCATTGGATATTGTATACTATCACACGATTGGCTAACAGCGACGTAACGCACTTTCCCGGAATCAACGGCTGTCGCCAACATTGCCCGCAAGGTCTGAGTAGCGGATTTAAAATTAAACCCTACATACCAGTTAATCCCTGGCTTCAAGCAATGCTCTTCCTTTCTTCGAACCTCCTTGTTGTATCTGTTTGCCCCGTTACAGCGTATTTGGTCGCTAGGCGAGTAGCGAATTAATAAGCTGAATAAGCGGTCTGCGGCTCGCCAGTCACGTTCTGCTCGGCCACTATGGTCGGGGGTTCGAATCCCCCCTCTGGCATGGATATTTGTGCCGTCTTTAGTATTAGTTAGTTCATAATTAGTTTGTAAGTTTTGGGACTGATGACCCCGAAGTTGTTCCATAAGCTCTACAAACATTTCAACATTTTTTTGAATAAGCTGATTGTTGGAGAATCTAGAAAATGATGCGAGCTGGGAGCGTACATTCAGTTATTCTCAAATTCTAATTTATTCGGTAGATTTTCCAAAAATTTTCTTTCATACTTTATTCGGTAGATTTTCAAAAAAAATTCTTTCATACAAACCTTGTCCTGAGAATTATACATAAAATATTAAATAAATAGGTATCTAAGAACCTTCCTATGTCCATCTCTTGCTTCTAAGCTACCCCTCCCCCTCCCACCAATTTGGAGACAAACTAACACGACTTTCTTCTATATATATATATATATATATATATATATATATATATATATATATATATATATATATATAGTGTTGTTAATGATGAAGGAATCAATCGATAGATAAATGAACATAACGGAATAAATACATCTACTTGTTTACAAATTGGCTATACAGTGGGACCTTTCTTAATGAGCATAATTCACTTATGAGTCTTGCCTGAAATGCGAAACACTCGTTATGAAAACTTTAATTTTGGGTCATAAAAAAGTAGGATAATTTGTTCCATTCCAAAAACACACAAGAAGTTTTGTTCGATAGTTTAAAATATACCCGAAGCAAAAGAAATAATAAACCATTGAATTTGTTTCCTTTGGGACAACATAGTTTTGTTGCGGTTCGTGAGGAGCGGAGAGGGGGGGGGGAGGGTCGGGAGAATATTTTTATTTGTAAGGGGGGGCCACCATAATATTATTACTTGCACGGGGTTCGGCGGAATATTTTTTTCTTATGAGGGGTGGCATATTCGAAAAGGTTCAAAGAGACTGTGTTACAGAAAAGGTGGAGGGTTTTTTTCCGATCGATTTGAAAAGAGTTAAACATTGCATATGTAATTTGGTATGCCCGCCATATAGAAAGAAACTGAAATACCGCTATGCATCCGCTGCGCGGTGAGCGGCGTCCGTTTTACGTGGTGTAGTGGACAATCTGTTTGTAGAACTTAAGGGACTTAACTTCAGGATCATCAGTCCCTGAACTTACAAACTACTTATGAACTAGTGGAAATTTTTTTAGCAATCAGCCGTAAAAATATATTTTTATATATTCGAAAATCTAGATTTCGACCACTGTGTGGTCATTATCAATGCTTAAAAAACAATTAAAATACTTAAAACATCTCGACCTTCATGTTGGAGGTTGCGTTGATAATGACCACACAGTGGTCGAAATCTATATTTGGGAATAAATAAATATTATTTTTACGACTGATTGCCGAAAAAAGTGTCTACAAGTCAAATACAGTCGTGGAGCACAAATTCCAAGATGGAATCAAGCCTGACTTATGAACTACCTTACACTAAAGTCGGCACGATCGTCTATGCCCGAGGGGGATTCGAACCTCCGACGGGGAACGGCATCGCACATCGTTGCATAACACCTCAATGCGCTCGACCGCTCAGCCGCGGTCGACTAGCCGTCACCATCACAACGGTCCAGCCCGCAACTGCACACAGCTTTGTCCACCGAATCATGCTTTGGGCTACCAACGGCTGACCAAACAAAAACATTAATTTAGAAAACCAACGCTATTCGTCCACGAGACTCAGAGGACCATAGACACGGGTTCTCAGGTAGATGCCTTGTTTCGTGACTTCCGTAAGGCGTTTGGTGCAGTTACCCACAGTCGTCTTATGAACAAAGAGCATATGGTCTATCAGACCAATTGTGTGATTCGATTGAGGAATTCCTAGATAAAAGAATGCAGCATGTCATTCTCAATGGAGAGAAGTCTTCCGAAGTCAGGAGTCCACAGGAAAGTGTCGTGGGTCGTTGCTGTTCACGATATATAGGTGACCTTATGAATAACATCGGAAGCTCACTGAGGACTTTGCGGATGATGCTGTAGTATATAGAGAGGTTGTAACAATGGAAATTGTATTGACATGCAGGAGGATCGCATGGTGCAGAGAATGGCAAATGAATCTCAATGTAGACAAGTGTAATGTGCTGCGAATACATAGAAATAAAGATCCTGTATCATTTAGCTATACTGTATCAGGTCAGCAACTGGAAGCAGTTAATTTCATAGATTATCTAGGAGAAGGTATTATGAGTGATTTAAAATCGAACGACCATGTAAAAAAATGGTCGGTAAAGCAGATACCAGACTTAGATTCATTGGAATAATCCTAAGGAAATGCTGTCAGAAAACAAAAGAAGTAGGTTACAGTACACTTGTCCGCCCACTGCTTGAATACTGCTCACCAGTGTGGGATCCGTACCGGGAGGGGCTGATAGAGGAAGTAGAAAAGATCGAACGGAGAGCACCACGTTTCGTTACAGGATCATTTGGTAATCGTGAAAGCGTTACGGAGATGGTCGATAAACTCCAGAGGAAGACTCTGTGAGAGAGACGCTCTGTCGCTCGGTACGGGCTTTTGTCGAAGTTTCGAGAACATACCTTTACCGAGGAGTCTAATTCTCCCTCCTACGTGTTGTTGTTGTTATGGTCTTCAGTCCAGAGACAGGTTTGATGCAGCTCTCCACCCTACTCTATCCTGAGCAAGCCTTTTTATCTCCTCATAAGAACGGCAACCCACACCCATTTGAATCTGCTTACTATACGCGACTCTTGGTCTCCCTCTGCGATTTTTACCCCACACACTTCCCTCCAATGCTAAATTTACGATTCCCCTATGTCTAAGAATGTGTCCTACCAAGCGATCCCTTCTTTTAGTCAGGGTATGCCAAAAATTCCTTCTCTCATCAATTCTGTTCAGTACCTCTTCATTAGTTATGTGATCTACCCACCTAATCTTCAGCATTCTTCTGTAGCACCACATTTCAAAAGCCTCTATTCTCTTCCTGTCCGCACTGCTTATCGTCCATGTTTCACTCCCGTACAAGGCAACACTCCACACAAATGCCTTCAGAAAAGACTTCCTTACACTTAAATTAATATTCGATGTTAGCAAATTTCTCTTTTACAAAAATGCTTTTCTTCCCATTGCCATTCTGCATTTTATATCCTCTGTACTGCGACCATCGCATGTTATTTTACTACCCAAGTAACAAAACTCATCTACCACCTTCATTGTTTCGTTACCTAATCTAATTCCTTCAGCATCGCCTGATTTTCTAAGACCGCATTCCATTATTTTTGTTTTGCTCTTGTTAATGTTCAATTTATACGCTCTCTTCGACACACTGTCCATTCCATTTAACTGCTCATCCAGGTCCTGTGCTGTCTCTGATAGAATTACAATGTCATCAGCAAAACGCAATGTTTTTATTTCTTCCCCCTGAACTTTAATCCCTATTCCAAATTATTCCTTACTTTCCTTCACCGCCTGCTCGATGTACAAATTGGATAACATCGGAGAAAGGCTACAACCCTGTCTTACTCCCTTCCCAACTGATGCTTCCCTTTCATGCCCTTCGAGTCTAATAACTGCGGTCTGGCTTTTGTACAAGTTGTAAATAACTCTCCTTTTCCTGTATTTTACCCCTGCTGACTTCAGAATTTGAAAGAGTGTATTCCAGTCAACATTGTCAAACGCTTTCTCCAAATCTACAAAAGCTAAAAATGTAGGTTTGCCTTTCCTTAATCTATCTTCTAAGATAAGACGTAAAGTGAGTATTGCCTGCCGGGTTCCTACGTTCCTCCTGAATCCAAACTGATCTTCCATTCTCCTGTAGATAATTCGTGTTAAGATTTTGCAACCATGACTTATCAAACTAATGGTTCTGTAATTTTCACACCTATCTGCGCCTGATTTCTTTGGAATGGGGATTATTACATTTTTCTTAAAGTCTGAGGGTATTTCGCCTGTCTCATACATCCTACACACCAGTTCAAATAGTTTTGTCATGGCTGGAGACTTTAGTAGCTCTGAGGGTATGTCATCTACTCCTGGGGCCTTGTTCCGACCTAGGTCTTTCAGGGCTCTGTCAAATTCATCTCTCAGTATAGTATCTCTTATTTCATCTTGATCTACTTCCTCTTCCCTTCCCACAACATCGTCTCTAAGTTCATTTCCTTTGTAGAGCTGCTCTATGTACTCTTTCCACCTTTCAGCTTTCCCTTATTTGCTGAGAACTGGTTTCCCATCTGAGTTTTTGATATTCGTAGAGTTTCTTTTCTTGTCCCCAAATGTCTATTTTATTTTCCTGTAGGCGGTATCTACTTTTCCCTTTCTTATACATTCTTCAACAGATTTGCATTTGGGTTCTAGCCACTGCTGCTTAGCCATTTTGCACTTCCTATCTCATTTTTTAGTCGTATGTACTCCATTTTGCCTGTTTCATTTACTGCATTTTTGTATTTTCTCCTTTCATCAATTAAATTCAGTATTTCCTGTGATATCCAAGGATTTTTTGTAGGTCTTGCCTTTCTACCTATTTTGTCCTATGCTGCCATCAGTATTTCATCTCTCAATGCTACGCATTCCTCTTCTACTGTTTTATTTCCTCCTGTTTCTGTCAATTGTTGCCTAAATCTCCCTCTGAAATTCTCCAGAACTTCACGTTCCTTCAATTTATCTAAGTCCCATCTCCTTATTTTCCTACCTTTCTGCAGTTTTTTTTTCAGTTTCAGCCTACAGTTCATGACTAACAAGTTATGATCAGAGTCTATATCTGCCCCTGGGCAGTTTATAACCTGGTTCCGGAATCTATGTTTTACCATTATAAAATCTGATACCTTCCGGTGTCTCCTGGTCTCTTCCACGTATACAACCTTCTTTTGTGATTCTTAAACCACGTGTTTGTTACGATTAAATCATGTTCCGTGCAAAATTCTACCAGGCGACTTCCTCTTTCATTCCTCCTGCCCAGTCCATATTCACCTACTATTTTTCCTTCTCTTCCTTGTCCTACTACAAAATTCCAGTCTCCCATCAAAATTAAGTTTTCCTCTCCCTTAACTGTCTGAATAATTTCCTTCAGCTCCTCATATATTTCTTCGATCTCCTCATCATCGGCAGAGCTAGTTGGCATATAAACCTGTACTACTGTTGTCGGTGTTGGCTTCGTATCTATCTTGACAATGATAATGCGATCACTGTGCTGCTCATAGTCCATAGTAGTTTACCCGCATTCCTAGTTTCTTATTCATTATCAGTCCTACTCCTGTGATACCCGCAATTGATTTTGTATTTATAATCCTGTACTCACCTGACCAGATATCCTGTTCATCCTGCCACCGAACTTCACTAATCCCCACCATATCTAACTTCAACCTATCCCTTTTTAAATTTTCTAATTTTCCTACCCGATTAAGGGATCTAACATTCCACGCTCCGATCCGTAGAATGCCAGTATTGTCTTTCCTGATGGCAACATCCTGTTGAGTAGTCCCCTGCCCGGAGATCCGAATGGGGGACTATTTTACCTCCGGAATATTTTACCCGAGAGGATGCCATCATCATATTTCCATACAGTAGAGATGCATGTCCTCGGCTAAAGTAACGGTTGTAGTTTCCCTTTGCTTTCAGCCGTTCGCAGTAGCTGCGTGGCAAAGCCACATTAGCTAATGCTACAAGGCCAGCTCAGTCAATCATCCAGACTGTTGCCCCTGTAACTACTGAAAAGGCTGCTGCCCCTCTTCAGGAACCACACGTTTGTCTGGCCTCTCCACAGATACCCCTCCGCTGTGGTTGCACCTACGGTACGGCTATCTGCATCGTTGAGGCACGGAAGCCACCCCCACCTCTTGGGGGTGGCCCTCCTACGTATATCTCGCGAAGAGATCATGAAGGTAAAATCAGAGAGATTAGAGCCCACACAGAGGCATACCGACAATCTTTTATTCCGTTAACAATATGTGACAGGAATAGGAGGGAGAACCGATATGGTACTCAAGGTACCCTCCGGCAAACACCATCGGGTGGCTTGCGGAGTACGGATGTAGATGTAGACATAGATACTTCGCCTATCGTATTTACACACACACACACACACACACACACACACACACACACACAAACACACACACCCATCTCGAAATTCCTCTTGTGGTTTGTGGTTTGACCTCATAGAGAAACTGTAATGCCATAGGATCAAATATTTTCTCTAATACCCGATGCACTGTTCCAGGAAAATGTAAGGAATTATCTACATCCGCGAAATCTGAGAGTCTTCTAGTTCTTAGACATCACAGTGAGAATACTGCATTACCATACGAAGATAAAATTGTAATTACTATTGTTAATCCCTGGTTTGTGTAAGTTTCGTGCATTGGTGTCATGTAATGTGAACGCTGGCCGTGTTGAGCTAGAAGATGAAGAGCGTTTATAGAATAAAAATAATCCGAAACATAGGTTCATTAATTCAGCACACCTATGGAAAACTTCATTGTTGGCCTCATTACTGAATTAAATTTACAATCATAGCGGGGCAGTACGGAACGGAAGACGGTGTGCACTTGCAGGGCGACCAGCATTGGCATACGCCGCCATGAGGGGAAGCTAGCAACGCGGGGGCCGTAAATTTAATTTCGATTTCCGGCTCAGGGCGGGCCCATGGGCCGCGATATGTTTTACTGCGGTTTTACTGCCGTCATAAAAGCAATTTAGCAAAGTGATGGCCCGGGCCTCGCGTCTGTCTGGCCCTTTCCTGGTTACATCTCTCTCCTCTTCCTTTCTTTCTCAGTCATAACCTCCAGACGACTGTTTGTCACAATTGAAGCTGGTCTTCCTTTCTGACACCCGGTATTGTAGTCAAGGTTTTGCAAAATGTCTAATACTCCGAAACACAATACCGCAGTGTATTGGTTAGGCATTTGAAATAGATTTCAGGGGCGGTTTATTAAGATAAAAATAATGCGTCACATGGGTCCGGGGAATACGGGGTGCAGCCAAGACTGGAGGGCGTCATCTCTCTAGGGAAACTGGCCTCAGTATTCCAGGCCGAAAACACAGCCATCAGGGCGTGTGTGGAGGAGAATTTGCGTAGGTGCTACAAAGACCGAAGCATCTATATCTATTCAGATAGCCAGGCAGCCCTGAGATCACAAGCAGCTCCTGAAACAAGGTCTAAAATTGTTGCAGAATGTCACAGGGTTCTGGTGGAGCTAGGGGAAAGCAATAGAGTAAACATATTGTGGGTCCCTGGCCACTCGGGGATCAGTGGCAACGAACATGCCGACAGATTAGCCAGGATGGGGGCAGAGACTCCATTTATTGGACCGGAACCTGTCCTGACAATCACCAAGGCAATGATCAAATTGGAGCTACGTAATTGGCTCAGAAGACAGCACGTAGAATATTGGACCAAAGTCCATCAACAAAAACATGGCAAGGTAATGATGCCAAAGCCATGTTTTCAAAGAAGCTCTGCAATCCTGGGCCTGAACAGGAGAGAGATTAGACTCATGGTTGGATTGCTGACAGGCCACGGGAATTTAAAAAAAAAAAAAAAAAAAAAACACCTACATACAATGGGAATAACAGAAGAGGACCCTAAATGTAGGATCTGTGATGACTGCGATGAAACTGCATCACATCTAATGTTCGAATGCATTGCATTGGAAAGTAAAAGGCACAGAACATTTGGGACAACCAGACCCGAAGAAATTGTGTCTAATAAAGAACTGGTAAAGGGATTCCTTGCACTGTTCAAGGGCATTGTTTGGCTTTACTAGATATAGAGGGAGCGATACCGCACAATAAACTTAGTTTCGGTGCGGTCAGTGGCGAGTTGGACCAAGACTGTTTTGGCTTCCCTGAGATCAATCAAATGCGTCACATATCTCTACAGGAGGTGGTATCATCAAATATAGGAGAAAAATTCTCGTAGTAATGTTTCTGAAAGTGGCCATCTGTTAAAGTTACCAGCACCGTTTGGGTAGAAAGACTTTCGTATGTTGCCTGACATGGTCAGGAAGAGATCTGCTATCGTGTATAAATGAAATAACACACCTTTCTTAAAACAACTGATCGTATGCATCATAATTACTCATTTGAAATGACATTAAAAATAAAGATGAAGCATTGAAATAAAATTTGTGATGCGGCCGGGAATCTAACCCTGACCTCCATGCTTACTAGGGAGACGTGTGGTGTTTTTACCACTAGACCACCACACGTCTCCCTAGTAAGCATGGAGGTCCCGGTTCGATTCCCGGCCGCATTACAAATTTCGATTCAATGCTTCATGTTTATCTTTAATGTCTATGACATGTTCGACCCGAAAAACAGTATCAGGGCATATTAATTTCTATTTATAATGATATTTATGTCACCTTAGTCTAAGGGTAAAGGCAGGAAGGTTCCAATATGTCCATTGTCGAGGTGTTATACCGCTACGTAGAAAGCCTTGGCAAGTAGTGGCAAAATTTCATGGCACACAGAAGCTGAATTAGAGTTTGTGACGTGGAGGGAAGTCGTATTTAGACTATTCCGAGGCGCCTTAATCGCTAGTGGTGCGGTGGTCTAGTGGTAAGACGTCTGCCTAGTAAGCATGGAGGTCCGTGTCTCGATTCCAGGCCGCATCATAAATATTAATTCAATGCTTTATCTTTAATGTCTTTGACATGTTCGAGACGAAAAACAGTTTCAGCGTTTATGAATTTCTATTTATAATGATATTTATTTGTAATGTATGTGAAAGGTTTCACAGATTACCGGTTTCGATATTCATTGACATCTTCTGCGGATTTTTGAAGTTCCACTGTTAGAAACAACATGCCTCAAATCGAGCTATGTATAGCCATAATGTTGGCGATCGGTTGTTTTCAGTTGTAGCTGAAGCTGCAGAAAATGTTGAGTGCTGTAGAAGTAGGTGCAGTCATCCTGTAATACTGGCAACTCCATCCTGTAATTGAAATGTTGGCCAATCGAGTATCAGTTCCAATGACAGTTATACAGCAGTGAATTTCAATATACGAAATTCAGGTTGATAATTTGATTTTAAGCATAGCGTAGAAAACGTATTTTTAACCAAATTCAAAAAAAAAGCAGGAGGTTCTTAATTCGACTGTATATTTTTATGTTTGTTACCTCAGAACCTTCGACTATGTGAATTGATTTTGATGTTTCTCTTTGTATTTGAAAGTCGTTGCCTTCGATGTGGTACCATTTCAATTTGGTCCAGTTCTGACAATGGCATCCATAAGAAAACCATTTAAGTCTTAAATTTGCATTAAGTTTGTTGGTTGAAAAATGAGGCTTGAGGGAATTTTTGTGATCGTCGCAAGAATAAAATTCTTGAATATCAGGCTGCAGATCGCCTTTATTTTGCATAACACGACCGATTTCGGGACAGGTGGCCATCTTACGATCAATTCTCTGATTTTCGTAATCACAGAATATATTACATCAACTGCAAATGGGCAAAGCTGAAAATATGTGTGACGGGCAATGATCCTTTCGTTAGTGGGGAGGGATGGGCATGTTTGGGGCTCTTGCTCTTACGGGAACTAGTTTCAAAACTACGAGTTTGAGTACTGTGGGCAGGTTAAAACTGGGAATTTGCATTTGACCTGCAATTATTGCAGATGCGGTGGTCACTGTGTCCCCAGTGGTGTAGCGGTCAGTGCAACTGCCTAGAAAGCAGGAGACCCGGGTTCGAGTCCCGGTTGAGTAGACATTTTCAGCTTTGCCCATTTGCAGTTGATGTCATATAGTCTGTGAATATGAAAGAATAACAACTGCAGGATAGGAAGTGTTCTTTCGGAACAGACTGCAAGAACCCCTCCTTGTACTAAACCTATACTGGAGCTGCAGGCGTACTTAGGAGTCCGTAGAAGATGGTGCAGGGGGCGTGCGGGTTTACCGGCCCACACTTCCCATCGAGGATCTGCAAAAGAAGCTGACCCACCTTTGAGTCAGACTTGTGAGCCGACGTGTAGGAGTTACGGGTAGGAATTTCTTCTGAATAAAATTCGGTTTGCCAATTATGGGGCTTTATTGCTAGCCTCTGCATAACACAATGTTGAACAATTTTAATTTTACTGCGGTTACTGAGAGCATATTCCTACTTGTCCGGTACGGATTAGTTCCTATCGCCGACTGACTACAGTGGCGCGCAGCCGAGACCTCCTACCAAATTTCTTGTGTCGTCGTACATGTTCGGAAGTGTTCGTTAAAGATCTAGTCATTCATTTATTTAGTTATCTAAGCAATACAAAACAAAGTAACATTGCCAGCACCGACTATTGATGACCCCTAGACTGCTACTACAGCCTTTATGCCACCAAACGTTGTTAAATAATAAATAAAAAATGATAACTTGGCGCCATAGTTTTGGGACTTCCTCGGCTTATAGGCGCGGCAGTGGCAACGGAATACCTCACGGCAGCAGCGGTCTGGAGCTTTGGTTGCCCCACCTCCTCGGCTGGCGCCATATGGTGCGTCTCGACCGTGGGAAACTATAACGGCTCTTGCTGTAGGCGATCTGCCTAGCCGTGCCTAAAGAAGTATTTGCGCCGGCTCGAGCAAAAAATGTCTATTAATTTATAAAATTAATTGAAATAAAAAAATTATACTTCCATATAGAACCCTCACAAGACGCCACATGTACACAGAGTGTTCCAAAAAGGTGCGGCCAAACTTTCAGGAAACATTCCTCACACACAAAGAATGAAAATATGTTATGTGGACGTGTGTCCGGAAACGCTTAATTTCCATGTTAGAGCTCATTTTAATGCTTCTCTTCAAATCACATTAATCATGGAATGGAAACACACAGCCACAGAACGTACCAGCGTGACATCGAACACTTTGTTACAGGAAATCCACCCTCCGTCGCATGGAATCCCTGATGCGCTAATGGAGCCCTGGAGAATGGCGTATTGTATCACTGCCGTCCACAATACGAGCACAAAGTCTCTACATTTGGTGCCGGGGTTGCGTAGACAAGAGCTTTCAAATGCCCCCATAAATGAAAGTCAAGAGCGTTGAGGTCAGGAGAGCTTGGAGGCCATGGTTACCGAATCTGTTGCTGAGAAACGTACGAACACGTAGACTGAAATGTGGCCGGCCGCGGTGGCCGAGAGGACTGAGGCGCTCCACTCACGGTCTGCACGGCCACTACGGTCGGGGGTTCGAATCCCCCTCGGGCATGGATATTTGTGCCGTCCTTAGTTAGTTCATAAGTAGTTTCTAAGTTTAGGGACTGATGACCCCGTAGTTAAGTCCCATAGACTTTACAGACGTTTGAACGTTTTTTGAACTGAAATGTGCAGGAGCTCCATCGTGCATGAACCACATGTTGTGTCGTAAAGGCACATGTTCTAGCAGCACAGGTAGAGTATCCCGTATGATACCATGATAAATTGCTCCAGTGAGCGTCGGTGGAAGAACATGATGCCCAATCAAGACATCACCAACAATTCCTGCCAAACATTCACAGAAAATCTGTATTGATGTCGTGATTGCAGAATTGCCTGCGTATTCTCGTCAGCCCACACATGTTGATTGTGAAAATTTACAATTTGATCACGTTGGAATGAAGCCTCATACGTCGCATGTCAACACAAGCACGGAAGTCAACATTGCCTTCCTTCAATTGGGCCAACTGGCGGTGAATCGAGGAAGTACAGTACATACTAACGAAACAATTGGGTATTTTGAAAATTGTCTGCACGAGTCATTCAATTTACATTTAAAGAGAAATACTAAAATGAGCTCTAACATGGAAATTATGCGTTTCCGGACACATGTCCAATTCAAATGTTCAAATGTTTGTAGATCTTATGGGACTTAACTACGGGGTCATCAGTCCCTAAGCTTACAAACTACTTATGAACTAGCTAAGACGAAGGACGGCACAAATATCCATGCCCGAGGGGAGGATTCGAACCCCCGACCGTAGTGGCCGTGCAGACCGTAACTGGAGCGCCTCAGTCCCCTCTGCCACCGCGGCCGGCACACAT
The DNA here is from genome assembly GCA_026315105.1 of Locusta migratoria. NCBI lineage: Eukaryota > Metazoa > Arthropoda > Insecta > Orthoptera > Acrididae > Locusta > Locusta migratoria. Next base: position 318,138,600 of record CM048745.1, read on the forward strand.
GTCCACATAACATATTTTCTTTCTTTGTGTGTGAAGAATGTTTCCTGAAAGTTTGGCCGTACCTTTTTGTAACACCCTGTATATAACAATTCTATGATGTTACAGAGTAACACAGTCGTTACTGTGTTTTTCTTCTTCTTTTTAATATTCGTAAAAGAAGTTTGAAGCTTTCTCCTGTCGGTAGAAAAGTAAGTGACGCAACTTTTTTGCGTCCCGCCAGTTGACAGTTGAACTTTTCATCGGACGCTGTAACCTGTGCCTCGTGCCTCGCCGGTACGCTCTCTTGGATAATGTAATGCAGGCCGTGCAGGCAGCCGACGGCACGCAGTTTTCGTACGGGTGCAAAAAGTCGATCGCGGCAGTGACAGGCCCTCCAGTTCGGCCCTTTCATTATGCATGAGAGTTCCGTGAAGCCGCCGTGCGCGCGCTGGAAGCGACGGCGGCGCTGGAGGTGTCTGCCGGACAGATCGGCCGCGCGCGCCTCAACGCGTCATGCGCGCCGCTGCACGCTAGCCGGGGGTCGCTCGAGGCGGATGGGCGTGCGCGTGACACTGCCACCTAAGTCACGCGCTACCTGCCCATATCACGTCGCACGTCCTAACGCCCGGTGAACTGCAACAACTCAGCGTGTCATACCCGCTCCGAGTCGTGGAAATGCCTGCTGGAATACTGATCGAAGCAGTCTCTATAGCCGGCCACAGTCGTGTAGTCTGAAGATGGTCATGTAAATGATCGAAACCGGTTACTTTTGAATTGGGTCGGATTGTTAATAACAAATTTCATGAGTGAATATATATATATATATATATATATATATATATATATATATATATATATATATATTGTGAAGCTACAATGAGTATCCATAGATCCCTAAATAAATGTCTGCAGGATGCTCTTGGGTGGACTCCAGCAATTATTCTGATTACAAGCTTTTGAGCAATGAATACTATTTTACCCAATGTTGAACTGCCCCAGAATACGATCCCATATGAAAGCAGTGAATGAAAATAGGCGTAGTAAGTTAATTTACTTAGATGTATATCACCAAATTTTGCAATGACTCTGATAGCGTAAGTAGCTGAACTCAAACGTTTCAGGAGATCTTCAATATGTTTCTTCCAATTCAGACCCTCGTCATTGCAAACACCTAAAAAGTTTGAATATTCTACCTTAGGTACAGATTTATGTTCAAAGTCTAAATTTATTAATGTTGTCATGCCATTTACTGTATGAAACTGTATATACTGGGTTTTATCAAAGTTTCCGACTTGTGTACACTTTCTGTCATGGTGACAGGTAATTAGATCACTCCTCAAATAAATTTGGCACTCTTTTCCACAGAATGGATGTGATGCAACATACTACCATCAGCTCCCACATCCTGTTAAGTTTTAATTTTACGTTTTCTGGATTTCTCTATGATGTTTCCTACCCATTTTAAGAGAAAATTTCCATTAAATGGCATTAGACAAATTTTTTATTGTTAATTTTGTGGTTATGAAGTTTCGAGGCACTCCGACTTACCTCTATCGACGCTTCTGTGAACTCCCCAGAATCCGAATAGACGCTGTTTTTCAACGAATGGGATTTCACCCACTAGGTTAACTTGTCTTTGAAGGTCCTGTATGTGTTTTGATTCACTTGGGTGGGGTTTGCGACCGAAAGTGAGATTTCATTCTGTTTCGCCTCAAATTTCCACTTTTTATATATACATGTGGCCTCTGTTCCGAAAGAACAGACGTCACTTCTGATCCTGCAGTTGTTATTATCTAATATTCATAGAATAAATGACATCAACTGCGATTGGGCAAAGCTGAAAATGTGTACCCAGCCGGGATTCGAACCCGGGTCTCCTGCTTTCTAGGCAGTTGCGCTGACCCCTACACCACTGGGGACACAGTGATCACCGCACCTGCAAGGACTACCTAGGCACGCCTTCCGTCAAATACAGTTTTACAGATCAATGACCATTAACATGCGGAACAGATACTGTAGGGGAACTTCCACTAACCTAACTGTCGTGCCCTTTTGTACAACTACCCTTATACGATAGCTTTTATGATATACCTAACATTTAGGGTTGCCTCTTACGCTATTTACGCCGTACCTCATATATTGCTCTAATAAAATCTAATAATGGCTCCATGGGCTTGAACAGTCACAAGCCGCATCAACCACTGCCAAAAATGTTAACTAGAAGTCTCCTTTTACTCTCCTCGAATAGTCCAGCGCCACCACTGCATCTCCTCTCACATAATTACAGGCCAATATAGTTCACATCAGTTTCCTGTAGAATTCTCAGTTCGAATATAGTAAATTTCCGTGAGGCGGAAAAGCATCTTTCTATGAATCAGCATGGGTTTAGGAAACATCGTTCATGTGAATCTCAGCTTCCCCTTTTCTCACATGACATCTTGCGAGCCATGGATGAAGGACAGTAGGCAGATTGTGTTTTTCTCGATTTCACGCGGTGCCACACTGCAGACTGTTAACGAAGATACGAGCTTATGGAATAGGTTCACAGATTTGTGACTGGGTGGAAGAATTCCTAGGTAATAGAACGCAGGACGTTGTTCTCGACGGCGAGTGTTCATCGGAGACGAGTGTATCTTCAGGCGTGCCCCAGGGGAGCGTGATAGGACCGCTGTTATTTTCTATCAATAAAAATGATCTGATGGACAGAGGAACTTGTTATTTCCAGCTGTTTGAATGGGTGGGTGTCGTCTTTGATTGTAATAGTATACAGTATGTACAGGTTGACATAGACGGAATTTCTAGTTTGTGTGAAGAATGGCAGCTAGCTCTAAATGTAGAAAAATGTATGGTGATACACATGAGTAGGAATAAACAATCCATTAATGTTCATACAGCATTAGTAGTGCGTTTCTTGGTACAGTAGCGTCGTTCAAATATCCAAGCGTAACATTACAGAGCGATATGAAATGGAACGAACATTTACGGACAGTTGCAAGGCAGAGAGCCGACTTCGGTTTACTGGGAGAATTTTGGGAAGATTTACTTCATCTGTAAAGGAGACTGCGTATAAAACCACGTCTTGACTATTGCTCAAGTTACGATTTTGTATGCGTCTTGAGCGTCATTTGACTCATAATTATATATTTATTGTCACAACTGGATTTCAGCTTCACGCCAGTCTCAAGTGTTGAAATTGTCAGACAGGTTTTCCTATCTCGTGGTCATGACAATAAAAGAAATAATCTTCACCACGACATAGGAAAACCTGTCTGACAACTTATATCGCTGGAGACTGGCCTGAGGCTGAAACCTGATTGTGCCAATAAGTATTATCAGTCAAATGGCGGTCAATCCTTCAAACAATATTGCTCAAGTGTTTGGGACCTGCAGAAGATCGGTTTAAAAGAAGACATAGAAGCAGTTCAGAGGGGAGCAGCTAGGTTCGTTACTGGTAGAGTTGATCAATGCGCTTGTGTCGTGTAAATGCTCCTGGAACTAAAATAGGGATCGCTGGAAGAAATTCGACGTTCTTTTCGAGAAATTCTATTGAGGAAATTTAGAGGGCCGTAATTTGAAGCTTAGTGTGGAACGATTTTCCTGTCGCCTACTTGCATTTCGCGTAAAGATCACAAAGACAAGATAAGAGAAATTAGGTCTCGTAAAGAGGCATGTAGACATTCTTTTTTACCTCCTATTTCGGAGTGGAATTGGAAAGGAAATGCCTAGTAGTGCTAAAGTCTACCCTCCGGGACGCTCTTTATGGTGGATTGCGGAGATATACACTCCTGGCCATTAAAATTGATACACGACGAAGATGATGAGAGACAGACGCAAAATTTAACCGACAGGAAGAAGATGCTGTCACATGCAAATGATTAGCTTTTCAGAGCATTCACAAAAGTTTGGCGCCAGTGGCGGCACCTACAGTGTGCTGACATGAGGAAAGTTTCCAGCCGATTTCTCATAGACAAACAGGAATTGACCGGCGTTGCCTGGTGAAACTTTGTTGTGATGCCTCGAGTAAGAAGGATAAATGCGTACCAGCACGTTTCCAACTTTGATAAAGGTCGAATTGTAGCCTATCGCGATTGCGGGTTATCGTACGCCACATTTCTGCTCGCGTTGGTCACGATCCAATGACTGTTAGCAGAATATAGAATCGGTGGGTTTAGGAGGGCGATACGGAAAGCCGTGCTGGATACCAACGGCCTCGTATCACTAGCAGTCGAGATGACAGGCATCTTACCGGCATGGCTTTAACACATCGTGCAGCCACGTCTCGATCCCTGAGTCAACAGATGGGGACGTTTGCAAGACAACAACCATCTGCACGAACAGTTCGACGACGTTTGCAACAGCATGGACTATCAGCTCGGAGACCATGTGTTACACTTGACGCTGCATCACAGACAGGAGCGCCTGCGATGGTGTACACAACGACAAAGCTAGGTGCACGAATGGCCAAATACGTATTTTTTTCCGGATGAATCCAAGTTCTGTTCACAGCATCATGATGGTCGCATCCGTGTTTGTCGACATCGCGGTGAACGCACATTGGAAGCGTGTATTCGTCATCGCTATACTGACGTATTCACCCGGCGTGATGGCAAGGGTGCTACTGGTTACACGTCTCGGTCACCTCTTGTTCGACGGCACTTTGAACAGTGGCCGTTACAGTTCAGATTTGTTACGACCCGTGACTCAACTCTTCAAACGATCCCTGCGAAACCGTACATTTCAGCAGGATAATGCACGACCGCATGTTGCAGGTCTTGTACGGGCCTTTCTGTATACCGAAAATGTTCGACTGCTTTCCTGGCTAGCACATTCTCCAGATCTCTCATCAATTGGAAACGTCTGGTCAATGGTGGCCGAACAACTGGCTCGTCACAATGCACTACTCTTGATGAACTGTGGTATCGTGTTGAAGCAGCATGGGCATCTGTACCTGTACACGCCATGCAAGCTCTGAGTCAATGCCCAGGCATATCAAGGCCGTTATTACGGCCGGAGATGGTTGGTCTGGGTACTTATTTGTCAGGATCTATGCATCCAAATTGCGTGAAAATGTAATCATATGTCAGTTCCAGGACAATAGGAAGGAAGGAAGCTTGGAGTTTTTCCCATCGACAGCGTGGTCATTAGAGACGGAGCTTACGCTCGGAAGGTTTGGGTAAGGATGTGGAAGGAAATCTGTCGTGTCCTTTCAAAGGAACCATCCTGGCATTTATCTAGGATGATTTGTGGAAATCACGAAAAACTTAAATCTGGATGCCTAGAGGTGGATTTGAACCACCATCCTTCCGAATGCGAGTCCAGTGTGTTACCACTGCGCCACCTCGCTCGGTCTAGTATAATATATTTTTCCAATGAACAGCAACGGACCCACGACACTCCCCTGTGGCACACCGGAAATCACTCTTACTTCGGACATTACGAAGCAGCAACATCTCTCACCTCCGATATAACGACATCCAGAGAACACAGAACAACGTCAAAGACTAGAGAAAGGAAGCTCATATTCACAGTACATCTTTCTTCTTGGTGTAGCAACTTTGATGGCCAGTAGTGTATGTAGATGTAGAGGTACTCTGCGGATCGGCAAGTAGATATTAGAGCTACTACATCGCGAACAATTTGTCATTTTGACAAATGATACTTCCGTCTCTTGGATTGTAATATCTCGCCGATGGGCGGCTGCTGCGTCTCTGGCTATGCGACCGCTCAGAGTGTCCCGCTGACCGCCAGTGTCAGAGGGATCAGGTGTCCGCCTCCTCGCTCAGCTACGTGCCCGGTCGCCGATGCAGCCGCCCCCGGCCTCGGCTGCCTGTCGAAGGAATCCTGCCGCGGGGCCGGCGGAGATATTGATGACAGGGGGCGGGGGCTGAGGGGCGCCGGAGCTGCAGTCGATGGCGCGTGTAGGTGGGGGGAGAGTGCAGCCGCTTGCTGCTGCCCGTCACGGCTCCCGCGGGGCCTCGCGTTCCCTCTGGATCTCGGCGCGCCACTGCAGTCGTTACGACGCCCCGTTTCTTCGTGGTAGGCGGAAATGGCCGCTTCTGAGAGCCAACCTCCGGCATCAGACGCTACCTACAGACTTGTCTTAAATTAACACTGAAAATCACAGGAAATAGTCTTTATTCACTGATTTACAGAAGGCTGTTGACACCGTACCTCACAAACGGTTTTCAATCAAATCGCGTGGTTACGGTATATCGCCCCAAATTTGTGACAAGATAGGGGATTTCCTCTCAGAGAGGACACAGTTCGTAGTAATCGATCATAAGGCATCGACTAAAACAGAGGTGATATCGGATGTCCCACAGGGTAGTGTTATTGGTCCTCTACTGGTCCTTATTTATTTAAAGGATTTAGGGGGGAAATCTAAGTAGCTCTCTTAGGTTGTTTGCAGATGACGCCTTCATTTACCGTCTAGTAAAATCATCTGAAGATCAAAACCTACTGCAGAACGATCTGAATAAGTTATCAGTATGGCGTAAAATTGGCAATTGACTCTAAACAATGAGAAGTGCGAAGTCGTCCACATCAGTACGAAAGGAAATCCGTTAAGCTTTGTTTACAAGATAAATCAATCAAAAGTGAAGGCCATAAACTCCACAAAATACCTAGGAATTACTATTACTTCAGACTTAAATTGGAAAGAACACGTACATAATATCGTGGGAAAGGCGAACCAGAGACTGCCTTTTATTGGCAGAACCCTTAAAACATGCATCAGAACTACAAAAGAAACTGCGTACAATACGCTTGTCCGTCCATTTTTGGAGTATTGCAGCCCAGTGTGGGATCCTTATCAGGTGGGTTTGACGGAGGAGTCCAAAGAAGGGCAGCTCGTTTCGTATTGTCACGATACAGGGGGGACAGCGTTACGGAAATGATACTGGATGTGGTATGGGAATCATTACAACAACGGCGCTTATCGCTGCGGCATTGGCTACTTGAGAAACTCCAATCGCTAACATTCTACTCCGAATGCGAAAATATATTGTTGACACCCACTTACTTTTGTGTCCCGGCCTAGTCGCCGCTTTTGTGTCTCGTTTCCGTCGTAGGTGTCGGTGGCCGAGTAGAATGACCGACACAGGAATAAAGGACGCACGCTTGTGCAGGTAGGAGGTGACCAGCCAGTGGGACAGCAGAAACTAGAAACACTAGAGTAAATTAGAACGAGATATATATTGCACAGAATTTATACAATACTTAACTTTTACATAGCTCAGTACTGCAGAAGGCTGATATATATTTGAGCTAGAGGCCTGCCTGGTGCCTGTCCGATAGCCAAGACTTCACTGGTGCCTATCTGATTCCGAAGTGTTAGCTGGTTCCTATCTCAGTCCCAAGTGAACGATGTCGTTCAGTGGTGGCCACGAGCGGAGTTGTAGCAGAGGGCGCTCGTGGCTGACGTCGTAAGAACGCCGCGCCGTGCGTGCATGCGGCGCGCGGCGAAAGTAGGTGGCGCACACTTTAGACTTGTGCGACACCACACTTACATAGGTAGAAATGATCATCAGAATAAAATACGAGAAATCAGAGCTCGAACAAAGAGATTCAGGTGTTCATTCTTCCTGCGCGCAATTCGAGAATGGAATGGGAGATAAAATAGTATAACGGTGGTTCGATGAACCCTCTGCCAGGCACTTAAATGTGATTTGCAGAGTATCCCATGTAGATGTAAATGTAGAATCCTGGCTTCGCACACATAGCAGACAATATACATTCCTGGAAAATAAGAACACTAAGAATTCGTCGATCCAGCAGAGAGAAATTTTGACACATTCATGAGGTTGTATACAGCACTCAACCTTACAGAGAGTACAATCACACGAGTATGGGAGATGTCGGCGCTGACACCGTTCATACAAGCTGCCATTGTCCCATGGAGACTATTGTAGAGATGCCGGATGTAGCCTTGCGGAATGGCCTACCATGCAGTTCCCAACTTGTGCGTCATTTGGGCTAGATTTCCTGCCAGTCGTGGAGAACTTACAATGGGGCACAGATACGGGGATCGTTCTGACAGGTTAGTTCATGTACACCTTGAACAGCATTGTGTGTTGTACGGGATACATGTAGACGTGCATTGTTATGTTAGAAAATCATATGACCTTGTTGGTGCATGAACATTGTCAAGAGGGATTGAATGACGGTTTTATTGTACCATGCACTTGCGACCTCCTTATCGGTACTCACGAATAAGAATTGGGCAATACATAACTCAGGGTAGTAAAAGGTTTATGGTTCCTTGTATCTGTACATAGGGGTGAGTTATGTATGTCAGATTATATATCCTAGCCAGCTACGCAAACTGTTTCAATAAGATCAATAATTAATCTGTAGTTTAGCAAGTCTATCAATCTACAGATGGTGACGCAAAAAATAAATTTAAACAAACATAAAGCTCTGAATAACCAAAAACTGGATTCTAAGATAATGTTTAGAAGAGATTTACTCACGAAGTAAATTTTATGTAAATGCAGTTGATTACTCTTTTTGGACATGAAAATGCGGAGGTGGTCCTGCTTTATACATCGGTAAATTAGTGAATATTTTCCTCAAATTTTTGTTCATGAGAGCCACAATTAGTATTACACGAACATGAGAGTAAAAGTTCCACGTTATCACTTGTAAATTAATGAAGTCCATCGAACATTGCAGTTCCAAATTAATCCGCGATTGATTACAGTTTTGTTATAAAACACAATTTTATATAATTACCTCACAGCTCGATGGGGCGATCTATAATTGTTTAATAATGAATTTGCATCCATGATCGCATTTTTCATTTATTAAGTTACCGTTTTCGGCGTGCTCGACGCCATCTTCAGACCTGTCGTAATTTACATAACTTCACGACATTTTTTATATACTAAAAGAGTACATCCAGGTTGAGGCACCACCAAACATAAAATTACTAGTCACAAATAAAATATATACATCCATCTTCTAATGGTTCTGAAGCGAGGTACTTCAAAGTCTTCAAAGAGGATTTTCTCGGAACGGCAGATGCGACACCAAATTTCTTGAAACGTGTTAACACTGAGGATGGAATCTGGTGTCTCAGGTACGACCATGAAACGAAACAGCAAAGCATGGAATGGTGTTCTCCGACATCACTTCGTCGGCAAAAGGTCAGAGCCGAAAAATCACGCATCAAAACGATTTTCATCATTTTTTTCAATAGTCAATGTACCTGAGGGAACAACGTTGAGCACTGCAGCGTACGCATGAAGTTCCTGGTTGTTTGTTCACAACAGCGTTCGCTTACACACATCACTTGTGTGAAAAAAGGGGGGGGGTGCAATTTCAACATCCAGAGCACTCCCCGGATCTCAATAATTTAGACATATTGCTTCGATTCAAACTCGATTTGAAAGGAAAGAGATCTGACGATATTCTTGACATCCAACGAAACGTGACGAAATTTTGGAACACCATCCCAAAGAAAGACTTCGTGCAAAGTTTCCACGACATGTATCGCATAGCTCAGCAGTGCATAGTTATGGGAGTGACTATTTCGAAGGACAATAAGGTAACGTTAGTTCATTGATACCACATGTGCTACTGTCAGTCGTTTCGCGCCACAGTCGCAAGATGGTGATGAAGGTTTGCTCCACTTGTGGAGAGTGTCTGCACATCTTCCGTGGCTGTTCGCATGCAGTTCAGCCTAGTCCAAATGGTCCGAGGTTCAACAAATCCATACGGTTTCTGGTGATGCAATTTGGTTTCGTGAGCGGTGGAGGGCATTTACTTGCCAGTTGGGTTTCCATTCATCGATGGCTTTGAATCCAGAGCGCCGATTGTACTGATGGAGTGGTGTCTTGAACTTAATATTTTTCGCTCCGTATGAAGAACGTCTTTCAGTACCTGTAGTTCGGGAATATGAACATTTTTCTGGTTTTCTCGTTATAGCGTACTTTTCCGTCTGATATCAGGAGGTGGAAGGCGACTTAAGGTGGGTAACCAGTACGTGGGTGTAGTTCGTATTGCCCAACTGATCACACGAGTCTGAGTTTCGTTTGGTGTCTACCTTTATTACATGTTGGCTATTAAGCAACACATGTGCACAGTACTCTGCTGTTGAGTACACCAGTCGGAGAGCTATTATTCTGTCCGCAGATGATCCTAACCTTGTACAAATGTTCAAATGTTTGTAGAATCTATGGGACTTAACTACGGGGTCATCAGTCCCTAAACTGACAAACTACTTATGAACTACTTAATACCAAGGAAGGCACAAATATCCATGCCCGAGGGAGAATTCGAATCCCCGACCGTAGTGGCCGTGCAGAGCGTGACAGGAGCGCCTCAGTCACCTCGGCCCTAACCTTGTACCACAGAGTTTATGTACAATAGTGTTTCTATTTCTGAATTCAGCAGATGTTAAGGTGCTCCATAAAGGAAAGTGATCTGTCCAACATGATCGCAAAGGATTTTGGATGATAGTTATGTTGAAGGTTGCCTTCCCAAAAATAAATGTCTAAATGCTTGTCTTAAATTGTTCTTTTGAATGTTGACTCTTTTTTTTCTATTTTTAAAAATGATAATAATTTTAACACGGACCGATTTGGTCCCTTTCATGTCTGTCTGTTCGTTCGCTACAAATTTTCCAATTGACTTTAGATCTTTATTGTTCGAACATTCTCTCGTTTTTGTAAAAAATTGTTTCCTGATTTTGTAATGTATACTTAGGCCAGGTTTCTGCCTTTTTGCAGTTTCTTAGGTTTTAATCTGCAGTTCATAAAATAAGTTACGGTCAGATGGTCTATATTTGCCATTGGATATGTCTTACAGTTTAAAACATTATTTCGAAAACCAAGTCTTATTATAAAATGAATCTGGTTCCTTCTGATGCCTCCTAATCTATTCCACGTGTACAGCCTCATCACATTATGAATAAATTATGTGTTTCTGATGATTAAATTTTCCTCAGCACAATATTCTACATGGCGACCTCCTCTTTCATTCCTTTTCCCCAGTCCTTAGTATCTTATTATTTTTCCATCTCTTCCTTTACCCACTAACGAGTTCCCGCCCCCATGATAGGTTTTCCTCTCCCTTATCCGTCACCGAGCGAGATGGCGCAATGCTAACACACTGGACTCGCATTCGAAAGGACGGTGGTTCAAATCCACCTGCGGCAATACAGGTTTAGATTTTTTCTTGAGTTCCCTAAGTCACTCCAGGAAAATTCCGGGATGGTTCTTTTCAAAGGGCAAGGCCGTTTTCCTACCCCATCCTTAGTCGAAACTCAGAGCCTTAACTCCGTCTCTAATGTCCAAGCTGTCGACGGGACGTTAAACCCTAAGCTTCCTTCCTTCCATGGCTTGGTCAGATGATTACCCTTATCCATCTGAATAACTTCTGTCATCTCATCATATATAGTTACAATCTCTTCATCATCACCAGAGCTAGTTCACAAATAAACTGCAGTATTGTGGCCGGAGTTCCGTTCGTGTCTATCTTTGCTACGATAATGCGGTCACTATGCTTTTCATAGTAAATTAACTGCAGTTCTTTTTCTTATTATTTATTAAATCTAGTTCTGTGTTTCCCAAAACTGATATTGTATTTGTAACTCTGTACTCACCTGACCAGAAATTCTATTCATCCTGCCATTACATGGCCAGATAAATCAATCACCTACACTGTTGCAACTACTGAAAAGGCTGCTGTCCTTCATATATATATATATAAAGCTCGATGATCTGCACCATCCACGAGGGTGGAAGAGGGGATGGCTTTGAAATCGTAAGTAGGAACCTCTATTTTTAATGGAGATTTGGATTCTCAGGTAAAAATGTGTAACAGTTAAATGAAATGCTTTTTTCGTTTCGTGATTGATGCCACCGTAAACGGCAGAAATTAAAGGGTTGTAAACTGTTAAACATCTTATTATCTCTAACAATATACACAAATACGCATCATATTAAAACCTCAAAATACAATGTCCAATATTTTTGATAATGCTGTAATGTAACACATCTCACAATCTATTGACGCACATACCTTGATCATTCTCTCAGTACATGGTCAGACTATTCGTTGTACTTCAATAATTCGGACCGTAAAATTTTTTCACGAAATTAACGATATGAGAGGGTTGAGGATCATTTCCTGGTATTATATCTGCTAATTTGTTCTCGGATAGGACAATTTCTTCGACAGTATTGTCGAACTGTTTGCTGAAACAGGATTATATCTAGAGAAAGAGTCCGCTGGCTATTTATTCGATATATTATCATTTTTCAATAATTTTCAACTCATTCAAATGTTCGTTAAGCTTACGGGACTTAACTACGTGGTCATCAGTCCCTAAACTTACAAACTACCTATGAACTACCTACAACTAAGGACGGCACAAATATCCATGCCCGAGGGGGGATTCGAAGCCCCGACTGTAGTGGCCGTGCAGACCGTGACTGAAGCGCCTCATTCTCCTCGGCCACCGCGGCCGGCTTTCAACTCATTACAGCCGATTACAGCGGCAGTATACCACGAAACCAAACAAACCTTTGTACGAACATAGGCTTTCGCGGTCATTATTGTTAACGTTGAAATTCTTCTGAGCCATTTGCTGCGTCATAATAATAAGATCTTTCCAATCTTTCCAAAATTTTATTATCATGATGCGGCAAACAGCTCAGAAGAATTTTAAAGTTAACAATAATGACCGCGAAAGCCAGTGTTCGTACAAACGTTTCTTTTGTTTCGTGGTAGACTGGCGCTGTAATCGGCTGTAATGAGTTGAAAATTATTGAAAATGATAATAAAAAAAATTACAAATTCTTCCAGGAGAGTCCAAATCTGTAGTAAAATTAGGGGTTCATGGAATGTATGACTAACTGCGAATGGCTAAACACGAAAATGTGTACCCAGCCTGAATTCGAACCCAGGTCTCCTGCTTTATAAGTAATTGCGCTCACCCCGACACCCCTACACCATTACGGGGACAGCGATCACCACACCTGAAGTGGATTACTAAAGTACGCGTCCCGTTAAATACAAATTGTCAACTTTACGCTGCCCTCTATTACTCAAACTCGTAGTTTGTAGGGGTCACACCAACTGCCTAGAAAGCAGGAGACCCGGGTTCGAATACCGGTTAAGTACACTTTTTCGGCTTTACCCATTCGCAGTTCATGTCGTACATTCCGTGAATTGAGTAGATAGTAACTGCAGATCAAAGGTGACGTCTGTACTATCGGATATATCCGGATATATAGCGAGGTTTACGGACAAACTTCTTTGAATGATTCAGTGGTTAGAAGATGGGTAAGACTGTTCAATGAAGGACGTGATCACGTGCACGATGAAGAACGTAATGGACGCCCACCTGTGGTTACTGATGAAATGCTTCACACAATTGAAGGGAAGATTAAGAGCAACCGTAAGTTTACACTTAGTGCCCTTGCTATGGAAGTTCCGCAAATCTCATGATCAAGAGCTGAAAGAACATATTACCGCATGCTTCAATACACAGGCGGCAACCATCTATGAAGAAGGCATACAAAAACTTGTTGCACGCTGTGACAAGTAACCACAAAATTTCGGAAGCTATGTAGCAAAGTAGTTGAAGAGTTGTAGGTTTTTGTACAACAATACTTTTTCGGTATATGAACACGTTTGTTTTATATAACTAACCAAACGGAACTTTGTGGACATACCTCATATTACATGATCAGATGTGTGTAACTTCTTGGCTATAGTATCTAACCAAATTATGCAATCTATGCATGGCACTTTCCTGATAGGACATCACACTAAAGAAGACATTTTGGAGTGGAGAATGAATTCTTGTTTTTTACAAAAAATTCTCTGTTTTCGGCATAGAATCAAATCAGTAAGAAAAATATGCCATACCACTTTAAAAAATCGACTTCCGCTCTGAATGGGCCACTTCCGGTGGGAATCGGCACCAACCGATCCAACGTCGTACACTTAAGTACCAGGAGGTGTTGCATTTTACATTTATCAACGCTCCACCTGTGTGCATCTAGAGAAAATATGTTGAAGTGGAGAACGTTTCGTAAATGATTGACTGGCGGGCATTTTAGACTAGGTGTGGATTGCGGCTCCGTATTTCCGAGCTACATGCGGCAAAACCACGGATTACAGCAGTAACTCACCTAAAGGCAATCTCGCGAGGCGGAATACACGAGCACTAATTGGTACATTTGAGTAACATTACCTCAGACGAGCGGTGTATTGCGGTAGACTTGCCACTAATGACTCACTACCGCACCAAAGCCTTAGGAACGGATGCGGCGCCCTGCGTGGGAGTCTCAAAGCGTTTGAGGCCTGCAAATTACAAGACGTTAACGACGTAATCGATTAGCAGCATCTCCAGCAAACTTTCTGTCCAACTTGCTGGACTGACTTGGCTACTCCAGTTTAACTGCAGGCGATATTTCTCCCTACTTCCTCCTCACTGTTCTTGCAGTTCCCGCGTAAGTTTTTAGTGCGCTTCCGTGATGTCCGAACGTAAATCATTTGCACTGAAAGGTGTCACCTTCTCTTAGCCAGCGCGGCACTAAAGCTAAGCGAAGCGAAACATCTCAAGCACCTGAACTACCTCTACAGCGATGACTTAAAAGCGTCCTTCCTAAATACGCGGCCCGAAAAAGAAAAATCCGGTCACAGTGGCCGAGCGGTCTCCGGCGCGCCAGTTACTGTCTACACGGCCGCTACGGTTGGGAGTTCGAATCCCCCTAGGGCATGATGTTGAATTACAGATGTTGGAAAAAATCTGTACTGAACTTAAGAACCAAGTACAATTGATTGTCTGGCCATCCTCTACCTTTATATAGTTTTTATTTTGTTTCTTCTGAGTTGTTCCCTCTCCTTCAAGAAGGCAAATGATCAATAGTTTGGATACCTGTGTTGCGTGTGCATGTTCCATCTTCAGTTATTCTGAATCGTTGATGACACGTTTTCAGTTCCCCATGACCTCTTTAACATTGCTGTAATATTCGGAGATGTTGGAAGTTAAATCATTAAACGTTGTCGAATCGAAGGTAAATCCGGTTTAGTTCTTCGCCGTTTTACGTTTTTTGTTCAAAATATTGAAATGTTTGTAATTCTATGGGGCCTAAGTACTTTTGTCATAATCTCTACACTTATAAAGTACTTGAACTAATTGAAACTAACGTAAAGACAACACACGTATCCATGCCCGAGGGAGGATTTGAATTTCCGACGTGGGAGACCGCGTGATTCGTAACGTGGCGCTCCAGACCGCTCCGATACACCCGCGTAGTGACTTTTTTTGTCACTCATCCTCCCACTTGTTATTAAACTCCTCGAAGTTTTCTCTTCAACGCTCCTGTAGGTATTTGACGAAACTGGTTATTTTCACGATCGGGCTGCTCTTTTAGCCAGACTGTCAGCTAGTTTTTTTTTTTTTTTTTTTTCGAATACCTCTATGAGCTTTAAACTATCTGAAATGTACCTGCCAGTTGTTTGTAAGCAATGTTCTGATTACACGTCGTATTTCTTCGATCAAGAGGTTGTTGTTCTTCGGATTTCGTAACTAATCCAAACTCATCCTGCAATCGGTGTGAATTACTGCAGCTGCATCAGTATTCGAGAGATTGGGCATCAAAAATGGAAAACTGTTGCGCCTGATTGTTTGAGCATTCATTAGACACTTTAAGTTATATTTGGCGAGTAAGCTTCTTATTAACAAATATTGATACTCCCGAACCCACACCATCATCTGGTTTCCTTCCGCCTTTGGTAGAATTTGTTTACGTCCTTCTCAGTTATGCTCGTAACGTTTGTGAGGTGTGCCCAGCTTCGATACTATAGGGAGATGTTGATTGTTTAATGTATTCAATTTTGACCATGTTATAATAAAGGGTCATTCAAAATGAAAGAATTCTAAAAGATAGACTCTTTTATTCATTGTGTGGTATGATTCCGAAGTCCTACCGCTTGTTATTTATTGTTATCACATTTACTGCACTCTTCGGATCTCAAGGGTCCTTTTCTGCCTATAATCAAATGTTCAAATGTTTGTAGAGCTTATAGGACTTACCTATGGAGTCATCAGTCCCTAAACTCCCTCGGGCGTGGATATTTGTGCCGTCCTTAGGATAGCTAGTTCATAAGTAGTTTGTAAGTTTAGGGACTGATGACCCCGTAGTTAAGTCTCATAAGCTTAACAAATATTTGAACATTTTATCTTGCCTAAAAGTTTTTTTCTCATATTTATTCCGTTTATCATGAAGTACTCGTGTTCTAGACTATCTGGGGGCTCTCAGCATAATTATGTTCTGCATGACTTAGAAATTTTGGAGGTTTATTTTGCAAATGGTGCCCCATGATGGGCAGTCGTATAGTATGGTTGGTACTATACTTGGTTTGTGAATTGTCCTGGTACTAGTGTTCATTTTTTTGCTACTTTAAAATAGATAGAGTCCATGGATTCCCACAATGCGACATATTTTCTCATTTATGTGGTAGTTATGTAATAATTTCTTGTCTAATGGCTCCCCTAGATACTTTGTTGTGCCTGTACAACTGATTTCCTGATTACTGAGTTCCCTACCTACAGATATTTACATAGCTTTCTCGTAAAGGTTATCTTACATCGAAAAAAGCGGTCAAATAAGATTATAAATGTATATAAGAAAGAATACAGATTTTTCCTAGGCTAATTTGTTTGTTATTTTCATTCCAAGAACGTATTCGCTCCCATACATTAATTAATTACAATGATATCCAATAATTTCAGCTTTCCGAACAGTGCAATAGAAAGCACATTCTATATCATGTAGAATGTTACCATTGAAATATCATTCTAAAAGGATCCCTCTTCATTCATTTTTTCCAATATTCTCTCCGGGTTTCATAAGAAGCTGAAGGCAGATTGGTGTGGAAAGAAATACATTTCTGATCAATAGTCACATGTTCCGCTAACTACAGACGGAAAATTAATACAAGTTAACTAGTATTTAAAATTGTATGATTTTACCACATTTCATGCAAGCTTCTTAATATTGACATTGTTTAAATAACTTGCTGTAAGGGTGCTAATGTAATTCACAGAAAACACGACGCACAGAACATTATCTATTTATTTAAAAAAATCCATTGTTTCCAGTACAGCTTAGCCTAGAAAGTTTCATTTCTGTTGGCCTCTTCAATGGACTCTTTGAAAACATCACTAGGACAATGTTGTCAAAATCTTCTGCAAACTTACGTTTTACTTCGTCTGGAAATATCTTGCTGTGTTATAACTGAAAGCAATTCCCATATTATGTGTTTTAAACCTATCGATTCCTATGAAGAAACGTTCTATAGTTACCATTATTGTTAATGCCATTACAGTTTTATATCTGTTATTAATGAATCCAACAGTTATTTCCAATTGCTAAATACGCTTTAGAATGGTATATATGCCCTAATTTTCTCCCTTCCCTTTCTTCGTTCATTAGCTCCTCAGTCTCTCTTTCGTTGTACCCCTTCTCTCTTTCCTTCTTCTTCCCTCTCTGTCTTCATTTTCTTACTCCCTCCGTCAGTTCTCACTTACTTCTCTCTTTCTATCCGACAACTAGCATTTTTATTACAAAAAATTAAGATACCGTAGGACTATTGTTATCATGAGCTGGTAAGATACAAATACAACTTCCCTTTTATTTCTAAAATGTGACTTCGGTAAAAAATAAATAAATAAAACGCACATATTTACAACAGAGCAAGCGCAAATTTTTCTTTCTCGTCGTCATTTTTAACAGAAAAACTATATTTTGCTAAGAAAACGTATACCTTTATGTCCACCTGAGATTCTTGTAAGCACGTGAAGTAAATTTGTGAATGACTTCTATAGATATGTGCCGACAACGTTCTCCTTTATATATTACACGTTTATTTATGTCAGTTGCTCATCCATTATGTACATAAATACGCGCATATTCCAATAAAACGTAGTACAAAAATTTCAAAGCAATCGATGAAGTACGATCAGCGATTTAAGACTTTGAACGAGCCAACACTTGTTTTTGTATTAATGAAGTTTTTACGCCTACCTCTTGTAAAATTACCGGGCAGTAACTGGAATGAACTTTAAGTTCCCGCGCTACGCTACGTTGTTATATTTCCAGTTTTGAAAGATGATAGTGGCGTTCATAACCATGTCGTGCAATGTCTGAATGAAGGATATTTATCTTTTACTTAGTCCTCCAAATGTGTATCTAGAGACAACTTATTTGAAACAGAAATTTACCAGCGAATAAATTCCTTGAAAATCACAGGAAATGACTGAAGGGCTCATTGCGATAATCTCGGCCACTGAGTGTGTAACAGTTTGTGGGCGTTGAAGGTGCACCTGAACGTGAAAATTAACTGGTGCGTAAATTCATATGCACAAGTTATCTGGTTATTCACTGACTGCGCTCCTTTATTCCTTACCGCTCCTCTACGTCGAGGGAAAACTATATCGTGTCGGCGAACTTAATTCGTGTTCCCTGTTCACCAACCGTTACAGCTAAAACAGCAAACGCCACAAGTTACAGTCGGTTGCCTCGTATAACAAGGCATGCTCAAGCAGAGAGGGAGAAACTAGTGCAGTTTGTGTATAAAGAAGTGATTTGACGACTACACTGGAAACGAGGATTAACGTGCAACGGTGATACGTGTTTCAGAACAGTTACGATAACTGGGTTCTAGTTCACTGAAATGGAAAGACACATGAAGCGACTATTTGAACAAGTAAGAGAAGGGAAAATAAAATCTAGCGAAAAAATACTGATGAATAACAAGCTTTATTACTTTAATTATTCATGGCAGTAAGTCAAGTACACGAGGTGAAAGGTCAGATGGTGTTCTTCCAGTTGCGCATCTGTTTATTTTAAACTAGCTGAACCCCTGCTGCTTCGCATGCGTAGGCTGGTTGGTCTGTACCAGCTCTTTCTTTTTAATCCTGATGAAGAATCCATATCTTAAGTTTCGTAGTTATAGCTAGAAATGTGAGTTAACAGCAACATATTTTTGAAAATCAATTTTTTGCGTCTCCTATTTTACCCCCTTATTTGCCGAATTTTAAAAAATGCCGAAACCCGTGTCTTTTAAGTTCTAACCCTGAATTAAAATCCGAAATTTTGTAGTTCTAGCTTCAAAATTGCCTAAATAGTTAGGTATTTTCAAAAAACGTTTCATCCCCTATTTCACCCCCTTACGGACGGAATATCAAAAAGTTGCTTCTTAAATGACGCCTACATAGTAAGATCAACACCCTCCACTAATTTCAAGTTTCTATCTTCAATGGTTTGGGCTGCGCGATGATGAGTCAGTCAGTCAGTCAGTCAGTCGGGACACTTCCTTTTTATATATAGAGATAGACCTAACCACGACGTTTATAGAATACAAGATTCTGACGTCCCACACAGTAAATAACACAAAACGCTGTTTCACAGTCAAAAAGTGACAGATGACCTGTTTTGCGTGTACGTGATAAGTAATTTTAAGTTTTGCTGCTCTAATGCAGAGGAAGATTTGCGTTGAAACGCCTTTTAGAGACAAGGCCTTTTTATTGTTGACATTAAATCATCAAAATACAGTTATTAAACTGGCACGATGTTCACCTCTAAAACCAATCGAGGGAAGTATGACTATTAAGGCGATGCCGTCAAGCATCATATATTCCCCCCACATATATTCACCACTGACCAAGAGAATTGGTAGTATTTTGGGAGTATTAAAAAACGGGATAGGGAAAGGTTGAAGACATTCCCCTTACCGTTCAATCTTTACGTCCAAGAATCACTGATGGAAATGAAATACTGGAAATGTTCAGAAATGTTACCAAAATTCATGGAGGAAGGAAACGTGTAATAAGATGCCCTGTCGACATAGTAATTCTCGGCGTTGGCCGTCACAACTTCCCGCTTTTGCATTTTCCGTCTATATCTGTATGAATAACAGTTTTGACCAATCCTCATAAATCTTTCACGCTGCGTAGTATTTCTTTTCTTCTTTTTCTCGAGTCTTTGTTCGTGGAAATAAATGAATCGGACGCGTGCCTTCATAATACTGGTGCTTTAAATAAAATAATTGAAATAAATAATTATGGTTGGGATCGGAAACTTGAACTAGCGTATGTGAGGTTTGTAAGGTATGTGTGCTAATGCAACAGTACCTGTCTTGATTAGAACAACACTGAATGAAAAACTTATCTCAGTATATGAACATCAAGTGAGAGCAATATTATAATTAATCAGCCTTGCATCGATTGATAGCAATGTTAATGCGTTAAGCAATGAATGACAAGTCCGCTTGTAACTCAAGTCCCGATTCGTTAATCAGAGAGACAAATTATTCATTAATTAAATTAAATATTGATCAATGTTTAACAAATTTGGTGCACAAAATTAAATGTTATTATGGCTGGAGTGATAGACAATCTCGAACAGTGATTGATAGTAGCGGAATGACGTAATAGTATGACACAATAAAAACACTTAAGTTGACAATTACGTGTCTATTAATTAATTAAAGATTAAAGTTTAGATTACTACTACACAGATTGAGCATGAAATCTATTTGTAGAATGATAAACTATAGCAGTAGCTGATACCAATAAAAGGAACTTGTAGCCTACAAGCTATCATAGAAACATCTAAGTCGATAAACATGTACAATCTATTCTAGTGTGGAAACGTCTAAGTCGATAATTGTGTAATTGTTCAAAACTGTTTGTAAATCTATCGGACCAAACTACGTGGTCATCAGTCCTAGATAAACTAACCTAAGGACAAACACACACACACATGCCCCAGGGAGGACTCGAACCTCCACGGCGAGCAACCGCGCGCTCCGCAGCGAGACGCCCTAGACCGCTCTGCTATTCCACCGCGGCTTGTGTAATTGTCTACTTATATACAGTACAGATCAAAGTTTAGTTTATTAAATGCCAAAACTAAGTATGGATTCGTTGCGAGCTTAACAACAATTATCGTGTGTACCGACACCTTCTGATCTAACTTCCTTAACAAACCAATTATTGTGTTGTCAGTAACTGGTGTAATTAATATCTGTATGAAAAGGCACGTTAAAAATAGACAGGTAATACCGGTAATTACCTGATAAGCAAGATGGTTACGATTTCTACAATTGAATAAGAATGACATAACAAAAGTGGACAATAAGGAAGTGATGTAATTAATTTGGTATGTCAAGTTCTTTCCACGATTGGGAATAAATATTGGTAGCTACCTGATAAACTAGTTGCTTACGATTCTCGTATCAAAAACCACTCATCTCTTATCGGGAAACATCAGCCAAAGAAGCAGCTTCTTGCAGCACATTAGTGATAAAATATAAATAAAATTGAAACTTGTGTCTATCCTACCGTTTAAAAGTTGCAGCCTAAAATAACTTGGGAATAATATCTTTCAGTTTAAACAAAAAGGGGAATATAAAGCTGACTTGAATTAAAACAGAGATGTAAGGAATGATGTTGATTATTATTATCGTTACCTTACCAACATGATCATTACAAAAAAAATACAAAAATCAAAATCAGAATTATTAAGAATCCTAACGGCTTACAACAATACTCTCGCAGGCTATACCTCTTCACCAGCACCTAACTTCGTCCGTCCCACTCACCCACTTCTCTCTGGTTCTCCTCTCGCTAATCTCTCAATGCTACAAAAATAAAGCCTTTGATCTGAGGGTGACAGTGACAAAACAATGCTGCCACCCTTCAAGCTTCTTCTGTAAATAATTAGGATTAGTGTTAAAAAAAGTAGGTGTAATCTTACATATATCGTCCAGTTCCGACTTACACTTCAATTATGCCTGGATTGTGACTCAGTTGTGCCTCAATACTGTACCGCATTGGCATGTATTTGTCAGACTGGCAAGAAAAGGGCTATTTGCATCGAAAAACGGACGAAAAATGAAAAAAATTGACTTCGTATTTTTTAATAATAATTTCTACATGTGCCAAATAATGTAAAATAAAACAAATGTCATGAATTTATCCCTTTACTACCTTTAGAGGTAAAATTCGGTGAAGTTTGCGTTATTTCCCGAAGGCAATAATTTGTGTGTTGTGTTACTATAAAACCTAAAACCGGATTTCAGTCACCTACGGTTAATTTGGTAGCTGAATAAAGTTTATGTTGGTATTTAACAATGAATTTCAGTGTTGTAATAATTTCTTTCTTCATTTATTAAAATAAATGCATTTTTCATAGGAACTAAACTAACATAAGCTTGAACTACTTTTTATTACATCTTGATTTCCGTTTTAAGTGTTATGGAGTCGCGGATCATTAACACGGCATACGAAACAGAGGATACCTTGCTCCGGGTGCGGTGTTTCTCAGCTTCTGAGACTTTCTTAATACAAATCACAGGTCTAAGAAAATTGAAACTTATTTTATATTAAAACTACATAGCGTAATTATTTGTTTATCATAGTAAATACACCGTGTTAACAATGAAGAAACGAAAAGCCAGAAACCTGATTTCAGAAACGAATAGATAGCTATAATAACAAGCTGCAGTCAGTAATTTTGAGAAATTACACATATTGACTCTACAGTAGGATAATTCGACTCTGCCTTTTGCCTGCAGTGCACAACACTCATTATGGAACAAATGTTTCATTCAAAATTAGTCTGAAATTACGATATGTTCCTGTCCTAAAAATAAATAAAAAATGCATCCTCTAATGTATGGTACTGTAATTTTGTTTCTTATAAAATGCTGTATCAACAAAAGCGAATTAAATTTGATTCATTTGAAATCGCATAAATAGTTGTTTTGCGGTTTGGGGAGGGGTTCGCCAGAATATTTTTGCTTGAAAGGTGGTCCAGATGGAAAAAAGATGAAGACCCCTGCACTAGGAAGACGCTTCTCCGTTAAAGTTTGATGGAGCCGATGCCTGTGAGTTTACTATAGTAACTCGGGCGTACAATTTTTGGTTGTCGGGACTGCATTCGTGTTGTCCTGATTAGAAAATTTGTTGTCCATAGTTCAAAACATTAATTAATTTAGCCGCGGTAGAGTAGCCGAGCGGTCAAAAGCATCTCGCTGCGGAGTGCGCGGTTGCTCGCCGTGGAGGTTCGCGTCCTCCCTGGGGCATGGGTGTGTGTGTTTGTCCTTAGGTTAGTTTACCTAGGTTTAAGTAGTTTGTAAGCTACGGACTGATGACCACGCAGTTTGGTCCGATAGATTTACAAACATTTGAATTTAATTAAATTATTCCCAATCCCCAGGTTGTGACCAAGGTTTTCAGGAGCTTTTCCTTGGTTGTAAGGCGCATGCCGGAATTGGTAAACCACTCCCTCTTATTCCCGATTAAAGTTCCCCTTCGCCCCATTGCCTAATAAGTGGCTCATTATGGGCCGGATCCCAAACAGTGCGTTCCTCTCTTCGGAGTGGATAATGAAAGGATTGAGTGGCCATTTTTAATACAACACGGCGTAGCTCAAACGGCTAATTTGGCGCGCCTTCTGGATACGTTTTATTTTTTACAGCTCTTTGTCCAAGATATCAAAAAACTGTTCACCAATAAAATTTTTAAATCAAATGCTGAAAATTATAGCATACATTACGTTCCATACAAAATGCATTTTATAGAGAAAATATGACAGCACCTGAAACATAAATTATAAATTTCGTTGTTGAGGTCTTCAGTCCGGAGACTGATTTAATAGAGCTATCCACCCTACTCTACGCTGAGCAAGCCTTTCATTGCATCATAAGAATGGCAACCGAAATGCTATCTATCCATCCAACCTTAAGCATTCTATCATCTATCCTCTTCCTATTTATCGTCCATGTTACATTGCGGGACAAGGGAACACTCCACACAAATGCGTTGAGAAAAACTTCCTTACACATAAATTAATATCTGATGTTCGTAAATTTCTCTTTTCAAAAACACTTTTCTTCCCTTTGCCGTTCTGCATTTTATATCATATGTACTGCAACCGTCGTATGTTATTTTACGGCCCAAGCAACAATACTCACCTATCATCTTCATTGTTTCGTAACTTAATCTAATTCCTTCAGTGTCGCCTTATTTTGTTAGTCTGCCTTCCATTACCCTTGTTTTGGTCTTGTTAATGTTCATCTTATACGCTCTCCTCAACACACTCTCCATTCCATTCACTTGCCTTCCCTGGACCTTTGATTTCTCTGACAGAATTACAGTTTCGTCAGCAAAACGTAATGTTTTTATTTTTCGCCTTAACTTTATCCGTTCTCCATATTTTCCCATGTTGCTTCACAGCTCGTTCGATGAACAAATTGAATAACATTGGATCAAGGCTACAACACTGTCTTACACCCTTCCCAACCAACGATTCCCTTTAATGCCCTTCGATTCTAAAAACTGCAGTCATCTAAAATTTTAAAATTTTAAAAATACATTAGTCTATACAATAGTGCCTCCATTTTGTAATTTGCGGCTCTTTTCTGGTGATGGTGTGGTGTATAGGAGGGTGTCGTCTTTAACTGACTGTAATAGCATACAGGATGACTTAGATAAAATTTCTAGTTGGTGCGAAGAATGGCAGCTAGCTCTCAGTGTAGAAAAATGTAAGGTGCTGCCGGCCGCGGTGGCCGAGGAGACTGAGGCGCTTCAGTCACGGTCTGCACGGCCACTACGGTCGGGGGTTCGAATCCCCCCTCGGGCATGGATATTTGTGCCGTCCTAGTTCGTAAGTAGTTCATAAGTAGTTTGTAAGTTTAGGGACTGATGACCCCGTAGTTAAGTCCCATAAGCTTAACAAACATTTGAAAATTTTTTTGTAAGGTGGTGCGTATGAGTAGGAAAAACAACCCCATAATGTTCGAATACAGCATTAGTAATCAGCTTCTTGATGCAGTCGCGTCGTTCAAATATCTAGGAGTAACATTGCAGTGCGATATGAAATGGAACGAACGTGTAAGGACAGTTGTGAGTAAGGCGGACAGCCCACTTCGGTTTATTGGGAGAATTTTGGGAAGATGTACTTCATCTGTAAAGGAGACCGCGTATAAAACGCTTATACGACCACGCCTTCAGTATTGCTCAAGTATTTGGGACCCGCATGAGATCATTTTAAAGGAAGACATAGAAGCAGTTCAGAGGCGAGTAGCTAGGTGTGTTACTGGTAGGTTCAACCAATGCGCAAGAGACACGAAAATGCTCCTGAAATTCAAATGGTATCGCTGGAGGAAAGACTACGTTCTTATGAATTTTTGAAATTTAGAGGGCCGGAATATGAATCTGAGTATAGTACGATCTTGTTGCCACCTACTTACATTTCGCGTAGTGATCACAATGACAATATAAGAGAAATTAGGGCTCGTACGGAAACATATAGGCATTCTTTTCTTCCTCGCTCTATTTGGGAATGGAATAGGAAAGGAAATACCTAGTAGTCGTACAGTGTACCCTCCGCCACGCACCCTACCGTGGATTGCGGAGTATGTATGTAGAAGTAATTTATTTCAAAATTTTACTTTGCATATTTTGCTAGCTATTGGTGTCGTAAGCTCGTAATTTCATGAAATTACGTTACTGTCGCTATTAAAAAAAAACAGCTGCTAGCATTTGCGCATCACAACTGCGAATTTGTTAAAGCTACACTTTCTATGAGAGGAAAATAAAACTCTACAAATAAATGCACGGTTTCCAGTTATCCGCTTTTGAAATGGAATAGCCCCTGAAGCTAGTCGAGAGAGGACGTGTAGTAAAGGTATATTACACGAAGCGTATTTGGTCGCCAGTCGCTGGCGTCTGTTGTCGCTCAGCGCCTAGGCGAATAGCGAATGAATACGCTGATGCAATGATACGCAGCGGATTCCGAAGCTAGCGTCTTCGTAAAAACAACTGAAACGCGACGTAGCATATGAGACAACAAAATATGAAGTGGAATTGGAACGCAATTTCTGGAAATGTATCGAAGTTTTCCAGTATTATAGGACATTAAAAGTGATTATTTAAATACTAAACTTAAAGACACTCAATTTAACCAACTGTTTGGCGAATGACGAATTGAACACTAAAGGTCTCGTGGGGAATATAGATACCAAAAACGTGAAAACAAAAATCAAAACAATAAAGTATCTTCTTTATATTTCTGTAGACAGAAGGATCTCCACACAATAATTCTCTCAAAAGATGTGGAGAAGCACTATACTTATCCCTCCTCCCACTCCACCTTCCTTATCCATTTTCTTTTATTTTTTCCTACTTTTCTGTTTTAGTTTTGGTAGATTGTTGTTTTAAGACTTTTGCGAGAAACACAATGCCAGCATTTATTACTTCCTTCGACATTTTGACACGACTGGTGGCTACTATACAGGGTTTCCCAGCTATCTTGTCCACCCAAAATATCTCTGCAACAATAACAGCTATTGGAAAACGACTTCCACCGCTATCAATGTACTGCTGGGGCCCATGAATGTACATATTTGGAAACATTCTAAAACGAAAGCAAATGTGTTTTTTAACACAAACTTACGTGTTTTTTTAAATGGACACCCAAAATTTTTTCTTCGGAAATCCATAGCATGAGAAATCACATACATAATGACGTTAATTGCATCGCTATATTCCAATTACATCCCGAGATATTGCGACGCGAAGTTGACGCGCACGTCCTGAGACTCAGGCGAGAACCCAATGCTGCTCAAGACGTGCGCTAGCCGCGCGTTTCGCGTATTTCAAGCGTCAAGTTTGCGTCGCAATATCTCGGGATATAATTGAAATATTGCGCTGCAATCAACGCCATTGTTTATATGATTTGCCATGCTATGGATTGCTGAAAAAAAATATAGGGTGTCAATTAAAAAAAAACAAAAAAAAACAAAAAAAAACAAAAAACGCGTAAGTTTGTGTTATAAAACACAATTACTTTCGTTTTAGAATGTTACCAAATATGTACATTCATAGGCCCCAGCCGTGCATTGATACCGGTGAAAGTCGTTTTGCAATAGCTGTTATTGTTGCAGAGATATTTTGGGTCTACAAGATAGCTGGGACACCCTGTATATGACACGGGGCGACCAACATCAAAAACGCCAGCGACCAGCGTCTAAAGTAGCCCACCCTTCAACTTTAGACGCTCGCGTTTCGGAGCAGCGACTTTGTTCGCTGTCCTTGTTTACACGGAGCGAATTTAGCAGCTGCGTCCAAATTCGCTAGGGACTAGCGACCAAATACGCTCCGTGCAGTATACCTTTTATTGCTGAAACTGCAGGGGACCGCGTGGCACCGCGCCGCGGTCGAGGTGAACGGTGACCGCGGAGTGTGGGGCGTCGCTGGGGCGTTCGTGCTTGTTTGCGCTCGCACGGGCACAAGTTGTTTATCCACGCCGGATTTAACCCGCTGACTCCCGATAAAATACGGCGGCCCCCTCAAAAATAGGCGCCTCTATAATTACGGGGAAACTTAGCCGCTGCGTGAATCACCGCGCTCGCCCGGACACCGCGGAAACCGTTCGTCTGCGGCCGGGCCGACCCGCAGGCTAATACGTTTATCGCTGGCGTCGATGTGTATTGGCACTGCCGCGCCTCCGTAAACTGCCCGGGCACGACCGCGGCTAAAAGCCTCCGCCGCGCCGTCGGGGATTAAAATATCGGCAGCGTGCCGATGCGAAGCAGATGTGGACACTTGTTCGCGCAATAGATAACCGAGGTCTTTATTCGTCCGGGATGCGGCCGTTAATTAACAACTCAGCGGATGAGAACGGCTATTTCAAATTACGCTCGGAATAAAGTCCAGCGGCAATTTTTTTCTGTGGGAGAGAGAGGAAAGGAGATCAGTGGCAATGCCATTTATTTAGATCGTTGGACTGTGTACCGACTGTCTTATCCGTTGGAGCTATAATTAAAAATGTGACGTTCTCTTCGTGATAGTATGCTTGATTCCAAGGAGGTTACAGTACAGGGAGACGCCCTCATGCTGAAAATGTGAAGCCTACAAATTTACACCCTGGAAGTGATGAAAATAGAAATGTAGGTCGAGAAAAATGGGGCCGTAGATGCTGAAAAATCAAGAAAGGTGAAAGCAAAATATGGAAAACATTTTTGTACCTTATTTAGAACTTTTGTAAATAGAAGTAAAATCGTCTGCTAAAAGCTACTCTTATACTGCCGTAACCATGTGAAAGGAATATTATGCTTTTTGGAGTCGAAGATGTCCCTCTTTCGATATTTGGATATAGTAGCAAAGTTATACATAACAATTCAGTAGCCCATAAACGTACCGCAGCACGTTATATCTTATATTTAACTACAAGTACTTATGATTAATGTTAACTCTTCTTAGGAAGCAGTTTAAACCCAACAATATTCAACACTTCATTCATCACTGTATTTACAGTGTTATCTCTCTTCCAGCTAGCGACCCTCTAGAACTAAAGGTAAAGCAGTCAACAATCCGAAGATTGGTTTGAACACCACATGGTGTTGGTTCCGTTTGGAGGTGGTATGCCGTTGCCTTCCTCCGACCATCGTACTGATTTACCCAGCCAGTTATAGGGGGACCTACAGTTTAACGTGGGTTCCGAACCACGGTCTTCAAAAAAAAAATGTTCAAATGTTTGTATAGTCTATGGGACTTAACTACGGGGTCATCAGTCCCTAAACTTACAAACTACTTATGAACTACTTACGAACTAGGACGGCACAAATATCCATGCCCGAGGGGGGATTCGAACCCCCGACCGTAGTGACCGTGAAGACCGTGACTGGAGCGTCTTAGTCCCCTCGGCCACCGCGGCCGGCGAACCACGGTCTTACTCGGTATCTTTCACAATGGGTAGTTCTTGTCCTTGCGGACGCTGTTCGTGTTTGTTCGTTTTGGTTCTATGTGTTCTTTGGCTCAGCCTTTTCTATTACAGAGAGCGATCAGCCCTCTGACCGGGCGCGCTGAGCCACGGCGCCCGGCTCCACTGTGCAACCGAGGCGCTCCCCCATAACAATAAAAGGTGCGTCTCAAAAGTTCGGTTAAAAGTCTCAGGAAGTAAACGAAACAAGAGTTAAAAACAGTATACCTTTGCTGGCATTAAAAGTAATCGCCAATGGTTTCAGTACACTTCTGGCATCGGCTGTGCAACAGTTGGAAACTGTCAGGGAACGATTCATTTTCAAAGGCAGCCGCCAATCATCTGCAAGCATTCGTCACACTCGTTCGATATTGTCTGGGACTCTGATTGTCGACCCGAACGTGGCTACTCCACACCATCCTTTACCTGTCTGAAACCTCTCAAAGACACACTCTTTGAACACTTTCAACACCATACACTTGCCTTAACATCGCATGGGTCTCCGTTGCAGTTTTTCCTAATTAAAAAAAAAAAAAAAAAAAAAAAAAAAACGCCTTATGCTAGCGTATTGCTCCATTTTGCGTTCCATGTTGCCGTGACACGAGTTCTTGCTCTGAGACAGGTAGTTGGGTCGCAGCGTGTACACCTGCTTCACTGCAGAGTGCAGTGATTTGCACGATAGGGGCGCTTGTTGACATGTCCCTCAATGTGTATGCGCGGGCACATCATCCTCCCCAGTGCGGTTTGTAAAGTATGGGACCATTCGCCGAACTTTTCAGACGCACCCGGGAGTAGCAGAGCGGTCTGGAGCGCCACGTTGCGGATCGCGCGGCCTCCTGTCGGAGGTTTGAATCCTCCATCGGGTATGAATGTTTGTGTTGTCTTTAGTATAAGATAGTTCGTAAGTAGTTTGTAAGTTTTGGGACTGATGACCCGCAGTTAAGTCCCATAAGCATCAAAATTTTCAAATGGCCGGCCGCGGTGGCCGAGGTGACTGAGGCGCTTCAGTCACGGTCTGCACGGCCACTACGGTCGGGGGTTCGAATCCCCCCTCGGGCATGGATATTTGTGCCGTCCATAGTCTTAGCTAGTTCATAAGTAGTTTGTAAGCTTAGGGACTGATGACCCCTTAGTTAAGTCCCATAAGTTCTACAAACATTTTTGTTTTTTGTTCAAATGTTTGTAGAGCTTATGGGACTTCACTACGGGGTCATCAGTCCCTCAGCTTACAAACTACTTACGAACTAGCTAAGGACGGCACAAATATCCATGCCGAGAGGGATTCGAACCCCCGACCATAGAGGCCGTGAGAACGTGACTGGCGCGCCGCAAATCGATCGGTCACCGCGGCCGGCAAAAAGGAAGTTGAAAATAAAAAGTAAAATAAATAAATAATCAACCGCACCTTGTGTCATAACATCAATAATCGTTTAGATCAATTAAACGGTTCTTAAAATTCTCGTGTGAGTTTTAACGCTTGAACCACTTGTCTCTGGCGCATCTCGTTTCATAAATCCTTATTATGTCAAAGCAGCAATATAGTCCTACTGCACATGACAACAAATTGTATGCCCGCAGTTTTTCTGCGTTACGCAGTATTTATTTATGTGCAAGTGGTCATACAGACAGCGGTTCACATTTCCGTCGTTTTCTACAATCTTTCAACTGTAAAATAGTTTTATTCTTAAATTGCAGAACCACGAGTGAACATTGTACGATACACTATTACCAAACAAAGACTATTACTTCATCTTACTCGTCTCTGAGTTCACGATGACACTGCAATACTCTTCAACGATTATTGAAGTGACATGTATGTAGTGTAATGCTATATGTGTAGTAATACAATTATAAAAGGACGGAAACTGATCTTGAGAAGGTAGTAAACTGGCAAGAGTTGACGTGTGAGAAAATTTTAAAGCAATATTGGTTGGAATGTAATTTCAGGACGGCCTCTAGTGTATAGCTGGATATATTTTATCGCTTCATCGCGTTAGGGTTTTAGCGAGTCCAATAAACTGGAAGAATTTGTACGTATATTACACAGACAACGCTGGGAACCAAGAATGTGTACTCATATTAACAGAAGAAGTCATATCCAGGCTCTCGTTTAACATCCTGAAATAAGAATGAATCACGTTACCAGGACCCGATCATATAAATTCTCCCGAAGAAGGAAATAACAAACCGTTGTCAGAGACTATATTAATGAAAAGAGAATGAAATTTTCTCTTTACAGACGTGTGTTGTGGAATGTATATTGCACCAAATGGGGTGTGGAAAATGAAATTTCACTCCAATGCTAAACGGAGTTCTATACCGAAGAAAATATTCAGCTTTTTCATAATTAAATGTAACAAATCGCGTTTTGTGATAATTTTTTACGTTATCCCCACCTTTTTCAAGTGGCTTGTAACCTATCACCTGTTTGTACGCAATAGTAATAATTCCTATGGGGGTTGTTGTTAAATGCGGCAGTAACCAAAACCACTCAGGACTGATTAATTCGAAGTAGAAGTATAGGTGGAAGGGGGGAGGGGTTTCAACACCTCCCCATCCGAAAGAGAAGACACCATACCTATGTACATCTACATGGGATACTCTGCAAATCACATTTATGTGCCTGGCAGAGGTTTCATCGTACCACCGTTATACTATTTAGCCCCCATTCCATTCTCGAATAGCGCGCGGGGAGAAAGAACACCTGAATCTCTTCGTTCGAGCTCTGATAACTCGTATATTATTCTGATGATCATTTCTACCTAGGTTAGTGGGAGTCAACAATATATTTTTCGCATTCGGGGGAAAATGTTGGCGATTGGAGTTTCGTAAGTAGCCCACGCCGCAGCGATAAGCGCCATTGTTGTAATGATTCCCAGCACAGCTTCTGTATCATTTCAGTAACGCTGCCTCCCCTGTATCGTGACAATACGAAAAAAGCTGCCTTTCTTTGGACTCTCTCGATGTCCTCCGTCAAACACACCTGATAATAATCCCACACTGGGCAGCGATACTCCATAAAAAGACGGACAAGCGTAGTATATGCAGTTCCTTTATTAGTTCTGATGCATCTTTTAAGGGTTTTGCCAATAAAACGCAGTCTCTGGTTCGCCTTTCTCACGACATTATCTACGTGTTCTTTCCAGTTTATGTCTGAAATAATAGTAATTCCTAGGTATTTTGTGGAGTTTACGGCCTTCACATTTGATTGATTTATCTTGTAAACAAAGTTTAACGTTTTTTTTTTTTTTTTCGTACTCATGTGGACGACTTCACATTTCTCATTATTTAGAGACAACTGCCAATTTTTACACCATAATGATATCTCATTCAAATCGTTGTGCAGTTGGTTTTGATCTTCAGATGATTTTACTAGACGGTAAATGACGGCATCATCTGCAAACAACCTAAGAGAGCTACTTAGATTTTCCCCTAAATCGCTTATGTAAATAAGGGACAGCAGAGGACCAATAACACTACCCTGTGGAACGTCCGATACCACCTCTGTTTTAGTCCATGCCTTACCATATATTACTACGAACTGTTTCCTCTCTGACAGGAAGCCCCCTATACAGTCGCAAATCGTATACATGCCACCAAAAGTAAGCAGAAAACCAGCAAACTGCATAATAACATCACTTGACACACATTTTCTGAACTTAATGTAAATATAAAGTTATTTAGCCTTGATCTAAGGTGATTAAACATAGTCTTATGACCGGCTACGTATGCATGTTACTCCTCTTAGTGCGTGTACTGAACTCACATGTTAGTCTTCCGTGTGCCTGTTCTGAACTAAAGAGTGGCGGCTCGATGCAAGACTGCCTTCGTTCCGCAATTTAGCGCGCAAACATGGCTGCCGTGCATCGTCCACCTGAAATTAATTGTTTTGTTTGTAGAATTAGCAATTATTAATATGTTTTACCTACTCAGGGCATAGCTTAGTTTTGAGGGGTTTTCTAAATTGAGTATAACATGGAATAAATAATTAGTTTAATAAATATTAACAAAATATGATAGCGTTTTGGCGCGTGACCGCCAGTGCTACAGCCAATCGGCGTCCAGTGCCTACCGTTCGGGGACGTAACTAGAATTCGGGGAGATTTGCCAGTGCTCTTTCCCATGAGAACCCCACCTATTGTACCACCTGTCGTGGTTCTCACCAGCTTTTACCCTGCGGGCGCGTGGCGGGATACAGTGCCGCCAATTTTGTTTTCTTTCAATAATTACGTCAGCGTGCCGAGCATGCAACAAT
Organism: Locusta migratoria; assembly: GCA_026315105.1. NCBI lineage: Eukaryota > Metazoa > Arthropoda > Insecta > Orthoptera > Acrididae > Locusta > Locusta migratoria. Next base: position 318,171,627 of record CM048745.1, read on the forward strand.
GGTGCTAGATATGCTTTGATTGTTTAGTCACGCACCCAACTACATTTTGCGCCACCAATATACTCACCATACAGCTGTGACTGACCTGTGGAGTGGACGACTGCACCGAGACGGCACTGCGTATCGCACGCCCCCCGGTAATGTAAGTACATGTAGCTGCACCACTGTCGGATGTTTTGACGATTAGAAGCTTAGTTTTACAACTCTGTGAGTGTATGATGATTTCGTTATTAACATTGCTTTGGTATTAGAATTATTTTATGGTCTCCCATGTCCACACAAAGGAAAGGACTAACACCGGAAGAAATTGAGCGTCTTCTTCTCCAATCATCTGACGAAGAAGATTATTCTGATTTCTCTGACAGCGATGAGGAAGCAGAAATAGTTGAAACTGCAGATCATTCTAGCGAATCTGAGCAGTCATACGTTGACGAGAATGAAGTGATAGGAATGCCACATGTTGACTGCCATTTTTATATTGGTAAGGACCAAGAAACTTTGTGGATAAATAATCCGTTAGCGCTACCAGGGAAAACAAAACGTAAGAATAAGAATTTAATTTGTGTCAAATTTAATTTGCCAGTCTAGTTCATTTTCGTTAGTACTCTGTTTTAAGAGGTTTATTCCCGCGTACTTGCAGATTTCGTTTGTACTACTGTTTTAATAGTTTATTCTATCGTATTTGATAAATACCGTTGTGTTTAGTTTCGTTTTTGACCGGTGTATTTCAAAACAAGTCAGAGACACTAAAGCTCGTTATCAGTCAGTCCAGCGCCAGCTGCCACCAGTTCCGCAGCGTTAACAGCGCTAAACTGCCGGACTCAGTTTTGTTGATTTGACAGTGTAGTTACCACTGACCACAGTTCAGTCAGAAGCCAGCCGCCTTCATTGGAGTACTAGGCTTCTTTAAAGTTGTTAATTGCAGTTAACTGAATCGATAGGATGGATAGGATGTGTGCCTGCTGTGTGCGGACGCAGGAGGAGTTGGCCGCGGTTCGCGAACAGCTGAGCGTGCTGTTGTCTACGGTCAGCCGTCTTCAGGCTGCTGTCTTGGGGTGCAGAGATGGTGGGGAGTCTGGTGCGTCGAGTGGGACACCTCAGGTGTCTCACGCTTCGCTCTCTGTCCCTGCTACCGAGGCACCTTCAGGTGTACCGGACGTCGTCGAGCCGCCTTCTCCGCAAGGGGAGTGGCGGGTTGTACGGCGTTCGCGTCGCTCGAGGCGGAAGGCCAAAGTGGAGGCTGGACGTCCGTCCGCGCCCGTTCGTCCTGTGAGTGAAAGTGTGGCCACTCCTTCAGCAGGGCCCGAGCAGGTGCACGGGGGAAGGGGATTATTGGTTTTTGGGAGCTCCAATGTTAGGCGCGTGATGGAGCTCCTTAGGCAGATAGCGTCCAGATCCAGAAGGAATTCCAACGTGCACTCGGTGTGTCTGCCGGGGGGCCTCATCCGAGATGTGGAGGCGGCCTTGCCGGCGGCTATCGAGGGTGCGGGGTGCAGTCGACTGCAAGTCGTGGCTCACGTCGGCACCAATGACGCTTGTCGCTTGGGTTCTGAGGACATCCTCAGGTCCTACGAGCGGCTGGCGGAATTGGTGAAGGCTGCTGCCTTCGCACGCAGGGTGCAAGCAGAGCTGTCGATTTGCAGCATTGTTCCCAGGGTTGATCGGGGTCCTTTGGTTTGGAGCCGAGTGGAGGGTCTGAACCAGAGGCTTCGCCGACTCTGTGACAGTCATGGCTGCAGATTTCTGGATCTGCGTTATCGGGTGGGGAATTGTAGGGTGCCCTTAGATAGATCAGGGGTGCACTACACTAAGGAAGCGGCTACTCGGGTAGCAGAGTACTTGTGGAGTGCACATGGGGGATTTTAGGCTAGGCACTAACTCTGATGAGCACTCGCCTGTCAGCATTCAAACAGCGAATTCAGGCCACGTTCTGAACAAAAATTCGAACATAAAAATATTAGCCGCGAACTTACAGAGTGTTAGAAACAAAGTTCCCGAATTTGCAGCGCTGCATGGAAGTTATTGCGCTCAGATAGTTTTAGGCACCGAAAGCTGGCTAAATGATGATGTAGCAAGTTCAGAAATATTTAGCGAAGCGTGGAATGTATATCGGAAAGATAGATCTGATACAACTGGAGGAGGAGTGTTCATCGCTGTGGACAAAGATATTGTTTCTACTGAGATCGAGGTTGAAAGTAACTGTGAAGTTATCTGGGCACATATAACAGGTCTAAAAGAAGTAAAGTTAATAGTTGGGTGTTTTTACCGGCCCCTCAGTGCTGCTGTAGCAGTTTTAGAATCATTCAAGGAGAGTCTACACCAGGTAGTGCATAGGTATCCGGGCCATGTAATATTAGTCGGAGGTGACTTCAACCTTAAGAGTATAGATTGGGACCTCGCTAGTTACATTTCAGGCGGTACAGACAAGCAGTCTTGCGAGCTACTTTTGGACACATTCTCCGAAAACTGTCTTGAGCAGTTAAACCGGCAACCCACGCGCAATGGAAATATTCTAGACCTTATAGCCACAAACAGGCCTGACCTTATTAACGATGTCTGTGTAGAGACAGGAATTAGTGATCATGATATCGTCATAGCGTCGATGGTGACCAAAGCTCATAAACCAGTCAAGAAGGCTAGGAGCGTGTTTTTGTTGGGAAGAGCCGACAAGCAAATGTTACGATCGCACTTAGAAAATGAATGGGCATCGTTTAATTCTGGGACTATGGATGTAAAGGAATTGTGGACTAAATTTAAGTGCATTGTTAATAAAGGGTTAGAGAAATATGTGCCAGTAAAGACGATTAAGGATGGAAAAGATCCACCGTGGTATAATAATAGTGTTAGAAAGCTGCTGAGAAAGCAAAGGCTGTTGCACTCTCGATTCAAAAAAGAACACGAAAATGATGACAGGCAAAAGTTAGTAGAGATTCGTGCGTCTATAAAAAGATCGATGCGTGAAGCATACAATAATTATCACAGCCATACCTTAGCAAAAGATCTTTCCGAGAACCCGAAAAAATTCTGGTCCTATGTAAAATCGAGGCGGAAGGCCAAAGTGGAGGCTGGACGTCCGTCCGCGCCCGTTCGTCCTGTGAGTGAAAGTGTGGCCCACTGTCCAGTCACTAGTTGATCATTCCGGGGCAGTAATAGAAGAAAGCAAACAAAGTTGAAGTTCTAAATTTAACATTTAAGAAATCTTTCACGTAGGAGGACCGCACAAATCTACCATCATTTGATCAACGTACTAATTCCGAAATGGGGACAAAGCAATAGGTATTTCCGGTGTAGAGAAGCAGCTGAGAAAGCTAAATACGAAAAAGTCTGCCGGTCCGGATGGAATACCAGTTCGGTTTTACAAAGACTATTCTGCGGCATTGGCCCCCTACTTAGCTTGCATTTATAGCGAATCTTTAATTCAGCGCAAAGTTCCTAGTGATTGGAAAAAGGCGCAGGTGACTCCCGTGTATAAGAAAGGAAAGAGAACTGACCCATACAATTACAGGCCAATATCGTTGACATCGGTGTCATGTAGAATTTTGGAGCATATTCTCAGTTCGAATATAGTAAATTTCCTTGAAACGGAAAATCTTCTTTCCATGAATCAGCACGGGTTTAGGAAACATCGTTCATGTGATACTCAGCTTGCCCTTTTCTCACATGACATCTTGCGAGCCATGGACGAAGGGCAACAGGCGGATTGTGTTTTTCTCGACTTCAAAAAGGCGTTCGACGCGGTGCCACACTGCAGACTGCTAATGAAGATACGAGCTTATGGAATAGGTTCACAGATTTGTGACTGGCTGGAAGACTTCCTAAGTAATAGAACGCAGTACGTTGTTTTTGACGGCGAGTGTTCATCAGAGACGAGTGTATCGTCAGGCGTGCACCAGGGGAGTGTGATAGGACCGCTATTATTTTCTATCTATATAAATGATCTGATGGCCAGAGTAAGTTGTAATTTGCGGCTGTTTGCTGATGATGCTGTGGTGTATGGGAGGATGTCTTCTTTAACTGACTAATAGCATACATGATAACTTACACAAAATTTCTAGTTGGTGCGAAGAATGGCAGCTAGCCCTCAATGTAGAAAAATGTAAGGTGATGCGCATGAGTAGAAAAAACAATCATATAATGTTCGAATATAGCATTAGTAGTGAGCTTCTTGATGCTGTCGCGTCGTTCAAATATCTAGGCGTAACATTGCAGAGCGATATGAAATGGAACGAGCATGTAAGGCCAGTTGTGAGTAAGGCAGACCGTCGACTTCGGTTTATTGGGAGAATTTTGGGAAGATGTATTTCACCTGTAAAGGAGACCGCGTATAAAACGCTTGTACGACCACGTCTTGAGTATTGCTCAAGTATTTGGGACCCGCAGCAGATCGGTTTGAAGAAAGACATAGAGGCGGTTCAGAGGCGAGCAGCTAGATTTGTTACCGGTAGGTTCGACCAATGCGCGAGTGTCACGGAAATGCTCCGGCAACTCAATTGGGGATCGCTGGAAGAAAGACGACGTTCTTTTCGTGAATTTCTGTTAAGTAAATTTAGAGGGCCGGAATTTGAAGCTGAGTGTAGTACGATCTTGCTGCCGCCTACATACATTTCGCATAAAGATCACAAAAACAAGATAAGAGAAATTAGGGCTCGTACGGAGGCATATAGGCATTCTTTCTTTCCTCGTTCAATTTGGGAGTGGAATAGGAAAGGAAATGCCTAGTAGTGGTATAGTGTACCCTCCGCCACGCACCTTACGGTGAATTGCGGAGTATGTATGTAGATGTAGATGTAGAAAGTCCTACCTGGCCCGAAACTGAATGGTAGAGAATCTAAAACTGAAATTGAAAGTTTTCTCCAATTTTTTTATCCTGATATAATTGATTATGTTGTTGGAAACACAAACAAGTACATAAGTAACAAGAGATCTTATGTGAATTACTCAAGGGCTAGAAATTGCAAAACTACTTCTGCTTCTGAAATAACGGCTCTTTTAGGAGCACTGTTTCGCATTGCTGTACAAAAAGGAGGACACACAAATGTATTAGAACTGTGGGATCAAATGGAACAGGAATAATTATTCTAAGGGCAGCATTTAGCTACAAGCGCTTCCAATTCTTGCTCCGGTCACTCAGGTTTGAGGATACTTCTACAAGAAAAGAACGACTAGAAACTGATAAACTTGTTGCCATCCACAATCTCCACTCAGCATTTCTGAACAACTGCAGAAATAACTACAGTCCATGGGAGTTCACAACCATAGACGAAATTCTTGCCCCATTTTGCGGACGTTGTGGTTTTGTTCAGTACATGCCCAATAAGCCCGCTAAGTATGGATTGAAGTTTTATGCATTGTGCGATAGCAAGGCATTTTATACTTTTAATTTTGAAGTATACTGCGGCAGACAGAATCCTGGACCATATGTTGCATCTAACCAGCCAATGGATATTGTGAAGAGATTGGTTGAGCCAATCAAGGGAACTCATAGGTATGTAACTACGGTCAATGACTACAGCAGTTACCCTGTAGCCCAGCATACTTTAGAAAATGGGCTAACGTTCATTGGAACATTGAAAAAGAACAAGAAGGAAATTCCTCTGGAATTTTTGCCGAAAAGATTGCAAGAAATTGGAAATTGTCTTTTCGGATTTCAAGATGACTTCTGTCTTGTTTTATGCCAAACAAAAAGGAACAAGGCTGTGCTTTTTCTGCCATCAATGCACGAAACTGCTGAAATAGACACCGCTACAGGCAAGTCTGTTGTAAATTTGAACTACAATGCAAAAAAAGGTGGAGTCGATATTGTGGATTATATGTGTACATCCTATTCTACACAAAGGAACACAAGAAGATGGCCCTTAGCATTGTCTTTTCGTTATCTGGCTACTGCTGGGATAAATTCCCAGGTCTTGTTCTTTGCAAACAATCCAGCGAAAAGATTCAGAAGAAGAACCTATCTAACAAACCTGGCCTTGGCTCTGATGGACTGCCATTTGAAAGAAATGGCTTAGCTCTCTACTTTACCAAGAGATGTTCAAGAATTACTGTCACCTCATCGATCAGTTCCCGCCAATCACGATGAGACTGTAAGAAGGTGTGGGAGGTGCCATCTTTGTGGTGGTAAAAAAATAATAAAACTACTGTCACTTGCAATAGCTGCAAAGATCCGTTTGGAAGCAACAGTAACATTACCACAATGTTGTCACATGTAATGATTGCAGAGCTTCTCCGGAGGAAGAAAGTGCGTGATTCTTGATATGTATTTACTGACTGCCTTATTCTTTATTATTACTACAAAGATTTTATACATATTACACTTGTTTGCAAAAATTGCTTTAACAATGGTAAACAATGGAATCATATCTGTGGTTATAATTTATTTACTATTTGTTATTAAAGTAGCGCTTATGAAATATCTTGGAAACTTATGTCAGATATACTGTAATAATTTTAATTTTCCCATGTACCCTCTATATATGTATACAGATCATATTAAAAGTTGCTTTTAGGGATGATGTTATACATAATAAATAATTAATTCCACCCAAAAATTAAAAAAAAGCTTTTCTATGTATTTAAATGTAAGCGGCACTGAGTACCGCCCGCGCCCGCTGGCGTAACAATCTTAAGCGCGCCTGCCGCACGGTTTACTATCTGTCACCTGCTTGTCCTAACGGGCTGCACTGGAGCAATGATTCGATCTTAATATGATGGCTTTAAGCCACAAATATTACAGATTCTATGTAAACAGGCCCGAAGGTGATAGTCCGTATTTCTACTTGTTCCAATATATTATTATCTATTTTGCTTTTAGCTCTGTTCTTTCCGATGGACGTTTCATACTAGAAAGCGGCGTCGTCGTCAGAGGTGAAGCAAAATTGTCGAGGTTTTCCCTCGCCTTTGTTACCTTCCCCAGTTTCATTGGAAATTAAAGATGTACCGCAGTAAGTGGAAAGGAAAATGTAGTCCTTCTGGCCTGAAGCCCGCCTGGCAGATGAGGACAGCGACCGGAAGCTGGCGCGCGCAGTCTGGGCGGCGGGCGGAAGCCGCAGCAACCGCGGCGAGCGCTCCGGGCGCACACGTCCCGCCGCACCTGCGGGCACAATTCCGGAAAATACGTCGCATTAATCTCGGTAAAATTTAATCAGGTTAAAACGCGCGACGTTTCCGGCTGCGCGGTGCGGTGCGGCTCTGCCGGCCGCATTACTCGTGCATGAGGCCCGCTCCGTCCCCAGCGCGTACGCGGGTCGAGGCGGCGCTGCGACCATCGATTAAAACTCGCTGCGTGCGGTCGATACTCGGCCGCGGGGCGCTCTCGGGCTGGCGAGCGACCACCTGCCGCCGAGGACCGCCTGCGCCAGCTGACGCCGACACGCCTGCAGTCAGCTGCGACTCCTCAGTGATGGGCAGTTCGGATCATTTCACTGTTTCGAAACATACGGATCATCTGAGTCTAGTGAGTCGACTCACTGTTTCGGCACACGAAACATCTGGCGTGTTGATCCCCGTGAACCGCGACAGCTGCAGGGCGCCACAGTGAGTCTTCTCACTGCTTCGGCTCTCGAAACACTTGATGTGTCGCAGCCCTGCGTCCTGCTACCTCCGCTGATTCACGGGAGCCGAGAGAGCTGCAGTAGGGCGATGCAGCAAATACGAAACATCTATGGAATATCAACATGATTTTAATACGTTATTCACTAGATTTAAGTGAACGGCACAGGATTTGTTTGCTACTACGATTTTACAATCATGTTAAAGCGTAAACGTTTCCTAAATTACTCGTATTGTCCAAAAAAATATTGTAACAAAGGAAGCACAAAATAGTAATGTTCAAATTGCAAAGTCATGAAACTTTTTCCAACCTTCAAAATTGCATAATTATGTTTAAATAAAACAAGAAAGATCATGGTTCAAATGTCTACGTGCATCCAGAAATGAATAACTTTTCTAACCAATCAATATAAACAAAATATTTAAGATTTGTTCCTAAGACATATTTAATGCAATCAACAGATATTACTACGAGTATTAACACAAGGAAACACATTTCACATTTTACGTGACGAAACCACAAAACTGAACTAAAATTTTTCAATTTCCAGACAGCTATTCCAATAATCAGATTCATCTTCCGTCAGACAAATAAAAGAGAATCAGTTACAGTTTCTTTAAATTGAAATTAAAAAAACGTAATTTTTGACATCTTACTGAGAATGCCGTTTCGTCTCACTGAATTTATTTGCCCTTGCTTAGAGAAGATGCTTTTACCTGGCACAGATGTAGCAACAATGCACAACAACGCTTAGTTCACGCGAAACTACCTCAAAACACCGAAGGACTTCACAACTTTTCTCGGTGGTATCCCAGTTTTCAAACCTCAGTTGAAGGGTACCGGTAGCATAATTCAAAATCTCTCGTGTCGCGTTAGGGGAACAGCTTCAAACCCGCTGCACGCCTGGGCGCTGTGTCGAACTCACCCAGGCAGACGGACAGCAAAGCGCATGTTAGCGGTATCTAGCGTCCGATACATGAATCACAAGATTCGTTGTTTCGAAACAGCGCCGATTCAAGTTTCGACTCAGTCGAACAGTTCGCTGAATCGATTCACTGAGTCGAAACATCAACTCAGTAGCCAACTCTAGTGTAACACCTTTGTGGTTGTGCTCGGGCCATTCGGGAGTGACCGAGCGCTCGAAGACGCCTTGATACAGAGTCCGCCCTTACTCCCCGTCGGATGTTAGAACACTCCGTCAGACATAGGTGTGTGTGTGTCTGTGTGTGTGTGTGTGTGTGTGTGTGTGTGTGTGTGTGTAACCGGATATGACCCACACCCTCTTCTCAATTTAGTCTCACCTTCTCCTACCCACCACATGTTGTATGGCAGAACGAAGAAAGAAATAATCTTCTTAATATACAGGGTGTTACGAAAAGGTACGGCCGAACTTTCAGGAAACATTCCTCACACACAAAGAAAGAAAATCCCCATGTTGGGGTCTAACGGTCATAAATGCCACACGATCATCATCATCAGGGGGGGGGGCTACAATATAACGTGGATTGCGAACCACGGTGCTGCTTCGACATTTCTCACATCAGCAAAATTGCCAGAGGTGAAAAGTGACAGATAGAAACCCTAGGATTGATCTTACATCCCCGGATTTCTTTCTGTGGGGAAATTGAAAGATATTTGCTATCGTGATTCACGGACGACGCCTGAAAACATGCGTCAGCGCATTGTCAATGCATGTGAGAACATTACTGATGCTTATTTCGCGAGATATTTGGCCCGGTCACTATCAATGGAGAACCCTATATATACACTGAAGTGACAGCAGCTGAGGAACTCACAGCGCCGGCTCCGCTCCACACTATCTCGGAGCAATATCCTGAAGATGGCGCGGCACTGGGTCGAGACTAGTTGGTAATAAGAATATTGCGCTCTAGATTATTTTTATAATTTCTCAAAGTAAAAAAAAAAAAAAAAAAAAAAAAAAAAAAAAAAAAAAAAAAAAAAAAAAAAAAAAAGTTTTCAAAAATTTTTGATGGATTACCGTGTTCCCGTTGTCGTATGAATTGAGGTGTAGTTGTGTCTGGTCTTATCACAATATGCTGCACTACGAATACCAACTTTTATACAGACACCCGTTTCGTGTCCCGGAGTGGCAACATGAGGTGCATATAACAAACGTTGTGCCCAACTGGCAATATGAAATTCTCGTAGCTGTTAGACGCATGGTCAGGAAATATCATTTAGGTGACAAATGTGCAATGTGCCTGGAGATCATCTGATCAATAGCGAGGCGGAAAACGTAGAAGGCCCCACGTTCATAGCGAAATTACCCCCGTGGGGTCGAGTGGTCGATACGTAAAAGGCAGGGCGACACCAGTCTTACTGCGAGGACGCGTCAGCGAGTAAACTCGTCGAAGCCCTAGACACGTTACCGACAGTCGTATTCCATGGAGATTACCGTGTCTTGTGATAGGCATAGGAAGATGTGATTCTCTGCCGCGAAACCGTCCGTGCGTGAATAATAGTATTGGTGACAGTTGTAGACGGAGTTTTCTCTTAAACTGTCGTTGTCCGTTTATTTATTTTTCTTTTATAACCTCTCTGGGTGATGTGTTTATGAATGACTGCCTTGTCTCTTGTATGTTATGCACTGAATTGTCTGGTTAGCTGAGGGATGGACCGGGTTTGGTATTGTGCTCCTAACTGATGAACGACGTAATGGATTGTAAAGATAGCCTTATCGCAGAAAACTTTGACCTTCCTTTAGACGTATGTGAGAATCGCTGGTTCTTCTAACAGTCGCATAACGTGTGTATTCTGAGTGTATCGCTCCGCGCCAGCGATTTCAAAAAGGCATTTGACGCGGTGCCACAATGCAGACTGCAAACGAAGTTACGAGCATATGGAATAGGTTCACAGATTTGTGACTGGCTGGAAGATTTCCTAAGTAATAGAACTCAGTACATTGTTGACAAATCTGAAGCATTGAATTAAAATTTGTGGTGCAGCCGGGAATCGAACTCGGACCTCCATGCTTACTAGGCAGACGTCTTAACCCTATTTTTTATTATGATGTGACTGGGAATCGAACGAGGACCGCTATGATTACTTTTTTTTTTTTTTTTTTTTTTTTTTTTGCTCTAATGGTAGTTCTGTTCATCGCGGACGCTGATCGTATTTATTCGTTGATGTTCAAAGTGTTCTTGGCTCAGCTTTTCTTATTACAGAGGGCGTTGAGCCCCTGACCGGGCGCGCTTTTTTTTTTTTTTTTTACTTAACTACGGTTTTTTTTTTTTTTTTTTTTTTTTTTTTATTGAAAGAAAAATTAAACTTCCTCTTCTGCGGTGGTTACCCGTATTAGTGTGAGGGTCCACTTCTTCTTCTTCTTCTTTTTTATAAATATAACCAAAGCTGCTTGCAAGGTGTCGGGACAGTACGTGCACTTAGTAGCTGTCTCTCCTTGCCAGTAAGGAACTAAAAAGTGTGGAACGTTCTTCTTAGGGTGAAAAACTAAAGAGAAATAAAGGAAATAAAGAAATCCTCTCCGCGGTTAGTTCAGTCACATGGAAGCCTCCAGCGTTCGTCTTCTCGAATTGGTCTTGCAAGTGGTCCGTTTCAGTTACAACTTTCACTGTTTCCGACGTGTAGTTTTGCATGCGTCTTCTCATAACACTGATGGCTCCATGGCTTTAATAGCCGCGTTTCTGTGAGCACTAAAGTCCATAACTTGATACGACCTGTAATATCTTTATGTCTTCACCATAATTTTCAATATATTTCCGGATGTGTTCGTGTAATCACTTTGTAGTCTTATTTTGTCATGTTCGTATTCCAAGTAAGCGCGATAATCGGCAAGTGATGCTGAACGGTTATAGATGGCATAGACAGCAGTGTGGCCTAAAAGCCAAATCGCTGCATTGTTCTTCTTACGGGGGTACCTCAGTTTTTCTGGTCGTAATAACTCTAAAATATCTATGTTTTGCGAAACCGTTCGGTCGATAATGGCCAATCTGCATCGCATGAATTCCACGATCAACTCAGTTGTACCGCAGGTGAGTCTGTGAATTAATGTGTCCACGTATCCACAGTTTGTACAGGCGGGTGTTGGGGCCAGGTGAATGTTGTTAAGTTTCTCATTAGTCGGCACTTTATCATTAACAATTATGTACCACATTGATTTGATGCGTGACTGTAGTATAGGACTGTGCACGCTTCTCCAGATCGTATTCCATTTTGAATGTGGATATTTGTTTGTTATCCGGTTTTCTCTGCCATCTGTTGTTAAGAAGTTGTAGATTTTCTTATTCGTATAGGGCGGGTTGATGTCATCAGCGTGCTTTATATAACTGAATTCTCTGTAGTAAAATCTGACATGGCGAAAGTTTAAAGGTATTGCAGCTTCATAAATTGGTGGCATCAAACTGCTCGGCTTCCAGTGTGATATTAACCATTGGGTTAGGCTCGGCGTCCGTTTATTTATAATTTTACTAATGCGACCGATTAGTAAAGTCCGGCATTTATATCTGGCGTGAATTAAACCAAGACCTCCGCGTTCATGAGGTAAAGTTAAGATGTCAAAGCAGACTTTAAAAATATGGCCCCTTAGAACGTACCAGCAGAAAGCCTTCTGGATACTATCTGCTAGGTGATTTGACACCGGTATGATCTGGGCCAAATAAAACATCCTGCTCGCTATCGATATCCTGACTGTGTGCACTCTTTGCAACAAATCCAAATCTCTGTCAGAATAAATACGAGTTGTGGCTCGGATCTTGTGTAACATGTCTGTCCAATTCTTTGTTGCCATGGCATCTGGTGTCGCGCTCCAGTAGACTCCAAGCGATTTATGTTGCACTTTTGTTTCACACCATTCTAGGTAGGTGGTGTGGCCGATGCCTCTTCCTATGTGCAGCAGTGTTGTTTTCTTCGTATTCAACTTCGCTCCGGTTGCTATGTTAAAAGTAGTAATTACTTCCCTCACTTTCGCCAGATCGTCCGTGGATGTTATTGCCAAACATACGTCATCCGCATATGCAACGCAAGCAATTTTCCACATTCCTATACTGATTCCCGCCGTCGCGCGTGTTATGCTTGCCAGCAAAGGCTCGACAGCTATGGCGTATAAAGCCATTGATAGAGGACAACCTTGCCGGATAGATCTCCTTATGGGTAGTGTCTCAGTCATGTGACCGTTAATCAACACACGTGATGTAGCATTAGAGACACAGTTCTGTAGCAGGTGGAGAAAACGTTGCCGAAACCCCATCCTCGACATTGCCTTGAATAGATAGTCGTGGCTGATACGATCATAGGCCTTTTCAAAATCTAAAAATAGTAGGGCGCCGGGTTCATAATTTTCTGCTAGGGTACATATAATATCCCATAATTCGCAGGCGGCTGATATCACACTGCGTCCCGGTAATGCGCTGTACTGGTATTCGCCTAGTATCTTATGTAACACTGATTGCATCCGCTTCTTGATTGCCCTCGTTATAATTTTATAATCCGCATTTAATAGCGTAATAGGGCGCAATTCCTGAATCTTCTTGCTGTTTCCTTTCTTCTTCAGCGGCACAATAAAACCTTCTTTCAGTTCATTCGGGATTGTTTGAAGTAGGTACATTTCGTTTGCAATTTGTGTTAAGGTTGGGCCCAATATATGCCAGTAGTGTTGATATAGTTCAGAACATAGTCCATCGGGTCCGGGAGACTTCCGCTTTGCTGCATTGTGTACTGCCTCTTGAATATCTTCCTCGGTGAAAGGAGCTTCGAGGCCCTCGTTGTCTTCGTCAGAGAGGAGGGAGACTATTTCGTCAGTGACGTCATGAGAAGATCTATCATTTGTCTCGTGCCTGTCATAGAGGTCCTTATAATAGCTGTATACCCGTTGTATTATGTCACGTTGTCTAGTAGATATGTTCCCTGCACCATCATCTACCTCTTCAATTAGTTTTGCTTTTTGACGTCGCAGTGTCCGTAGGGTGTGGTGTAGCGTCGCCGTTTCCTCCGTTGCAATGTCTTTCGGCTGGGAACGTATTATTGCGCCCTCCAGTTGTTTGCGGTACAAATTTGTTATCTTTGCCTTGTACCTTTTGATGCGCCGGTAAGCATCCTCAACTCTGACATCTGCGGAATGATAAAGATCCCGAAGGCAAGAAAAATAGAATTCTATGGTCCGTTTATTCCAATAGGACTTTTGGTAAGCATAACTCTTTATCGTTGAACGAATTTTGGGTTTCGCTCTACGTAACCACCATTCAACAGTTGATCTGTATTGGGTTCGGGAGCGTTGTACGTTCTCCCACACTCGCTGGATTTCCTCATCCAGTTGTTTGTCTCGTAATAGACTCACGTTCATCTTCCAGTAGCCTCTCCCGCGAAACACTTGGGGGCGCTGGAGGTTTATATAACATTGGTGGACACTGTGATCAGAGAAGCCAACGGGTGAAATGTCACTGTTCACTACATTGGGAGCGAGAGTTTCTGACACATAGATACGATCAATCCGGCTGGCCGAATTACTCGTTATATGGGTATACACGATGCGGTTTCCATGTATTTTTTCCCAGGTGTCTATCAAATTGATCCCATGGACTAGGTGCTCAAGTTCTAAACACTTGTTGAAATGTGGTGTCTGATCTTTGGCTGAGATTACACAATTAAAATCTCCCCCAATAATACAGTTCGTGGCACATTCGTTGATTAAAAAAGGCACCTCATGTTTATAGAAGGAGGAGCGTTCCCGTCGGCGGTTGTTGCCCGACGGCGCATACAAATTTATAAGTTGAACGCCATTAATTTTACAGGCTATGCCACGACCATTTGTAAGTCGAACGATATGCGAGTGAGGAATGCCATCTCGTAGTAAGATTGCCGTTCCTGTGTGGTCTTCTTCACTGATGTTCGTGAGTGTGACAAACCCCTCTACGTTTGGCTCCACGCTAACTTCTTGAAGGAGCCCAATATCTACGTTCGTGTTATATAAGAAGTCCTTAAGCGTTCTAAATTTTAATTCACTCTGGATTCTACAGATATTAATAGTTGTTATATTGTATGTAAAATTACCATTCATTTTTGGGGAAAGATTCAAGTAACATTATATACTGCTATATCAACACAAAAACACATATTATTATAAGCTATGTTTGGTACTCGTTAGTATCCATTCCGTCATCTTGCGGAGACGGTTCATACAAAACTTTTTGTAAACATGGGCCGTGATCTATTCTATCTGCGGAAGTGGTGGCGGGTGCTCCTAGATTTCCAAGTTGCTGATTTTTTAATTTTGCAGCAACTTGTTGTGCTACAGGCCTCAGCTGATTCGCTACTTCAGCAGCACCCCCACGAGCAACCCGTATTTTCTTTTTTTCAGGGGAGGTTTGCCCTTTAACTTCCTTCTGTGAATCCGATGACGACTTTTTTGATTTTTTTGCGCCAGAGACCGGTCTATTAGTAGTCATCAAAGGTTTGTCAAGGGTTCCATGGGAGTCTGTCACGCCTTCGTCGAGTTTTTCTTTCTGTTGTGGAGTATTACCGTTGATGGTTGCAGGTACACATGGAGAATCAGTTGGGGAGGTGTCGGAAGTCGCACTTGTCGTGTCCGACAATGCATCGGGCGCGCCCTCTTTCTCTCCGAGAACATCCGTCAAAAGTGTGTCACCCGCTGGGTTACATGTGACAGAACTCAGTTCGGTAACAGCACTTAATTGTGGGGTCGGTTTGTTGCCTTCACGAGCTTCCGACATTTCAACGTCATCGCTCCACGACAGTGCATTTGTTGGCGGCACTACAGAGTTTGCTGCCGCGGCAGCTAGCACTACGTCATCGGGAGGGGTGGCGTCGCGCTCCGTTCCAGTAAACAAACGGCTGGCGACTGAGGCATACTGAGGGCGCGGTCTGCCTTCCGCATCGACCTCGACGGGGAGCTGAACTGGTGCACGCCTGCGTGGACATTCCGCTCTAAGGTGTCCAGGCAGATTACAAGCGGAGCAAGTGCGTGGTTGTCCCTCATATACCACGAGAGCCCTGAAGCCACATACATTAACGAAGGACGGTATGTGTGACTGAAGGTCAATTTTAACTGTTCTCACACCATTATCGACCTTATAATGCATGTTGCCGCCCCAACGATCAGCAGTCACTGCATATACTGTTCCAAATTTCGATAGCGCCTGTTTGATATGCGTAAATTCAACTTCAAACGGTAGCAGATGCACTTTAACATTCCTGAGACCCAAACCGGCGTAAGAAATAGAAACTCGACTCACCTCGCCTGTGCTGCTCTTATACTCGGCTGTTCCATTTGTTTTGTCCATTATCCTTTGGCACCAGTCGTCGTTCCGTAGCTTCACGATGTACTCGTTACTTAGAAAATCGTATGCCATCCCAAGAACATCCTCTTCTGGTACTTGAAAACATCCGTTGAACCAATCATCAAATTCGTATATCTTAGGTCGTGCAACACCGAAAACGAAACTGAACTTCAATGTATACTTCCGCAAGTGCGACTCCATTTCAGACACTAAGTATCACACAGCGCGCGCGAAGTAAACAAGCAGCGGCGGCACCGAAGACCGCAGCAAGCACACGTACCGACCGCTACGGCGGTCTGGCCGCGAATGGCGCGCTGGGCCACGCCGCCAGGCTGTTAGACTACCACACCACTAACGACTAAGGCGCCTTGGAATAGACTAAATACGATTTCCCTCCACGTGGTAGTCCGGCCACAAATTTTAATTCAATGCTTCAGGTTTCTCAATAATGTCTTTGACATATTTGAGACGAAAATCCGTCTCAGGGATTGTTTATTTGTATTAAATTGATATTTATATCACCTTAACAGGATTTTTCCAATATGTCCATTGCTGAGGTGCTATTCCGCTGCATGGAGAACCTTGGCAGTAGTGGCAATTATCTTTGGAACACTGAAGCTGAATTACAGTTTGTGACGTGTAGGGAAATCGTATTTAGACTATCCCAAGGCGCCTTAATCGTTAGTGGTGTCGTAGTCTAAAGGTTAAGACGTTTGCCTAGTAAGCATGGAGATCCGGGTTCGATTCCCGGCCGCACCACAAATTTTAATTCAATGCTTCAGATTTGTCAATAATGTCCTTGACATATTTGATATTTGAGACGAAAATCCGTCTTGGGGATTGTTTATTTGTATTATATAGAACAGTACGTTGTTCTCGACGGCGAGTGGTCATCATCAGAGACGAGTGTATCGTCAGGCGTACCCCAGGAGAGTGTGACATGGCCGCTACTATTTTCTATCTATATAAATGATCTGATGGACAGAGTAACTTGTAGTTTGCGGCTGATGATGCTGTGGTGTATGGTAGGGTGTCGTCTCTAGTGACTGTAATAGCATACAGGATGACTCAGACAAAATTTCTAGTTTCTAAATGTAGAAAAATCTATGGTGATACACTAGAGTAGGAAAATCAATTCCATAATGTTCGACTACAGCATTAGTAGTGAGCTTCTTGATGCAGTTGCGTCGTTCAAATACCTGGGCCTTGTATTGCAGAGCGATACGAAATGGAACGAACATGTAAGGGCAATTGTGAGTAAGGCGAAGAGCTGACTTTGGTTTATTGGGGGAATTTTGGGAAAATGTACTTCATCTTCATACAATACAAAGGTCCGGAATCGGAAGATGAATATAGAACGATGTAACTGTTGCCTAGTTACATTTCGCGTAAATATCATAATGTCCAGATAAGATAAATTAACGCTCGTT
This sequence comes from Locusta migratoria, assembly GCA_026315105.1. Lineage (NCBI taxonomy): Eukaryota > Metazoa > Arthropoda > Insecta > Orthoptera > Acrididae > Locusta > Locusta migratoria. The sequence goes on from CM048745.1 coordinate 318,188,876, forward strand.
CAGAGGCATATAAATTTTTCTTTCCATCATTGTATTTGGTAGGGGAATAGGAAAGGGAATTCCTATTAGTGGTACGGTTTACCCTCCGCCATGCACTTTACGGTGGAATGCAGATTATATTTTCAGATGGTACGTTATAGTTTGTTCTGCAAATTGCTGAATAGGTGCAGATGTGAGTGTGCTGCCATTCATCAGACGTCAGATCCGTGTAGCATTCCAGAGGCTATGATCTTGGGTCACGATACTGGATTTCTCACTGTTGAGGAGCGGGTTAAGTTGCTTGTAGGTACTGCTCCTTCTCCACTGGTCCGAACAATTAGGGACTCAGTTGAGACATCTAAGTTCTGAGGTATTGTCACTGGCAGAATGAACTGAAAATACTCGACGACTTTCTACAGATTTAAGGATTGGGGACAACTCAATTACGGTAAACGGGATAGTGGTAATAACAGAAAATTGGTGCTAAGTGGTTTGGTCTTGTGTTTACTCTTCCAAACAAATTACACAAGCAGTTAAAAATTTTCAAATGTTTGTAGAGTCTATGGGTCTAAACTACGGGGTCATCAGTCCCTAAAACTTACAAACTACTTATGAACTACTTATAACTAAGGACGGCACAAATATTCATTCCCGAGGGGTGATTCGAACCTCCGACCGTAGTGGACGTGCAGACCGTGACTGGAGCGCCTCAGTCCCCTCGGCCACCGCGGCCGGCCAAAATCAGGTAATGTGGTGGGCAGGTAGCGCAAGAGCCATGGGGAAATTGGAAGCGGGACAGACGGCAGCTTTTCCATGAGCTGGATGCGATTTTAGACAGCAGTAACCGTTAAAGGAAATGTTCAAATGTTTGTTAAGCTTATGGGACTTAACTACGGGGTTATCAGTCCCTAAATTTACAAACTACTTATCAACTACCTTATACTAAAGACGGCACAAATATCCATGCCCGAGGGGGGATTCGAACCCCCGACCGTAGTAGCCGTGCAGACCGTGACTGGAGCGGCGCAGTCTCCTCGGCCACCGCGGCCGGCCGTTAAAGGAAAGCACGGCCAAGGTCGTACATCGGTAACAGCAGCAAGAGGTGACCGTTTTCTCCTGTTAACACAGCAAGTCGAGACAAAGTGTTCTGTTGTTTGTAGTAAATCTACAGGACGTAACTGCTTGTTTATTAGTCCCTAGCATACAAATTACTTAAACAAAATATATGACTTCAACTGCGAATGGGCAAAGCCGGGATTTGAACCCGAGTCTCCTGCTTTCTAGGCAGTTGCGCTGACCCCTATACCACTGGGGACACAGTGACCACTTCTGACGGGAGACGTGCTTAGGTAGTCCTCGAACCTCCGGTGGGAGCAGCCTCGTAGTCCCTGACAAGGTGCCTAGAACTGCACGCATATTCCAGCGCGACTTTTTTATACTCCTACATTTAATACCTACATTTCACTTGTGAATAAAACGATCTTGTTCTTCAGTTTGCTAATTTTTTTCTGGCAGCTGCATATGCTGATGATAACAATAGTAATTTCAATATAATGACAGAACCGAGAAGCTTTATATAATCTCCTCCATATTTGCACCTAAGCCACCAAATTTTGTCGAGTATTAAAACTTGAACTACGCAAAATGGAGAGAAAGGATTATAAGTTGTGCTAGTGTTCAGTCGTTGTTTTTCAGGTCTGCATCATGATTGGCAGCCAGTTGTGGAGTATCAAAGCAACAACAAAACAACGCATGCTCGTCCTTCACCATTAAATTACCATAATTGAATTCGAGAAGACATGGTTATATCATTTGAGTTCGGGTTACATTTGTCTTCTGTTTCGACAACACATATCGATTCCAAAGTGTAGCCTATTCCCTGTTGTTTCGGTTGTGATCGCTTTACGACGTGTTGCCAGACGTCAAACAATAGAAGTGCCAGGAAAAACCCATTACGTCAAAATAAAGTAAAGGTATCGATAACAACAATAGCTTCTCCAGTGTTGGATAAGATAATAGGGCCGACATCTGGATAAGATAAAAGCGTGACGCCGGGAATAGATATATCAGAACGTAATGCAGAGTATTCTCTCATGTAGCCACTGTGGTAACCGCAGCGTTGAGAACTAAAGTTCAGTGTTCAGAATTTCCTTGCAAGACGAAAATGTACATCGTATGATGTCAGAAATTCGTTATGGAGAAAAAAAAACTATGAATTAACTTTTCCGTCAAGTAGGAAACAATTTACGTGCATAAGTGTCGCTAGTGACGTTTTTACAGCTTTAAAAAAATTATTCATATTTTTTTTTGTAACTACTATGATGCAGCTCTCCACGTAAGAATATAATATGACTACAGCAACTAACGTCAATCTGCCATGCTAACTATACTAAAACCATGGTTTCGCTTTCCTTTCTTTGTTTTTCTTTAAGTCATTCTCATCATCTGACGTGTTCCACCACGAATTAGTCCTCTCCTGCGTCAACCTCTTCATTTCGTTGTAACACTTGTACACTAGGTCCTCAGTGATTTGTTGGATACATTTTTCAGTCTTCGTCTTCTACTACCGATTTTGCGTCTACAGCCCCTTGTTGTACCATAGAGGTAATTCCCTAATGTCTTAACCCATGTCCCATCATTGTTAAATTTAGTGTTTTTCATATAGTCCTTTCTTCGCTGTTTCTACAGAGGGCCTCCTCACTTGCTGTATTATCATTCGATCCAATTTCCGTCTGTAGCACCACATTTCACATACTTCCATTTTCTACTGTTCCAGTTTTTCCATTATCCATGTTTCACTTGAAAGCTAGCTGTCTTATAGCCGAACATTCTCAGATACTTCTTCCTTAAATAAAGATCAGTCTTTGATACCAGCAAATACACCGAATACCATGTTATAATCTGCTCCGCTGTAATTTTATGTCCTCCTTGTTTCTTCCGTCGTAGGTTATTTTTCTTCCAGGTTGCAGAATTCCTAAGCGGATTCCTCAATATCAGCATTTTGTACTTCTTTATTTCGTCGAAATGCTGAAACATTCCTTCTATTACCCATCGTTTCTTCGCACTTACTTTCATTTCACCAGCGTGTATCCTAGAAACATTTGTGATTGCCATTTTAAGGGATTTCCACTCGCCTTCAATTGAACTACCTACGTACATTCTCTTCAGAACAATTTTAAGATCCTTACCAAACATCGAAACGATGTTCAATACTTTGGTATCTCCCTCACTTCTACAATGGTTATTTCGAACGATTATCTTATATTCATGTGAAAGTCAGACGAGATAGCCAAATCTTTTATTTCTTTGGTAAATAGTTCCGGTCGCTTACATGACCATCTTCAGACAACATCTGTATTGATATGTGATATAATATTAGGGGGATTAATGATTAAAAAATAGCAATGAAATATACCCATAATGTTGCCACCGGTTGTTCCCAGCTGGAGCCGCCTAAAGGTTGAATGTTGACTGCTGTAGTAGCAGGTATAGTCGTACTTTAAATATTGGAAGCTCGACGATCTAATGAAAATGTTGCAAAAAGTGCCTGGGACCGAGGACGACTTGATCGTGAATTATAACGCTACATCCAGAGTGTGGATGTAACCTCCACAACTCCCGACGTTACCTCTTATCAAGGTAACTATTCCATGATGTCTCTAAATATATCCAGTCAGTTGACCCTTCATTTATGTTTAATTCTCTCGATAGTTGATGGAATTGGGACGCAACTGATTAGATTATATAGATGGATGAAAATACCAGCAGCTGTATAGGAATTATATATTAAATTTTGTGGGACTAGTTTCGATGCTTCACTACGCTATCTTCAGGCTCCTAGCCGAACAAGACTAATATTACAATAGCAATGCTGTTAATCAACAAATGCCTTATGAAGTTATGTATTAAAAATTAGGTAAGCAAAAAACAGGTCATATATCAGATAAAACTACTGTCCAAAAATAAATATTTTATGAGGTCAGTATCTAAGAAACTTTTTAGTGTCAATTATATCGTAACATAGGGCTTCCTATTTTTTTAGTATATATAAACGTATTACCAACATAAATGATCGTGAAGAAAGATCATTGGTAATAAGGGAATGTACAAAATATCACGTGTTATTGAGGTGATACAAATACAATATACATACATAATATACAGGAGTCTTGTGGTTAAAATGCCCCTTTTTTTTTTTTTTTTTTTTTTTTTTTTTTTTTTTTGCAACAGGAAGAGTAATATTATTGATATAAATCGATTTACACAGTCCTGAATGTTGCACAAAATGGGCCATTTTAACAATAATACTCCTGTATATTATGTATATATATTGTATTTGTATCACCTCAATAACACATGATACTTTGTACATTCCCGTATTATCAATAGTCTTTCTTCACGATCACTTATGTTTGTAATACATTTAGATATAGGAAAAAAAGGGGATCCCCATGTTACGATATAATTGACACTAAAAATTTTTTACATAATGACATTATAAAATATTTATTGTTGAACAGTAGTTTTGTCTTTTCTATGACTTGTTTTATGTTTACCTAATTTTTTTATACTTATTTCATAAAGCATTTGTTGATTAACAGTATCACTATTGTAATATTTGTCTTGTTCGGCTAGGAGCCTGAAGAGGGTGTAGTGTAACACTGAAACCGGTCGCACAAAATTTAATGAAGATTTTGCATACACCTGCTGGTATTTTCATCCATCTATATATACTTTGTTTACGTTTTCTCTCCATATCAAATCAACAGCTCTTCGCTAGTTACCCGGTCTAGTAATATTCTGTGATATCACATTTTAAAAAATCCATTCCCTTCTTGTGTGTACTTATAATTATCTACAATTACATTCTACGTGCTTTCCATTCACATACTTTCGGTAAAATAAACGAAGAAAATTTTAAGGTTTGAATTTCTTTGTGTGTAACATTACAGTGGTGAAAAATAAATCCTGAAGTTTTATAATGTTACTACAATATTTGTCCATCCATTGTGGTTGCCAAATAACAATATGTGAAGTGCACAATGAGAGACATTTAGAAATGGACCTGTTTCGCTGACACCAACAGAATTAAAGCGATTATGTAATTTCAGTGCTCTACGCAGTATTGAAATTTTAATGAAAATTACAGTGCAAGTGACCATCGACAACTTTTTTTATGCATAAAGTTATGTTTATTTCATTGAGTGGTGACGAAAGAGCTACATGAGTTTTGCGAATCACAGGAATAGTTTTACTAGCTTTGCTGTGAGCCATTATGGATTACAAAAATGCTTCTTTGTTATAAAAATGTAGTTAGGTAATTGCTGTCAGAGATTAGAGCATACACCAGTTTATTTAAGGAGATAGTTACGTGACTGTGCTGTTACGGTCGCTAGGCAAGAGTGGTAATCAGTGTATTAAACATAAGAGCCGCTGAACATATACCTGTCTAATTTGCTGTTTTCCAATTTTATATTTATCCGTGAGAAGTGCATTTTTTAAATACTTAATCACGAACAAAACAAAACGGACATCTGTTATTAAATGTTACGGTGGAAGTGCTCGGTTGCGAAATGACTTGAAGTATGGAAGCTGTAGGTCATACTGGATCTTGGTTAACTATAAAAGACCCGCAATAAAAACATTCTAACAGCAGAAATTCTCTTGAAAGTTCAGAAAGCGATGGGACTTCTAATCACAGATCATATGAAGCATAATTTTTTGTTCCTCATACCCTAAATTCAACATATCAGTCACTTTAGTTGTTTTTTTATTGCAGTTCATATTATGGCCACTAATGTAAAAAATAAAGTAAGAATAATACAGTTTCGAGTTTCAATGTTGAAGATTATCTATCGCTGCTCAAAATTAATAAATAAATGTTAGTAATAATTCCGACTGATACACACTGTTGTAACTTGTCATATTAGGGTAAGCCCAGACAGATACATTCGCAAAATGTCTCTCAGCGTGGCGAATGTAGATTTGTGTGTGGCGGGAGACATGCTGGGAAGAGTCCTCTGCAGTCGGGCTGGTCACTATGTCCTCGGTGGCGAAGTGGTCATCGCGTCTGCCTAGTAAAGCAGAAGATCCGGGGTTCGAATCCCAGCCGGGCACAAATTTTCATTCGCTACAGTTTGGTATTCCATGTAAATCGAATACAGTAAAGCCATAACATTGCGATTTACTTCATTCATTTGAACGCTGTAATTCGTCAAAAATATATATGTAATTAGATATATAAACATCTGAAGTTTTTGACGTTTGTCACTACAAAGCGTTATAGTTGTTTAAGGAAGTGGATGTAGATTTACGATGGAGGATGAAGTTTACACATAATGTGGCCATATATATATATATATATATATATATATATATATATATATATATATATATATATATATAAGGGCGAGCCAGTAATCAATCGCAAACTGAGATAGACAAGCCAGTACCGCGTGTGGAAGCCTGAAAATAGCTGTACTTCTCAGCTGTCTCGACCAGTAAATTTAAACACTTGTCCCATCGCTTAAGATGGCTTTAGAAGCCTGGAGCTTTGAATTTTTGTGGCAGCGTTTGCATCGTACAAGTGACATTTGAACTGTAACTTTATGTTGTTCCTTAAACTACTTCAAACCACAAAACGGATGTGCCGTAGTGGCAGAGACTCTTACTAGCAGTTCATGACTTAACTTCCATATTTTACATTTTGACTAACCGCTATGTTGCACGTACTATTTAACCTTCATTTTTTGCATAGCGTAGGGTGATCATATTGTATAATTTTATGACCAGATGATGGTGACATAGTCCATTGAAACCGATCGTCATAAAATAAAATAAAAATATATATTACAATCTTGGCTTTTTTACTTTTGAAGATAACGCACTAAATATTATTTTAATCTTCTGATTGATGGTCAAATATAAAATATTATGCTGGTGGATAGTCACACAGAAGTCTTATGGATGCGTTCAATCTGAAATGTGCAGTTTTTTGGTTCTTCGTGAATATCTATTTTACTGTTTATGTATGACTATCCACAGCATTTGAGCAGAAAAAAGGCCCCTGGAGTCTGAAATATTATCACCGTTAGGAGAGCCAGTCAAGAAGAAATTGTTTCACCTGCTATTCAAGCTGTATGAGACAGGGGAAATACTATCAGACTTCAAGATGAATATAGTAATTCCAGTACGTAAGAAACCAAGTGTAGATGTGAAAATTACTGTTAGTTTAATAAGCCATGGCTGCAAAATACTAACAATTTATTTACAGCCGAATGGAAAAACTGGTCGAATCCGACCTTGGAGAAGATCACTTGGGATTCAAGAGAAATATAGGAACACTGGAGGAAATTCTCATATTTCCACTATCTTAGATTAATAAAAGTGAAACCCACGTTTTTAGCATTTTTGAATGTAGAGAAAGCTTTTGACTGGAATATACTTTTTCATATTTTGAAGGTACAGGGAGCGAAGAGCTATATTCAACTTGTACAAAAACCAGACCGCAGTTGTTAGAGTCGAAGGGCAAGAGAGGGTCGCAGTGGTTTGGAAGGGAGTAAGACAGGGTTGTAGCCTTTCACCGACGTTTTTCAATATTTACATTGAGCAAGCTGTGAAGGAATGCAAGGAGAAGTTTGCAGAGGGCATTAAAGGCCACAGCGAAGGAATAAAAACCTAGTGGTTTCAAGGTGACGTAGTAATTCTGTCAGAGACAGCTAAGGACCTGGAAGAGCAATTAATGGAATCAGGCGATGCTGAAGGAATTAGGTTAGGTAATCAGACAATAAAGATAGTAGATGAGTTTTCTCATTTGAGCAGCAAGATAATTTCTAATGGCCGAAGTAAAGAAGATATAAATGTAGAGTAGCTACGGAAAGAAAAGCGTTTCTGAAGAACTGAAGTAGCGAAATTTGTTGACATCCAATATTATTTTAAATGTTAGGAAGCCCTTTCTGAAAGCATTTGTATGGGAGTGAAACGTGGACAAAAATATGATAGAAGCTTTCGAAAAGGGGTGCTGCAGGCGAATGATGAAGATTAGATGGGTAGATCACACCGCACAATAAATTTAGTTTCGGTGCGGGCAGTTTCGGGTTGGACCAAGACTGTTTTGGCTTCCCTGAGAAAATCAAATCATTATAAATAGATGTGAAGCAATGAATTAAAATTTGTGGTGCGGCCGGGAATCGAACCCGGACCTCCATGCTTACTAGGCAGACGTCTTAACCGTTAGACTACCACACCACTAACGATTAAGGCGCCTCGGAATAGTCTATGTACGATTTCCCTCCACAACACAAACTTTAATTCAGCTTCTTTGTTCCAAAGGTAATTGCCACTACTGCCAAGGCTCTCCATGCAGCGGAATAGCACCTCAGCAATGGACATGGTGGAACAATCCTGTTATGGTGATATAAATATCAATTAATATGAATAAATAATCCCTGAGACGGATTTACGTCTCAAATATGTCAAAGACATTATAAATAGATGTGAAGCATTGAATTAAAATTTGTGGTGCGGCCGGGAATCGAACCCGGACCTCCATGCTGCCTAGTAAGCATGGAGGTCCGGGTTCGATTCCCGGCCGCACCACAAATTTTAATTCAATGCTTCACATCTATTTATAATGTCTTTGACATATTTGAGACGTAAATCCGTCTCAGGGATTATTTATTCATATAAAATCAAATCAGATGGGTAGATCACGTTAATACTCAGGAGATGATCAAGAGAATCGGGGAGGTTTTTCTGGGGTATCCTGACTAAGAGAAGGGATTGGTTGGTTGGACAAATTCTGAGACATCAATGACTAGTCAAGAAGGAAGTGTGTGGGATAAAAATGGTTGATGGGGGCGAAGGGATGTTTACAGTAAGCAGATTCAAAAGTATGTAGGTTGCTGTACGTATTCACAGATGAAGAGGCTTGCAGAGGCTAGGGTAGCGTGGATAACTGCATCAAACGAATCTGCGTACTGAAGACCGCAACAACATCTGCAGCACAATATTTTATATCTGACCACATTCCAGAAGATTTTCAAAATAATACTTGGAGTGTTTGAATAATCAGTTAAACGTCAATTGTAGCAGAGAACAGAGGACGACACCTTTACGATCTTGGCATTTCTATCTACATTGATAAAATAAATGCACTTGACATTTATTGATGGATACACATTGTGTGAAACAGAAACTGCCTGTATGTTTATAGAAATCGCATGTGGCCTTCTCTCCCTAGGCAGCTCCCACTAGCCCCCGTCCACACTGCCAGCGGGCAGTGAGTGAGATTTGTGGAGGCGGCAGCAGTAGCCGCTGTCACAATTTATGCGGAGCCACGTGGCCGCAGATCCCGGCGCGCCCTTATTGATGGCCGCGCACAGCAGCGCCGGACCAGATGCAGCGGCGCGGGCCGGCATTACTCAGGAGCCCGCGCTATCAGTTGCCGCCTCTCGCAGACTTAGCGCCTGCGCCTGCGCCTCGGCCATTCATTACCGCCGCATACGGCAGGCAAAGTGGACGGCGGGCGGATTAGCGAGTTGGCGGGTGTCGCCGCTCTCTCTGACGCAAACGGGCAGGGATTAGGCGGCGGGTCGGTAAACGTGCAGGGACTTCCGGCGATGACGGAGCAGACTCCGGTAGAGGAGGGTTACGAATGGATTTCAGTTTCATGTTTGCGTATCCACGAAATCTGCTCCGTTCCCCGCCCCGTCTTAGATCTTGGTGTTATTGTGGATTATCTCTTTAACCCTATAATGGGCACACACAGAAATCACGAGAAGAAGAAGTGTTTTGTTACTTTAATGTGGAGAGTCATGTGAACAGATTTATACGATTATTTTCAAAATATAGTTTCTGGTTTGTATGTAACATTGCTCAAAAACTTCGCACGGTGGTTCAGTATCAATACTATAGCGTTGTTCTTATGACTGTAGAAATTATTGTATTTTGGACTATTTCATATGAAACGTGTGAAAACAATTTGCTTTTGGTACAAAGTTCGGAACAATCCCATGATTTCCACATTTTCAGTCAAGCACCCTTGAGGACGATACCTGCATATTCCTTCTGGCCCATACTCTTCCAAGGGACAACAATATATATATATAAGTTTAGCAGTAAAGTGAATCTTTAGCGGACTGATATGGGTGACTGAAAATGGACTTACATTTATTGGGAAGAGGAGGCCTGGTAGACCACTACAAAATGTACAATAAGTCCAAAAGAAGAACGAAACAGCGTTCTTCACCAGTCAATGATATATATATATATATATATATATATATATATATATATATATATATATATATATATATATTGCACATTTTGTAGTGGTCTACCAGTCCTCCTCTTCCCAATAAATGTAAGTCCATTTTCCGTCACCCATAAAGAACATCGTCAACAATTTTCCATAATATGAACTTCAAGACTTCCTCTTTCCCTTTTATAAGCAGTTTTCCACGTATCACGAAAAATATCGTCACAAAATTTAAACAAACATGTACCTCGGGAACTTATGCTTGGAGTATCCGCTAAAGATTCAATTTACTGCTAAACTTTCCCCAAAAGACAACGAAACATCACTTTACTGGAGAGCTTAAATGTTAATTTCAAGCAATGTTGTCAATCCAAGGATGAAACTAGAAACATGTTTCAGAAAACCACGCGAAATTTTGATGTTGCTTGAGAGCAGCATTGCCAAATAAAGGGTTCAGGTAACCTCACAAGCAGCCGTAAGCGGCGTTTGCTTAGAGTAAAACACTGGTATCTGTTTTTGTACATGTTTGACTACAGTTTTAGCATCTTTGATGGTCCTTTTTTATTGCTTTTAAATTGTACAACATAAATATTTTTCAGTTTGTATAATTATTATAGGTTCTTATGTTAATTAGAAATTAGTACAAGAATTTTATATAGGTACACTGCCCTCCATTAGTTTGGAAACACCATGCTGCTTATTACAACGGAACAAGTTGGAAGTGATCTATGTGAGTTATTGGTTAGAATACGGATTAGCAAGCTCAGATAACGGTTAATAATAACACACTATTGTACAATTAATTATTGTACATAATCATACGTATTGTAACATAATGGTATTGCTTTTTTATGTAAACCGACGTTAACTGTCCACGTAGCTCTACTAAACACACCAGGTGGCGCGGGTAGCTTGCCTGGTTATGTAAAGGTACGTTGTTTACAGTTCAGTTGACTTGTAGTTGCGTTTGCATAAAGCTATAACACGCCGCGGAAGTAACTGAAAATGGCCCCACAGTGCCAGATTCTTCACTAATCATTGGTAATGATAATCACTTTGCACCAAGAAGGCAATAGTGTCCAAAAAATAGCAATGAAACGGATTTCCATCAGCGCAAATGTCAAAACCTTAGAGGCTTCTATGAATATCGTCTTTGCTCAGGAGCACCCAGGAAACTATCAGAACAACAGGAATGTTGTTTGGTAGTAACCACTGAACGTAACAGATCAAAAACTGTCCATGTATTGACTGCTGAAATAAACGCAACTAGGGATACGCCGGTTGAGTCATCAGTGAGACGACGCCTGGCAGACAACAACCTACGAGGTTATGTAGCAACAACAAAAAATGTTCAAACGTTTGGGAAGTTTATGGGATTTAACTGCGGGGTCATCAGTCCCGAAACTTACAAACTAATTACTAACTACCTTATACTAAAGACAGCACAAACATCCGTGCCCGAGAAGGGATTCGAGCCCCCGACGGGGAACGGCCTCGCAGCATAGCATAGCGCCTCAATGCTCTCGGCCGCTCAGCCGTGGCATTTAGCAACAAGGTAACCCTGTTGCGCCCTGTCAACAAGAATAAAAGGCTTCAGTGGGCTAAGACACACCGACATTGGACAGCTGGGTATTGGGAAAGAGTCTTACTGATGAATCCAAGTTCTACATATTTGGAAGTAAACGCCGTCAATTTGTACGTCGTTTACCCATCAACGTCTTGAATCTTCAGTGCGTTATTCCATCTGTAAAGCATGGAGAAGGGGGGGGGGGTGGAGGTATTCTCTGATGGGAGGGAATAATGTCGGCGATTTAATGAAAATAGATGGCAAAATTAACCAAAAGTTTTATCAAACCATTCTTCAGCGACATGCTAACACATTTGGTTTGTGTCTGATTGGGGAAGGGTTTGTCTTGAAGCAAGACAACAACCCAAAACATACGCCTCGCTTGTATCAGAAGTATGTGAATTCTGTACAGGATCGTAAAATATTGAAAACATGGAATAGCCGCCCAAATCTCCTGATTGTAACCCAATTGAGCTGCTGTAGGATGAATTAGACAGGAGGATCAGAAAACGGAAAGTCATGAATGAGACACAATTTTGGGAGGCCCAGCAGCAATATTGGAGATTAATTGCCACTGAAACCTTTGAAAAACTGACGCAGCGCATGCCGAGAGTGTGCAAGTCAGTGACGAAAGCAAAGGGTGGTTATTCTGAGGTATCGAAAATTTAAAGGTTGCATCTTTCTGTGTATTAAATGAGTTTAATGAACATTTGGAAAAAAAAAGCTTTTTGTGATGTATTTCCTTTTCATTGTTTTTAACTACTGCGCGAAGCTGACGCTTGAAATACGCGAAAGGCGCAGCTAGCTCACGTCCTGAGACTCAGGCGAGAGCCCCATGCTGCTCAGGACGTGCGCTAGCCGCGCGTTTCGCGTATTTCAAGCGTCAACTTCGCGTCGCAATATCTCGGGATGTAATTGGAATATTGCAATGCAATCAACGCCATTGTTTATGTGATTTGTCATGCTATGGATTGCCGAAGAAGAATACAGGGTGTCCATTAAAAAAAACATAAGTTTGTGTTAAAAAACACATTTGCTTTCGTTCCAGAATGTTTCCAAATATGTACATTCATGGGCCCCAGCCGTACATTGATACCGGTGAAAGTCGTTTTCCAATAGCTGTTATTGTTCCCGATATATTTTAGGTGGACAAGATAGCTGGGACACCCTGTATATGCTATCTCGAAACGGAACATATAAATAATGCACGAAGTGTAGAATAATGAAGAAGCAGACGTTGGCCGCGGTGGAGTAGCCGAGCGGTCTAAAGCACCTCGCTGCGGAGCGCGCGATTGCTCGCCGTGGAGGTTCGAGTCCTCCCTAGGGCATGGGGGTGTGTGTGTTTGTCCTTAGGTTAGTTTACCTAGGTTTAAGTAGTTTGTAAGCTACGGACTGATAACCACGCAGTTTGGTCCGATAGATTTACAGACATTTGAGCAGACGTTGGTGCTTTGGCTTGCCCCTGCGGAGCTGGCAACCAAGAGCACACAAGAGTTGAGGAGGCACGGACTTGTCAGGGGACAATTGGCATATGACGGAGAGAACATTCCTCATACCTCAATCAATCAGTTTATGTATGGATAGAGAAGTAAGACCAATACGTTACAGGAATACATTTCAAGCTGCGAGTAGGTCGTAATGTGAAGGGGAAACTATAATCGTCGTGTGTGATACGCATTTGGGCAGGAGAGGAAGCGTGCCTGGGAATGCTAATAGGTTAAAGCACTCGATGATCTGCAACGGGAAATGGAGTTTCGAATCGTGGTGTATAACATATATTTAGCAGTGTCCAGTAACTCACAGGATGTTTCTCTATTTGAAATTCAGAAAAGAGTTATCTAATTCTTGTAGAAAAGACATAGTACAGTTCACAATGAAACTTTCACTTTGCAGCTGAGTGTGCGCTGATACGTAATTTCCTGGCAGATTAAAATTGTGTGTCGGAACCGGGACTCGAACCTGGGACCTAGGAGTTTAATATCAGCGCACACTTCACTGCATAGTGAATGTTTCATTCTGGAAACATCCCTTAGACTGTGCCTAAGCCATGTCTATGCCATATCCTTTCTTCTAGGAGTGCTTGTTTCGCAGAAGAACTGTGAAGTTTGGGAAGTAGGAGGTGAGGTACTGGCAGAAGTAACACATGAGGCGCGCTGCTAGCGCTTATCCGAGGCTCAAGCGAGACTCACGGTTGAGTCTCGAACACGCGCTATCAGCGCGCCTCATGTATTTCAAAAGTCAACTTCGCTTCGCTGTTTCTCCGGATGTAATTTACTCATCGCGATGCAACCAACGCCATTCTTCTTGTGATTTTTTATCCTATCGATTGCTTAAGAAATAATATGAGGTATCCAATTAAAAAAAAAAACATAAGTTTGTGTTGAAAATAATATTTCTTAATGTTTTCCAGTGTATCATAGTACCTACTTTCAAAAGCCCCTGACGTACGTTCATGACCGTGAAAGTGGTTTTTCAATATCTCTTGTAGTTTCAGATATATCTGAGATATCTGGGATGAAACAGTTGAGTGGGACACCCTGCAATATATCATGGTGAGGCGGCTGACCGTAATAGATACAAAGACGCCGTTTGGACAGTGAATTGCAGGTACAGGGGCTACTTGAATACATCACATTTAATTTTTTGTGCTATTTTTCATTACGGGGATATGACTCCATCTTTAGTTTTTTTAATGGAATCCTATGTTAAATTTTAGCGTAACATTTTGGGCTTAAAAAGACTGTTTCAAATATGAGTATATGACAATATTTAGGAGATTAGACAGATATTATTCCCGTATTCGTCCTTTGAAGCGGCGTTATTTGTGTAAGGACGGACTCGGGACGTTTACCGTGTAGTCTACACAACAGGAAAGGTCGCGTTGCATAACGCCGCTTCAAAGGCCGAATACGATAGGAGAACATATCTGTGTCTAAAAAACTATTCGCCTACACGTCCTTTGAAGCCCATCATGTTACGCTAAAATTTAACTTTGGGTTTCAGTTTTTATTAAGGTGGCCTCATATCTCTGTAATAAAAGTAGCAGAGACATGAAATGTGATGTATAAAAGTAGCCCCTGTCCCTGCAATTCAGTCCAAACGGCATCTTTGTATTTATTACGGTTTTGGAGATACAAGGATTGTTATGACTTAGCTGCCTCACCTTCTCTCTCTCTCTCTCTCTCTCTCTCTCTCTCTCTCTCTCTCTCTCTCTCTCTATATATATATATATATATATATATATATATATATATCTGGGGGAACGCTGGGGGACGCATACCCCTAAACTTTTTCGTTCACGAAGTATCGTTTTTACGATGTTGAGAACTTGGAAGAAAGCTAAAGATTTATTTCACGGACGTAAATTTTTATTTCATATTTTCATGTTCATAATTGCAAAACGAATGGTACCACTGCAGTTTTAGCT
Organism: Locusta migratoria; assembly: GCA_026315105.1. Classification (NCBI taxonomy): domain Eukaryota; kingdom Metazoa; phylum Arthropoda; class Insecta; order Orthoptera; family Acrididae; genus Locusta; species Locusta migratoria. The sequence goes on from CM048745.1 coordinate 318,204,107, forward strand.
GGGAAAAGCGCTGTCATAGACTGTTTGAAGCATTTCGAAGCCTCAGAAACCATTCTCGACAACTGGATCGCTGGCAGTCAGTTCTACAAACATGTAGTGCCCCCTCCCGCTACTACTGGGCGATGGTAGTGCTAAACGAATATGCGTACGCGATTCATTGCCATCTTTGTTTTTTTATCCTTTAGTCGTCTGCGTTAGCTGTTCCGTTCTTGTCACTTATGCGAAATTTTACAGTATGTCCTGTCTTTCGTTGCAACTTGGGAGGTGGGAGATGAACAGAAAAGTAACAAATTACTTTAATTATTTTTCCTGCGTCTAAACAACCAAAAACTGATTCGTGTGCGAATGAAAAGCAAGCCAGAAAGTTCAACATCAGTGGATAACGAAAGTGAAACTGTAAACCTGAGCAGGGAACGTTCGTGTGAAAATGCAGTGAACGAACGTGTGCACTATACAAAATTAAATGATTGTCCATAATGTTGGACTTTGGAACAAGAAATCACATTTGTGAGAAAAAAATGACTGGTCGATCGTTTCAAACAAGTAATCTGGTTGCAGAATTTGGAAAGAAGTAGGAAGTTTAGGTATAGAAATAAATAAACAAGGCATGAACATTGCGCAGCCTTGGGCTACCGTATCTGCGTCATATCCAGATGGTTCCAGAAAAGAAGAAATGGTTTCTTTGTGGAAAAAAAATTGAACATAAAAAAGTTCCGCCCATCACGCTGCTGCCCAAATAATACTTTGTGCCAAACCGAAGACTATGGAAAACGCTTGCATTAGGGCGTTTCAGAGTGAAGAGGAGGTGGCAGCAAATATATTTCGTCCTGCTTATAAAGCGTGGGAATCGCATGCTTTATTTGAAGTGATGTAAACTAAAGTGATCCATACCACATTATCTCGTATGTTTTGGTGTTTCTCTTTAACGCCTGCTTCATTTGAGCTGTAGTAAAGTGAATTGAAGAGTTCGATACTCTTTTTTTTATGTTATAAGTAATTTTCGCTGTATTACATCTAATGTCGGAGTACCCCCAAACTTTCTTTTAGAAAAAGGGCACTATATGCAGGGAGTTACAAACAGGTATGGCCAAACTTTCAGGAAACATTCTTCACACACAAAGAAAGAAAATATGTGGACTTGTATTCGGAAACGCTTAATTTTATTACTTCTCTTCAAGTCACATTAATGATGGAAAGGAAACAAAAGCAACAGAACGTACCAGCATGACTTCAAACAGTTTTGTTACAGGAAATGTTCAAAATGTCCTCCGTTAGCGAGGATACATGCATCCACCCTCCATCGCATGGAATCCCTGATGCTCTGATGCAGCCCTGGAGAATGGCGTGTTGTATCACAGCCGTGTACAACACGAGCACGAAGAGTCTCTACATTTGGTACCGGGGTTGCGTAGACAAGAGCTTTCAAATGCCCCGATAAATGAAAGTCAAGAGGGTTGAGGTCAGGAGAGCGAGGAAGCCGTGGAATTGGTCCGCCTCTACCAATCCATCGGTCACCGAATCTGTTGTTGATAAGCGTACGAACACGTCGACTGAAATATGCAGGAGTTCCATCGTGCATTAACCACGTGTTTTGTCGTACTTGTAAAGGCACATGTTATAGCAGCATAGGTAGAGTATCCAGTATGAAATCATGATAACGTGCTCTAGTACGCGTAGGTGGAAGGACATGAGGCCCAATCAAGACATCAACAATTCCTGCCCAAACGATCACAGAAAATCTGCGTTGATGACGTGATTGCACAATTGCGTGCGGATTCTCGTCAGCCTATACATGTTGATTGTGAAAATTTACAATTTGATCACGTTGGAATGAAGCCTCATCCGTGAATACTAAAATGAGCTCTAACATGGAAATTAAGCGTTTCCGGACACATGTCCACATAACATTTTCTTTCTTTGTGTGTGAGGAATGTTTTCTGAAAGTTTGGCCGTACTTTTGTAACACCCTGTATATAGATGGATACCGATGCGAGGCACCTTGTCCTGTAGTAATTCTTAAACACACTGTTTTTCAAGTTAAAGTACATACAGACTATAAAGGAGAAATGTGTATGTTTTACAGATAAAATACCACGCGACACTTTTTGTGCCCGTGTCCAGGCACGTTTAGGTCAGGTGAGAATGTACCCGGCGGGCCAGAAGAGCAGGCACGCGGCGCAGGGAGCGGCCGTAAAGTATTTTTAGAGTTTTATCCGCGGAGGCGAGTTTCCAGTTGCGTGCCGCGCCGTGGCGGTGGCCCGCGGTCGATTGCCCGTGCCCAAGCAGCCACCCCAACCATCATCTGCGGCAGCGCCTTGGTGGTCCGTCGCGCCGAATGGCGAGCAGCCCCTGATCGTATCTCAGCTGGCCGACACTCGACGGGCGACCCAGCGCCGGAGATGGCAGCGAGAGAGAGGGGGGCGCGGTTACGGGCAGGGGAGGAGGAAGGGGGTGTCGATAAGGAGCAGCGCGCCGCAGGTGGGCGCCGCCTCGCCTTATGCACGCGGCCGGGCGTGGGAGGTGGAAGAGGGTGTCTGGTGAATGGGCCGGCGGCGAGCGCTAATGGGCGTCGTTAGGGGCGCCACAGTCGTATTTCTGCCGAGCCGCCCCCTCCGCAGTTCCGGCGGGGAATTTTTGCCGCTGATGATTATCGACTCTTCTTACGGACTGCACCGTACGCATCTGAAGGCGTGGAGCTTCTTTCCAAATGGTATCGAGTCCACAAAAATTTAAAATGTACTCAGAGATAGATATTTGTGAGATAAAGTCACGGAGGAGGCAGGCGACCATGGTTAATCGTAAATAAAGTCTGCAATAGGATGCAAAGGTCGCTGTATTGATTAAAGTCAAGAAGTGGTTACAATATGATATTATTTGACGCGTTTCGGCCTGGGCCATCATCAGAATCCTGCATACATTGATTACAGGTACGTCAGTACAGATGGTTACATGTTCTTGTCCTTACATCTGCTCCTTGATGTTACGACAAGAACGTATGCAGCCTATTGCAGACTTTATTTCGTACTCAGAGAGGGCAGATGAAATCTAGGACCAAAGAATTAAACATTTTCTTCGAAAAGAGAAACGCGTCCTGCGCTGAAGAGCCAAATACACTGGTACACTTTCCTAATATCGGGTAGGACCAACGAGGAGCACCCAGAAGTACTACAATAGGATTTTGCAATGTCTTAAGGTGACCGCTGGCCGAAGTGGGGAATTCACGTTCGAATCCCGGTCCAGCACAAATTTTCACATTTGCCATTGGATTTATTTCAATGTCTTGAAACGTTCGGAATGTTTTAATATTTCGAAGAGGCGTTGGAGATCTGAACAGCACGTTACAAGGTGTCCCAGTTGAGCCGGCCGCGGTGGCCGGGGGGACTGAGGCGCTTCAGTCACGGTCTGCACGCCGGCCACTACGGTCTGGGGTTCGAATCCCCCCTCGGGCATGGATATTTGTGCCGTCCTTAGTCTTAGCTAGTTCGTAAGTTGTTTGCAAACTTAGGGACTGATGACCCCGTAGTTAAGTCCCATAAAAAAGAGTATTCCTAGAGACACTCTGGAGCAATTCTGGATGTGTGAGGTGTTGCATTATCCTGCTGGAAATGCCGAAGAGCGGCGGAGTGCTCAATGGACATGACTGAATGCAGGTGATCAACCACCATGTGTATTTGTGTGTCACCTATAAGAGTCATACGTATAAGTATTAGCGGCCCTATATCAATCAAACCACACGCCTCACACTATTAAGAAGCCTTCAACAGCGTGACCAGTCACCTGCTGACATGCACGGTCCATACATTCATAAGGTTGTCTCATAGCCGTACATCTCCATCAGTTCGATACAATCGGAAACGAAAGTCGTCCTTCCAGGCCACATGTTTCCAGTCATGAACAGTCTAATGTCAGTGCTGACGGGCCCAGACGTGGCTTAAAGCTTTGTGTGGTGCAACAAGGAAAGGCACACGAGTAGACCTTCAGCTCCGAAAGCATCTGTCTTGAGCAATTAAACCGGAAACCCTCACGCAATGGCAATATTTTACGAACAGGCCTTACCTTATTAACGATGTCAGTGTAGAGTCAGGAGTCAGTGATCATATCGTCATAGCGTCTATGGTGAATTTAATAAACCATTCAAGAAGGCTAGCAGCGTGTTTATGTTAGAAAGAGATGATAAGCAATTTTTAGCATCGCACTTAGAAAATAAATGGACATAGTTTAGTTCCGGTACAATGGATGCAGAGGAATTGTGGACTAAATTTAAATGCATTGTAAATGAAGGATTAGAGAAGTAAGTGCCTGGTAACGTTGATTAAGGATAGAAAAGATCCCCCGTGGTATAATAATAATGTTAGAAAGCTACTGAGAAAGCAAAGAGTATTACACACTTGGTTCAATAAAGAACACGAAAATGAAGACAGGCAATAGAAATTCTTGCGTCTATAAAAATATAGAAGCATACAATAATTACCACAGCCATACTTAACAAATGTTCATATGTCTGTAAATCTATCGGACCAAACTGCGTGGCCATCAGTCCGCAGCTTACAAACTACTTAAACCTAGGTAAACTAACATAAGGACAACACACACACACCCATGCCCCAGGGAGGACTCGAACCTCCACGGCGAGCAACCGCGCGCTCCGCAACGAGGTGCTTTAGACCGCTCGGCTACTCCACCGCAGCATACTTAACAAAAAGGTCTTTCCGAGCACACGAAAATCTTTTGGTCCTAGGCAAAATCGTTAAGCGGCTGAAAGGTCACTGTTCAGTCTCTCGTTGATCATTCCGGGGCAGCAATAGAAGAAAGCAAACAAAGTTGAAGTTCTAAATTTAACATTTAAGAAATCTTTCACGCAGGAGGACTGCACAAATGTACCATCATTTTATCAACGTACTAACTCCGAAATGGGGGACATAGGTATTTCTGGTGTAGAGAAGCAGCTGAGAGAGCAGAATACATAAAAGTCTCATAAAATTTTTTGTTAAGCTTAAGGGACTTAACTGCGGGGTCATCAGTAGCTAAACTTACAAACTACTTACGAACTAACGACGACACAAACATCCATGCCCGAGGGGGGAATCGAACCCCCGACCATAGCGGCCTTGCACACTGACTGGTGCGCCGCAAACCGCTCGGCCACTACGTCTAGCTACGTTTCCTCGTCCGGATGGAATATCACTTCCGTTTTACAAAGAGTATTCTGCGGCATTGGCCCCTTACTTATCTTTCATTTTTCACGAATCATTAATTATGGCCAAAGTTCGTAGTGATTGGAAAAAATCGCAGGTGACTCCCGTATATAAGAAAGTAAAAAAAACTGACCCATATAATTTCAGGCCAATATCGTTATCAGTTTCTTGTAGAATTTTAGAGCATATTCTCAGTTTAAGTATAGTAAATTTCCTTGAGACGAAAAAGCTTCTTCCACGGGCTTAAGAAACATCTTTCGTGTGAAACTCAGCTTGCCCTTTTCTCACGTGACATTTTGCAAGCCATGGTTGATGGGCAATAGGCAGATTGTCTTTTTCGCGGTTTCAAAACGGCATTTGAGAGTGGCTGGAAGACTTCCTAAGTAACAGAACGCAGTACATTGTTCTCGATGGCGAGTATGCACCAGAGATGAACAGGCGTGCCCGAAGGGAGTGTGATAGGACCGCTATTATTTTCCATCTATATAAATGATCTGATGGACGGAGTAAGTTGTAATTTGCGGCTGTTTGCTGATGATGCTGTGGTGTATCGTAGGGTGTCGTCTTTAACTGACTGTAATAGCATACAGGATGACTTTGACAAATTGCTAGTTGGTGAGAAGAATGGCAGCTAGCTCTCAATGTAGAAAAATGTAAGGTGATGCGCATGAGTAGGAAAAACAATCCCATAATGTTCGAATACAGCATTAGTAGTGAGCTTCTTGTTGAAGTCGCATAGTTCAAATATGTAGGCGTAACATTGCAGAGCGATTTGAAATGGGACTGACATGTAAGGACAGTTGTGAGTAAGGCCGGTAGCCGATTTCGGTTTATTGGGAGATTATTGGGAGTATTTATTTCACCTGTAAGATCGCGTATAAAACGCTTATACGACCATGTCTTCTGTTCAAGTGTTCAGGATCCGCAGCAGATCAGTTTAAAGGAAGACATAGAAGCAGTTCACAGGCGAGCAACTATGTGCATTTCTGGTATGTTCGACAAATGCGCGAGTATTGCGCGGGCACTCATATGGGGATCGCTGGAGGAAAGACGACGTTTTACAGAATTTTTTTTGACGAAATTTAGAGGCCAGAAATTTGAATCTGAATGTAGAACGATCTTCCTGCCACCTACTTTCATTTCGCGTAAATATCACAAAGACAAGAGAATTCAAGGCTCGTACAGAGGCGTATAAACATTTTTTCCCTCGTGCTATTTTGGAGTGACATAGGAAAGGAAATGCCTACTATTGGTACAATGTACCATTCGCCAAGCGCTTTACAGTGGACTGCGGAGTATATATGTTGATGGTGATCTAACATGTAAACATTTCAAAAGTCTTATATTGTAGCGTCGTTCCAAGAGTAACGCCTCCTACATCAGAGCCAAATGCGTTGAGCCCCAGAGAGCACCCAGAAGCACCGCAAGACTTCGAGGCAGGGTCTCAACTAATGTCCGAAGTAGTGTTGTAGGGAAGTGACACGATGCATCCTGCAGGGTTGTCCATAAATCCGTAAAAAGTGGCGGAGATGGTAAATACTCAACAGTCTCTAATGCTCAATAATGTTCACGTGTGGTACGTTTGGTGGCCAGCGGAGGTATTTATTCTCAGGAGAGTGTTACTGGAGCCACTCTGTAGCAGTTCTGCACGTATGGAGAGTACTAGTTTCTTGCTGGAATTGCCCAACTGCGTTAGAATGAACAGTGGACATGAAGAGAGGCAGCATGCATACTTATGTGGCACGAATCACCTCAGACGTACAAGGGTAACATATAATTGCAACTGCACATTTACCACACCATTACAGGGCCTCCAGCAGCTTTACCAGTCCCCTGCTGATATGTCGAGACCATGGTTTCATGAGGTAGACGTCAATCTGCTCGATACAATTAGAAACGAGATTAGTTGTACCATTAACGTGTTTGCAGACATCAACAGTCGAAGTTCGGTGTTGACGGTCCCAGGCGAGGCGTGAAGCTTTCAGTTGTGCAGTCATCAAGGACACACAAGTAGGCTCTCCGCTACGATAGCACGTATCGATGATGTTTCGGAGCCCGACACTTGTTGATAGCCCGTCTTTGCAATCTTCATCAACTTGTCTTCTTTCACATCGATTCGCTTCACTCGTCGTTGGTGCCGTTCTTGCAGTCTTTTTCCGGCCACACCTATGTCAGAGGTTTCATACTTTTACTGGTTTCCGGATGTTCACGGGTCACGGTGCACTCGTGAAATGGTCGCATGGGGAAATCACCACCTCATCGCCATCTGCTGTGTCCCATCTGTCGTGCCCCGACTATAGAACCAATCTTTCAAATGTTTGTATAGTCTATGGGACTTAACTACGGGGTCATCAGTCCCTAAACTTACAAACTACTTATCAACTACCTTATACTAAGGACGGCACAAATATCCATGCCCGAGGGGGGATTCGAACCCCCGACCGTAGCGGCCGCGGAGACCGTGACTGGAGCGCCTTAGTCCCCTCGGCCACCCGGTCGGCGGAAGAACCAATCGTGATAACCTGCCATTGTAACTGCAGTAGTCGATCTAACGCATGCACCAGAGACGAGTTTTCTCATATCGGAGTTGACGACCGCAGCACCCTTACATCAGTCTTTCCTCTACATCTACATAGATACTCTGAAAATCACATTTAAGTGCCTACAGAAGTAAAAGTCGGTGGTTGACATTTAGCAAGTAGAACTCACCGCAACGAATAACGTCGTTCTTTTAATGATTTCCACCTCACATCGTGCAAGATTTCCGTGACGCTTTCCCCCTGTAACGTGATAAAACAAAACGAGCTGCCCTTCTCTGAACCTTCTAAATGTCTTCCGTCAGTCGGCTTTAGTTAATGTGAAAATGCTCCGTTCTAAAGTCATCTTGTTTTAATTTTGTGTTCAAATAACGTCAGTGTGTTTTTAAGTGCTTTGTAACTAAGTCATGTGTTTCACGTTGTTCCAATGGGGAACGAGTTACTTCTGATTACATTCGTCTATATTGCAAACTACACACACCGACCTAACCAACCTAATGGATTATGTCTACGAATCCCTAAGACACTCAGAGGAATAGAAACATCTACATCTACATGGGATACTCTGCAAATCACATTTAAGTGCCTGGCAGAGGGTTCATCGAACCACAATTATACTATTTATCTCCCATTCCATTCTCGAATAGCGCGCGGGAAGAAAGAACACCTGAATCTCTCTGTTCGAGCTCTGATTTCTCTTATTTTATTCTGATGATCATTTCTACCTATGTAAGTGGGAGTCAACAATATATTTTCGCATTCGGAGGAGAATGTTGGCGATTGGAGTTTCGCAAGTAACCCACGCCTCAGCGATAAGCGCCGTTGTTGTAATTATTCCCATCCCAGATCCTGTATCATTTCCGTAACGCTGTCTCCCCTGTATCGTGACAATACGAAACGAGCTGCCCTTCTTTGGACTCTTTCGATGTCCTCCGTCAAACCCACCTGATAAGGATCCCACACTGGGCTGCAATACTCCAAAAATGGACGGACAAGCGCAGTGTATGCAGTTTCTTTAGTAGTTCTGTTGCATCTTTTAAGGGTTCTGCCAATAAAACGCAGTCTCTGGTTCGCCTTTCCCACGATATTATCTACGTGTTCTTTCCAGGTTAGGTCTGAAGTAATAGTAATTCCTAGGTATTTAGTGGAGTTTACGGCCTTCACATTTGATTGATTTATGTTGTAAACAAAGTTTAACGGATTTCTTTTCGTACTCATGTGGACGACTTTACACTTCTCATTATTTAGAGTCAATTGCCAATTTTTACACCATACAAATTTTTACACCATACAAAGATCTGAAAAGAGCCGCTGACGAACAAACAGAAACAACCGAACACATGGACCACACCCGGAGTCGCCTGAGATGTACCCGACGCTGGAAACAGCGCGACAATGACACTCTGACAATGACAGTTTATAATTAACGAGCGACACTCTGGAAGAAAAATGGAGCACACAGCATCACATTAATAACTGTCAGACACGGCTGACTGTCCACAAACAAAAGATACGAGGTGTAAACGTGCGTACGCTGCAACTGACTAACACTGTGCTCTAAACAGCCACATAAAACATATACCACCTGTAAAGGCAGAAGTGGCATCGCCAAACCTAACAGCACGTCAGCTGACAGGTGCACAGGTCGCATACAAGGCAGGGTAGGCCTAAAACAGGCACGTTAAACAGGATACGCAGTGAAATGAAATATAGTCACCACATTCATTAACAGCGAACCACAAAGAAGTACATAAAATTAGAAATTAAAATGCAGTAAGGTAGTATACAAACTTACGGCAACGACTCGACGTTATCTTTAAGATGTGTCCCTATTCTCACTTAATTGATAACTGTCTACTCTGGCTTGAAATGTTCGTTGTGTACTACCGAAGCACTTGCACCCGGAATCAATTAATAGGGATATCACCCACAATTTATTATGCTATACTTAATTTTTGTTTCTGTCATAATTAAATGATCTTAAATTATCCAATATGTTTAAATTTATATTAGTGTGTTACGTATTTATTAAAGTCAAAGCTACACTAGGTATTTACGAATCAAACTACTTTAGTACAAGAGGTCAGATAGGTGTAGGCCCATCGTAGGCATAAAAAAAATTAAAATAAAAAATAAATAAATAAATAAAGGCATTAGACATCAGGAAGCATGTCTGAAACATTACGTGAGAAAAACTGTTTCTGCTTGCTTAGTAAGACGCTTTGTTTCTTCGTTATTTGATTTAACAATTTTTATTGTTTATTTTCTATAAAATTTAAAATTTATACGCATATTGACATGGAACCATTAAAGCAGCAAAAATAATTTAGGGTGAAATAAATAAAATGAAATAGTGTTTCTGAAATCAGTGAAATGAATCGATATGAAATTGTACCTTCAGGATTAACATATTAAGTGGAATGAAATACCATGTCTCGACACTTAAAAAATTGCACCAGATCTGGGTACGAAGGAAGATCACAACAATAAAATGACATAGGTCAGGAGAAATACTGAGCCCTTCAATTTTTTATCTTCTCTACACACCAATGAGTCAGGACGTAAAATCGCTATCATTCGCCGTAAGGCTTGCTGTGCATTCCACAAACACACCGGAGCTTGTTCCCGTGTGATCAGCGGCTGAGGTTTCGACAGTACTGTTCTTCAGGGTTTTGCGCGATCCATCGGTTAGAAGGACAGATCATAATAAACCAAACATGTGAAATGAAAGCGGAGATCGCGGTTTAAGCTGATTCCATGTCATTTAAAGTGTAAACTTTTAGTTGAAAGAAAATATTATGTTTCCGTCCATAGAAGTTCTGCAGTTATGGTACGCCGGTTTTAATGTAACATAAAATGGTTTTCCTTTATACGTTTCCTTACAGTTGATTTTAACGTTGCACATTAGTGTAATTGATTGTTTACTTGGTGGCTCATAAAGTAACTGGAAAATTTACGTCACTACAGAAAACAGTTGCAAGGCTCAGTGAAACCATAAATGTAAAACTATCTGAAGGACAATGAAAGTTTTGGTACTGAAATTATGAAGGTTAAACCTTAAATAGTGGCAACTATTTATTTAGAACCGATACAAACGCGTTACATGTTGGTACCTATTACTGTCCTTCAAACTAGTCAACAGCATTGTCTAGAACCCGTTGTCAGCGATGTGGGAGGCGTAGTTTACAGTTAGCAGAGCATGTTCTGTTGATGGTGCGACTGGAGCGGTCTGCTGCCTGTTGAATCTCTGGAAAAGTTCTGAAGCGAATACCACGAAGTGGTTCCTTCATCTTCGGAATCAAGGACTTACGTTTGGGGAGAATAATGGACGGTACAGTATTTCCCAGTCCCATTGACCGAAAAGAACAGCTACAGATCGCGCTGTATGCGCCCGCGCATTGTCGCGCAAAATAATTGGTGGGCTGCGCAGAAAGTGTTATCGTCTCTTGAAGACCTCGATGACACTGTCGTGCTGTACAACCTCTGGCTCATTCAATCTTGATCCAAGTCGGTTCCTCCTTTTTGGAAAACATAGTGACACCATTACGTTAGACCACTCGCTCTCAAGTGACTGTGTGCACACGCCGGTGACATGGAAGGTGTGAGTCTATTTGCGCGGAGATAACGTGGACGAGCGTAATGCGTTACGATAACACCATCACAGTTATACACGGGAATCACTGTAACTTTCACCATACTGGAGCTCTGACACTTTCGAATTCGGCAGCGATCCATAATGACGTCATTCGTTGGATTGGAGTTTTTGGCTCGTACGATGTGGCCAATGTCTCATACCATGTCTCATATCTCTCCTTCGCGCTCACAGCGCTTTAAGTGTGTCTCAGCAGAGTCGTACTGTATCCATTTCTGCATTTCCGTCAATTCATGCGGACCTCATCGTGATGCAATTTTTCGCATGCCCAGGCGTTCCTTTAGGAAGCGAAGTACAGCCGTATGCGCTAATCCGGTTTCGTGGGGGAGCTCACGAATCGTCCGGCATCGATCACTGTCCACTAACGCGGCAACAGTATGCACTTCTTTAGAGACGCTAAGACGACCTGCCGGATACATGTCTGCCACAGTTTGCCGACCATCGTTGAAGGCTTTTACCCAACGTGCCACTGTCCTTACAGCAATGCTGATTCCCCGCACGCCCCTTGAAGACGTTGATAACCGTGCTGTACGACCTCTGGCACATTCAATCTTGATGCTAATCTGTTGTTCCTGTTACGTTAGACCGTCCGCTCATAAGTGTTTCCCTCGATTGTGTGCACGCCGGTGACGTGGGTCGGGCGTGTCCATTTGCTCTTAGGTAAGGTAGGTATGTCAACAATGTGTGCTATCAGCGACAATAGTGGATTCCATTGCATTGTGTCTCCGCAGCAGTGTTGCCACTATTTAAGTTCCAACCCTCGTATACTTAATTTCATTTAAGGAATCATTACCGTTACTGTTATGTACCCAGCTTCAAGTAACGGACAACAGACAACTAAGGCAACGCCGTATTTACTCGACTATAGTACTCCCCCTTAATTTTTTTAGGTCAAATCTGAAACTGAATAAATCTCGGAATTCGTGAATTTGTTAGTTACTTGAAAATCGGAAACACAGTTTTCGGTCAAATTCGGTAACATTTCCTGCCGCTGGCTGCTGTAACAATGGTGTTTCTACTACATACCAAGTACAACAGCTGACTACCCACCCTCCCAATTTCCATTCAGTATGTCTAGACTCGCATTTTCCCGCAGTTAGTGTTGAATTTGAGTTTATACTGTCAACAATATAGGAAAATGAATACCGGCACTCGGAGAATTAGCTTTACGGCACCGTTTAAATTAGAAGCTCTCGAGTTTGCAACGAACATTGAATAACATATTAGGAGGGTGTTAGAATAAAGTTTTTGTAGCCATTTCATATAAAGTATGATAAAATGACTAACAAATTTAGCCCACTCTGAACCAGCCGGAAGCACTATCGAATTTATGAACTTTGCGCGTATAGTACTCTCCTATAGTACTTCGCCTTCTGAACTTTCACTCTGACGTTGCTGCGCTAGTTGGTGTGCAGTAAATACAATAGAACTGCTCAGGGGGTACAATTTTCATACATAAATACGGGATTATTTATGCCTTTCGATAAAAAAAATTCATTTTCAAAAGATTGTGTGTGTTCTATAGAACTTAAATATTCCTCCCTGTTTTCCGATCATGCTCTAGAAGTGTCGTTGATTACCATGTTTCCTTCCCTCAAAAAGATCATTTTAATAAAATAAATAAAAATTGCAAATTCTGCTCCCAGTTACTTTGTTAGTTCTTCTTTGTGTTTCTGGCATCCATTCTCCGCAGTTGCAGCTATAAAATTTGTATAACTTAGGTGACCGTCTTATGCAACTGTGAATTAGTCTAATTTGGACCAGACGCGTTTCTCTTTATTTCAAAGCATCGTTAGTGATCAATTGTTTTTATGTTGTCCTCTTCATGTGTGTTTTGAAGCACATTACCACCTTTTGTCACTGTTTACGTTTATCTATTTACGATTACAATTTCTGATAAAAGATTTTGAAAAATCGCCATTCCTCCTTTAGAATAATGTGAAATGCGTCTGGCCAAAATTACAGTTGCATGAGACGTTCACCTAAACTATACAAATGATTTGTTAGTGTTTAATCTAACATAGCACAACGCGTTTCGATCTGGTTTTGCTCATCAGGCGCTTATTATACATATAGAAGTGTTTATATTAACTATAATACTATAATTTACTTGTTTGAAGTCTATTTGTTCGTATTGGTCGTTGGGGGTAATGAGAAAAGGGGGGGGGGGCAGTGGATGGCCATTAACTAAAATATAGTGCTGAGTTCTGCTGGTCTTCCTGTATGGTATGATTTGTTTCACCACCTGTGTGGGATCTGTGAGACCTTCACGCGAGCTATTCGATAAAGAATTGGGAGATAAATAGTATAAAGGTGGTTCAGCGAACCTTCTGCCAGGCACTTAAATGTGATTTTCAGAGTATCTGAAGTAGACGCATACATAGTCAGGTATGCATCAGGTGTTGAGATGGAATGGTCGTGTGATTCACTTACGTTGATAGTCAGTTGCAACTTCGGATTTTCGTGTTCGAAGCTTTCCTCAGCTTCCCTGGTGCACTGGTGCAGCTGCTGCATTTTGAATCACTTTTACGTTGCTTCTTTTACACTAATTATCACACACTCGTCCACCTCTGTAGCTCAGCGGTAGCGTCGCTGATTACCACGCAGGAGGCCCGGGTTCGATTCCCGGCATAGAAGTGGGTGTTGTGTGTTGTCCTAATCATCATCATCTCATTATCATTGGCACGTAACTCGCCCACGCGGCGTCAAATAGAAAGACTTACACTTAGGCGGCCAAACAATCCCGTAAGGGATATCCCGGCCAAGAAAGCCATAATTTCATTTCCATTTCCATCAAACACTAGCACATATAGTCTGTTCATAAGCATGTAAATAGAATATTCACAAAACAAGATGGCGGACTGTTTGTGTATAAGTATCGATTATTTCATTGCAGCGATGTTAACGACGTTGACTGATCGGTGTCTTTTCTTTGGCACTCGACAATTTTAAGAAATATTGCATTATTATTAACACAAGATTACTGAGGTTTTTGAGACATTATGGATTTGTAGAGATACTTGAAAGTTGGCTGTCTGGTAGTTTTTAGTTAGGTACTGGCAAATCACAAAAGTATTACATTAGACTTTGCTTAAGAGTACTAAAAACCAATAGGAAAAGTAGAGACCGACAGTGGTACAGAAAGTACTGTCCGCCACACTGGTCGGTGGCTTGTCGAGCACAGACGGTATCCAGCCCGGCCGCAGATGGAATTGTCGCCCCACGGCGGCAGTGCAGCCCTTGCCCCCGGTGTCACTTCGCGAGCTTCCCAGGAGGGGAAAAGCCAAACAGCTGGCAAATTATCAATCACCGCCCGCAGAGTTCCGCAACTCCATTCGCCGCCCCTTCCCGCCCCGCCCCCACTTTCAGGACTCCTGCGGGAGTGCCCTGCGCCCGCCGCGGCAGCTCGGCAAACTGCGCGACCCACAAACTTGCCGGAGCGAGCGGGCAAAAAGTCGTCGCTCCGCCTGCGGCCGGCGCACAGGCAACCCGCTCCACATCCCTGCCTCAGCGGCTGCGGCACCGCAGGCGCGAAAGCGACGCTGAGGTATGACGGGCGAGATGCATTATAAGGAGCGCGGCGATGCTTTTACTGGAAAACTTGAGCGCGGCCGTCATGACACTAGCGAGGAAAAGAGTCTCAGCCGAAAACTTCGTGACGTCGCTTCCATATACGGCGCGGCCGCTGGTCTCTCGAAAGACAAAAAGGTCATGTCCAATATAGCGACACGTAACTGCATTGTATAATTACCTGGCATATTTTGCCTGCAACAGCCATTTTAAAATTTATAATTGATACATCTAATTTTGAAGCCAAGGTGGCATATTTTTGTTTACTGACACTTACTGCTTTTGACGATGTAAACCGCCGTTGTCATGTACAGGACTGAAATGTGTGTCATTCAAAATGTTCAAATGTTTGTAAATCTGTCGCACCAAACTGCGTGGTCATCAGTCCGTAGCTTACAAATTACTTAACCTAGGTAAACTAACCTAAGGACAACACTCACACCCATGCCCCTGGGAGGACTCGAACCTCCACGGCGAGCAACCGTGCGCTCCGCAGCGAGGCGCTTTAGACCGATCGGCTACTCCACCGCGGCTAGGTGTGTCATTGTACACTTTAACCATCAAAACTGCTAGACGGATTTTATTGCGGTTACTACAGGAATCGACAGCTTATTTCGCTTCGGCATCTGTATGTAATCTCAAAATTATTGAACGTGCTTGTGCATCCGTGTTTGTATGTGTGTGTGTGTGTGTGTGTGTGTGTGTTTGTATGTTCTGAAATGTTCAAATATTTACCCCCGACGGAGAAACGGCCGCGCGCACCGCAGCACGTCGACCCAGTGCGCACGGCTAATCCACCACGGCTTGAATAGCCTTTAACTCCAGTTTTGTGCATGGCTGTAAATCAGCGACTGTTACAATACTATTAAACTTTTAAGGGCAGCCCTCAGTAGCAAAATACGAATATAATCGTAAACAGGTTTCAATGCCGCTATGGGCACCTTCTTCAGATGAAGATGGATATGTTAAAACTACATGTCAAGATCTAAAATAATACAAAAAAAATCTGACATAATCACATAGTCATACCTAAAAAGTAAATAGTTGTAGCCAGGCGTAGCAGTCACTAGGGGCTGCAATGTCTCCGCTGCTAACTCCTCCGAAACTACTTGACCCATTTCAACCACATTTGGTCTACGTATGCTTGTAACGTGAGAATTAGTTTGGTGGAGTTTATAACCTCCTAGATTCCTTAAGTGCAGATATACGGGCAAAAAACGTGTTTTCCAGCTTCTGCCAATATGCATCCCGACTGCATTTGGATCCGCTCTTCAGTGAAGTCTACATGTCAGGGGTAAGAAATTTTAAGAGAAGGACGGACAGAGACAATGAGGAGGAGGATGTGGGCATGAGAGGAGAAGAAACAAACAGAAGGAGCAACAAGAGATGAACAGATGGGGTATGAATTAATGTCCAGAGGGGAGGCGATATACAAAGGAATGGTCGAGGATAATGGGTCTAAGAGGTTGGGTTTGAAGAAGAGTATGATCATAAACAAAGGTTGAGAAAGTGATGGAGAGGGAGGGGACGAAAGTATGGATGGGGAGAGCGTCGACGAGAAGATAGACATAAACGGAAAAGGGGCATGAAGTAAGAGAGGGGATAGGAAGAGATTAATACAAAGAGATAATGTACACATGGATTTCTTGTAGGCGATGGCCGTAGAGGGGTGGAGATGGAGATGGAGAGATAGAGTGAAATGAATCAAACGGAACTAAGATACAAGGAGGCAGAGATAAGTAAACATAAAATGAGTACGATGAAACAAAGAGATAGACAGATGATAGGGTGTTGGCATGAGACATGTGCTAGGAGAAAAGTGGATGATTGAGTGAGGAGGAGAAGATGCATAGAGATAGAAAGTGAGAGAGAGAGACAGAGAGAGAGAGAGAGAGAGAGAGAGAGAGAGAGAGAGAGAGAGAGAGAGAGATAGAGAGAGAGGAGAGAAGGTGTCGGGGGAGGGGGAAGTTTGGGGAGATGGTAAGGAGGGATGCGGATGATATGATCATAGATTAAGGAGAATGAGATGGAAGAAGAGATGCTGAAGAGGAAATGCGTACAAAAAGTATATAAATACACCTGTTTAGTTTCTAATTTAAGACTACGAAATTATTTACCTTCCCAACTAATGCCGTGTTTCGCAGCTAGTACAGGTATTTCATCAGAAGCGGATTATGGAAAAATAAGATATCGTACATTTATCTTTATTCAGAAACCGTTGTGTCTGTCTGTCCACTGCACGAATTTGAATGTTATTTCACACGTAACTAGAATGAAGTTTCCAAATGTTTGTCAACCCGATCGACCAACCTGCCGACGTCATCTGTTCCTAGTCATACTTAACTTACTCTAAGGACAATACATACACTGATCCGAGGATGACTGGAATCTCTGACGGGAACGACTGCGAAATCCATAACAAGGCGCCTCAGACCGTGCGACCATTCCCACGCGGCTGACTTGGGAAACCACATAGGCTTCTTATCATAAACATCGGATCGTGTGACAAAATATATTGTAATTTCGCGTTTCAGATATACGACGTGCTTATAATTAACACGTAGTACAGCAAAGTACAGATCGAGGCGCTGTTAATATAATTGGGAAGGCTTCCGCGGCCAGTCAGATGATATAAACATTTTCTGGATGTTGTACCGCGTCATAAGGTAACATGGCTTTACTTTTAACTACCAACGTTTCGGCCAACGTTACAATCTACTTCTTCTGGGTATACTGATATGAGCTAGTTGTTAAGAGTCACTATATTTATAACACACACTATATTTTGTCATCAGTAATGATAAAATATAGTGACATAACAAATGGACCAAACTGCTATGGTCATCAGTACATGGACTTTCAAACTACTTAAACTAACTTACACTAAGGCGGTCACATATACACCTATTCGCAAGGGAAGATTCGAACCTCCAACGGGAACGGTCGCTCAGTCCATAGCATGATGCCTTAGACCATTCTGCCAGTCCGCGCGGATGACTGCCAACAACTATATCACATCAGTATACTCAGAAGACAGTCACTATAACGTTGGTAGAAACGTTGATTTGTAAAGTAATAGCCATCGTCCATTATAGTTATAGGAAACTTTTCTGTTAACACAGGCGCTGTTAATTTCGTAGTCCAACAAAGAAACTGTATATGGCCCTGTTGCATATAATGTATGTGTGTGTCTGTGTGTGTGTGTGTGTGTGTGTGTGTGTGTGTGTGTGTGTGTGTTGGGGGGCGGGCGGGTGTGTGGGTGGGTGGGGGTGAATGGTTAAGGAACTGCACTCACGAATCTACTCTTGCAGAATTTTAAGGAGGTCACATAGTATTGTAAACACATGTAAACCAAAAAAATGTGAAATGTGTTTAAGAAAAATGAAGGAAAGCATTTCGTATACTTGTACAGCAGATTTAATATTGAATTGAAATTCTAGACTATTTTATACTTTGGGCATCAACAGCTGAAATACATTGTAAAGCAATTCTAGAAAGTAATACAGAAAATTAATCAGGATTCCTTTCCATGAATCATCGTAATCCGCCTTAGCTGTCTTAAATGCTTTTATAAAGGCATATAAGACAGCTAAGGCGGATTACGATAATTCATGGAACGGAATCCAGATAAATCGTCTCTATTACTTTCTAGAATTGCTTTACAATGAATTGGAATTCTTTTATGAGTTTGTTTTACCAGTTAGAATATGTAACGACATTTAACTAGATGTTTCGCTTTTTTTCAGGTTAGTTCCACATCAATTCATCCTCCTGTGTAATCGGGAATGTCTTCAACGGTAAGTAATTTGTGGATTCATTCCTAGAAAACAAAACTTTCTAGCGAGGACATACTTGTGTAAAATGACTTCAGATTTCTTGCCTCTTATGACTAGACACTGTCATTCATCAAAGAGTGACTGCAGATTACAAGGGTCTGACATTGTTCTGCCACTCATCGTAGCTTTCTCTGTTGCTACGTAGATGAGTCGTTCTCATGCTGGTGTGTCGCGACGATTGTGCCTGGAGCATACTCCTAGGCCATTTGCCATGATTCTTTTTTATAAAAATAAATAAATAAATAAATAATAAGAAATTTTTGTAATCAGTCGCATTTTAAATAAAATAACGTATCATTCATTGGCTTATGTTCTACACAAAAATCATCACGTTTACGGGTACAATATCCTCATCATCGCGTTGTGAATTATAGGTCTTGAGGTACGTCAGCACATTTCTGACGTTAGTATATATATAAATGTTTGTCTGTATGTCACCTATGTATTCATAAAACATTCATTATATTGCAATGAAATATTGGTGAACTGTTCACCGTATGCCTTCCAAGGTTCCTGACCCAAAAACTAAAGAGCACGACACATAGTTCAGGAGATATGACGTCATAAAGAATGAGAGGCCACCCCATGAGAATACCCAGATTTGTGCGTCAATTGTTGCAAAATGGGAGTTGTTATGGACTTGCAACAAGGTTTTCATGTAATTTCGGACGTCTATGAAGCATTTTGCAACTGACAAACCCTCCCCTCCCATACACACGCAATACACACACACACACACACACACACACACACACACCGTACATAGGGGAGGGTTATTTGCAACATAACACTAGATTCCTAATTACCTTGGTCGCACCATAACTTGAGAAAGGCTCGAACAATTTCACAGATTCCCCCCCCCCCTTTTTTTCGTTATTCTCAGAGCAAGGGTTGTATGAAATAAAACTGGAATATTTGAGAACAACGAAGTGCCAAACTATAGTTTTGTTCCGATATAGATGGAATTTGGCACACTCTACCTTAATAACGGGAGGAATGTCAGTGTTAGTATATAATTTCGTTCGATGCTTGGTGGAGGGTACTTACTTACGGAATTTTACAAAATGCATAGTTTTGCTCCAATCTTTATGAATTTTTGCACAAATGACCTTTAAACCAAGAAGAAGATCACTGTGTACATAAATGTTTATATGGTACATGAAAGAGGGTATCTTACAGAAAACTTTGCGGAGAGAGGGAAAGGTGAAAACGAACATAGGGATGGGTGAGAAAGAGGTGGATGCAGAGAGAGAGAGTGGGGTGGGGGGGAGGGGATGTGGAGTACGAGAGAGTAGGATAAAAAAACACGCCGGGCTTACAGATAGTGTAGAAGAGAAATATAATAATAGTAATTATTATTATTATTACATTTTCTTGCCATTAAATGAATGGAAGAGCACCAGAACATTGATCATATCTAAATTTTAACGTAATTTATGTATGTCCTAAGTAGGAAATTGTACGAAAAACTATTTTAGTTTTCTTATCACACAACAGCAAAACCTAGGCTGCTGATGTCAAATAAACAGAGACAGGCCATCATCAAATACGCGAAGAACTTCTGGAAAGGTAAAAAGGAAAAGGTTGTATCATAATTTTGGGTTGTATGCGATCTAGAATTAGCTAAAAAGTAATTATATACCTGCCTGTGTGTTGAACAGCGCCATATTGTAACGATAAAACAACAAGAATACCCAGGAGAAGGAAATTGTAACCGTGGCCGAAACGCTGTATTGTGAATACCCATATTCACAATATAAAGCGCTACAACCATGAAACGTTTATATAAACTAGATATGGAAACCTTATACTTTCATCAGTGTTTGAAGCAGGACACGCTGGTCAGTGACTGCAATTGCTAATTCTCGTTAACAGTAATGTTAAAAAGGAGGAGCGGTTATATTTCTCTTAACATTAAGTGAATGCAAGAGTAACAGCACATTTACAATATCTAAATTTCTACTTATAAAGAGCCTAAGCAGAAAATTGTGAGAAATTTTTTTTAGTTTTTTTATGTTAATATTTCGTAAAGAGCGACTCTTCGTTGAATGGGGCTGGTGCAAATTCAAATGTTTGTAAAGTTACGGGACCTAACTGCAGTGGTTATCTTCCCTAAACTTATAAACTACTTAAACTATCTTATACTAAGAACAACACACACAGCCATGCCCGCGGGAGGACTCGAACCTCCGACGTGGAACGACCGCCCACGCCGTAGCAATACGCTTCAGTGCACACGGCTATTCCAACGCGGCGGGATAGTGCAAGTCAGCTGTGGCATGTGCTTTAATATCTTCCATAATTTTATTAATTGCCCTAGATCTTCATTTTACTTACATTTTACTTTCATGCATTTCATGAATGTAAAATTATGTTTTAAAATATGATTACAGATTACTGTTTAGGGCCATAGAAGCTCATCAGTGCTACACCTGACAGTTTAACTGCCTTCCTTTTAGGACCTATTAACACTTTTAACAATTAATCTTTAAATCTCTAGAATGTTCCCACTGCGCACCCGGTTCTGTACTTTGAATTTCAAATCTCTCATGTAGTTAATCAAATTGAGGTAGCTGGGCCGTTCACGATCAATACGTAGCACCATTCCTCACACTGAAAAACTTCGAAGGCGGGGTATTTTAATGAGACCTCGGCAGCCTGTTTATGGCATCATCAAGGAGGAATAGAGACATTGATGAACTTTATTTGGACAAAATATTAGCCAAGACGGCACGAAATAATTTGTTTTGTCGTTTCGATCGATGTAATGGTCATTTCCGTAAGTTATGGTCCATCTGGCTACATGGAGGTTGGTGATATGATTCTGAGCAGAAAATTTCGTGCGAGTTTGACTGTTTCACACAGATACAATTTAACGTTCTACTGCCTCTCTTATTTCAACAGCTAGATATTAAGCTTCCTCAAAAAGTAATTAACACCATTTTTGTCTTCGACAGTGATTCATTGCGTGGCCTTGCTACAGCGAGGAACGACGGCGTGTAGGTCCTGCCTGTACCGATCCGTGTTCTAATCATGGGGTCACTTTTTCATAGTGTGTATCACGTTTGCGTCGACCTTCGTCGATTCGTAATCCGACTGACATCGTGAATGACAACAGAAGCTCGCTACGTCTGGTGTGACAACCGTGGATAGAAACAATGACCACTGCAAATTTTGAAGCTTCTGATGGCCTCACGCCCTTAGGGCTATCGAATTACTGTAGTCACGTCTACCACAGATTCTACGTAGACTTCCCACAAACGTTCGTGAATACTTCCCACAGTTTTTTCTCCTCACTGAGAACTTCAGTAATCAGTAATGGGACATTGCATGTAACTTATATCTCTTACAGACGAAATTTCGAGACGGTCTTGAACCTACGATATCTATCGGAAGAATCACAAATTTTGCGAGCGCACACAGCAAACATACGTAACATTTCACATAGACAAAATTGTTTTCGGCTGAGAAAAAAGTTACAATGAAGTAATTTCTGGGCAAGCCTCCTATATATAATACTGTCACCTTTTTTTCTGTAGATATCCAGCGAAATATCGGGAGAGAGAGAGAGAGAGAGAGAGAGAGAGAGAGAGAGAAAGAGAGAGAGAGAGATAGAGAGAGAGAGAAAGAGAGAGAGAGAGATAGAGAGAGAGAGAGAGAGAGAGAGATTCAAGTGTACAAGTGTATAAAACAAAATTACAGTATCAGAGATAAGGATATCTTCAGCAGTTCCCCGACTAAATGTGCTATTGTCACTATTACACTCTATCTACACAAATGGTCTGACGTACAGGGTGAGTAACAATCTGCTGATGTTTGCTAATCATACTGTTGTGTATGGGATGGGTAGGATTACGGTACAACTTTCCCCTTTTATCTTCCCAGAAGTTCTTAATGTATTTCATGATGATGATTATTATTATTGTTATTGTTATTTTAGCGTTGACCAGTAGCCTAACATACTATACTGGTCCTGAACGTGTCTTCTGCCACGTTAAGTTTGCCTCTTCCAGCTACCCCGTCAAGTTCTTTAATCTGGAATTTAAATTAAAATGTTTCTTCGTTAGCCTTTTGTAATTCATACTGTTAATGCGTCCGTGAGAATTTATCTCCTTTATTGAGCCTGTGACGGTTTCTACGTCGCCGTATGGTAGTAGGATACAAGAAAACTTACACGAAATTTCTGGTTCGTTTGATGAATACCAGTGGCTCAAATATAAAGGAATATAAAATATAAGGTAGTACATATGAGTATGCGAAACAATCCTGTCATATTCGAATACAAAATTAGTAGTTGTTGCGTCACATATTTCATGTGTAATAGAGTGACAAGAAATGAAACAAGCTTGTAAGAACAGTTAGGGGTAAAGCAGGTGACCAACTTCGGTTTACTGGGAAGATTTTCGGATGACGTCGTACATTTTTATCAAAGATACCGCATAACGTTAGATAGTGCCATCCATTCTTCAGTTTTGCTCAACTGTGTTAGATCACCATGGGGTCGGATTTAATGAAGATACAGAAGAAATCCAATTGGGGACTGATAACCCAGCCGTTTAGTCCCATTTAAAAACAACAACAAGAAGAAATCCAGAGACGGGCTAATAGATGTGATACATATAGGTGCGATAATACACGAGTTTACAGATGCTCCTTGGGAATTAAAATACAAATACATGGAGGGAAAGTGACATTTCATTCGGCAAACCGTATTTAACATATCCAGAGTGTTGTAATTAGAATTTGTCTGCAGCAGCAGTAAACTATATGCATATTATATCTCGGGTAACGATCACAAGGGTAAGAGAAAATAGCGTCCCAAAAGAAAAATGTAGACTATTTGCACGTGGGACAGGATATAAGTGCTGTTGGGAAAGGCGCTCGTGTCACGATCTATACTGGCCTTAAGACGGATAAGCCTCAGTTCTTGCACCTTCACTGCTCTGGGAAGCATCGATCGTGCAAAACTCAGCTTGCCCTTTTCTTACATGATATCCTGCGAGCTGTGGATTAAGGGCAACAGGCAGACTGCATGTTCTTCATATTTTGAAAGGCGTTTGACACAGTGCCGTACTGCAGACTGGTTATTGAATATGTACCCAAATATTAGAGTGTCTCGAGGACTATTTAAGTAATAGTACCCATTACGTAGTCTTCGATTGAGAGTGCTCCAGGAAAGTGTGGTAGGATCGCTATTATTTTCTATCTATATAAATGATCTGACGGACAGAGTGAGTTGCAACCTATGACTGTTTGCTGACGATGCTGTGGTGTACAGGAAGGTATTTTAAATGAATGACTGTGGTAGGATCCAGGTTGACTTGGACCAAATTTCTAGGTACTGCGGTGAAAATAAACGAGTAGGAGAAACAATCCCGTATCTGTCGAACACAGCGTTAGTTGTGTGCAGCTTGAGTCGTGTCAATTAAATATCTAGATAGTCCAAACACAATGTCAATATACGACATTTATAACACTGTGGGCCCGAGATATAACAAGATTTAAATTAATAATATGGAAAATCGCAAAATTATTATTTATTTGTTCTGATGATTGGTTTCGGTACACCGAGTACTGTAGGAATAGAAAGTATAGTGTATACAGATGTCAAAATGTAACATTTTTAACCACTTATCATATTCCAAACATATACCTGGTATCTTAACAGCATTTATTTCGAAACAGAAGTGCTCAACATGTTTTGTTTGTATAGCTTATGGGACTTAACTACGGGATCATCAGTCCCTAAACATACAAACTACTTTACTACCTTATACTAAGGACGGCACAAATATCTATGCCCGAGGGGGGATTCGAACCCCCGAGCGTAGTGGTCGTGCAGACCGTGACTGGAGCGTCTCAGTCCCTCGGCCGTCGCGGCCGGCAAGTGCTCAACATTTCAGTTATCAGTGCCAATGGCGAATCAATCATAAAATCAGTAGAAATATCCTCAATAAATCGTAGCATCATATCCACAATGAAATACACCATTGTATACAGTATTTGCTATTGACTTTCCGAGAGACTTCATAACATTGGCTAACGGCAGTGCATTTACAGCAACGAAACCAACACTTGCTGCTAGAGTATGCAATTTTATATCACCTTGTCTCATCTCTTAAAAATATTGATACGTTACTATCCATTTGTTAAAAGGTTACTACCCTTTTTCATAGCGACGTCTTTTTAAGTTCTATATTACCTCCTGGTTTGAACATCAAATCTGCTAGAAAGCTCGTCAAGGGACAACAGCAGTTGCCGCAGCAGTAATGTTTACATAAAGTGGCATTCACAGGCGGATGATGTAGGTATCTTTGCTGCAATTTCATTGCCATTAGCCAGTCTTATGAAGTCGCTCTGACAGTCGAAATTCAAATGTTTGTAATTCTTATGGGACAAAATTACGTTGGTCATCAGTCCCTAGACTTACAGTCCACTTAAACTATGTTAAAGTAACCTAAAGACAACACACACAGCCATGCCCGAGGAAGGATTCGAACCTCCGACGCGGGAGGCCGCGTGGTCCGTAACGTGGCGCTCCAGACCGCTCGGCTACTCCCGCACGGCGCTGTGACAATCAACAGAAAATATATATAATTATATATTTTATTGTGGTTACTTTTATTCCTTTTGTGTTTGATTCGCCATTTTCCCGGACAGGAACTATAATGTTGAGTAATTTTGTAAAGTCGTAAATGCTAAAAAAAAAAAAAAAAAAAAAAAAAAAAAAAAAAAATCAAATGTTTGTAAATCTATCGGACATGAGCGTGGTCATCAGTCCGTAGCTTACAAACTACGTAAACTTAGGTAAACTAACCTACGGACAAACACACACACCCATGCCCCAGGGAGGACTCGAAACTCCACGGCGAGCAACCGCGCGCTCCGCAGCGAGACGCTTTAGACCGCTCGGCTACTCCACCGCGGCGTAAATGCTGTAAGGTTTCA
The DNA here is from genome assembly GCA_026315105.1 of Locusta migratoria. Lineage (NCBI taxonomy): Eukaryota > Metazoa > Arthropoda > Insecta > Orthoptera > Acrididae > Locusta > Locusta migratoria. The sequence goes on from CM048745.1 coordinate 318,229,845, forward strand.
GGTATGTGATTGGTATATGAAATATCATTATCAATTTTATATCTTAGATGTCTGTGTACATTCTACTTCCTTTTCTCATAGAACAGAAGATGGTACCTGAACGTGCCGAAACCGGTCGTCAAAACTATCATTTTTTGAAACTCGGCATAATATTAATTTGAATTTAAAAGAAGACCAGCTATTCCGAACATGAGCAAATTAAGTGAAAGAGAGATTTATTCAACGATGAAGTAAGCTGAAACGTAGTAATAAAAATAGAAAATACATATTAAAAAAAAAAAAAAAAAAAAAAAAAAAAAAAAAAAAAAAAGAGCGTAACGAAAGAAGTAGAACAGCAGAAGAAGAAGACCGTACACACAAACACATATAACTGTTATTCCGTGACGTAATAGTATGATTAGATTAAATATGAGCGAATTTGAGGAGGTAATTGTACAAGAAATAAGCAATTTCCCTTACATGCTTGAGTTTGAATAAGGCAGGATGCTGATATCAAACGCCCTTTGTGGTTCCGTGGGCCGTAAACGCACGTCCGTGGCAGAGTGTAAATCAGCAGTTCTGGCGTTGGCCGCCTGAGGTCGTGGCAGGCGGCGAGTGTGGTGTATAGAGGGCGGCCTGCAATATCCGCGACCTGCGGTCTGCCGGAAGCCGGCCGACCTCATATTTGAGTTAACACTGCCGGCTGCTCGCACTAATATCGCTGGTCCGCCCTAATTGTGGCCGCTAATCTAATCTCTGACTCGCGCTGCCCCGCGCCTCGTGTTTGTTCTCGGACGCGCTCTATCGGGAAATGTTTTTATTGACCGCACCGGACAAATGAAGCCAATTAAGATAGAGTAGGGCCTCGGTTTGTTGCTACAGGGGTGGTCGGAATATGTAAGCGGTGTTGCATCAATAAGCATGTCCCAACAACACGTTCCGCAATAACACATGTGCATGGTCTTACGTGGTAAACCTCGTAATAACGGGCTAGAAGAAAAAGCTGAAAGGTGCCTTAAGCCTCTGCGCAAAGTAGCTGCTGCTCTCAATGCAGGTTGAAAACTTCCCTCTCTCTCGTTACCTCGATTGTCATGCCTCATGGCAGAAGTGTGACTGAACCGAGGAGTTTCTATCAAAGGGAAAATAGCTACTCATTCTCAATGGAGAACAGTCCGATGACATAAAAGAAATTTCTCGAAAGCTCCAAGGACCGTTACGTTTGTCAATATACGTAGTATAGTCTTTAAGTTTGAGGCTGAAAGCATGGCAGCTCTGTACTGCTCTGTAGTACATACGTGGCGCCATGGTCAGTTAAGCCGTCCTCACACGAGACGTGTTATCCTAACGCGCTACAGCACGCTCTAACACGACCCGCTACACAAGGTATATAGAAAAAGCAGGTAGGCCATTCCAGCGCCTGGCGAGCAGAAAACTCCCAGACGCCTTTGCGCTCCGTGACATCACGGCGAGGACGCTGCAAGTATTGTGCACCGAGCAGGACACGGAAGTCGCGTTATATATCCAAGAAAAGTAATTTGTTTTGAGGCAGTCATGAGCAAAGGTAACTGTAATTGCGCCGTGGCGCAATGCACTAATACTGCTCGAACGACGACGAACTTTATCACGTTTTTCCCAAGGATGAGCACCTGCAACGTGAATGGCTTTTCCGATGCAAACGCAAGGACAAAGTGAATGTGAAAACTGCACGTGTGTATTCAGCTCATTTTCGGTCTGAGGATTATGAACGGGATCTGAGAAATGAGCTTCTAGGGCTAAATTCATGAAAGAATTTATTATCAACAGCAGACCCCTCCATAAACATTCCGAACTGGCCTGGAGAAGAAATTGTAGAAAGTGTGGATGCAAACGAAAAGGTAAAAGTCTGCACATATATAACACTTAAAATAACTGAAACAAAAAATTACCACGATATAAATGAATTCACACAAATGCAACATCTTTTGACGCTTTATTGTGTTGCTCAACGACAATGAATAACTCGCTATATTATACAGGCGGTTAAATTTTAAGTCTTGTCCCAGTGACTTTGCGTGATAAAGTTGGCAACGAATGCTGAATGCCGGCAATCATGTGGCATTGGGATTGACCAATCGCACGACAATTGCTTTGTTTTGTAATGAAATCTTCGTTTTACGAGGCAATTATTTTTACTGAGCGGACAAGGGCACATACAAGAACATGTAAACCATAGAGGAGGAGTAGCATTGTTTGTTTCCTTCATGGTCTGTACAAAACACTAATCTACCGTATTCATTATATGTGCTTCAGATTTGAATATTATATCTTGTCAAAGATTTTTTACCGTCCTGTTGGTGTTACCAACATAATCACGCGAAGACGCCGGAATAGAAAGTAAAATTTTACCGATGTAAAGCTACAAAATACGCGCTATATGCGGGTATTGTTATTTGAACTATAAACCAGTTTAAAATAGTTAACATATCGGGAATACGTGACACTAACGGGTATTACTAAGCCTCTTGAAGCCATTATATCCATGATGAATAGTAAACTCACCTGAGCAACATTATTTATTGCCTATACAGTTAAAATTTTAGTTACTAAATTATCCCGGTGCTCTAGTGTGATTACGTTGGTAAAATCAACAACACGGTAAAAAATTATTGCCAAGATCTACTATTCAAATCTGAACCACATAAAATGAGTTGATTAGTGTTTCTATATACCTTGATACAGACCATGAAGGAAATAAATAATGCCGTTCCTCTACGGTAGACAGGTTCTTATTTGTGCTCCTGACCGCTCAGTATACGTAAAAACCAAGATTTCATGACAAAATGTTTACGTAGTCACGCAATTGTCTGCATTTAGCATCCTTTGCCACCATTATCACGTGAAGTCGCCGGGATAGGAACTAAAATTTAACCATTGTAGTTGTGTATGCCATTGATATTTAATAGCTTTTGTCTATTTTTATCTGATTTTTAGTGAAACATTAATGTAGTTGCCTAGTACTTAGTGATTAATTTTTCGAGTAAAACTTCGTAAATATTTTTAGGAATAATAAAATTAAAGTTAAATTCATTTCTTAGGGATCCGGAAGTCGTGCACAACGCTGTGGAGCAAGAAATTTGCAAAAACGAGCTTTGACGACTTTAGACACTGCAGCACCGAAAAAAAAGAAAGTCGACCGATCTTCAAGTACAGATTCCGTTCATGAACTCACTGATGTAGTGAATAAGGATTTGGAAATTAAGGAACTGGCGGCCGAGATTGAACTTTAAAAAAAAAAATTAAATGCACAGAAGGAAGCGGCACTAAAAAATATAATGCAGACTTACGAAGCAAAACGAACGCTCTCCGACGTGTTCTTTCATTGAAGTGGACAAGAAAGTCATCCGAAGCGAAAGAAAAGTTAAGTTGCACAAAAGTGTGAATAATGTATTGTCAAACTGTTTTACACCAGTGCAGATAAGATGTCTATTAAATGACAATAAAAGGGTAAAGTGGAATCAGAGGGGATTGCCCATGCATTGACATTAAGAGCTTTGTCGCCTAAAGCATATACTTATTTGCGAAAACGAAATTTTCCTTTGCCGCGCAGGGCAAACCTTCAGAAATGGACGAAGGAGTTTACATGCAGACCGGGTATTCTTGATGATATTCTGTGTTTATTGAAAGCCAAGTCACACACTTTTACTACTCAAGAGAGACTAGCAGTTTTGACATTTGTCGAAATGAACGTTGATGGCCGCATATGTTACGATTCGTCTGAAGACACAGTAGTCGGACCACATTCCAATTTACAAGTTTCCATGATAGGTGGGTTTTGTAAGCAATGGAAACAACCATTTTACTATGACTTTAACACAGTTATGACTAGCAGTTTGCTTCAGAACATCATTATAAGACAGTAGAGGAACCAGGAATCTATGTTGTAGCTGTAACGTGTGATATGGGCGGAAAAAATATAAAAGTATGAAAGGAACTGTCTGTCGATACGGATAAAACATATTTCGTAAATCCAACAGACGATACCAGGAATGTATGGGTTTTCTTGGATGTACCGCATTTGTTAAAGTTATTGCGGCACAATTTCTTGGATTCAGGTATTATGCTACCTGACGGGTCAAAAATATCTAAGACAGCTACACAGGAACTTTTGAAACATCAAAACAGTGACGTAAGGACAACACACAACATAACTGAAGCCCACTTGAACGTAACTGGACGAGCAAGGCGGAATGTACGGATGTCAGCGCGTCTATTTTCACGGCGAAGAGCTCCGACTTTGAAGTATGTTTTTCATAAGGACGTTGAAAGTAATTTTATTTAGCTGTTAACGACGTCTTTGATGTCTTGAACTCTAGAATTCCAAAAGATGAATGTTCACCTCTGCGAAGTGGGTTTGGAATTAATCTCACAATGCAATGAAATACTTTAAAGAGATTTTTAGAGATTTGTTCAGCAATGCGCGTTTGCGATAAAGAAAGAATGTTGCATTTCCAAAAAGGTTTCATAACTTCAATAAAATCTCTCTTTGGTCTTTTCGAAAATCTGAAAAGTATAAAAGTCAGCCAAATATTAACTTGCAGACTAAATCAAAATTGCTTGGAAATTTTTTTCTAGGGTACGTGGATTAGGTGTATTTTATAACAACCCTACACCTTTTGAAGTAAGAAGCAGAATACGTCTCCTTATACTGACAGGTAACGCAAGTGATATTTCTTTCTCTGGGAACACGCCGGTTACTGAAGAATTAAATACAGAGTTTTTCCAATGTGACGTCGATCCGGATTCTGCGTCCGTAAGTTTCATCACTAGTGAGCTATGTGTAAATGTTGTTGACGAATCGCCACTACGAGAAATCCCAGAAACTGTGAATGTGGAAGAAAATTTACTAACAGATGTGGTAACAATGGGGGATGACGCTATAATTTCAGATGTTCTTCCAGATGCAGTAAAATACATTGCAGGCTATATTGCATTTAAGTGCCGCAACATAGATAAATCACTAGGTTTTCCAGAAGAAAAACGTGAGGGCGATCATGATGCAGACTGGATATCAATTATATCTCGTGGTGGTCTTTACACTCCTTCGCCAGCATGGGAAAGCAGAGTGTTGCAGTTTGAAGAAGAATTTGCTGCTTTTCACGGAAAAGGAGAGTGTGAACAAAAAAATGTCAAGTCTCTGTGCTCTGCTTAAAATTTTCCTGAGGTTCATGAAGCAGTTATTACTCTTTACGTAAAAACGATAACATTTATAAGGATTAGGCATCTCAATCAAGAAGCAAAATTAGAAGCAATGAAGAAATGTGTCGCAGAGAGGAAGCAGTTATGGATTGCATCGTAGTCTGGTAAACGGCAATAAACATTGACTACATTAACATTTGCTTCTTCATCTTTCATGTTAATTGTAATTCATATAATCTTAGTGTGTACAAAACCTGTGATGGCGCTTCTTTTGACTTGTACAAATGTCTAACGAACGTAACCGAAAGTAAAATGAACGAATAATACGCCACAGAGTCAGTGGTGCTGCGCATTTGCCGTGTAAATAACGGCTGCGCTGCGCTACCGTCCTTGCCGTGACGTCATGGCGCTCCAGTCAATAGCAAGCGTTTTCGCCGGAGTGCGAGTGCATACAAAGATGAATGTGCGTAAAATTACAAGGGATCTCTGTTAGCGATCGTAGAAAAAAAAAACCTGAAACTGTAACATTATCCGATCTCGGTTTTTTTAGTTTGCGTTTTAACCCATCCTTTACCTATCTACGATGCGAGGAGTCTCTAGATACGTTACGTGGTTCGGATTCCACGTTAAGTTGTAGGTCCTCTTTCCCCGGTTGGATAACTCAGGTAGGCTAGGGACACGCAAGTCGCCGAAGTGGCGTCCAGTTGAAAGACTTGCACCTGTCAATGAGCCACGCAAAATTATTATTAATATAGTAATAATTTTTTCTTTTTAGTATTGTACATAAACACTGTTCCTCATTTACTGCATCCGATTCCGTAACTACGCGCTAACCATGTTCTCTTTGCACTGTGAAACGGAACTACTCCAAACATTATACTGAACTTCAACAGAATTCAAACACCGAGGAGAAAACCGTTTGACGTAGGGTACTGTCTCGAAAGTTATTGGTTCCTGTGCTGTGGCACTAAAAATTAGACAAATTCTCGAGTGGACTAAGTTCCTTCTTGATTCTAATAAGAAACATCGAATATTGGATTTTATAAATCAGAAGAAAGTTACATAAACCGTAATTAAACCAAATCGTTACAAATATATGGGAGAGTAGCCATTCTAACATGTTATTTACATCTCTTTTCCTCCACATCTCGTGATAGTAACCACCACGCTAATATGTCGTCTTAAAAACAAATAACAATGATCATAGTTTTAGGAATTATGCAGAAGAGAACCCGGCACGCTTATGAACTCCACATTGCAGCTTGCGACGCTACCAGCTACGCTATTTGTGCACGTTTCGACTTCTCTAATTTAAGGTGTACTATTCGTCTAAACATAATGCAATATGGTATTTATCTATGACATAAATCACAAACACGCTCCTTTTATAGAATGGCACTATACTGTAATATAGGAACGATATTCTTTCACGGTATACAATTTATAACACTGACACACATTAAATACAATAATCTTTAAAACTATTAAAATGTAGTTTCCGGTAATTTATTACTGCAAATAGTACCTAAAATGACGAGTTTTCACAAGGTCCTCAGTATTTTGGCGCTTTAAAATGATTATATACATACATCGTACGCTACGACGAAAGAACGAGGTAGTACGGAGTTCCGTTTGCAAAATGGCGGCTCAAAAATTCTGCTTGTCAGGTGAAAACCAAGTCGCTTCTTATTGGCCACGTTCCACTCCACAAAGGAAAAATCTAACATGCCAGATCCTTCGTTCCAAGCTTCGCAGGGCAGTGGAAAGTGGAATTCCACACTGCGACGTCACCACTTCCTCCTCCACGTGCGTTTCCACATCTCGTGAGAGGACGGCAAAATTCCTTCGTTCCTGGAAGTGACTGTTCAGTGTATGCACTGGAAGCAGACGTACGGTCGTTGTTGGGACGGTGAGCTGAATGCCTCATTCGGACCTTGAAATGTCTCAGTTTGAGCAACGGAGAATTTCTGCCATAAATTCGCTACCGAAACGTTTGAAATGAAGCAGCAGGTATACCGTGAGGACGCATTGAGTCGGTGTTGTGTTTGTGTGACAACGACATTTTGTGCAATGACGGGACAGTTTGGAAGATTGTACTGGTCGACCGTGGTTCGAAAGGTATTCAAGATCCACGAAGTTGCAAAGTTGGTGCTTGCTAACCGCTGTCAATCGGCGGACGCTCTCGTAGCAGCAGAAGGAGTCAGCCATGATACTTGGCACAAAATTCTGTCAGACGACCTCAACACGTCTCGTGTATCCCTGAACAGTGTGCCGTGAACCCTTGAGCAACGTCATGATCGCATAACAATTTGTGGTGACAACAATTGTGCAGAAGTTGACTTTATTCAACCAGATAATAACTGCAGACGAAACGTGACAACCTCGATAGCGTCTGCAACGTACAGAGTCACGTAGTTGTCTATCTTCCAGGCGTCATGTCTCAAAATTTGTACTAACAAGGAAAGTACTTGGGCTCGAACAAACACATATACATCAAAATCATAAGAGATAATGTAAAGATCCGTTATTGCACTAGTGACACTCCCGCATCTGCAAAACTCTGCAGTCGTCCGTTAGAGACCTCTGCGTGTGCCATGCCGCAATGCACTTTGACCTGTCGGTTCGCCAGTAGGGACGGCGCAGTGTGCCTCCGAAATTGCGTTTTGTGACATTTGTGTGGTGAAGCGTCAGATGGAGCGGCGATTGCTAATCAATCCTGCTAAAGTATTCCGATTAGTTGAGATGAAGTTACGAAGAACCATTCTTCGTGAAGATGGTATTAGTGTAGAAGATGATTCATTCGGAAGCTTTCTCGTATCTGTTATTGTACAGAAATATGAGCATAAGTTATATACTATTGTAACACTAACACATAATGATGATAATGGGGATGATAATGACGAAGAACTCATTGCTAGCGGTAGTGCTACGGTAAGTGCGGGAAGAGGCGATAGAAGCAGTAGTAGTGAGTACCAACAGTCTTCCGAGGAGAAGGTTACAGTTGCAACTATCATCACGGCATTTGATGACAATATGCTAGAGAACATGTACTATTATTATATAAGTTATGTTCAGATATCTGCATCACGTATGGCGTCTACAATTACATCTACAGTGCTATCTAGAGCATGATTGCAAAGTTTTCCATAAAAACGACACCCACCAGCACATTGAGGTGCACGTAGAGATACTGTAACCAAACGTTCATACAGATATTTTTGTTTGAGCCCATGTACTTTCCTTGTAAGTAAATAAATGACGTAAGTCGAAACAAGGCCCCTTGGAGTGGACGACATTCCCTCAGAACTACTGAAGTATCTGGGAGAACCAGCTATGACAAACTATTTCACCTGGTACGTAAGATGTACGAGATAGGGGAAATACCCTCAGACTTTAAGAAAAATGTAATAATCCTCATTCCAAGGAAAGCAGGTAACCATCAGTGTAATAAGTCATGGTTGCAAAATGTTAGCGCGAATTATTAACAGAAGGATGGAAAAGCTGGTAGAAGCTGACCACGGTGAAGATCAAATTGGATTCAAGAAAAATATAGGAGTACGGCAGGCAATTATCACTTTACAGCTTATTTTTTGTATTTTACTACGTTTATTAAATGTTTCGCGGTGACGTACTGAAACACAGTAACACAAGGCGTCATGAAACTCGCGACAGCAGCTCGGTAACGCGAACTGCTTGTAATGAAATATCGTAAAACGTTTTGAGCGTAGCGAGTAAGTGAATCACGTTTGTGAAGAATAAGCTCCACGAACGAAGCCGCATCGCACAGTAAGCGACCGCTGTTGGACTATTGTTGTCGTCCGCACAACCTAATTCAGGGTCGCGGGCAGATTTCAGCGGTGGCCGTTAGATTCAGAGCGCCAAGTGACGTCACAAACAGCAGGTGAGCGCCGCCGCGGGCGAGAACTTTCATTAGCCTAATGGCCGGCCGCGCGGACACACCTCCCGCAAACGCACCACACGCATGCGCCGCCAAAATATGCGTGAGCCCACACGCACGATGCGCGCACGCGAAACTCTTTTATCGCTCCCTCTGCTCGTACGATTCCTCCTCTCTGCCGCTCTTTCCACCGCAGGGCCCCGCTTTTTCACCCTCTGTTCGGAACACGGCGCTTGCTGTGGCGGCGGAAATGTTCTGTTAATGGATTAAGCAGTTAGGGCACTCTGCTCTGTTCGACAAACTTCTGGCGCACCGCGTGGCAGGAGGATATTAGCGAGTGGAATGCATTGTGAATATTGATCACAAAATCAGCCTTTTGATATAAAGAGAGCGGTCCAAAATTCACTCGACACATGGCACAGATGTAAACGAAATGTTGAAATTGTGTGTCACCAGCCGGTGTTTATTTGATATCCTTGTTAGTCCATCTTCCTTCCTCCTCATTCCCATGTCTCTCTCCGTTATCCCCATACCTCTACCCCCATCCCAATGTCTCTCCCGCTCCCCCCTCCCCCTCACTATTTCTCCTCATTTTTCTTTCCAATTTATCTTATTGTCCCCTACTTCCCAACCCTGCCCCCCCCCCCCCCAAATGAAATGTTCAATTAGTCTTCAAAACAAAACGCCAAGATCGCACATTAATAACTTATTCAATGACGACCGGTTTCGGTGAACGATCATTTGGTCACATATGGTGACACAGTTCACCGAAACCGGTCATTGGATAAATTATTAATATGGGATGTTGGCTTTTCGTTTTGAAACAATAAAACAATGAGATCGCCTCCAAAACCGACAATGACAGGTAATCTTAAATGTTGTTCATAAACCTAAGGGGACAAAATTATGAGGTCATCAAAATGTTCAAATGTTTATAGAGCTTATGAGACTTAACTACGGGGTCATCAGGCCCTAAACTTACAAACTACTTATTAACTAGCTAATACTAAGGACGGCACAAATATCCATGCCCGAGGGGAATCCGAACCCCCCGACCGTAGTGGCCGTGCAGACCGTGACTGACGCGCCGCAGAACGATTGGCAAACGTGGCCGGCGATGAGGTCATCACTCCTTAAACAGTAGTTTCCAAACTTTCTGGTAATGGGGCACACATTTTTTCTGGAACGTTTTTTATGACACAAATGTTTCAAATGTTTGTTAAGCTTAAGGGACGTAACTACGGGGTCATCAGTCCCTAAACTCACACTTATGAACTACCTTATACTAAAGACGACACAAAAATCCGTGCCCGAGGGGGGATTCGAACCCCCGACGGGGAACGGCCTCTCGCATCGTAGCATAGCGCCTCAATGAGCTCGGCCGCTCCGCCGCGCCTTTTATGACTCAGTAACTCTACGCATGGCACTTAATAGAAATGTAAATATAACATGTAACATGAAACAAATTATTATATCTGCCAATCTGTTCGAAGGAAGGAAGGCAGAAAGATTAGGATTATACACACTGTCTACAGCGTGGTCATTAGATCTCGGATTGGAAAGGAAACCGGCTATGCCATTTCAAACGCACCGTCCCTATATATCCGTGCAGTTATTTAGGGAAATCATCGAAAACCTACATCTGCATTCCCAGAGGTGGATTTTAACCAAGTCCTTTTCGGTAAACATATTGAAATCCACTAGGAGAATGTTCTTAAAGAAAAGGAAAAAATTGGTACAATAAGAAATTTTTTACACATTAAACTACATGTCAAATGAGATTTGTCAGTTTAAGTCTTGGTTGTAATGACACTTTCCCTATCTATACTGTAGCTTAGGGTAAGATGGTACAATTGCGATCATTTCGGACAAATGTTATTGTAACTGTAAATATATTGAGAAAAGAAATAATTTTAACTGTGGCACTTGTCATTCGATGTTTAATGAATATGTAACACAACTATTCGACAGTTACAAATGTCGGTATAAACACAAAAAGAAAAAGTTTACAGAATTAAGAAAAATCTTTAGAAAATGTACCGTACTAGGTACAATTATGATCACTTTATGGTACAATTTTAATCACTGGAATCTTCGACATATAAAGCACTTTTTCCCTCGGGCAACAAGGCATTTTTCGTGGTAACAAACATCGCATTTATGGCAGCGAATCTAGTCACCCTTAACTAGAAAATTTCTAAGAGCGCGTTAAACTAAGTAGCTTCACTTAACTCTTAACAGGAAAAAACTTTGTCTCCACAGCATAAAGTGGTGTATTCTTGGAAAAGAGTTGTAGAAACCTTCTACACTACAACGACAGAAGAAGGCAAGTGCTACGAAAAATACGAGACTGTCAGATGGCGCGAAACGATATGATGATTGGAATTGTACCTATATCGAATTTGCACCACCTTACCCTATTGCTTTACGGTGTAAAATATTTTCCATAATGTATTTTTACATTGTTTAAGCATAAAAAAGTAAATACAAAAAAAGAGGAAAAAAGCAACACACACACACACACAAAGAAAATGCAAGCTTACGTAAATATTGGATTGGAAATCACATTAATTAATTGAAAACTATATTTTTAAGTACCCTGCATTCTCCTTTTCTGATCCAATCACGGATGAATCAAATGATAGTGAAATCACTGCCTTCCACTGCTGATTGTTATAGCATTTTAACTAACGGATTTCTTATTCCAACTCATAAGAAGTTCTTGGAAAGTAACTACCAAAACAAGAACCAACTTTAAGTAAGACTCTTGGATAAAGAAATAACTATCAACAAAAGCAAAAGAGAGATCCATCTTAAGAACCAGTTAACAAATGCTTTCCACAATAATTACAGTATATTAACGTAACTCGAATAAACTTTAAGGTGCAACAAAGCCTGTTAAATAAAATGGTGACACTGGACCCTATCATGGTAAATACAATAATGTAAGGAGAAGGGTGATAAGAATATTGCAACATACCACAGACAACGCATGTATAAAAAATTTGTTATATCATTTTCAAGCTTAAAGCCATTGAATCCATTAAAAACGTTTCTTGGCAGGAATGTGTATTTTATCATGGCGATGGAAAATATTGAATAAATCCGGCACCTGTGGAGGACGTTATCCAGTATACAATGACAAAAGTATGTATGTATTAAAAAAAACTGCACAGGACAAAGACGAGAGTAAACTTTAATTGGTAACTCGTATTGCGCAATGTCGATGTTGTATGAATGAGGTTCATAGGTATTTGAACCGGAACATATGTTAGTAACTTCTCCAGGCGCATCGACGGGAAAGGTAATGTGTATGCCGGACATCACGGTGTGTGTAGCAGTTGACCGACATTAGTATAAGTAGCCAGTTTCAAGTAGATTAGTTGAAAACGCGAAATTTGCACTTGGCGGCATTTTGTTGTCCCTATTATCGATTTGTTTTTATAGGCATTTTGCCCCTTTATGCATGAAATAATTTCTGTTGGAAGTAAAAAGAGAAGAGATATTCTGTACTTAGTATTGGTATGTTGTCAATGTTACAACATAAGAAAAGTTATATGTATTGGTATAAATAGATACGTGTCAAATTACCACAACCTGCTTTTTAGAATTAGAAGGCTTACAACTCTTCATGGACAGATTTTTTTTATTGAAGTTATTTTTATGAATACATAGGTTTCAGTTAATTTGTACTTACAGTAAATCTGAAGCTAATGTATGTTATTAATGTTACCTTACTCCTGAAATTGCTTGTAATTTTAGATTATTGTTTCGCAAGGGTGAACCTTGCATTTTGTACACATAATATCACCAAAAAAGCTGTAAAGTGACAACAAATCATTAGAACGTCAGCAGAAAGCTACTAGTGAAGTGTCGCCAAACAAAATCATATTGAATCATGTTGACCACATGATGAAAATTACCGTACTTTCTCCATTTTACTTCATTCATTGAATGTGTCCATGAATATGCCTAAGTGCATAATTATACCAGGTGATGAAAAAGTCAGTATAAATTTGAAAACTTAAATCACGGAATAATGTAGATAGAGAGGTAAAAATTGACACACATGCTCGGAATGACATGGGGTTTTATTAGAACAAATAATAATAATAATAATAAAAGAGAGAGAGAGAGAGAGAAAAGAAAAAAAAAGGTCAAAAAAAAGTCCCACAGATGGCGCTTTATCTGATCAGAAAAGCAGTAATTAGAATAACAAATTAAGACAAAGCAAAGATGATGGTCTTTACACAAAATGCTTAATATGCTTAATATGTTCACCTCAACAATAGCTGTAGTCGAGGAATAATGTTGTGAACAGCACTGTAAAGCATGTCCGGAGTTATGGTGAGGCATTGACGTTGGATTTTGTCTTTCAGAATCCCTAGAGATGTCGGTCGATCACGATACACTTGCGTCTTCAGGTAAAAATGTTCAAATGTTTGTTAAGCTTAAGGGACTTAACTACGGGGACATCAGTCCCTAAACTTACAAACTACTTATGAACTACCTACAACTAAGGACGGCACAAATATCCATGCCAGAGGGAGGATTCGAACCCCCGACCGTAGTGGCCGTACAGACCGTGACTGAAGCGCCTCAGTCCCCTCGGCCACCGCAGCCGGCGACTTCAGGTAAACCCAAAGCCAATAATCGCACGGACCTGGGAGGCTAAGTATGACGAAAGTGGCGGCTGAGCACACGATTATCACCAAACGACGCACGCAAAAGATCTTTTTTTGAACTTTTTTTCCATAATAGAACCCCATTGTATTCGAAGCATGTGTGTCAACTTTTACCTCTCTATCTACATTATTCCGTGATTTATTAAGTTATCAAATCTATACTGACTTTTTGATCACCCGGTATATAAAAATTGAGGTGTTTACCGTATCACATTTAAATATCTATTTTAACACCCGATAAATATCAGCAAATAAAATATAATTTTCAGAAATGAGATTTACCAATGTATTTAGCTGTATTTTACGAAAGAATAACTACAACTACGGGCACTTGTTCGCAATAAGCACCCGATAAAATAAGGTTGTCATAAAAGTACAGTCAGCGTCCGTCAGACGTCAGCTCGTGTCACACGCATTGGGCCCGTTCGTGTAGAATCTGCTTCGTCCGTCATTGCCGCTCGAAAACACTTATTGTTACAAATATAAGGGCCACGATGTGGCCGGCCGCGGTGGCCGAGGAGACTGAGGCGCTCCAGTCACGGTCTGCACGACCACTACTGTCGGGGGTTCGAATCCCCCCCTCGGGCATGGGTATTTGTGCCATCTTTAGTATAAGGTAGTTGATAAGTAGTTTGTAAGTTAGGGACTGATGACCCCGTTGTTAAGTCCCATAAGCTTAACAAACAGTTGAACATTTTGCCACGATGGGATAATGCGAAGTTGCGACTATCGGCATTAAGGGTGTAAAAGGATATTCAACAGATAGGTTTAAGAATAGTAGCATAGAGCGTCATTCAATGTGGTTGCACTTGTGTTTGACACAGGAGAAAATAATTACAGGAAGAGCATTTCACTGGTTCGCTTGACGCCTCCTTTCAAGGTTCAACAGAAGAGTATCAGTCAACAGAATCAAAAAGCAATTTGTATACCACAAGAAGCCCAATGTATCAATGCCATCCAATTTTAGAGCGACGGAGCAACCTAATTATGCGCTGTTTCACTAATTCAACTGTGAAGTTATTACGAGCTTGGAAGTTTTGAAATAAATTGGTTTTCAGAAGTGATCACGCGATGCTTACCAGCACGACAACTGGAATTTAGATCGAATATCTATTCGCGTAGGCCATCAGTTACACGAAACACTGGAAGATCAAAGTGGACGTTGATCCCGGTAGTTTGTTCTGTAGTGTTTGAATACTAGAGACAGTCGTTTTCTTATGTCACGTAAAGGTTGGAAATAAACGAATACGATCAACACAGAAGAGGTGTAACGGGTTTATAGAGCTGCGTCATTTTTTAAGTATTTATAACACAATCTTCGAAGTGAAAGTGCCAAGATCGCAAAATACGAGTATTTTACGACGAGTGGTGTCAGAGGTCATATCAGATTTTACACGTTGGTCACTATATTAAAAAAATGGAGATTTCTAAATAAGATGACCAGATGATGGTGGCATAGCCCACTGAACCCGATCGTCATAAATTAAATGTTTTGCGAGCTTGGCTTTTCAGTTTTGAAAATTCCAGAAAAATAGAAACACCACAAAACATTTGACGGTTTTATCCATTCTGGAAGTGTGGAACCTGCGACTGTGCTGATTAAAGAAAGCCGGCCGCGGTGGCCGAGGAGACTGAGGCGCTCCAGTCACGGTCTGCACGGCCACTACGGTCGGGGTTTCGAATCCCCCCTCGGGCATGGATATGTGTGCCGTCTTTAGTATAAGGTAGTTGATAAGTAGTTTGTAAGTTTAGGGACTGATGACCCCGTAGTTAAGTCCCATAAGCTTAACAAACATTTGAACATTTGATTAAAGAAATCAGAAAATAACAGCAACCAGTCACCTTTCTTACATATTTATTTACCACGACCGGTTTCGAACTGCCCCGCAGTTCATCATCAGGCGGTCTACATGTTTTATATGTTGCTCATAACATTGTGGAACTCGTTTGGCTGTGGTCATATAAAAAATTTTGTGTCAGCTTTATCTTTGTCACTAAATTACAAGCTTTACAAGTTTAAAATGTATTGTAAACAGCTACTTACAGTTTTCATCGATTGCTTAAGAAATAACGTGGGGTATTCATTTAAAAAAAAAAGAAAAAACTTTGTGTTGAAAATAATATTTCTTCACGTTTTAGAGTGTCTCATAGTAGCTTCTTTCATAAGCCCCTGCCATACGTTCAGGACAGTGAAAGTGGTTTTTCAATTTCTCTTGTAGTTTCAGTGATATCTGTGGTGAAACAGTTGAGTGGGTCACCCTGTATGTAACTTAGACAACTGTGATGCACTAATTGTGGGAAACGGTATAAGTGCCAGGATCCATAATTATCAGATTCTGCATTGAAAACATTCTACGTACTGTTGCTTATACTGTAGGAAAGATTACAAGTGCCAGACCATTCTCATTTATTTCGGCGGCATGCCCAAAGATGTAATGGAGTTACTCCAGGTACCAATTTCCATAAAAAAAAAAAAAGATATAAGTACCATTTAGACTGATTGTAATTGAGGCGGCATTTTACACATTTCGTTCTCTCTGCTCATCTTCATTGCTTAAATGCTGTGCTTTAGTCAATTGTTTATTAGCTGTTCCAAAATAAAAACAGAATAGTGCTGATGGCTGCTATCTCTTCGTGCTAAGGGGTATTGTGATACTATAGATATTAAGTATCTTGTTACAGGCTACAGTTATATGTGTCGTAATAGATTTTGTCCTCATAGATAAACGGAAAAGGAAATGCAAACCTATGGTACCTGAAGAAGTTCAAGAAATGGTCAAGTCATACAGGTTGGTAACCCCCTTTACGTCATTAACATGTAAGGAGAGGACTTCTTTGTTATGGGTGCGCTGGCAGCTCTGCACATTAGTCCATTCAAAATCAAACGCACTCCGCTCTCTTTAATTAGAGTGAGCAAATCCAACTAAATTCTGCTCAAGATATCGTCCAGTGTTATTGAGGATTGGAGTGCTTATTCTATTTTCAAGACAGGTTATACATTGCAAACTGTGGCACGTATGGAGGCTCTTCCTCAGTTAAATCCATTACCTCAAATACATGCTGAAAAGAAGAAGGATCTATCTATGCCTCCTTACGCAGACCGCAGATACCACATGTTTTACACATCATTTGTCAATGAGGAAATTGAATTATTAAAAGAAGCTGCTGTAATTAAATATGGAAATACTTAAATCTCCCTGTACTTTATTTATTATATTGAAGGATTTTTTTCAGTACTTGTATATTTGTTTTCAATGTTCAAATGTTTGTTAAGCTTAAGGGACTTAACTGCGTGGTCATCAGTCCCTAAACTTACAAATTACTTATGAAGTATCGTATACTAAAGACGACACAAACATCCATGCCCGAGGTGGGATTCGAACCCCCGACCATAGCGGTCATGCAGACTCTGACTGGCACGCCGCAGACTGCTCGATCACTGCGGTCGGAATACATGAATTAATTATCAAATAAAACCGTTATTGATACAAAACAAACATTGCATAAAAAAATTTTCCGTTTCCCACAAACACTTCTCAATTGTTAGTATTGACGTTGCCTATTACCCAAAATTTTAGTATTCAAAACTATACTGGCTAGGAAAGTTACTAACGCATAGCTGGAAATAAGGCGGCTCTCGAAATTATCTGATGACATGCTTCCTGCATATATGAGGGCCTACTGATCATACATTTATGACAGATATTAACTCAACAGGAATATGTATACGAAGTTTCAATGAAACCTGTTCAGTAGTTCCTGAGATGTGGATCATTTTCACGTGACGTGGCAATTCTTCGCACAATCATATTTTATGATGTCATATCTACTGTACTTGTCATAGGGCATGTTCATCTTGTTTTGAAGGTTGTATACGGAAAATTTCGTCAAGATACATTTGAATTAATTAGAAACAAACAGACGGATAGTCTTCTCTATATAGAGGTCCATCAGGTCACTATGCAAAACAATATTAATTAGAAACTTCCTGGCAGATTAAAATTGTGTGTCGGAACCGGGACTCGAACCTGGGACTTTTGCCTTTCGCAGGGAAATGCTCTACCACTGAGTTATTTCGAAAAGACTCATGGTCCGTCCTCATAACTTCAACTCCTCACCTCCTACTTTCCAAACTTCACAGTAGTTCTCCTGCGAACCTTGCAAGACTAGCACTCCTGGAAGCCAGTTTCATTGTGGAATATTGTATAAATTTTATCATTTGCTCACCATTAAATATATCTATTAAAATCGTATATTTTTAGATTAGGTAGAATACGTAGCGAGGACACCTACATTCCCCAAGTTAAGTTTTCTGATAAAATTCGGAAAGCTAGCAAACACAATGGAACTCTGTAACGCCAGGTGTCTTGCGGCCCAAGTAAGGCATAACAGAAACCTTCATACGTTTTAGAAAATGAAACCCACGTTCCACCATCTTCCTTTTCAACGCATAATCAGTGGATTCGTTGTCTAGAAATTACATGTTTGTTTATCGATGTAGCATCAAGAGATTAGACACAATTAACTTAGTTTCAATTAAAATAAATCAAACAGAAGTGAACTGTTTATAATTATAATGCTACATCTGTAAACAAAATTTTAATTTCTAGATAACCCAGTCCAGTGACAATGACTTCAAATAGAAGACGCGTCTGGATAAAAAGAAATTGCAGCAGGAAGATGCCGTTTTCATTTACAAAAACGTATAATTCGATACTTGCTGCGGAATATGGCAACACAAACAAACATGTAATAAAACCTCATGCTGCACAGTTTCTGCGTCTTACTCTCTTTCTGTGGGACGACTGTTCGGCGTTGAGGAATGAGAACCAACAAACTGACTTATATACGGAATATGGTGTCCCACATAAACATTTGACCTAAATATCTCTGGAACAAAAATAAATATTGGAAAGTGACAATTATGGTTTTTTATGATGACATAGTGCACCTATGCACTGTAAATTATGTTATATAGCAACTGATTGACATTACAAGATTATGCCTTGTAAAATGATTTTATTTTAGCAGATGATGCTGACATCGTTCAGCGAAACCGGTCGTCTTAAATAAAAATTGATGATCAGCGATCTTGGCTTTTTTTTATATATTTCTACAATACTTATGAACTAGCTAATACTAAGGACGGCACAAATATCCATGCCCGAGGGGGGATTCGAACCCCCGACTGTAGTAGCCGTGCAGACTGTGACTGAAGCGCCGCAGTACGCTCGGCCACCGGGGCCGGTCGGACTGAAGATCACAACAACAACAACAACAACATATGGTAAAATTCCGAAAAAACTGAAATAAACATCATCCCTGTCGCAAAGACCGAGTATACGCTTTGTGTAACGTAAGGGGGTGTACGGGCTTAAGATTAAAGCCATAGCTAACACCCCACTGCTCGAAACTGTGAACTTTATCTAAAGGACGGTCCGCTAATTTGGGGGGAAAAAGCGGGAAACAGAGTTTGTAAAGGCCCTACCGCGGAGGCCGCCGCAGGCCGCTTGACGCTTGGCCGGGGTGGGTAACGGGCGACAGGGGAAGTTACTCGGCCGGGCATTAAACATGTAGCGTGGCAGGCGGCAGGCGGCTCGATGCCCGCTGTGGAGCACGACTGGTCTCCCGCGGAAGCTCTGCCACTGTTAGAACTCGGTCTCTCGACGATCGTAAAGCTGCAACTCTCCGAAAATACGCCGAAAGCTTGCGGAGCTAAATGTTTATTATGGGTCGCGAGAATCTGAATACATCCGCGCGCGTGCTCAGCAACATCGGAATTCATTTTCTGGAGTGTGCGGGGTGAATTTTAAATATAAATGGAGATACAAAGAGTAGGAGGAGTAATAAAATGAATTAAGCCCGAGGTAGAATCACAACTGAGAGTATTTCAAATTTTTTCTTTCTTTTTTTAATCTTCTTTTGCACAGTGAGAGGCAAAAAGATTACCCGACCCGAAAAATTAGAATTCAGCTATGTACATATACCGCCAAATCAACCAAAAACCTAGGAATAACAATTACGAGCAACTTAAAATGGCAAGAACACATCTTCTAATACATAAAGAAGAGTGTCCGTATGTTTGTACGAGTTGCATACAAGTCTACAGTTTTGTTCCAATCTTTATGAAATTTTGTGCACGTAAGCTTCAATCCATGAGGACGATCGCCGTAAGTGTAAGAATCACATACGATATATAGTTCACGAGATATCACGTCATAAACATGAGATGCGCGAAAAACTGCTGCATTTTGCGACAATGCTGCTCATTTTCTCCTAAACAATTGGACCGATTTCAACCAAATTTGCTACACACATTCCTTACCGTGAGGTAGCAATTGCTGCATGGTGAAGAATCATACACGGTACATGGTTCAAAAGATATTACGTCATAACCAATAGAAATCGCAAAAAATGCCATATAATGCGGCGAGACTTTCGAACTACACTGTATGAGAATGACAGTACTTAGCGACTTGCAAGAAACTTTAAACACAATTTCAAACCTTTATTAAAAATTTTCTCGCTGGCAACCATAGTAAAATGATGAAAGGAAAAACGTTTCCCGCTTGCTACTTTTCCGCTGTTTCCTTTTTCCCGAGAGCTATTAGAGAGTGGTACTATAGCAAAATATCATATTCGATGAGCCTTTTGCCATGCACTTCAGTGTGACTTGCAGACTATTTATGTAGACTAGTATTGCCTGTGGTCGAAAATCGACCAGTTGTGTTTACAATGGTCACTGGGGGTAAAATTTTACGTATCATGTCGGCGGCCTCGCGTGATTATGTTGGCAACATCAACAACACGATAGAAAATCTTTGCCCATTTGTTCGATCCACATAGAAGGACTCGATTAGTGTATTGTACAGACCTTGAAGTAAACAAATAATGTTGTTCCTGCATTATGGTTGGCAGGCTCTTGAATGTACCCTCGTCCGCTCAGTAAAAATAATTGCCCTCGTAAAGCGAAGATTCCACGAGAAAACATCAGCCTTGTCAAGCGATTAGCTAAAATGAAGACTCATAGGATTCTCACTATTGAGTATCTGTTGCCAACAGTATCATAGGAGGCCGATGGGATATTTGGTAAAATTTAAGCGGCACTGGGAGGTATGAAACGGTATCTTCTACGTGTTAAGGAAAATGCCTGACACAATAACAACAAATAAAAACGGAAGTATATACTTCTCATGCCATTTTCGAATTATACAACTTTCATTAGCCTAATATTTGAAATGGAACTACAATTTCGGTGTTCGTATATTTATACAACGCCAAGAAATAATGTTATTTCGATACTGCGATATTCAGAATTCCAGAGCTGACAACATGTCGACTTCGTAGTTCCACCCGTGCACCGCTAAATGTCTCTCACGGCGCATCATCATTTATATCGGCATTATCGACTTCATAGTTCCACCCGAGCACCGCTAGATGCCTCTCCCGGCGCAACATCCTTTATATGGCATTCATATGAAAACATCCATGTCCTTTAACCACTCTTAATCACTGCGAAAATTAAGCATTTGAACAGCACCAGAAAGTGAGTTGGGAGCACTCCATGTTTCGATATTCACTTATTTTAATACGTTATTTTAATACTGCTGATGCATTACAGCGTCTCTGTTCGAGGCGAATAGCCAATCAGCGAGCTGTTTGTTGGAGAATATAGAACTTGAACTTGTAGGTAGGAATGGCTAAATGCACACATAATATTTATATTCGTGAAATCTACGACAAACAATCTTTCGAATTCAGTAACTTTCATTGGCCTTCTTGTACGAATATATTAGTACTCTGTACCACAATTTTCGTGTTAGCGTATTTATATAATGATGTAGAACGCTCCATTTTCACAACTTGTTCCTTGAGGCTCCATGCTACTTGCGTACTTCGTGACTACGCTAGGGGGACTACAGTTATGGCGTCCCCCCTTCAGCCGTCGTCAGGGGTGGCCAGTTTAAGTGAATTACCGTTATGGGCGAATTGTGGCGTGGCAGAGGCAATCGCTGGCGAATCGACCGGCCCGCAGCCAGCGGCCATCTGCTAATTAGCAACTGCTATTCCCTCCACCCCCTCCCCCAACCCCAACATTAATTTCCCCCTCCCCTCTACAACTCCGCCCAGCTTTCACTTGGCTCTTACTCAACCGCTTCGGCCATTCATCGTTCGTCGTTGTGTAACGCAGACGCGATTCGGTAACTTTCAGCACAAGTGCCCTTCCTCCAGCTAGACCCTGCCGGAATATAGCCCAGAGACTGTCACCCTTGAACATTGTAGTGGGACAGTCTAAAGGCTAGTTTACACGACGACACTACGTTTCATGAAACTTAGCTACTGGCCAATGCGCATGCGCGGCATGCGTTCGCGCAACTCGTTGACGAAACTAAATAGTTTCAGCGAAACTGATTGCGTGTGTTTTTAGGTTAGGTTATGACCAATACAGAACAAAATACAACATAAAGGGGGAACGGAAGAAATAATTCGATTTTTGAACACATATATGCGTTGCGTAGATGTTAGTGCTCTTCTGGCAATTATTTGTGAAATTAAATACTGATGGGTTGATGCTTAATGAATTGCAGACTAAAATACATCCAATTCGAAATACCTATACAACGAAGTATGGCAATTGTGGATTTCGGAACAAGGTACAAGTACTGCAGAGACGAATATCTACTTGACAAGAAATGTAATTCAATTTGTAATTTCAGTTCTGGTAACAATACTTCACACAGAACAGTATCTTGTTTCTTTATTGCATTACTAACTCTAAAAGGAACGTGAACTGCTCTGGTGACATTCTAAGTTGATTAAAATAACTTCTAGGGTCTTCAATCACAATTTCTTCCAGCAAGGTCTCTGAGCAACAGAGCTGGCGTCTTTTTTTTTTTTTAATCCATTCTCAAACTCAAACAGGTTTCTTATTGTTTTTATGTTTAGTCTTATGCAGCGACTTCACACAGACAAGCAATAGATTCGCCACAACTCTTACAGCTACCAAAACTTTCAGTTTACGGCGAATACGGCACTTACAAAACAACGAAACTGAAGTGTATGGTATTGGCGCCGTGTCTACATACACACACGAAACCAGTTGCACCCAACTCGTTTCGTGAAACGAATGTCGCAACCTGGTGTCGTCGTATAGACTCGCCTTAACATATACGGTCACGACACTCCCGCGTAATTTTGTTATACACTGCAACACCAGCGCTCCAAGCGGCCGGCCGGCAAACTACGTTTCTGAATATAATATTGCATGAGTGTGACTAGTATCTTTCATATTGATTTCAACGTAGATTTTACATCATGGAACATATGTAGTGTCATAAAATTGGTATTACCTTAAAATAGCTCCACCTTTGTCTTTCTTAAACCCTTTCTATACGAGACGCGCAACACGCACAAGCAAGTCTTTGTCAGCTGCAGCGCCCCTTGCGATAGACCGTCGAACTACAAAGCAGCGTCCTAACGGTACGTATTTGTTGAGTCTCCTGCTTCACGCGTCAACTTCATTTGTTGTCAACTTACAGCAAATGAATCGCCGCGTTAACATCACTTTTCAAAACTGTATGATATGTTGTGATGATTAAAACATTTATTTGTGTTTTAGACTGCCATTGTAAAACTGTATTTAATTGTTTTCGTGCAGTTCATTCGTAACTACGTCGCTCACATGTTTTAATGTCATCATTATAAAATGCGATCACATACTTCCAGCCCCTGCGGTTTGAGGCGCCTATGTATATGATGAACAAGGTCAGGTACCTATACATAGATCTTTCCCTTTGATTAAGATTCAAATAATGCTCACCAAAAACATATATTTCATCTGTTAACTAGAACATGTTTCAGGAACAAAGCTAATATTTTAGAATATGGTAATAAAGACGCAGTTAAAATGTCATATAACGTGTGTCCAATTTTTATTGGGTACAGAGATACAGCTCTTGGTATGTACAACAAACTGATTTGGATATTTTGACAGATTCTTTCGTCGGTTCTTGGTAGCTCACCATATTGACTTTTAATTAAATAACCGGTTTTCGACGTAGTTTAAAGTCTGAATATGTCCTAGTAAGCCGAAAACCGGGTAACTAAGTGGAAATGAACGTGTAGAACATACACCAAGTTCTACTTTTAAGTAAGTGCGATGTTGTACTACAAAGAACCGACGGATAAATCAATGAAAGTTTCTTGATTTACATTTGCTCTATGTTTGTTTAGATTTCATATTAATAGCTATGTCTCTGTATTCAATAAAAATTTTAATGCAATCCCTCTATAGTATCACCTCCTAAAATACGACTGAGTCGAAAAACTACGTTCCTTTGAGCAGGAGACAAGCGCACATTTTCAAACAAATACCCGACTTGGCTTCGTTTGTCAGCTGGGTTCCCCATTCGGTCATCTGCGCATGCGCGAAGAACTTCCATACGCGTGAGAATAGGATCCATCCTATTCCGTCCACTAGCGATCGTATGCGTGCATCTTGTGCAAGTGGACGCGTCTACACTGAACGCTGACAGCGTGACCGGTGCATCATGGGTAATCGCGTAAGCTCTCACTACCGGGTAGAAAGGGATTTAGGTTCCGTTAGATCCCTGACAAAATAGGGAACGGTACATTGCAGCCGGCCGCGGTGGACGAGGGGACTGAGGCGCTCCAGTCACGATCTGTACGGCCACTACGGTTGGGGGTTCGAATCCCACCTCGGGCATGGATATTTGTACCGTCCTTAGGATTAGCTTGTTCGTAAGTAGTTTGTAAGTTTAGGGACTAATGACCCCGTAGTTAAGTCCCATAAGCTAAACAACCATTAGAACATTTTTGGTACATCGTAGCATTGGCAGTAACAGTGCCGGCTATCCGAGAGCCTCTCTCACACTGTGTAAAGTCCAGTTCTGTCCACTCGACTACGGCCATACGAGCGTTCTTTTCACGCACGTTTATAAGGATGTCCTTTACTGTGTCAGCCTTAACTTGTCTAAAATAACATTTTTTATACATTCGATTTAACCAAGCACAGATAACGTATTTACAGTATAACATGAATGTTGAAAAATCTCACATGAGAGTCAGGGCGTTCACTAGATCTCACCAGGTGGGGATGGGGTGGAAAAAGGCCAAAATCATCTCCGGTAATTGACGCTCCCTAAGTACTGAATGCTTATTCTTTAGAAAAATACTCTGCATTGTTATACACACCACAAACTGTACTCAACTAGAGTAACACTTATACAAAATCGACAACTGCCTCGAGCTCTCGCAAACAATCTTTCCCCTCCGGATCACAGGAGCAACCACCATTACTTTTGCCAAACCCAGAGTCTTCACACTCACCGCCTGAAGTAGACCAAAGTTACATAAACTGCTCACTGACAATTTAGGTACATTAGTACTTCCACCAGGAAGTTAACAAATTGCCACAGAAGCAGACATTGAGTACCTCTTCTACACATGCTCCTTCATTCACTCTAATAGTAATATAAACGTATTATAATTAAGTGTGGGAGAGGTATATAAGTTCTCGTTTTTGGTGCTGAAACCGCAGCAATCTCTATTTCATACAGACAGGCTTCGTTGGATTCGTTTATAAACAAATTACATTTTTGTTTACAGATGTTGCATTAACAAGAGTAAACGTTTTGCCGCCACAGCGTGGGCGAGCTCATTGAGGCGCTATGCTACGATGCGTGAGGCCGCTCCCCGTCGGGGGCTCGAATCCCCCCCCCCCCCTCGGGCATGGATGTTTGTGCTGTCATTAGTAAAAGTTAGTTCAAAAGTGGTTTGTAAGTTTAGGGACTTATGATCCCGCAGTTACGTCCCATAAGCTTAACAAACATTTGAGCATTTGAGCAGTTCGTTTTAATCAAAATATATTAGTCCTACTCACGGTTCATAGTCTTGTAAGTTTGAACTTTTTTGTTTCTCCCACTAGATCACAGGTTGACGTCGCACAACAACTTAAAGTATTATCCTGTTCTTTTCGTTTTTTCATGTGTTACGATTACTGTTTGACATACTTGTAACTGTACCTCATTTCGGGATTCAATTGTTTCCCATGTATAGCCAACTTAACGGTGTGTATGTTGACAATGTGCGTTAGGCGTGCTTGTTTTGTGTATCTACATCTACATCTACAACCATACTCCGCAAGCCACCTGGCGGTGTATGGCGGAGGGTACCTTGAGTACCACTATCGATTTTCATTCCTATTCCAGTCAAGTATTGTTCGCGGAAAGAAGGATTGTCGGTATGCCTCTGTGTGGGCTCTAATCACTCTGATTTTATCCTCACGGTCTCTTCGCGAGATATACGTACGAGGGAGCAATATACTGCTAGACTCCTCGGTAAAGGTATGTTCTCGAAACATCGACAAAAGCCCGTACTGAGCGACAGAGCATCTCTCCTGCAGAGTCTTGGACTGGAGTTTATCGAGCATCTACGTAACGCTTTCACGATTACTAAAAGATCCTGTATCGAAGCGCGCTGCTCTCCGTTGGATCTTCTCTACCTCCTCTATCAATCCCACCTGGTACGGATCCCACACCGGTGAGCAGTATTCAAGCTGTGGGCGAACACGTGTACTGTAACCTACTTCCTTTGTTTTCGGACTGCATTTCCTTAGTATCCTTCCAATGAATCTGTCTGGCATCTGCTTTACCGACAATTGATTTTATATGGTCGTTCCATTTTAAATCCCTCCTAATGACTACACACAGATACTTTATGGAATTAACTGCTTCCAGTTGCTGCCCTGCTATAGTGTAGCTAAATGATGAAAGATCTTTCTTTCTTTGTATTCGCAGCACATTATACTTGTCTACATTGAGATTTAATTGCCATTCCCTGCACCATGCGTCAATTCTATGCAGATCCTCCTGCATCTTAATACAATTTTCCATTGTTACAACATCTCTATATAATACAGAATCATCCGCAAAAAGCCTCAATGAACTGCGTGTGCGTGTTATCTCAGACAGTAATAGATATTTTGAGTTTTCACTATTTGAAGTAGATTTTGACTTTTTGGAGGGTAGCGGGGATCATTTAACGGGATATTTTCCTGCTTCGGGTTTGTGAATATCATATGGGAAGTGCAGAGGAAGATGAATTTCAGAATTTTGCTGGATGATAGGCAGAGGCTACTTATGAATATACGAAATTAAATAATCAATTATTCATTCGCAATTTACGAACTCTGACGAAGGTGGTCTGTTATTTGGTGAAAAATTAAAATTTGTGCCGGACGGGGTCTCGAACAAGAGTCCCCTGATTTTCTCAATCAGTCGTCATAGCCCATTTTTATATATTTTATTTAATTATTTATCATTGCGGGATGCAGCAGTTTTTCTCGCTTCTCATTGTTTATTACTTCATACCCCGTGAACTGTCGTACTATGATAAAATTTCGAACTTGCGTTCAGTGGTATGTGTGTATATTGTCTGTAACATTTCTCTGGAATACAATTAATAGTGTAACGTCATTCCAAATGCTGTAATTTTGCGGCGTGAACGCCGTAAAAGCAGTAAGCGACAAACTTTTTCCTTTCATCATTTTGCTGGGGTAGTCAGCGAGTAAAAGTTTCCTAAAGGTTTGAAATTATGTTTATGCTTGCAAGTCGCTAAGCGCTCTCCTTCTCAAATAATGGACTATCACGTGCCGTAAGACGGGGAAGTTTTCATTATTTATGACGTCATATCTCCTGAACTATCAGCCAAATCGCAAAATGCTTTCTTAGCTGACGTCTTCTACCTATAAACTACATTCCTGCCAAATTTCAGTTTTATATGTGAAGTAGTGTTTGAGATCTCGTGTTTAGACAATGAGTGAATGTGTGAATGAGTGTCCTTTCGCTTTTATATAAAGAGAGATTTAATTTCATCTATATGACTGTGGACCATGTCCGTTCCTTTGGAATACATGTATCACAGTATTATGCATTGGCGTAGACACTGTTGGCATCCCTCGAATAAAAACTTTAAAAATAAATGCAACTAAATACTATTTTAAATAAAAGAAAAGAAACTAATTAACCATCAAACTGCAATTTATAATACATTAATATTATTTTATTATGCATTATTCAGTAATAAGCTGTATTATATACACTACATTAGTAAAATTCTTCAGAATAGTAACTGCTAAAGGAAGATACACTTAAAATTTCTTTCTAGCTTTAACAGATGTGAACTTTGAAATCACATCTTCAGAATTAATGTTTTGTGTTGCCTCATGTTCGACAGTCAACATGGCAACATTATTTATCCACGTGTTGCTCATTGTGGTTCTCAGGTAGCTTTTAATTAATTTCATTTTACTAAAGCTCCTCTCACACGAAGAAACTGATACGCAAATCGTCAGAAATACCTTTAGAGAGAGCATAAGGTTTGCAGGAGATTCTGTAAAATTCCATTTCACAATGAATTTTGGGAAGTCTAGACACACCCAATTTGAAACTGCAAAATCTGCAGTTTTCAAACGTCTTGTCAGCCTTCGAATTTCGAAGAGTTGTTCTGCTTATGACACTTCATCATAAAAACCAGTAAATTTTGATACAGCTGATTTCAGGTCCTCGTTGTTTGCCAAAGGCAAGGTATTTGACTGCACAACCTCGCATAATGAGGCGACGTCATGAATTGACTTTGATCTTGAAGTATTAAAATGCCAAGATGGCAAATATTGATTTATTTTTCTTGACGACGGGTTTCGATACACTATGGTATCATCATCGGGTCAGTTGTATCCAATGTTATCGTTTTGTAAAAGCGTATGATAACATAGGACACAAGTGACGGATGATGGTATCTTCAGTGTATCGAAACCGGTAGTCAGGAAAAATAAATCAATGTTTGGGATGTTGGCATTTTAATTTTCAAAGAAAAGAGATCGCCGTCCTATCATGGAAAAATTAAATGACTGATCTTCTTCGGAATTCAGTACTGAATCGGTCAAGCCATTCCAAGAAATCATTTTGATGGTCTGTTCACCAGCCATTTGATTTTTTACGACGAATTCGTCTTTCTATTGGAATGTCGTAGTCTTCCGATTTTTGTCAGCAACACCTATTGCCTCTCTACAATATGACCTCGATTTTGTTGAAGCCTTTACTTTCAAAAGTAACGTGAGTACCCTTGCATTCGGGTGTCACCCCCGTACGGGTGACACACAGGGCGGGCTGCCCCCACCGCCCTCCCTTAGTTACTCCACTGGTAATATGAATATAGGCCATGTGTTCAGTTGTGGCTGATTGTAACAAACTCAACTGCTCAAGTACGCACCAAGGAATTGAGATGCAATGGGACGAGTAAAAGTGGTGTCATATTTACAGAAACCTTATGAAGGCGCTCTTCATTGAGTGTAACGTTTTTCCGTTGCTTCTTCGCATATTATTGAAGATATCTACATCTACATCTACATACACACTCCGCAATCCACCGTAATGTGCGTGACGGAGGGTACACTGTACTACTTCTAGGCATTTCCTTTCCTATTCCACTCCCAAATAGAACGAGAAAAAAAAGAAAGCCTATATGCCTCCGTACGACCCCTAATTTGTCTTATCTTGTCTTTTTTATCTTTACGCGAAATGTAAGTAGGCGGCAGCAAGATCGTCCTACACTCAGCTTCAAATTCCGGCTCTCTAAAGTTCCTCAACAGAATTTCACGGAAAGAACGTCGTCTTTCCTCCAACGATCCCCAGTTAAGTTGTCGGAGCATTTCCATGACACTCGCGCATTGGTCGAACCTACCGGTAACAAATCTAGCTGCTCGTCTCTGAACTGCTTCTATGTCTTCCTTTAAACTGATATGTTGCGAGTCCCAAATACTTGAGCGATACTCAAGACGTGGTCGTCCAAGCGTTTTATACGCGGTCTCCTTTACAGATGAAGTGCATCTTCCCAAAATTCTCCCAATAAACCGAAGTTGGCTGACCGCCTTACTCAAACTGTCCTTACATGCTCGTTCCATTTCATATCGCTCTGCAATGTTACGCCTAGATATTTGAACGACGCGACAACATCAAGAAGCTCACTACTAATGCTGTGAACATTATAGGATTGTTTTCCTTCTCATGCGCATCACCTTACATTTTTCTACATTGAGAGCCAGCTGCCATTTTTTGCACCAACTAGAAATTTTGTCGAAGTCATCTTGTATGCTATTAGTCAGTTAAAGACGATACCCTCCCAAACACCACAGCATCATCTGCACACAGCCACAAATTACAACTTACTCTGTCCATCAGATCATTTACATAGATAGAAAATAATAGCGGTCCTATCACACTTCCCTGGGGCACGCCTGACGATACACTCATCTCTGATGAACATTCGCCGTCGAGAACAACGTACTGCGTTCTATTACTTACGAAGTCTTCCAGCCAGTCACAAATCTGTGAACCTATTCCATAAGCTCGTATCTTCGTTAGCAGCCGGCAGTGTGCCACCGCGTCGAACGCCTTTTTGAAGTCGAGAAAAACACAATCCGCCTTTTGCCCTTCATCCATGGCTCGCAAGAGGTCATGTGAGAAAAGGGCAAGCTGAGTTTCACTAAACCCGTGCTGATTCACAGAAAGAAACTTTTTAAGGAAATTTTCTATATTCGAACTGAGAATGTGCTCCAAAATTCTACATGAAACTGATGAAAACGATATTGGCCTGTGTGGGTCCACTGCTTGCCCTCCCCCAAGCATAGAATACGCTACAGAATCCAGAAGTCAGTTAAGAGATCGGCGCTACCACGCTGTGTGTGTTGGCAGCCTTGCCTGCATACCTAATCCCAGTGCAGCCGGACGGCGGACACAGCAGCAGCAATTACCAGCCGGCGAGTTGGAGCCCTGTGAGGCCGCCCCCATAAAAGAAAACGCCGCCGGCGCTGTGTCGGTCTTTTCTTTACAGGGGCAGGGGGACACAATGAAGCGAAGCGCGCAAAACTTGCCTCGCCGCGTCGTGCAGCGCCGACCGGGCGTGTCGCTTCCGGCCGGCAAGTTAGCAGTCTGCCGTTAATAAAGGCGCGCGCAACTCAAACAGCGCCAGGTTTTCTGAATTATGAAAGTGGAGCGCCGCATAATATTTCCCGCCGTTGTTAGGAAAACGTACTCGCGCTCACTTCGCAGAAATAATTCCACGCCTTTCCTTCTCTGCCGAGATGGTGAACATTTTTCCAAGAAACACATTTAGATAAGGTGATCACCTAACTTTATTAGGTAAGAAAGGAAAACGCCTCCTAACTTTCCGAAAGTAGCTGGTTTTTGTTATCTGTTGGAGAGTGGACTGATTTTCTGCACGCTTCCATATGCTTCATATTTGGTTATTTATTTCCCTACAAAACATCGGTAACTGATAAATTTTCACCTTTATATATAACTAATTTTTAATACACAAAATGTAGCAACCAGTTGCTTCTAATATTTAATTTGCGACAACCGGTTTCGGGCGCTTGAGTGGCCTTTTTCTGGTCTCTATACAGGCAAACAAGTGCGTTGGTATTTCACTTCGTTCATGAAACCTTCCATTATGTGGCCAAGCGACCATACGTTGGCATGCATGTTTTTTTTTTTTTTTTTTTTTTGTTTTTTTTTTTTTTTTTTATGACGCCTTTCCTCATCATCAGATCTGTGGTATAGGAGAAGAAAATTACATTTTTGATGTTTAAAGCACGTAATTACAATATCTACAAAGAGCACAAACCATATTAATACATATATACTTACAAAAAGTCTTAAAAAATTATGGGAATTAAAACCATCTTAGTATAGATGCTCGATTAAAACTTAAAACACTATCGTGGACGTCTAGTGACGGTGTTGAACTAGACTCACATGCCCAACTTTGGTGAAAGGGGGAAACACCGTAACAGGTAAACTAGGCCCACTGGCCACCAGATGGCGCAGGGTTAACATTAAAAGTTACTTGAATAAAACTACACATACATCATCTTGGGCACTCTGAACTGCGTGCAGTCATGGAAACTGTGAAAAATATGGCTACAAAATGTGTTAAGTCTTATAAAAATATATGACACCAATTTTAATTACATTAAAAATACTAATGGGATAGGGCGTACGACAAGGGAGGTGTGGGAGGGCCAAAGTATGGGATTGGGCGTTGCTAAATACAGCACAAACCACACGAAAATGTCAAAGAGTACGAACGATAGACCATTGTGACGTGACAGTCACATAGCTGCACTCGAGCGCCTGAAACCGGTCGTCACAAATAAATTATTAGAAGCAACTGGTTGCTGCATTTTATGGATTAATAACCTGAACAGTTGCTACAATGGATAAAACACTATAACTAATTTTATTTTATACAGGTTTCCAGCCAAGATCGCGTTTTAGTTAGGATGGACTGTTTCGACGTGTCTTAGACGTCATCTTCTGTTATATTAAAATAAAGTTTGTACAAAAACATATTTATTAAACATACCATTTTTCTATATACCAAAAAGAAACCTATGGATACGTATCTCCTATAGCTCTCGATGTCAAATCTGACATAGGCCTTAGCTTTATTCTCTCATTACAAATCTTTTGGTACAGTTGTATGCATCTATACAGATTTTAATGAGAAGCATTGATGGAAAAGTTGTATACATCATTAGATTTACTATAGACATTACCACCACAGCTGCACAAGAGTTACTAAATGTAACGTACATAATGGACAAATATGTTCAAGGACAGAGATATTGCGTATGTACTGCGAAGCCTGTGATAAAACACAGTCTTTGAGCTGTTGGGACGTCGCATATAGCTAATAACGTAATGTACATTTTTATATGTTACAAATCATGAAGTATTTACAAAATTGTTGGAGCACACTCATCTAACTAAGGTTCACTTGTGATCATTGCCAAAAATCTGGTCCATAAACTAGAGTGTATTGTAATTCTCCTCTAATAGGTAAATGGAGTAAGCCTGGTGTGCCAGGTACTTTACAATGGATAATCTGTTTCATAACTATTTATTCTTAAGATATTACACACTTTATTAAATGTATATATGTAGAAGGTCGATGATAATATTATTATCAATAAAATGCATTATATAAGAAGGTTATAATCCCATAAAACACCATCTATTTGTAGGTTCTTGCCATGAAGGCTAGCAGCACGAGTTAAAAGGAACTAAACGTAAAGGTATATTAAAATGTTCATGGGACATGCCAAAGTTATGGAATCTTCTATAAAGAATCCTAGTAGCTTGAGGCTTACATTGAAGAAGGGAATACCAAAAATATATAATAATTAATATAATAATTTTAGTAAAATGTGTGAATCTTAAGAATAATAGATTGTGATGTATGTTATTCATTATGAAGTACCTGGCACACCGGGCTTACTCCAATTTGCTATTACAGGAGAATTACAATACACTCTAGTTTGTAGAGCAGTTTTTGGCAATGAGTACAAGTGAACCTTAGTGACACGAGTGTGCTCCAACAATTTTGTATATACATGATTTGTAACATATACAAAATGTACATTAAGTTATTAACTATATGTGAAGGCCCAACAGGGCAAATACTGTGTTGTATCATGGACTCAGCTGTACATATGCAATATCTCTGTCCTTGTATTTATTTTTCCATCATGTACCTTACACTCTTGTCCCGGTGTGGTGGAAATGTCTATAGTAAATTTAATGATGTATACAATTTTACCATCAATGATTGTATTTCAAATCTGTATAAATGCGTACAACTGCACCAAAAATTTGTAAAGAGAGGATATAGCTAAGGCCTATATGAGATGTGACATTGAGAGGTTCATATGTTCATATATGTTTGTTAAGGTTATGGGACTTAACTACGGGGTCATCAGTCCCTAAACTTACAAACTACTTATGAACTACTTACGAACTAGGACGTCACAAATATCCATGCCCGAGGGGGGATTCGAACCCCCGACCGTAGTGGCCGTGCTGACCGTGACTCGAACGCCTCAGTCACCTCGGCCACCGCGGCCGGCACATTGAGAGGTACAGGAGGTATGTACCCATAGGTTTTTTGGTATAAAGAAATTTTTTTTATTATGTTTGATAAACATGTATTTTTTTTTTTTTTTTTTTTTTTTTTTTTTTGTCATCAGAAGATGACATATAAGACACGCCAAAACCGGTCATCCTAAGAAATAAAACATGATCTGGACTGGAAACCTTGAAAGTTGCCTGTTATTAAAATAAGCAAGATCTCAGGCAGTTGAGATCTGCAAATGTAAGTTAAACACTCACTGATGCTCTAAATTACTTTATGAGTGGCCACAGTACATGCGCAACTGAAATTTATCTAATATTCGTAGAATATATGAGATCAACTGCGATTGGGCAAAGCTGAAAATGTGTACCCAGCCGGGATTCGAACCCGGGTCTCCTGCTTTCTAGGCAGTTGCGCTGACCCCTACACCACCGGGGACACAGTGATCACAGCACCTGCAAGGACTACCTAGGCACGCCTCCCGTCAGATACAAATTCCCAGCTTCGCCCTGCCCACAGTACTCAAACTCGTAGTTATGACTAATTCCCGTAAGAGTAAGGGCTTCAAACTTGCCCACCCTCCCCACTAACGATAGGATCATTGCCCGTCACCGGCATATTATTTATATGCATGTGGCGTCTGTTCCGAAAGAACAGACGTCACTTCTGATCCTGCAGTTGTTATTATTTAATATTGGTAGAATATTTATCTAACTGCTCACTCCTTAAGGAAACAGCCAAGTTTTAACAAACACAAAATCCATGTTAAAAAATAAATGAATAAATAATTAAACATGGGACGGGGAGCATGAAGACATAAAGCAGAGGTTTGATACTTTAAAATCATAATATATACAGAAAAGTGAACAAGCAACTAAATGTGGGGAGACCGTATGAAGCACACACCTTGTACAAAAGTGAAGTAAATCGTATAATTATGGACTGTAATAAAATTGTTTCTTCCCTTTATGAATATGGAGGTAATGTGGGAGGAAATTTGCAAACACACTGGGTAGCTGCAAGCACATTCATTCATTCACGGAGACGCACATAATGCTTGGCGATACATTACAATGCTGAAACACATGAAAGCAGTGGTGAAACGAAGCATTGACGAGATGGCGGGTGTCTTGATCACAAATTTAATTATGCTGTGCAATAAATGAACTCGTGTTCGGAGAGGCAGCGGCTCACTATTCATATGTACGACATGGTGTGCTACCACGCCGAATTTCATAGAAATTACAAAAAAATTAATTTAGAATAAGCACACGCGAGATTTTGTATAGAAGAAAGGTAGTGTTAATAAAAGCATGGCTAAGGCCGAAGTGGCCACCTTTATGAAAGCACATGGTGCAGTCGGTCATACGAGACAGGAAAGATGGGCTCAAGCTAGAAAATCTGAGAGGTATTTAGCATACTTGCGGATACAGACATGATGTGAAAACTTAGTTAAAAACATGAAGGGAATTGAAACATACTACGTTTACACAACGGCTGAAGGCCAGACATGTGTATTATAGCTTTAGCAAAACTGGACACACAATCATCAATTGAATAAAAATGCAAATAATAAATTTACACTGAATTTAATAGAATTCTGTAAATTAAGAAACACTTCGCCTCGCATAGCGACAGAATTACTCAAGATAACTATCACTGAAAAACCAAGACAGCCTGATCACAAAGAAATCAAAGCCCTAACAGCACGCATTCCCCTCAGCATGATTCGGCGGAGCACTTACTTCCACAGTTGTCAGAGAAAGAATGAAGAGGGAAGATTGTAGCTCTAAGGCCACGGAAAAACCTCCCCCTGCCATACACCGGATATAGAGCACGCTAAAAGCCATGCAGAGTGCGTTCAGAGCCTCCTGTATACCAAACCTTGCTACGTGGAGAACTCAATTCCCTCTATATCCGCTCCCAGAGAGGTCTCCTGTCACCTCTTTCGTCCAAGATTAGGTTGGTACGACACTAAGAACACAGCCACCTCGCCACCTTGCCAAGTAAGCTTGTCTCTGGCCACCCAGCAGACGCTAGCAAAGACGACGAACGAAGCCATGCGTTCTTAACTACAGCAAAACGAGGCCTAAAGCGGGAGGCGGCGACTGTAAGCCATTGCGCAGCAGTCAGTCAGTATCAAGGCCAACGTTCCACATTCACATGAACACACACGTTCAGTCACAAGGGTGGAACCATATATAAATATGGGGCAAACATATATAAACAAGGGACATTGATCATTAATAAAAAGAAAAAAATAACACACAAATTGATATCATTAATGGTTCAGAAACACTTTACGTTAAAGAATAAATCAAAATGGAACACGACAACACATTCAGTGGACGTGTTTCAACCTATATAAATTGATTCTAGATCGCCCAAACGAGCCAGAAGTTCCACACACTAATTTTATTCCCATTGCGAACAGCCACCTATAATAACTAAGTAAATACATCGGTCAACAAAGCTAGCAGGGTGATTGAGCTAGAAAGAGCAGATAAGCAATTGTCAACGTCCCAATGGAGGAAAGAATTATAATGTTTAGTTCCGGTTCGGTGGACGTAGAGGAATTGTTGGCAAAATTGAAATGGATTGTAAGTGAATCGCTGGAGAAATATGTATCCCTTTATGAGATCTTTATTGTCATCCATCGCTTACTGATTTTACATGATGACTAGTGTCGACTCGTTAAAAAGTCATTGACAAATCTTAGTAGTCAAGGCATGTTAAGAAACATACAGCATGGATGATAATGACTCTTTAACGAGCCGAAACTAGTCATCATGTTAAATCAACAAGCGATATATGGCAATAAAGATCTCATAAAGGGATTCATAACCATTACATTAAAGATCGCTTCCTAAACAACTTGAATAAGATGTCAGGTAATTATATCATTAATAAATTTCTAAAAATGCTGTGAAAACAAAAGCAGTTGCAATCTCGGTTCAAAAAAAGTCAAGCAAATCAATTCAGGCAAAAGTTAGTAGCTATTCGTGCGTCTATAAAAAGATCGATTCGCGAAGCGCAAGAAACTAGCACCGTTTATACCTTAGCAAAACATCTTTGCCAAGAACCCGAAAAACTTCTGGTCCTATGTATAATCGGTGAGCGGGTCAAAGATGTCTATCAGACACTCGTTGATAGGAGACAGCAAAATGAAGGCCGAAAATTTAAATTTGACATATCTACATCTACATACATACTCCGCAATCCACCGTAAGGTGCCTGGTGGAGGGTACACTGTACCAGTTCTAGGCATTTACTTTCCTATTCCACTCCTAAATAGAACAAGGAAAGAAAGAATGCCTATATGCTTCCATACGAGCCCTAATTTCTCTTAGCTTGTCTTTGTGATCACTACGCGAAATGTAAGTAGGCGGCAGCAAAATCGTACTACACTCAGCTTCAAATTCCGGCCCTCTAAATTTCCTCAACAGAAATAGACGAAAATAACGTCGTATTTCCTCCAGCGATCCCCAATTGAGTTGCCAGAGCATTTCCGTGACACTCGCGCAATGGTCGAATCTGCCAGTAACAAACCTAGCTGCTCGCCTCTGAACTGCTTCCATGTCTTCCTTTAAACTGATCTGCTGTGGGTCCCAAACACTTGAGCAATACTGAAGACGTGGTCGTACAAGCGTTTTATACGCGGTCTCCTTTACAGATGAAATACATGTTCCCAAAATACTCCCAATAAACCGAAGTCGGCTGTCCGCCTTACTCACAACTGTCCTTACATGTTCGTTCCATTTCATATCGCTCTGCAATATCATCAGCATCAAGAACCTCACTACTAATGCTGTAATCGAACATTATGGGATTGTTTTTCCTACTCATTTAAGGAGTATTTCAAGCAGGACCATGCAAACATACCTTCATTTGATGATCGTACTAACTCCGAAATGGAGGACATAGGCGGAACCAGTGCAGAAAAGCAACTGAGAGAGTTGAAACGAAAAAGTCGCCAGGTCCAGATGATGTACCAGTCAGGTTTAACGAAGAGAACTCGGCGGCATTGGCCGCTTTCTTACTTGTCTTGCATCTGTCCCGAATGTTTGATCCGGCGCTACGTTCCTAGCAATTGGAAACAGGCGCAGGTATATGAAACACAATAGAACGAACCCACATATTTACAGACCAATATTATTAACAATAGTCTGGTGTAGAATTCTTGAACTTATTCTCAGTTCAGATTTAGTCAATTTCCTTGAGACGGAAAAGCTTCTGTCCATTTATCGGCACGGCTTTCGGAAGCATTGATCGTGCGAAACCCAGCTTTCCCTTTTCTCTCACGACGTCTTTCGTGCTATGGACGAAGAGTAACAGTCAGACTGAATATTTCTCGATTTTAGAAAGGCTGCGTATGGAATAGTCACCCAAATATGCTTTCTTGTAAATCTATCTGACCAAACTGCGTGGTCATCAGTCCGTAGCTTACAAACTACTTAAACCTAGGTAAACTAATCTATGGTCAACACACACACCCATGCCCCAGGGAGAACTCGAACCTCCACGGCGAGCAACCGTGCGCTCCGCAGCGAGACGGTTTAGACCGCTCGGCTACTCCATCGCGGCACCCAAATATATGTGTAGCTCGAAGACTACTTAACTAATAGAACCCACTATGCAGTCGTCGATGCCGAGTTTTATTCAGTATCGTCAGAACTGCCCCAGTGAAGTGTGATAGAACCGCTACTATTTCCTATCTATATAAATGCTCTGGCGTATAGCGTGAGTGGCTATCGGCGGCTGTTTGCTAATGATGTTGTAGTGTACAGAAAGGTTTCGTCACTGAATGAATGTAGTAGGATTGAGGCTAACGTGGAGCAAATTTCTAGTTTGTGTTAGGACTTACAGCTAGCTGTAAATGTGGAAATATGTAAGGCAATGTTGGTGAGTAGGAGGAACAATCCCATAATATTCGGATACGTCATTAGTAATGTGCTGATTGATAGAGTCGCGTCACTTACATATCTCTGCTAACTCTACACAGCGGTTTGAAATGGAACGAACGTTATAAGGTCAGTCGTGGAGAAGACGGATGGTCGTCTTTGGTTTATTGGGAGAATATTGGGAAGGTGTGATTCGTCTGTAAAGAAGACCCCATACAAACCGCTTGACAACACCGCCGTAGCAGTGCTCAAGTGTTTAGCATCCCCAACATACCGATTTAAAGGGAGGTGTAGATCAGAGGCCGGCCGCGGTGGCCGAGGGGACTGAGGCGCTCCAGTCAGGGTCTGCACGGCCACTAAGGTCGGGGGTTCGAATCCCCCCCTCGGGCATGGATAGTTGTGCCGTCTTAGTTCGTAAGTAGTTCATAAGTAGTTTGTAAGTTTAGGGACTGAAGACCCCGTAGTTAAGTCCCATAAGCTTAACAAACATGTGAACATTTTGTGGATCAGAGGCGAGCGTCTCAGTTCGTTAATGGTAGGTTCGATCAAAGGGAGAGTCTTACTGAAATGTTTTGGGAACTTAAATGGGAGTCGCTGGAGGGAAGGTGACGTTGTTTTCGACAAAAACTGTTGAAGAAATTTGGAGGTGCGAAATTTGAAGCGGACTGCAGAACGATTCTACTGCCGCCAACGTACATTTTGCCTGAAGACCACAAAGATAAGATCAGAGAGAGATAAGGGCTCGTGCGGTTGCAGACAAGCAGTCGTTTTTCCTCCATTCCATATGAGAGAGCAACAGGAAAGCAAGTAACTAGGTACGCTCCGCCACGCACCTTTGGGTGGATTTCGGAATCTGTATACACATGAGTGTTGATGTAAGAGTTCGGATACTGCCACGTCTGAAAGCTTGTTGCAATATGTCTATTTCTTATTTAGCACCTCCCTCATATCGTACTTACCATAAAAACTACAAACGGTTGCGATTATAATAACAATAAAATATTTTAATAACAAAATAGGTTATTTATATCATTTAGTAGAGTTACAGTATAACGTCCAACAATTCCATTTCAGAAAACCCTAGAATTCGATAAATATACATTAAAAAATTAGCAGTGTATGTATCAGTTAATTTATAAGAGACGATGGGATGGTTCCAGCTTTCGTTATATCATTTGGATGTGGCACGTAGTATTTAAAATTTCGACGTCGCTTGTCGTAATGCAATACGATCGCTTGGGCATCGAAAGCGCTTGTCGACGATTGCAGAAAGTCTAGCCCCACTGCTACATCAGATGAATTGAACAATATGTGATAATAGTATGAACTGCCGAACTGCAATACCCCAAAAGATATTCAGAGCCGCTTTGATTCAATGCCGAGGCGTGTAGTACTGGCTAATCAACATTAGCGGAATTAGTTATAACTGACTTCACCAACTTCATCAACCGCGGTGGAATGGCGGGTAGTCTAAGACGCATTTCTCCGGAGCGCGCGGTAGCTCCCCGTTGGAAGTTCCAGTCCTCCTTCGGGCAATGGGTGTGTCGCTCTTAGGTGGTTTAAGTAATTTATGGTGCATATACTTAGTTTTTTTAAGATGATGCTTCTTATTTTCCAATTCTTGTAATTACCATATCATACAACAAACATTTCAGTACGGAAATGAACTAAGCCTGAAATCGAATATGGCAACTACCAACAATGATCCTCACTAATATATATATACGTCCTATACATTTTCAATCACAAATAGATGTAAGACATTCAGAAGTGTATAGTTCACTTGGTTCGGATCCAAATGCATGGAGTGACTTCAGTATCCTGGAGCGCATCGTTCATGGACATTACTTTGCGTGGAGGCAGGTTCACGTTTTGAAAATAAAGAAGGCTAAATAAATTTGACTCCGGAAAAGTACCGGCGGATAGGAGAAGAGGAATAGCAGGTCTGACCGATGTCGTCATCGGACATAGCATGGAGGGAGTCATAGTCAGCACGCTGTTTTCCCGGCCGTTGTCATCGGATTTCTTGAGCTTGGTCATGTAGCTCGACAATTATCGTCCAGAAGCTGGGAGCACTCTGTTTCACTGTTGCTTCCCACGAACGAAAAATTTGAAAAATTTCTGTCCCGATCGATAATCAAACGCCATACCTACAACAGGGTAATCAGCTGCGATGACAGCTATGGAAGAGACAGCTCTGTGATCAAGATGCTTCATATTATTGCAGTTGCATGCTTCATGATGAACATTTGGTGCAGTATTAAAACCCTCCCTCACTGCTGAACGTTCACACAAGTTCAGTAGTTATACTGAAAAAAAATTTAGAGTCGTTTGACACAAGGAGGCCATTATCCCCGATGGCTCGTTACGTACTGCACTTCACTGTTTGTTGTAACAAGCCTACCGTGTCTATATCAGTTTGAAGGGAGCGCAGCAGTGTTTGCTGACTCAGAAATGACGCGTCCGTTGAGGGAGTGTGTACCGCAGACCTCCTTCGTTTCAAACATTCGTAGCACAGGTTCAAACGCCGGAAATTGCAGACAGATATCTTCTCACTCGCATCAATTTCTTCCTTGCTTCAGGCCTAAATGCGAAAATACTTAGTAAACGGTAGTTCTTCAATGTAGTACGGTATCAGTGGTTTACCTCTTCCTGTCTCATTACTTACGGCCTTTTTCAA
The DNA here is from genome assembly GCA_026315105.1 of Locusta migratoria. Classification (NCBI taxonomy): domain Eukaryota; kingdom Metazoa; phylum Arthropoda; class Insecta; order Orthoptera; family Acrididae; genus Locusta; species Locusta migratoria. The sequence continues at coordinate 318,271,155 of CM048745.1, forward strand.
GATGGCGTACTACGTTTCTACCTCTAACGATGACTGCTGCAGTGGAACCAGTCCTATATTTGTCTTCTAACTCAGGACTTTTTCTCCGTGGACTGATACCATCACAAAAAAAAAAATTGTTTTTGATTATATGCATTTCATACTAAAGTTTTTTCAGGTTCTTTCAGAAATACTAATTCATATTAAAAACTCTTTCGTGAGTATATCAAAATAATCATATCATCCACAAGTTAATTCGTTATCTTAGTCAAAGTAGTTATATTGCTTGGGCAACCCATTTGCACAAAATATTTTAAAAGTTTGCGCAAACACAATTTACAATCCAGGTCCTTCATTAACGACAAAAAAAAAGTATCCACTACTCTTCAGTAATAAATAGTTGCATCGAAATATATCAATCACTTGATAATAAATTATAAATTCAAATTAATCTTCAAATAAACTTTGGACGACATAATATATTTTCAATTCTTCATTATATAAAGTTAATCAAAACGTTCACAGATTCAGAACTGAACTTTTTTTTATACAATATCAACAGTAACAAATTTTGTCGACTTCAGTGCGCAACAGCACGAGGCGGGATCTGCTGCGCTTGACGGCCTTCGGCAAACATCAGGCAGTGACAATATACATTTCTCTGTCGTCGGCGGAGAAACTTCCACGGTGTGCTGTTGCGTAGTCGATGTTGAACATGCAACAGCAAAAATTAAACACATTTCACTAAGATATTTTTCTAAATATTTTTTAAATATCATCACAAACATAATAAACACATTATTAATGAAGTAATTCATCCACAAAACTGAGCTTAACTAGGAAATGAGTAGACGATTAAAATTACGTACCACTATACTATTCAGTAGACAGTTTACACATTAGCTGCAGCTGTAAAGAAAGAAATCTCCGGCACTCAGGCCTTTTTCAGTATAACTGATAACTGGGGACCAATTACATACATGAAATACAAAGAAAATATTATATCATCTTGTTTTCAAGGTCTCCTGAACACTGACGCAAAATGTGTCGATCGGATCTAGAAAACAGTTTATTTTTTTCTTCATCTTTCTTCTTTCCTTGATTCGGCCATCTAAGGACCACGCACCAATGTCAGTGTTTCCTCCTATGTTCTTCTTTCTTTTTCCTCCAGTATTCACTCATCTTTTCACTATGCATCCTTTTTCTCTTCTTAGACTACTTTACTCCTGTCTTCTTCTCCCTCCTGCCTTGGAATCCTTCCATTTTTGTCACTTTCTTCATAAAAGTTTCTCTTTCTGTTACATCGTTTTCACTTATATTGTTTCTTTCCATATCTTTCCTAACTTCTTGAATCCATACTATTATTGACTTCTTGCCCCAGAGATATTTAAAAATCTGTTTGGTTAACTTGGTGCAGTTCATTCGGTATAAATGTCCAAAAAATAGCAGTCGCCTCTTCCGTAGTGTTTCCGTTATGTTTTCTATGTTGCGAAAACTTCTACATCACTTCTTAGTTTCTATACCTCTGCATTTCTTAGTGGACCAAGTATTTTTCGAATGATTTTTTTTTCTAGGACTTCGTATATGTAATTTAGTACTATTTTATTTATTTATTTTTATTTTATTATTATTTTTAATTCATCAACTAGGACACGAAACAACTCTTCTTTCTTTGTTGGTTACTATTCTTCCAGTACTCCTTTATTTTCTGCTCACGTTGCCTATTCCTTTATTCTATTCACGTTTTTTCGTGTTTCCTTACCCCCCCCCCCCCCGCCCCACAAGTCGCACTGACGAATTTCTAACTTTTTTTTCGATTATAGCGCCATCTATCAATAAACGAAATAAATGTTTTATAGAAAAGTTACGTACTTTTTCACGGATAATCGAAACCTGCAATAGCCGGCCGCGGTGGCCGAGGGGACTGAGGCGCTCCAGTCACGGTCTGCACGGCCACTACGGTCGGGGGTTCGAATCCCCCATCGGGCATGGATATTTGTGCCGTCTTTAGTATAAGGTAGCTGATAAGTAGTTTGTAAGTTTAGGGACTGATGACCCCGTAGTTAAGTCCCATAAGCTTAACAAACGGTTTTTTTTTTTTTTGTTTTTTTTTTTTTTTTTTTTTTTTTTTTTTTTTTTTTTTTTTTTTGAAACCTGCAATAAGCCGTAGGAGTTCCTATTCAAGATTTTGTAAACTAACCCCCCACCCTTTTCGCTCCCGAAGAGGTGCTGATGGTTTTGTCTTGATGGATGTCCTCAACTTTTGTAAACCCGCAGACGGCCACCCTGGCTGGACGCATAAGAGGCGACCGCCGCCATCCGTGCCTAATCTGGATTCTGGCGACGGCGCACCGGCCGTTATGGCCCGAGGGTTTTAATTAAACCAGGGAGCGCCGGAAGGAAGCGAGGAAGGCCCGGCCCTGTGGCTACGGTAGGGTAGGGTGGGAGAGGGGCACAGGCGTCGACGTTGTCCGCGCGGGTCAGCTTGAGAGCCTCCCCCAGTGGAAATACGAACCATCTGCAGTTAGGATACAACGCTACTGCACCGTAAACTGACGAGAAAGAGGCCAGAGAATATTTTATTGAACAAGGCTGACAGCTTATCGAACAAGGCTGATATTCCCAGAATGAAACTTTTCACTCTGCAGCGGAATGTGCGCTGATATGAAACTTCCTGGCTGATTAAAATTGTGTACCGGAACCGGAACCTTTGCCTTTCGTGGGCAAGCGCACTACCGACTGTGCTATCCCGACACGTCTCACGATACCGCCTCACAACTTTACTTCCGCCAGTACCTCGTCTCCTATTTTCCAAACTTCACAGAAGCTCTCCTGCGAAACATGCAAGACTAGCAAACCTGGAAGAAAGGATATGTTGGAGACATGGCTTAGCCACAGCCTAGGGATGTTTCCAGAATGAAACTTTTCACTCTGCAGCGGAGTGTGCGCTGATATGCAAGCTTGGAAAGCAGGAGGCGAGGTACTGGCGGAAGTAAAGTTTTGAGGCAACATCGTATCGGGATAGCTCAGTCGGTAAAACGCTTGCCCGCGAAAGGCAAAGGTCCCATGTTCGAGTCCCGATTCCGGCACACAATTTTAATCTGCCAGGAAGTTTCGCCAGCCGCGGTGGCCGAGGGGACTGAGGCGCTTCAGTCACGGTCTGCACGGTCACTACGGTCGAGGGTTCGAATCCTCCCGTAGTTAAGTCCTATAGCCTATACAAACTTTTGAACATTTTGAACAGGAAGTTTCATATCAGCGCACACTTCGCTGTAGAGTGAAAAGTTTCATTCTTGAAACATCCCTATGATGTGGCTAAGCCATGTCTCCACCATATCCTTTCTTCCAGGAATGTTAGTCTTGCATGTTTCGCAGGAGAGCTTCTGTGAAGTTTGGAAAGTAGGAGGCGAGGTACTGGCTGAAGTAAAGTTGTGAGGCAGGATCGTGTCGGGTCGGGATAGCTCAGTCGGTAGAGCGCTTGCCCGCGAAAGGCAAATGTTCCAGTTTCGACTCCCGGTTCCGCCACACAATTTTAATCTGCCAGGAAGTTTCAAGGCTGATATGATCTCTCTATTGCAGGGAATGTGTTCAGTTAAATATTGGGAATGCATCCGCATTAATTTTTCTAATATTCCGACTGTATATCCCACATTTTTGGAATCAACCGAAAGACTGACGGTTCTAGCGCTTGCTTTGTCCGTCTCAACACCGAGATCAGCCTTCTGCTCATGCAGCCGCAGAAACACGGGCGTCACACGTGTTGGTTTTGATGATGATTGACGTCGTGATAGTGATGTATCAGTTAGAGTTGTACTGTTTCGATGTCTTAGCAACTTTACCGAGTCTACTACGTAAATCATTTGCTAAAGCCCTACAAGTTGCTTTGTAATAAATACTCTTCATCCAGATTTAGACACCATCTACGGGTGTATTAAACATAAGGATAGGCACTGAATTGAAATTTATGCCAGGATTCGAACCCGTGACTTCCTACTTACTAGTTATGCGCTTTAGACCACTCAGCAACCGCAGCGTTCTAGCCAAAGCAACTACACGGACTATCTTAAAGCACGTCTCCCTCCTCGCAGGAGATATAAATATCAACAAATAATACAATTCCTTGAGACAACATTGTCTCGTTATACCAAAAGTATTAAACATAAAGAGAGGCATTGAATTAAAATTTGTGCTGTGGCCAGGATTCGAACCCGTGACCTCCTACTTACTAGGTAGGTGCTTTAGATCACTCAGCTACCACAGCATTTCACAAGGAACATGAGGCAGAATTAAAGTACGTGGTGTGCAGGGAGACGTGCTTTAAGACGTATAATTATATTATATTATATTATATTATATTATATTATATTATATTATATTATATTATATTATATTATATTATATTATATTATATTATATTATATTATATTATATTATGTTATATTATATTATATTAAGTGAATACATATAATGTGAAGCTACAGTGTAGCTCCTTATGTACTTAAAAACATTTCTAGGGGATGAAATTGTCCTTTACTACATTCTTATGGCATTCTCAGAGAAATTATTTACAATTATATCGGTAATATATACATGCTCAGAGACGTTATAGACTGATGATCTCTTCAGTTTGGTTCCCCTAAAACGTCCAATTACGAAGTAAGGGACAAAATTCATTTTCAGCAAGGGAAATTCAGGTACACAAAATAACTGCGACTCATTGAAGCCGGCCGCAGTGGCCAAGTTGCCTGCGGCGCGCCACTCACAGTCTGCACGGCCGCTACGGTCGGGGGTTCGAATATCCCCTCCTGCATGGATGTTTGTGTCGTCTTTAGTGAGCCGGATCGCTGATCGACTGTCAGCGATCGGCTGTTTATCTTTGCTCGGGCTCTGTATGGATCTTTGTACGCCGGAGTGGGCACGTGACTTTGACGGCAGTTGCGTCGTAGGGGCCGGTGGAAAGCGGGCTGATTGCGTAGCTCGGGGCTGTTGACAAGTGACGGCTTCCCTGGCAGGCGGGTGGCCGTGTGGATGGCAAGCGTTGTCAATACGGAGTCGTGCCGGCCTGGTGTAGCTTCTGCTTCGAGTGCGGGCAGTTGTTGAATTGCAATTGCTGTACTGATTGAAGCCGCGGTGGAGTAGCCGAGCGGTCTAAAGCGTCTCGCTGCGGAGCGCGCGGTTGCTCGCCGTGGAGGTTCGAGTCCTCCCTGGGGCATGGGTGTGTGTGTTGTCCCTAGGTTAGTTTACGTAGTTTTAAGTAGTTTGTAAGCGACGGACTGATGAACAAGCAGTTTGGTCCGATAGATTTACAAACATTTGAACTTTTTTTTTTTTTTTTTTTTTTTTTTTTTTTTTTTGTACTGATTGAAACCTGCGCGCGGCCGCCGTGAGTGCGACCGTTAGCTCGGGCTGACACGCATTTTTCCTTCTGTGACCTGAGCGGAAGCACGTCGGATGTAACTTGTTGGTTCTTCAGAGCAGTGGAGACGACGTGGCAACGTGTAACTGAGAGTGATAGTGGGTGAGCAGTGTTTGTTTCATGTCGGTTTGACAACCCGGTATTTGTGATTGACATTTATGAGTCAAGTTCATCTCGGTCGTTTCACTGTGGTTCGTCCTTTTCCCACGAACGGAATTTACCTGTCGTCATCAGTCCTGCTGGCTCAGCCTCCGCCAAAAAACATGTTTAGTTTAAAAGGGAAAAATAAACAAATGGCATTGTGCCTTGAGCGAGAGACTTATTCTCAGTAGAGAAATTATTTCACTTAAGTTAAAGATTTTGACTTAAATGGAACTTTTTGTCAGAAATTTGAACTAATTTTCATTTTTGTAAATGAACGAAATGTTCAAATGTTTGTATAGCTTATGGGACTTAAAGACGGGGTTATCAGTCCCTAAACTTGAAACTATTTATGAACTAACTAAGACTAATGACGGCACAAATATCCATGCCCGAGAGGGGATTCGAACTCCCGACCGTAGTGGCCGTGCAGACCATCACAGGAGCGCCTCAGTCCCCTCGGTCACCGCGGCCGGCTCTAAATGAACGTTTCATGTTTTAGTGCTAAGGTACTCAATGCCGTTGAGTGTTTGTTGAAGACTGCATCAATGTATAATGCAGAATATTTGTGTTTAGTTTGTTCATTCATCCAGTCGTTCAGTTGTTCACTTGTTTAGCTTACATAAAAACTCTAACAACCTACTGTTGATTTAATACCCTAATTGTTTTAACTAATCTTTAATTGAAGGTGCTAGAGATTGAGGAGAAACTCCTGATTCATTCTTATTATTATAAGCATTCAGATGGCAAGGGCTGAGACCCATATATATTGCAGAAATATCCGGAGGAATCTGTTGTTTTAATCTGTAATAATTGTTTTTAGTGTTTACTGCAAATCATTCAATTGTTTCTTAGGATAATTTGTGTTCCAGGCATTGAGCTTGTCCTAAGATGCGCTTCACGCAAGTTTGTTTATAATTATACTTGTTGTTAATAAAGCGTTATTGCAGACAGTGAATCATGTGGAATCAGAGTACATGTCCCAGTCCTTCCTTAGAATAGAGTAGCTGCATATTATATGCGGTACATTTAGTGTAAGGTAGTTCATAAGTAGTTTGTAAGTTTAGGGACTGAAGACCCCGTTGTTAAGTCCCTTATGCTTAACAAACAACTGAACGAGGTGTCGCAGTGTTAACGCACTGGTGGTTCAAATCCACCTCCGGCCATCCAGATGTAATTTTTCCGTTCAAATGTTTGTATAGTCTATGGGACTTAACTACGGGGTCATCAGTCCCTAAACTTACAAACTACTTATCAACTAACTAAGACTATGGACGGCACAAATATCTATGCCTGAGGGGGGATTTGAACCCCCGACCGTAGTGGCCGTGCAGACCGTGACTGAAGCGCCTCAGTGCCCTCGGCCACCGCGGCCGGCTAATTTTTCCGTGATTTCCCTGAATCACTCCAGGCAAATTCCAGGATGGTTCCTTTCAAAGGGCACGACCGATTTCCTTCCCCATCCTTACCCAAAAACACCGAGCGTTAGTTGCGTCTCTAATGACCAAGCTGTCGACGGGACGGTTAACCCTAAGCTTCCTTCCCTTCCTGCGATTCATCAATGAAAGCTAAATATTCGTTTAATCAATGGAAAGGGTCATTTGGAAGAAATGTCTACTACTGTCATCTGTTGCAAGATAGAAGTTTTTAAGTTGATGTTTGATGTTGACGTTTGTATAGCTTATGGGACTTAACTACGGGGTCATCAGTCCCTAAACTTACAAACTACTTATGAACAAACTAAGATTAATGTCGGCACAAATATCCATGCCCGAGGGGGGTTTCGAACCCCCGACCGTAGTGGCCGTGCAGACCGTGACTGGAGAGCCTCAGTCCCCTCGGTCAGCGCGGCCGGCGTTTTTAAGTTACTCTATAAAAATCCTACCAGACAACAGCTGTGTTTGGGCCGAAGCAGGAATTTGCGCGTATGCACTTTCGTACAATGATACAGAAACAACAGGCGATTAAAAATTCTCGTGATTTCAAAAGCTAATGGACAGCGGCCTGTTCGCTGGCTGGAGGAAATGGTCTGGCCAGAGGCTGCCATTCGGATGCTGTTTCAGTGAAGTGCGCCCCCGGTCTGCTTTCCCGCGTCTCTGATTACAGCAGGGCGGTAATGGGCGCCGAGACTTTGCACCCGCGGGCAGTTATAGTGGCGAACACTCAGCGGCGAGAACTGCCGCGTGTTTGCGCGGTCGCCATAACGTCGGTTTGTTCCCCCGCGTGCGTCACAATGCATTAAAATAGAGCCCGTGTTCCCGGAAAGTCGCGCTAGCGGCCGAGGGGGCATTTGCAAGCGGCAAGCGACACGACCGAAATAGCCGAACCGTGTAAATGGGCGCCCGAGAATTCCACTACTTGTTCTCGTCTGGGCCCGCGCGGAAGCTAATGTTTACATTAGCGCCTTGGGCCTGACAACCGGCGGGAAGAGGCACTTGTTTCTGATCGTAGGCGTTGGTATATTTCTAAAGAACTGTTACAAAAACAGTCCACTGTTTCTGTTGCTGAATTGATTACGGGAAATAATGGCAGGTATCTATTCAGATACTCCATTTCATGCTCACAAGGCGACCATCAGAAGTGTAAACAACAGATTTTGACCGATGTCGTATATGTTGTAGAGGAACGTACACTGAGTATGGGTCTCTACGTGCTTTTAGTGATGGGCCGTGCTTTTCGAGACAGTTGACGTTGAAATTCACTGCACGCAGTAAGACGCGTAACATTTGCCATGTTCCAACTAACTGAGCGTAGCGCAGCGGCTAAGTTCTACAGGTATCACGCCGGAAGTAGGCTACCGTGTTCGTGTTTTCTCTGTGCTTTTTTTTTTAAATAAAAACGTCAGAATAGTTCGACATAGAGCGAACTCTGCGTATTATGGAATTAATAGCGCCTTAGGCCCGTATTACAGTATCAAATTATTGGACAAAGAAATATTGGACGTACTTAATTGCAATGTCGTCCAATATTTGATTAATCTAAGGCTTCGGATTAGATTTGATCAAAGAAATCGCACGTCTTCTGTTTCCTGCAGTGGTAAACTGACGTCTTGGAGCGCTTGTAGTATTATTGCCTCCTTGCTACTACAGCTGTTTGACACTATCCTCTATTACTATCGTTTAATATAATTTCAAATGTTCAAATGATTGTAGAGCCTATGGGACTTAACTACGGGGTAATCAGTCCCTAAACTTACAAACTACTTCTGAACTAGCTAATACTAAAGACGGCGCAAATATCTATGCCCGAGGGCGGGGTCGAACCCCCCACCATAGTGGCCGTGCAGACCGTGACTGGCGCGTCGCAGACAGCTCGGCCACCGCGGCCGGCTAATATTATTTGGAAGCTAATGTTTGACATAGCTTTCGTATGGCAACTGGGGGTAAGTTTGTGTAATCTTTTCCAGCAACAACAAAAATTGATACGAATATATAAATCAAATGGGGTGTTGCATAACAAGTGAAAAGGCCAATTCACACCTCCGATTACGTCAATTCCCTTAGTCCAATACCCTGCGGTGAAAGTGAGGTTATCAGTTATGGTACGTAATGTAAAAATTTCGTAATGTAGGCCTACTATAGGAATTGAAGAAGTAACACCTCTAAATCTCATTTATGGCCAAAGCAGACTTCATAATGTGTGTTTGTTTGGTCAACTTAGTGTGCTGAGTGGTGGGAAATGAAACACCATTCAAAACATCGACATCTGTTTGCAAGCAGAATGATATAGGCCCCGACATATAAATACACCAAACAATTTTTGTAAGGGAACATATAGTGCCTATTTACTGTGTCAGCTGCTTTCTCATTTACATTGTCAATAACTTCATAAACAACTTTGATTTCCCCTTTGTTACTCCTGACATTTTCCATTTAAAACGTTATTGAATGAAACTTGCTTTAAAAACTTACAATCTAATTCATATACATTGTTTGCATCAGCCTTTTCTGTTGATATATTGCAAATTGAGAACATGAAGAGGTACAAGATAAACAGCAGTGAATTACGGCCCGGCTGTATTTCCGGCGACATAAAACAGAAAATGCTCCCGTTACCATATTGAACACCACTTATTTATCTCTCACCGACACCTACGGTTTCATCCAAGTACGTGTTTCCTTTTTTTTTATTCGCTCCTCGTCTTCTGAATGCAAACATAACACAACAGCAGTATAAGTAACAGCTGAGAATAACACGGCCATTTTGAAGCAACTTTGACAAAATATTGGATGATAGTGTATTACCCCCTTTAGCGTTTCACCCAATATCATTGTCAAAGAATAGACCAATATTCCATCCAATTTTTTCGACCAATTCTTCTCAAATAATTTGATACTGTAATACTGTCCTTAGCCAAATAAAAGGCAGTGACAGGGCGATACAATTTAATAATAAACACAGTTTGTACGGGATGTCCGCGCGGATCAAATTTATTCTTCTTAATAATTTCTCACAATGTACACTGTTAATATAACGTAAAATAAATTAAGCAAAAACAGAGAATATTAAAACACGTTACTTCCAGTTTGGTACTGCAGGTATTAATCATTGTGCCACGCTCACTTCCTTGGAACATGGCTAACGTTACGTATCTTTCAGCGCACAGTGAACTGAAAACATCAATTTTCTCGAAAATGAAGGCCCGTCGATAAGTCGCGAATAGCCTCATACTCAGGATATGTCCCTTCACGAGCTAACCATCAATGTCTGTTATTTACACTTCTGATAGTCCCCTAATTAGTTTAGTAAAGTGTTGGTAACAGCGTCTTGTAAGTGCCAAAACAGCGTCGAAGATTGAACCACAACACACTTTCAGCCATTTTCTGATCTGTTGTATTTGCTGACTGTTTTGCTGACAACGCCGGGTTTTCGGCCTATAAGAAAATCGGATGGACTTAAATAGGAAATATGCATCAAAGGGTCCTTACATGCTTCATCACATGCATGTGCAAGGCGAGTCATAAATGAGGAATAGTATTCAGATTTGGTTCATTAGAAAAGAACTGCATCGTTGAAGTGGAGAATACTAGCCAGGAGATATGTTTTACACTAGGATAACACTTCATGAAGTTTCAGATTCTCTTAGTTTTACTTTGAGATTCGGAACAAATCTAACAACACTCTTCCTTTAAGAAAATAATTAACATCATTTCATATACACCTTGACTGTACTTGTACCTTATGCTGTACACGTCATGGTTGTATATAGAATTTGAAGCTAAGGCACTGCCACCTGCTGATAAAGCTTTACATCTCTGGTTTGTAACTATTGACACACAATTGCCCTTAATCTGTTTGAATATGCACTCGTGGACGCACTGTTTATACATTTTGATACAATGAGGTGTCACTAGCTTCAGAGATTAATTCATTACTGGATAAAAGCACATTAAAAAAGAAAAAAAAAGATAATTCATTTTAACTATTGGTGTTGACACAAGTTTGGTTAAAGAATTTATTGGTGTCAATACTTGATCTTTGCCTTACATTCCTAGTTTTTAAGGGTCTTCTCCCTGTTACACAGTTTTCTGCTGCTCTCGATATTAGCCAATACTTGTCTGACCAAAATTTCGTGTTTCCATTTCACTTCACTAACCGTCTCTATATTTTATCATTTCCTTTTAAGAATTTCCTGCTTCCATTTTCAGAAATCAGGTATTCTTTTATGATACTCGTTAAATGTCGGCCTGATGTAGGTTATAGTCATGGCCACCACCATCTGGGCAGTCCTGGAAATTAGAACTGGGAACTAATATTGAGTCTTTGGCTGATGAAGAGTTTCTTCATTTGAGTGCAAATATCTTGTGGATGTACATTGCACTGGTTTACAATACCTTTGCATCCTCATACCCTTGTATGCCTTTTAGACAACAGGGGGAGACGCTGTACTTATGATCCATCTTCCTCCCTCTTGACAAAGTAGTTACTAACGAGTATTCGACAGCCAAAGCTAATAATTTTTATTGAAGGTTTGAGCAGTGATAGGAATCGTACCACTTTGTGACTAGTTGCTATATACATCAGTCTGTACGTTTTGACTCTGATTAACAAAAAGAATGAAAGTCATTTGATTTTTCTAGGTGTTTTTATGTTAAATTCCCAAAAATCTTTGGAATATGAAAATCACTGTCTAGGGTTTCTTTCAACGCCTTTTCATTTCTTTCACACATGCTTCACTTATCATTAAATCAGTTTTTGTTCATTGTAGGGCATCGTCATCATCAACGTTGTCATTTAAGACATTATGCCCTAAGGTGTTTAGTCTGGAGCATAATCAATTCCTTCATAAAACTCCTCGACGATCTCCTATTCAATGCTAACATTGACGCCTCGTCTGATGCCTGTTACATCAAAATCATTATTCACGAAACCCAGGTACATTCTTCTTCGTTTAGCTTAACTCGTTCTATCCTGTACTGCCGAAACCCTGAGTCCCTCTGAAAAGTTCGCCGTCGGAGGTTCGATTCCCCCTCGGACATTGGTTTATGTGTTGTCCATAGGTTAGTTTAACTTAAAGTAGTTTGTAAGCTAGGAACTAATAACCAAGTAGTTGAGTCCCATAGATTTACAAACATTTGATTTTCTGTCAAGAATCCTCGCTTCTTCAATCTATGTAACATGACCCCAAACATCTAAGCTTGTGTGTTGTAATTGCACTATCTTTGATGTTCATTTCCAGTTTTTCTTTGATTTCCGAATTATGCAAACCCTCCTGCCATTTTCTATCTATTCGTACCTACCATTTTTCTTGCCAGTATCAAACCCGTAATATCCACGTTATTAATTAAGGTAATCTACATTCACCTATCTCACACTCCCATGCGACAAACGGTGCTTTGTTAACTTAGTCTTAGTACTGACGTCCTTCCTGCAGAAGAGAGTAGATTGTAGCTGAGCGATAATTGGATAAAGTTTGTTAAAACTTATTAGCAGTTCCTTCCTATGAAAAAAATACCTGCAACTGTCCACCTGTTCATTTTTCCTCCTATTTGGCACTCAGTCTGTTTAAATCGTTTTCCCACTGACAATACTTTCGTTTTGAAGATGATTATCTTCATATTATAGACTTATTATACTTATATTATATATATCATACTTATATGATTACTTCTTCGATCTAGCTCTGGCATAATAGTTTGTAACCTCACATCAAATCTGTCATGACTATTAAATAGTCCGCGTGTGAGAGATAATTTAGTTTTCACCTGCCAGTCTATCGTTTTCAATATATAATGATATGTAAATAATATGAATAACTGTAGTGAGATGTTAAATATTTGTCTTACACCTGAATAGACCGTGAACCACGAACTTAATTTACCATCAACTCTTAACTGCTTCCTAACTTCTGTTGATGTTGAGTTCATGGTTCATGTATCAATATAGGTCATCATTTGAATTCAGTATTTCGATTGCGTGAATAGTAAATCTACATAATTACTATGAAAAACAAATATAAGTGCAGGTGCAGTGTTTATCGAACCACTTTCATGATATTTCTCTACCGTTGTGTTCTCTAATAGCCCGCTAGAAAAAGGACCTGCAGAATTTTTTCGTATTAGATCCGATTTCTCTTATTTTTATTATGATAATCATGTTTTCCTATGTACGAAGATACTAACAAAATATGTTCACATTCAGAGAAAAGATATATTGGAAATAGATCACACCCAACGAATAACGCCTTATTGTAATGATTTCCACTTCAACTCGTACAACATTTCCATGGCATTCACTTCCCTTTATTAGCCGGCCGCGGTTGCCGAGGAGAATGAGGCGCTTCAGTCACGGTCTGCACGGCCACTACGGCCGGGGGTTCGAATCCCCCCTCGGGCATGGATATTTGTGCCGTCCTAGTTCGTAAGTAGTTCATAAGTAGTTTGTAAGTTTAGGCACTGATGACCCCGTAGTTAAGTCCCATGAGCTTTACAAACATTTGAACATTTTTTTCCATTTATTATGATAAAAGAAAATGAGCTTATCTGGGCTGAACTTTTATTATCTTCTCCGTGAGCTCCACTTTATGGGAATCCCACAATGGGCAGCAGTACTCAAAAATTATACGCACAATTGTACTGTAGGCTTTCTTTAGTAGAACAGTTGCACGTTCTAAGTGTTCTGCCAATTAAATGAAACCTTTGGTTCGCTTTCCCGGCAATATTTTCTGTGTGTTCTTTCCAACTTAATTTGTTTGTTTAATTGTGATTCCTAGGTATTTAGTTGAATTTCCGGTCTGTATATTTGAAGTGGTTGACATTGAACAAAAACTTTCCAGAAATCTAAGCATATGAGATCAGCTTGAGAGCTTTTATTGATAGCAGCACAATCTAAAATACACAGTCACGACATTGCTAATGATTTTGTTACACGCCACGACAGCAGCGCTCCAAGCTGCTGGGAAGGTACATTTCTGAATACTTTATCGGATGAGTGTGAATGTTGTCTTATAAATAGATTTTAACATCCTTTTTACATCGGGGAAGGTATGTAGTGGAAAAATAGGTAATAATCAGACAATAACTCCACATTTGCTTTATGAGGTTTCTTAAGAAACATTGGAAGGTGTGAAACAGTACTTTGCAGGACAATTTATTTAAGATTATCTTGAAATCTACGACTTTTTAATCAAAAATTGTAGTCTCTATTAAGATAAAAAATTGCTAATCAACAACAGAAGACCCAAACATCCACAGAAACACGTCGGTTTTCTACTCAGAAATGTCAGGATTTCTCCACTACAATCCCAGCCAAATCAGTAAGTGTTGAACATAAGAAACTTATATGGAATGCATTACCTACATTATTAGATGTACCAGATCAGCCACTACAGCTGTTGCTGAAGGGAAATCCTCACAAACGTGAAAATAAAGCTTTGAAAGCAAAAAGACAGTTTTCCATTAAAGTAGAAACCAATTCCACAAATTACAGTTGAGCCACAAACGGCAAGAATCTTCAAGACATTCGTTTTACAATGAAAAGTAATTATGCTCAAAAGTATATGGGTTTACATCAAAGACGAGTGAAGTGTAAAAATGTTCGAATCACTACACTCCATATTGAATTTTTACACGTCAGAGGAAGCTCCTGTCACATAGGAACAGACCATAACAGGAATTAATGTTTCTTGTCTGATTATACGCTCTCAGCAGAGAAGGCTGCAAAATACGGACACTTTCGTAAATATTTTCTCATGAATAGGTTGTTGTTTATAGCACTGAATAAGAGAAATTCGGCTGTTGTTACATTTATTTCACGATTATTTGTGTTTCTCGATATTTATGTTTGGAACGCAAAAATTTCAGAAACTATTTGGGTAAGTAGTTACAAACAAACATTTCTCGTACGGCACCTCGCCCACCACTAGGAGCGCTAGTGTCGTTGCAGCTGTCAGTTGGTTACAATTTCACAGTAGTGAGTGTCGCGACTGTGTATCTTTCAGCACATCATGTGAGTAAAGAGCTAGGATGTGTTTCAAAAGAACAGTATTTATTGAATCACTGGTGACTGTAACATCTGTATAACTTTTTATTCACTTTACGTCTTTCCTACGTACGTAGAAAGTTTTTGGATATAAGTTGGAGCTCTTTCCTACTTCATTAATATCGACCTATCTTCCTTTGCACAGTTTGGTAGTAGTGTGGAAGGCTGGAATTGGCCATTTCCGCGCTACGCTTGAGAATACGTTAGAGGCCAGTTGAGCAGTGCAGCAGCGCGCTACCTCTGCCCGCGTTATGAGGCGCCGTTCAGCTTTAGCGGCTGGCGCTCTTCCGCCCTCCCGGAAGGGCCAGGTTCCGGAGGCTGGCACGCGAGCGCCCCTGGCGGCAACTTGCGCAGTTAGGCTGCTCAATGAGCTGCGAAGCGCCGAGGCCCGCCTCCCGGCTTTGTCCACAGTCGACGCACCCCTTCCCGCCCCCTCCCCGCCACCATGTTGCCCATTTACCGAGGTTACACCAGCGGAATTTACAAGTGTCCTGCAAGGGCCTACGTTTCCGTAACAGGCAGACCCTACCAAAGGCCACCACACATCGCTGCCACTTTGTACAGATTTTAATCTACAGACCACAGTGCCGTAAGCAAACAACCTTCCCTGAAACCTCCCCAACCTCTCAAACACTCAGTAAACAATTGACACATTTTTTGAGCGAAGTCATATTACTCATGTGGAGTGCGAAGAGAGCTTTGTTGAAACTGCAGGGTGTTTATAAAAGGAAATCGGGGTTTTAACGCTTTATAATATTTGCTATGTTAAACGTGACAGCCTCGATGCTGAAGCTGCCGAACTACCTTTAACCTATCGACGCGACACATATGCTGTGTCGGTACGCACGCCGTCTGCTTGCGATGCCCCACCACCCTTCCTATCCATCATTCTTTAATGACTCCCTCGATAGCCATTAGGACTGTCCACGATTGCCCTGCTCCCTACTGGAGTCAGCTTTCGTCGCTCGCTTCGGCAGGGCTCTAAGACCAATGCCGGATGTGCGTTTGTCGTTGGAAATGACAGTTTTCAGTACAGGCTTAATAACCACTGCTCGAATTTCACAGCTGAACTGTTTGTCCTCTATCAGGCTGTATTATATGTCCGCCGACACCGTTATCCTTCCTATGTCATCTGCTCTGACTCCCTCAGCGCCATCCAGAGAGACCCCATTTCGGCCCATCCTGTTGTGCACCGAATCAACCGCTCCCTTCAATTATTAGCTGCCGACGGCCCTCGCGTTCACATCCAATTGGTACCTGTCCACGCAGGCGTGCCTGGTAACGAGGCTGCTCACGCCTAGTCCAAGGCTGAAACTCTTTCCCGTCGCCTTATATCGTCGTGGCATAATGTGTGGTCCTCGCTTACAAATAATAAGCTTCGAACCATTAAACCGCTCCCGGTGGCTTGGAGGTCCTCCTCACGCAGCTCGCGACGAGAGGAGGTCATCTCGGCCTGGTTGCGGATCGGACAATGCCGGTTTAGCCACTGCCACTTGCAAACTGGTGATCCCGCACCGTTGTGTTCCTGTGGTCACCCGTTGACGGTGCGCCATGTTTTATTGTCATGTTCCAATTTTACTCCTGTTCGGATTCCACTGCATCTACCGGACACACTGGAAGAAATTTTAGCTGATGACGCACGAGCTGTTGCTCGAATATTGAATTTTATCAAATTCACCAATTTGTCAAAGGACATTTAGCTCTTCCTTTTGTTGTATTTTATACTGTGTTTTTAAATGTTTTCATATAGGCTTCGTATCCTTGGGTATATCTGTTTTGATTCGGGCGCTAATCACCTCAGTAGTTGTGCGCCTAAAAGCACAAAAAAATTAATAAAAAAATTATATTAAACTTACAATAAAAATAGCAAATGAAAGATCAACTAAAAAAATTTTATTTGGCACCAGCGCGCAATGTTTCCGCCGCAGTCCACTAGACAGCGGTATTAGCAAAAAATGGAGACTATACCTGGAGTCACGTAAGAAGGCACTTCCGCGCATAGAGGCGAAGCGATAGGCGAAGCATGGAGGGAAGGAGCTATGGCCGAGCGCCAACAGTTGTGCATGCGGGAGAAACATTGCGTAACTCGCGGCCAGCAACGCGCCTACAGAATGATCATTATGGGGTGTCAGTGCGGTAATGGAGGGATATGTGCAGAACGGTTGAAAACTGGGCCGCCTAATTAGGTGACGCCGACTATAAACGGAAAGCGTTTTGTGTTTTGCAGTTTTCAAACACCGAATTTATTGCTACAGTGCAACGTGCGTTTCGGCTGAAGTTCGGTTGTGATCCTCCAAGTGATAATAACATTCAAAGGTGGTGTCATCAGTTTCAAGATACCCGCTGCCTTTGTAAAGGGTGGAGCATGGGAGGACCAAGAGTTATTGAAGAGACTACTGAGTGAGCGAGAGAGTCGTTCACTCATAGCCCATAAAATCAGTCCAGAAGGCCAGTCGTGAATTACATGTTCCTGTGTCGACTGTTTGGAAAGTTTTAAGAAAACGCATACAACTACGTTCTTAACGTTTATAGTTATTACAGGCTCTAAAGTCTACAGGCCACGGATTATGTGTAAACTTTGCAAATGACATGTTTCATGTCAATGACGATTTCCTGGATCATGTTGTCTTCAGTGATGAATCGAGTTTTCACCTTACTGGACATGTTGACACTCATAACGTGCGTATCTGGTGCTCAGAAAATCCTCACGAGATGGTTCAAATGCAAAGACATTCCCCTAAAGTGACTGTTTCCTTTGTCGTATCCCTGTGGAAAACTTATGGGCCTTCCGTTATCGGTGAACCTACACTAGAACAATGGCTCTTCCCTCAGTTGGAAGAAGATGATCCACAGAACTTCATATTCCAGCAAGATGATGCGCCACCCAACTGGCATAGCGAAGTACCCGATTGGTTGAACGTCTCTGTACCCAAGCGCTGGATAGGCCACAAGGGGCCCAATGACAGGGCTAGCTTTGCATGGCCTCCATGTTCACCCAACCTAACGCCATGCGATTTTTTCCCTTTATGACTTCATCAAGGATCATGTTGTGTACGTGCCTCTGGTACCAGTTGACCTCACTGAACTAAGAAAATGGATTGAAGCAGCTGTTACTACAATCACGGAAGACAGATACACTTATCAATGGTTGGGAAGAACTCGGCTACGACTTGATGTGTGACAAATGGTGCTCACATTTAACATTTATAAGATTGTTTTAAAACTGTTTCAGTTGCTTTATCATTTGAAATATCATTTATGATTGTAAGTTTAATGTAATAGATAAAACCCCGATAGTCATCTATCAGCACCCTGTATTTTAATTGTTTTCTTCAGACTTTGCTGTTATTCTCAGACATTCTCACTTCATTTTCGACGAGATGGAAGTGGCACAATTTTTTCTATCCGCGCGCGCGCCCAAGGAAGGACTCAAACTTTCGGCGGGAACGGCCATTAAAATAAATCCACGAATTATTTTTAAATTTGGCACATGCGCTCCTTAAAAAGTCTAACCTTAAGATGCACCAGCAATTTTGTTTTGATACTGAAGAAACCTACTTAATCATTATCAATAAAATTCTTCCGGGTAAGAGACCGCGTCGTCATTTTATAAACTCCACCGACGTCAGACACAGACCCTGATGAAGGCCGCCTGCAACAGTGGCCGAAACGTCGGTAGAGTTTATAAAATGACGACGCGGTCTCATACCCGGAAGAATTTTATTCACAGTGACAACAGCCGCGGAAGCCTACGTTTGCATTTACTTAATCATCTTTTCGACAATATTATGCGAAAGTTCCTGTCGTGCTCAACTGCCCCTCCCCCTAACTTTTTCACTGAAAGGTGTATCGCATCGGTAACTCCCTGGACTGCAGTTCAGGAGGGCGGGGCTTCAAACCTGCCTCCAGCCAACCTGATTTGCATTTTCGGTGATTTCCCTAAATTACACCAGCCAAGTGTCAGGATTCTTCCTTTGGAAGTGCCCAGCCGACTTCCTTCCCCCATCCTAATCAATACAATAGAAACGTATTCTCCGTTTCTCATTACCATGACGTCGACAGGACGTTTAATCTTCCTTGAGTTTTTCAGGCCATTGTAGTTCACTGAAGGCTTCCGCAACACTACATCCACCCAGGGGTCACACGCCACCTGTTGCAGGAAATTATTTAACTCTCATCCCTTCACAGTTGCAAGCACCATTGTTGCCTAGTCCTCCTAAGTGGTCGATACCCTTTACTATAATACATACAGTGACGCAGCCACGGGGGGAGGGGGTGGGGAAAGGGGAGGCAAATGGTGCTGAAGCCCCCTCCAGCACCTCGCAAAGACTTTATTTTATTATTTTTTATTATATGCATTTTAAATTTTTAAAGCAGGTCGACACCGGAAATTTGAAATAGTACCAATGTAATAAACCGCAACGTATCTATAATTTGCGAAGCACAAGTAAACATGTCAATGGGTCGCCAACGTGATGCCACCACTGAGAACGTGTGCTGCTGTTACTGTGAGCGGTTTTAATGCCACCGCGACCAGCTTTGATGCTGCTGTTATTGTCGGTGCTATGCTGACGTTGCGAGCCGATTGTACATATGCGGCGACCCGCTACTTAGATCAGCGGCGCCACCGAGTGGAATCTTATGAACAACAATATTTTAATTTTTGTTCAATTTTTACACATAGTCTCTCATGTTAATCTATATCTATAAATGTGAATGTCTGTTCGGTGTACATTTATTACGTCTTAACCATAAGACATAAAGAGGTAAAAATCTGAAGTGTTACTAATGTGTACCCGGGGAAGGCCTTAGGCACTGTTTTATGGCGATCGGATAGCTATATATATATATATATATATATATATATATATATATATATATATATATATATATATATATATTAATGTGAATGTCTGTTCGGTGTACGCTTATCACGTCCGAACGACAAGACGCAGACGTTACTAATTTATATCTGAGGAAGGTTTTAGGCGCGGTTTTATAGCGATCTGATAAATATTTAGTAATTTGAAGAATATAACGCGAAATGCGGAACAATAATTACTCTTTGAAAATGGTTTTATTGTTTGCATTGTTGATTGAGGGTTGATAATGATAAAAGGGTGGAGTATATTGAGATGGAAGGTTATCAGTGTATATAAAATTCTGTGTGTGTGTGTGTGTGTGTGTGTGTGTGTGTGTGTGTGTGAATATTTCGCTCTGCAACGAAAACTACAGAACTCAGACGAATGGTCGGTGTGTAATTGTTGTCCGAAGTCCCGTTGTACACCATAGCAGTTCTATGGTGATAGCTATAAGGGTTGGAAGATATGGTGGATGAAAGTCGTCAAATTATATTAAAAAAAATCGAAGGCCAGCGATGACGTTTGAGACTCTATAGCAAGGAGGTTACATACAGCGAAACCTGATGCCACAGATCATATCTTTGGTCTATGCGTGCTACAATGTCTTAAGCTCTTTCTCTGTAAGGATAAGCATACGAATAAGGATATATAAGAATAAATTTAAAAAAAAAAACAGTAAAAAAGAATTTTCTTTTAATACATCTCTTTAAAAAAATTGACTTGACGTTTCGCGCATTATCTATCATCAACCAACACGCGAGCGGAGCCGCGGGTTTAAGCTAGTTAAACTATAAAACTTTTCTCCTTGGCTAGTAACATCGAAGCTGCTTCATTATTGTACTATCACACTCCATTTCCACCACGTTGCTCCTCTTCCACTTTAAGATTAATGCGAGCCTACTCATTTTATTTCTTGTGCAATTGCTTTCGTAGTATAAGTGGTAGATAATAAAAAGTGTATAAATGAGTCATAGATTAATAAATTCAATAGGCTTTATTTTTTAAAAACCGATCGTCTTCCCACCGGAACCAAATCCTGATTGAGCCACTGCTCACACATTTAAAGTGGTGATTGGGAGTATGTATCGAGAGTGACGAGAACGCATCATTCTGTAGCGGTGAACACTGTGCCGTGACGTGACTTGTTATGGCAGCGAACTATTGTTCTAAAATATTCGTCTTATTTTTGCGTCCCCAACGGCGTGGGAGGACTCAACAGCATACACTGATTAAGGCAAGAGTTTCTACCAAATATGGCGAATATCAAGAATCAGGTTTCGGGAAGACAGCGCCGGTAATATTTGAATTCTACAAGAGACGTGTGACGTGCATAGAGCTACTAATCAGTGCCTAAAGCTAATGCTCTATTGTATGAAGATTAGTCAGTATACAGAATTGCCAGACGAAGGCTGTGACATTTATTTATCAATATATTATCTTCTAACAGTGCAAATTTGCTTGTGAATTATTGTGGAAATTGCGGCGGTACGACTTCTTCTTGCGTTAGTAGGACTGAATAACAACTCTGATGTGGCCGTGTAAGATTTCGTATTATAAAATTACAAATAAATAAATAAATAAATAAATAAAAATTAAAAAAAAATAAAAAAAAATAAAAAACCAGATTCTTGCGCAGATGGAAGAAGCATGTGATGCTATAGCTTCTTTAAATTGTCACTCTTAATAAAATATTTCAAAGTTCATTCATAATTCAAACTGTCAAAAGGAAGTTTGTGTTTTACACGTTGCTATAGTCACAGATGATATAAAGTTCCTTTATATCCTGATAGATCGATATGTTAGAGCTATTAAATCAAGTATTACAAATTAATTTAATTCTACTTAATTGATCTTTTGCACAGAGTAATGTTTCATAAATTTCAACTGTAAAAGGGTTTGAAATTACTTCTTTCTCTTCTATTAATATACAATTTCTTGTAAATAAATAATATCAGAAATAATTGTCTGTAACACTCGATGACTTTTCAAGACACATGAACATTTATTGATGTCAGAGTACAGATCGTGACTCAACAACAGTTAAAACAGAACTGATATTTAAACCATGTTGATTTTTCATGAAACTTTCTATAATAATCTCAATATCCTCGACGATAACCGCGGAGACCAGCATCTTCTTGCCTCGTGGACGTCGACCCGCGACTTGAAGTGGCCATATGTTTACTCCTTGTTAACAGCTTCGAAGATGTTGCTCTCGTAGGTTGAATCGCCATCACCGCACATGAAATATAATGAACATACAATTTTTTTTAAGAATCACATAACATGAAAATATTTATCCTTTAATAACATAAATATTAATCTATTATTCTGCAAAAACTGAGTTGACATGAGGTAGTAGCGGAGACAATAATCCGTCCAATTACAAAATCCTCAGCTAACGACCTGTGTATAGTAACGGGCAGCCACCCCTCGATTGTAACAGTTCCTGCCTATATTTCAGCAGATCAGCTTTTATCTGTTAGGCAACGGTCATTCTAAAGTATGTAACTGGCTGTATTTTGGTGGCAAGAACATAGAAAATCCAGTAGCACCAATCCCTCGGTCGCCTCCGCCTAGCGCTGCTCAGACGTTTACCTCCCAGCTGGGGCAAAGGGAACACCTTCCGCGCTGGGAGAATCACTCGTCCTTGAGAGGGGCTTTCAGGTGTGCTCCACATCCACATCCCATTTAGGAGCATTACGGAAAATCCGGCCCATCAGCCGCCGTCTGCGGCCCTCATCCCCCAGTTACCGGCCGAGGCGCAGACACTGGCTACTGCAGGAGGCTCTCAGCAGCGCCAACGGTGTGTTACGAACGGACACCAGGCAATGTACTCACAGGCTAACAGTCGCTTTCTCATTTTTTAGGTTTGTATTTATTTATACTGTTCAACTACTTTCGGCGAAACTGTTTCGCCGTTCTCAAGTACCTGTGCCACATCAAAAATGTAACAATAAATTATTCATATTGAATTTTTAAATTTCCACTACTTCAGAAACAGTAAACCTAAATAATCATTATGTTTTCCAAAAGTAATGACTAAAAATACGTAATCCATGTGATAAGGTTGTTTACATTCTTCATACGAAACAGCTCTGGACAGAGCGACTGTAACCATTGTACCAAGCTGTAACCTTTTGATCAATGTGTACATTTGTCTGTTCTCCTGAGTGATCAGCCTTATTCCACCTAGATACTAAATCGTTAAATATATATATAAAAATACCTATTCTGATAACAATTTAAAATCGTCATAAATAAAACTTATTTCAAAAATCACGAATCAAATGTGAAAGTTATAAAATAAATTACTCTGTAACATGATTTCTTCAATTCTGTGTTACTACAGAGAAATTTATGTTAATTTTGTACAAGGTCACCCCCCCCTTTTTTTTTCTTTATTGGTAATTCTGAGACCCGCACTGGGGAAGGTTGGCAGCAGCTTCAACGCCGCTCTTCACCCAAGTGACAATTGTAAATAACAAGGCGAACAAAAGAAGAATTTAAAATACAAACGGTACCACGATTGCTAAAAACGCGCTGATATCAACACTGTTCATAGACGACGAAACAGGAGCACTGATAAAACATATGACAACACTTTGTTCTGCCAAACGTTTCAAATGTTTGTAATTCTTATGGGACCCAACTACATTGGTCATAAGTCCCCTGACTTACAAACTACTATAAGTTAAGCTAACCTAAGGACAAAACACACATCCAAGTCCGAGAGGGATTCGAACCCCCCGACGTGGGAGGCCGCGCTATCCCTACGTGGCACTCCAGATCACCCGGATACTCCCGCGCGGATTTGTTCTGCCGAAACGGCGATTGCCAACGTTTTAACGAGACACCACAAAACACTTGAAAGGAAAACAGTGGGACACGAGTTAAAATTCTGAACAAAAGACCCCCACGGGGCTGGGGAGAGATGGGAAACGCGGAAGGTGGGAGGATTGAGGAAGGTAGGAAGGGTAGCTGTGAGGTGGATGGGACATAAGGATTCCCAGGGAAGGGGAGAGCTAAGCGATGGAGGTAAAGGGAAGGGAGGGGGAGAAAATAGGCATGTCAAATATGGGGAAGTATTACGGGTTGTAGGAAGGCAAGATGTACGGACAGAGAGAATCATCTGGGAGGGTAAGGTGATGTTACCCTCAAAAAGGATATGGAGAGTGTGGAGATAGAGGGAGGGTCATGTTGATAAGGACGCGGAAGAGGCCCAGGATTCAAGAGGAGGGGAGAAACGAGAGGATGATTGGATTCTATTTAATGGGAAACGTTAACGGTACAGATATGTTCCAGGTATAAGTTCGTTTAGGATCTGTTTGGGGGAAGGCAGGCGTTCAATCTCCATGTCCATCTGGAGAGGAGTATAAGTAGGTTGAAGGTAGGGTTTCCGGGAGTGAAAGTGATATTTGAATGTAGAGGTTTAAGGGATGGGACGATAATGGAGAGTAAGGTTCGGGTCTCTGTGGCGGAAGGATTGGGTGGTTTGACCTATGATGATTGCCTGGGATTTGGTGGAGTTGAAAGTGAGGAGTCACTGGTTGCAGCAAGTGGAGAATTCGGATAGGTGAGACTGGAGCACGTGTTGGGAGGCGGCGAAGACTAGGAACGCCGTGTCGTCAGCATACTGAAGGAGATGGACAGGAGGATGTGTTTGTGGCATGTCGCTACGACGGAGTAGCCAAGCGCATTGAGGCGCTATGATCCAATGTGTGTGGCCGCTCCGTGTCGGGTGTTCAAAAAAATGTTCAAATGTTTGTTAAGCTTATGGGACTTAGCTATGGGGTCATCAGTCCCTAAACTTACAAACTACTTATGAACTACTTACGAACTAGGACGGCACAAATATCCATGCCCGAGGGGGGATTCGAACCCCCGACCGTAGAGGCCGTGCTGACCGTGACTGGAGCGCCTCAGTCACCTCGGCTACCGCGGCCGGCTCGGGTGTTCGAATCCCTCCTCAGGCATAGATGTTTGTGTCGCCTTTAGCTTAAGGTAGTTCATAAGTAGTTTGTAAGTTGGGCTGATGACCCCGCAGTTAGGTCCTTAAGCTTAACAAACATTTGAACATTTTGTGGCATGTCCACCAAGTAAATCCCGTAGAGGAGCGAGGAGGGTCCCCAAGCACCTCACTGCAATTATGTCTATTAGACATTTAAACCTAATGAGAATAATGCACAATCCATTTGAACAACGGCCCACTATTTTCATACCTGGTCATGTGGTAACAGCATCGTCAGACAAACTAATCATGGAGCGCAAATGTCCTGGGTTTAGCTGTAAACCATATACTTTCATCTTCGGCAGTTGAAAGAAAATGTCCTGGATTTAGCTGGGTTTAGCTGTAAACCATATTCTTTCATCTTTGACAGTTGAAAGAAGACTGACCAGACTAGTTTGCAGCTTATGCACTGTTCAGTTTACATAACAGGCCACCAGATAGAGCCATTGATACACCGATCTCTTATTCAAAGAATATTTCTTACAATACAACCTAGAAGCTGTTTACATCGTTGGTTTTTGTTTTCAAGATTTATAGCTGCACTGTCTCTCTTTACATCTCAACATTTGTACAGTATATGCATTCCCATATTTATTAAGTTATCCCAAAATATGTAAACAGAGGTATCTAAATATATCTACTTCGAAAGAACGTCAAATTAAAATAACTTGTCATCTAAAGACCTTCTGTTGTGAGTTATAGCTGATTAGAAAATACTAACATTTCCGCTTTACATGTACCGTTCTGTCAAGTCACAGAACCACAACAGAAATTCTGAGGGGAAACATTCACACACCACTTAGAACTGTGCCAATCTGTCAGAAGGCCACAATTACTAAGTTAATTTACAATATATGAATATGTGACATAGTCGGGCCTTGTGGTCTTGGGGTATAGCACTCGATTAGAAACCGAAGGGTCGCGGGTTCGAAACCCGTTCGGACCCTTCAGTCTGCAGTTTCACCCATCCTTCACCTCTCAAAGATTAGAGCAGTCGCCAGAAATGAGACGTGGTTCGGATTCCACGTTAAGCTATAGGTCCCCTTTCCCCAGTTGGATAACTGTGGTAGCTTAGGGACACACAAGTCGCCGAAGTGGCCTCCAATTGAAAGACTTTGCACCAGGCCAATGAGCCAAACGACACTATTATTATAAGTGAATAGTAATCTCTTTAATCTCTTTGTGCCTCATAGCTTTAGGTCTGCTTAATCACATCCTTTTACTTGCCAGCATAGAAAACATCTCTAAAACCTAGTCTTCAATAGTAATATTTTAGCTCTCACCATAACATGCTGAAAAGACTCCAACAGCTGTAAATGCAAGAATTTATTTAATTAGCAGCCAGTTTCAGGGTTAATTTGGACAACAGTGTCCAAGCAGGAAACAGGGATCTTTAATAAGGTTATTATGTAAAACGGAATACTCTAAAAAGCAGAATGTAACTTTATCTGACCGGTTAAACCTATTTTAGGTCATCTACAGAATATCCATATTGCCCATATGACTGGTGCTGGTTACTTCAGTGCCTTGGCAACACACACTGACTGCACGATGGTATGTGTGTGCGTGGAAGGGGGGAGGAGTCCTTTGCATTTGTCAGTTTAAATACGAGTGTAAGTTCCGTTTCTATTTCCATATGCATCAACGCTACGTTCGCAGTTTCGAGTTACTCTGGCTCGAAGAGAAGTCATGTACGCCATTTTCATGTAGCTTCTTGCGACGTGTGCTTTGTATTGCTTCTTTATGTCAGCAGTAACTGAAAATGCCGCAGCATGTGAAATCAGATCTGTGATTCGTTTTCTAAATGCAAAGAAAGTTAAACGAAAGGAAATTCAGCGTCAAATCTGCGAGGTTTACGGACAAAATGCTATGAGTTATTCAATAATTAGAAGATGGGACCGACTGTTCAATAAAGGACGTGATAAAGTGGGCGATGAAGAACGAAGTGGACGTCCGTCTGAGGTTACTGATGAACTAGTTCACACAATTGAAGAGAAGAATAAGCAGAACTGTAGTGCCGTTGTTAGGGAAGATCCGCAAAAATCACGATCTTTAATTCATGAAATTGCTACTGATAAAATTAAATTTCTAAAACATTGATTACGTTGTGTACCAAACATTCTTAGTGACCAACACAAAAATCAACCACGGATGGGCAGTGGATTTCAGTTTTTGACACGCTACAATGAAGAAATGATGGTTTTCTCTTTTGGATAGTCATGAGCGATGGAAATTGGGTATCGTACGACACTCCTGCAACAAAACGGCAATCTTTGGAATGGTTGTCCACTTCATCCCCAACGAAGGGTAAGCCTAAGCAAATCTTGACACCTCGAAAAGTCATCTGCACCGTTTTTTGGGACAGAAAAGGCATTTTCCTGATCGATTTCTTACCACGAGCCCAAACAATCAAAGGACATGGTTACTACGAGACCATTAAGACATTGCGCCGCGCAATACAGAACAAGCGCTGAGGATTACTGTGAAAAAGCGTTTTTTTTTCTATGTTAATGCCCGACCTCACACGTCGAATGTGACTAAACAGATCTTACGGGTATTTCACAGGGACGTGTTTGATCGTCCTCCATAGAGCCCGGACCTCGCTCCTAGCAACTTGCATCATTCTCTTCTTACAACTAAAATCTGTCCTTGGTGATCAACACTTCAACGATGATGACGAGCTGAAAAAACATGTTGTCACATGTTTGAATGCACAGACGGCAACCTCTTATGATGAATGCATGCAAAAACTTGTGACATGCTTTGGAAAGTGTATACAATCATTAGAAACCTATGTACAAAACAAGTTCAACGTTTGTAGATCTCTCTACAATAAATATTTTTTTCTCAATCTGTATACGTGTGTTTGATATAGCCAAATTGAATTTACTTTGTGGACATACCTCGTATTTAGTACGTCTAGAACCGTTATCAGCAGTTTGGACACTTAGGTTTAAAAACATATGAACATTTTTCAGCGTACTAGATAAATATATTAAAAAAAGACCCCCACAAATACAAAAAACAAGACGCCAGATACGGAAGCAACACCAATGGCCATATACACTCCTGGTCATTAAAATTGCTACACCATGAAGATAACGTGCTACAGGCGCGAAATTTAACAGACAGGAAGAAGGTGCTGTGATTTGCAAATGATTAGCTTTTCAGAGCATTCATACAAGTTTGGCGCCGGTGGCGACATCTACAACGTGATGACATGAGGAAAGTTTCCAACAGATTTCTCACACACAAACAGCAGTTGACCGCCGTTGCCTGGTGAAACGTTGTTGTGATGCCTGGTGTAAGGAGGACAAATGTGTACCATCACGTTTCCGCTTTTGATAATTGTCAGATGGTTGCCTATCGCTATTGCGATTTATCGTAACGCGATATTGCTGCTCGCGTTGGTCGCGATCCAATGACTGTTAACAGAGTATGGAATCGGTGGTTTCAGGAGGGCAATAAGGAACGCCGTGCTGGATCCCAACACCCTCGTATCACTAGCAGTCGAGATGACAGGCATCTTATCCGCTTGGCTGGAAAGGATCGTGCAGCCACGTCTTGATCTCTGAGTCAACAGATGGGGACGTTTGCAAGAGAACAACCATCTGCACGAACAATTCGATGACGTTAGCAACAGCATGGACTATCAGCTCGGAGGTCATGTCTGCGGTTACCCTTGACACTGCATCACAGACAGGAGTGATATGTATGCAACGACGAACCTGAGTGCACGAACGTAATTTTTTCGGATGAATCCAGGTTCTATTTACAGCAACATGATGGTGGCATCTGTGTTTGGCGACATCGCCGTGACGCTCATTGGAAGCGTCTATTCGTCATCGCCATACTGGCGTATCACCTGGCGTTTTGGTATGGGGTGCCATTGGTTACACGTCTCGGTCACCTCTTGTTCTCATCGACGGCACATTAAACAGTGGCTATTACATTTCAGATGTGTTACGACCAGTGGCTATACAACTACATTCTCCAAATCTCTCACCAATGGAAAACGTCTACTCAATGGTAGCCGAGCAACTGACTCGTCACAATTTAATAGTCACTACTCTTGATGAACTATGGTATCGTGTTGAAGATGCATGGTCATCTGTACCTGTACGCGCCATGCAAGTTCTGTTTGACTGAATGCCCAGGCGTATCAAGGCCGTTATTACGACCAGAGGTGGTTGTTCTGGGTACCGATTTTTCAGGATCTATGCACCCAAATTGCATGAAAATGTAATCACACGTCAGTTCTAGTATAATATATTTGTCCAATGAAAACCCGTTTATCATCTGCATTTCTTCTTGGTGTAGCAATTTTAATGGCCAGAAATTAGCATATTTTAAAAATGGACGTATAACGGATGTCCAAATCATCTTTTCACTCCAGTTATCTCTGGAACTAAAATAGTTTATTAATTTAGACAACATTTTCAATGGAGAAAAACAGCGATCTACTTGGTATAATTAATATTACAATAACGGAAGAAAATAACAGTTTTTATTGACCTATATCGACCTGATGTAGGTCATCTTCGGAACAAAATGTAGCCCATGTGGCCAGTGCTGGATTCGGCTGTGCTGGGCAGTCTTGACTGTTTTCCTGCCAGGTGGTAACCATGTCGAAACCGGTCAATAAAAACTGTTAATTTTTTGTGATCAATAATGTTTTTGTAATATTAACTAAAATAGATATGGTCATGATCGTACTACAAGGGCTTTTGAAAGTAGGTGCAATGAGACAGTCTAAACGTAAACAAATATGTTACAACACATTTTTAAAAAAAAATCGAGACCCGTATTACTTCATAAGCAATAAAGAGCATGAAAAATCACAATAAGAATGGCGTAGGTTGCATCACAATGCCTTAACTACATCGGAAGAAACTGTGAAGTGAAGATGGCACTTCAGATACATCGGGTCCCGATATCAAGAATTCACGGCCGAGTCTGGAAATGCACTAGCAGCGCGCATCATGTATTTCAATCAACTTCGCTCCACACTGTTTCCAGATGTTGTTAACGCATTGCGATGCAACCAACGCCATTCTTTTTGTGATTTTTCATGCTATTCCTTGAGTATGAAATAATATGGGGTATCCACTTGAAAACATAAGTTTGTGTTGAAAAAATGAAATAATATTTGTTGACGTGTTAGACGTGTCGTTGTACTTCCCTTCCAAAGCCCTTGTCGAATATTCATGACCGTGAATGTTGGTCGGCCGCGGTGGCCGCGGGGACTGAGGCGCTCCAGTCACGGTCTGCACGGCCACTACGGTCGGGGGTTCTAATCCCCCCTCGGGCATGGATATTTGTGCCGTCCTTAGTATAAGGTAGTTCGTAAGTAGTTTGTAAGTTTATGGGCTGATGACCCCGTAGTTAAGTCCCATAAGCCTAACAAACATTTCGTGAATGTTGTATTTCTATCTGTGTTGTAGTTCCAGAGATATCTGGAGTCAAAAAGTTTTGTGGGACAATTTTATGTGTGTGCATGTGTGTGTGTGTGTGTGTGTGTGTGTGTTTGTGTGTGTGTTTTAATGTGTGATTCACAGCTGCTCCTAAATCACTGGATCAATTTCAACCACATCAACACCATCAATTTGGTACACACATTGCTTACTATCAGGTAAAAATAACTATTGGTGTAGAACTACCTACGACTCATATTTCGTCGTATATGATGTCATAAACTATTAAATTCACGGAAAGTGCATCATGTGATCATGTTGCAGAACTAATGGACCGATTTCAGACAAATTCGGTACTGATATTCTTTAGCGTTACTATGGGGTTAAAAACCCCTATGACGCACCGTTCGTGCCGCGGTGTAATGGCCGAGGGCTCTAAGGCGCCTGGCTATGGAGCGCGTGGCTGCTCCCCGTCGAAGGTTCGAGTCCGCTAACGGGCATGGATGTGTTTCTTGTCCTTAGGTTAGTTTAAGTAGTTTGTCATCCTATGGACTGATAACCAGAAGTTAAGTCCCATTCTGATACAAAATTAATGGGAAAGTGAATGAAAGAATTTTCGGTAAAATAGATGCACGGAGAAAGCTTGCAACTCATCAACACTTTATCAGCACTTGCTCCGTTTGTCACACGGATCAGAATGACGCTTCTTTGGATGGCGAGATTTTCCAGCCCCAGTTTGAATCTGCCTGAGGGACTAAAAATGAGAGTCGGTGTACCAACTGCCCTCTGATGGGTTATAGACCGTTTACCACATCCTCGAAGTAAATACCGGGCCGATTCCCAACTGACGGTGGTTGGTAACGAACATTGTTTCGGCCGCATAGAGGGCTTCCGTTTTAATTACTGCCGGCCGCGGTGGTCGAGGGAACTGAGACGCTCCGGTCTGCACGGCCACTACGGTCGGGGGTTCGAATCCCTCCTCGGGCATGGATATTTGTGCCGTCCTTAGGATTAGCTAGTTCATAAGTAGTTTGTAAGTTTAGGCACTGAGGTCAAGCGCTGTTGCATATTCTCAACCAACCGAAAACACACTTTTTACTAGATGCCTCAACACCATACACTTGCAATAACATCCCTGCGTTTTCGCCCGCCGTCGTTTTGCCTAATTTGAAACAAAACTTTATTTTAACACATTGCTCGATTTTGTGCTCCATGTTGCAGTGACATGATTTCTCACACTGACCCTGTTAGCACAATCGTAGCGTGTACCCCTGCTTCACTGCTGTGCATTTCACGATAGGGGACGCTTCTTGTCGCTCGATGTGTATGCCTGGGCATCTTGGCCTGTGCAGTTTGTAAAAATTTGACCATTCATTTAACTTTTCAGACGCACATTGTAGGCGGTTTTCCACATCCACGAATACCGGGCCGAGTCCCAACTGACGGTGGTTATTAACTGTGTTTCGGCCGCATTTTAATTACTGCGTTATAATGCCTTATTTTTGAGTCCCACGATAAGGACTTTTCTCTTGTATGTGCTTTTTGAGTGTTTGTATGGCAGAACTTTATTTCTACTAGATTCCCATAGCCTTTTTCTCAAAGGTGCAAGGTGCGTCTGAATTGTTTGGTGAATACTCAGGAAACATAGGAAACAAGCTTTACGGACAAAATACCTCTACTGGCCTTCAAAGTAATCTCCACTGGTTAAAATACACTTCTGACATCGGTTCTGCAACTGTTGGAAACGGTCAGCGAACGCTTCTTGTGAAATCGCTCGTAGCACTAACGTCAAGCGCTGTTGGATATTCTCAATCAAGCCAGCAGCAGTGGTCGAGGGGACTGAGGCGCTCCAGTCACGGTCTGCACGGCCACTACGGTCGGGAGTTCGAATCCCCCTTCGGGCATGCATATTTGTGTCGTCCTTAGTATTAGCTAGTTCGTAAGTAGTTTGTAAGTTTAGGGACTGATGACCCCATAGTTAAGTCCCATAAGCTATACAAACATTTTTTTTTATTCTCAATCAAGCAAAAACACATGTTTTACTCGATGCCTAAACACCATACACTTGCACTAACATCCGTGCATCTTCGTCGTCGTTTTGCCTAATTTGAAACACAAATTTATTTTAACACATTGCTCGATTTTGTGTTCCATGTTGCAGTGAAACAAGATCTAAATCGTTCAAACGTTTGTAGAGCTTATGGGACTTAACTACGGGGCCATCAGTCCCTAAACTTACAAACTACTTATGAACTAGCTACACTAGGGACGGCACAAATATCCATGCCCGAGGGGGGATTCCAACACAAGTACTCACACTGACCCTGTTAGCAGGGTTGCAGCATGTACAACCGCTTCACTGCAGTACGTTGCACAATAGAGGGCGCTTCTCGATGTCTATGCCTGGGCATCCTCGCCTGTGCAGTTTGTAAAATATTGGACCATTCATCTAAGTTCTCAGACGCAGATTGTATTTGAATTTTTTGACAACCTCATTACGATGATTTTGGGATTTTTTTAATGTTTGTAATGATCTTTGCGAATGAGATTTTGAGACCTCTTTTATTTTGATTTCTTTTTTTTTTTTTTTTTTTTTTTTTTTTTACTTTATTTGCAGGTCGTGTCGGACATCCATTCATTACAACGATCGAACTAGTTTCGGGCATGCGCAATTGTCCGTGTATGAGGCACGTAACGCTGACTAGGCCAGCTCTGTTCGGTTCCATGGGACGATGAACGGCAGGGGCAGCGTGTAACAGTAACCGTTAGGCGGGCGCTCACCGCCGGGCATAACAGTTGGGCTTAACGCGCGGCCTCACGGCCTACGTGCTGGGCGCGGTGAAAGAGGCGAGGCGAGCCACGCGCGCCCGGACCGTCACAGGCCACCTACTCAGCGCTCTCCATCCATCGCGGTCGCCTCCAGCCAGCCGTGCGGCTGTCAAGCGAAATCAATGGCCGGCCGGCGAGGGCACCGTCCTGACCACTCAATTACTTTCGCAGCCACTCGCTCAAATAATACTTCAATGGCCACCTGTTAGCGCCCGACCACCCTCCCATAGCGGCCCACACACACACGCTCACAAAAGGTCAATGAGATGGGAGAGAACGAGACCTATAGCTGCAGTTACATGGATACTCAAAAAATCTCTCTGAAAATCTTTTATTTGGGAATTTGATTACCTCTTTTTTAATTTTTTCGCCAGTTCGCATCGCCCAACCGCAGCAGTTTCTGTGTCAAAAAAGTTAATTTTATCGTAAAGCTAAAGCAGTCAACAATCCGAAGATTGGTTTGAACACCACAGTGCTTTACTAGGCATGGTCCTGTTTGGAGGTGGTATGCCGTTGCCTTTCTCCGATCTACGAACTGACTTACCCAGCCAGTTATAGGGGAACCTACAGTTTAATGTGGGTTACAGACCACGGTGCTACTCGGTATTTTTCACATGAACAGTACTTCCAGAGGTGAAAGAAGTGGAAAGTGACAGATATAAATCCCAGGAACTGGCGGGGATCGAACCCTCGACCTTTGGATTTGCAGTCTGGCACTCTACCAGTGTCCAACCGAGGCGCACATTGCAAATTATCTCTCCGAACTGCTTGGCAGAGTGTTTATAGAATCCCTTTTGTACTAATTATCTACCATTCCATTCTCGTGTTTTTACATTTTAATCTGCCAGAAGTTTCATATCAGCGCACACTCTGCTGCAGAGTGAAAGTTTCATTCTGGAAACATTCCTTAGGCTGTGGCTTAGCCATGTCATATCAGCGCACACTCTGCTGCAGAGTGAAAGTTTCATTCTGGAAACATTCCTTAGGCTGTGGCTTAGCCATGTCTCCACCACATCCTTTCTTCCAGGAGTGCTAGTCTTGCATGGTTCGAAGGAGAGCTTCTGTGAAGTTTGGAAAGTAGGAGGCAAGGTACTGGCGGAAGTGAAGTCGTGAGACGGCATAGTGAGTCGTGTCGGGATAACACAGTCGGAAGTGCGCTTGCCTGCGATGGGCAAAGGTCCCAGGTTCGAGTCCCAGTTCCGGCACACAATTTTAATCTGCCAGGAAGTTTCAATAAATTTATTGTTTTGTATATTAAGATAGCAAGCGGAAAGTAAGAACACATAAATTTCTCCGTTCTAGTTCTTGCCCCTTTTCTTTTAATCTAATGTTCAATTTTTTGTAATTTTAAGGGGGTTGTCTCGGTTGGTCATCAGTTCCTAAGCTTGCAAACTACATACTTTTAGTGTAACTTATGCGAGGGACAACACAAGCATCTATGCCTGACGCAGGACTCGAACCTCTGACGGCGAGTAACCGCGCCCTCCGCTACAAGGCGCTTTAGAACGCTCTGCCACTCCACAGCGAATTTTGTTTTGTTTCGATGACCATTTCTCCCTTCATATGTGGGAGTCAAAAGTATATTTTACCATTCAGAGGAGAAAGTCAATAACCGATAATTGGTAAGAAGATTTCGCCACGACGGGTAACACCGTTGTGAAGATTCGTACCTCAACTCGTTTATCGTTTCCGTTTTCTCTTTTGTGTCTCTATCGCTTGAAAACACTAGTAGAAATTTTTGTAAAGCTATGGGATCAAACTATAGTGGTGACCGGTCCCTACATTTACAAACACATTAAACTGATTTATGCTAAGAACAACACACACAGTCATGTACGAGGGGGGACCGAACCTCGGACGGAAAGCGTCTGCTCACTCCGCACTAAGGCTGTTTAGAGAGCTCCGCCACTCCCCCACTATCTTTTCTATATCGTCATTGTAATACCTAGATATTTAGTTGACTTTAAGGCCATCGGTTTTGACTGATTTATAGACGAAGATTAGCGGATTCTCTTTAGTACTCAAGCACTTTTCACTATTTAGAGTCATTGCCGATTCCCCACAAGCACCTTGTTTACGTGATTCCGTCTGGACATTTGTCTGCAGGCAGCCTGCCGTAAGAAGAAGCTTTCGGAGGCGCATTTATGTCACTTATCGCAGAATGATGACGAAATGCGAGCACGCGAGTGGTTGGACGCTACACAGCCATGACACGCAGGTGGTCGATCTGAGCAATGCACAGTTATTTATTCCAGTGCGGAATCACTTGGTTCTCCGCTCACAATGTAGACTTCACGAAATGCTGAACCCTTTCGACTACACACATCAGATACAGTATTTTGAAACTGGGCGTCTCTTTTGTTTATGTGAGAATGGAATTTTCTGCTACAGAGGGTGATAAATTAACGACTCTCTCTTTTAAGTTAAATTAATTGAAAACTGGCCTACTTTTCCTTTGAAGTAATGAACGCTTGGAAATCATCTCACTGTGATTAGTGGGTCTACTTCATTAATCACTGACTACGAAGGGAATTTATTGAACGTTAATAAGCAACCTGCTTATATTGTTGATGAACCCCCCCCCCAACCAAAAACAAAAACTAACGACAAAAAGACACTTGCTTTAAATGAAAATGATGAGAGGGTGGCTGAAATGAAATAGTTTATACAGTACAGATATTTATTAGTGCAAGATACTGAGCAGGGATTGCATATATGCTTAAAAAAATTGTAATACTACCAGAGATGAAGGAAGTCGAAGAGTAACTTCGTATTAGGTAAATTTAGACATTGCAATGGCGTGACGGTAATGATCAGGCAACGACCGAAGTGAC
Organism: Locusta migratoria; assembly: GCA_026315105.1. Taxonomy (NCBI): domain Eukaryota; kingdom Metazoa; phylum Arthropoda; class Insecta; order Orthoptera; family Acrididae; genus Locusta; species Locusta migratoria. The sequence goes on from CM048745.1 coordinate 318,307,121, forward strand.
TGTGGTATTAGAAGTACCCTCTGTATTCTAGAATTGGCTTTCAGAGTACAGGTGTAGATGTAGATGGAATTGGTCCAACTGTGTTACTGATTTTGTATGGAATCATGTGGATTTGCTACCCGACTACCTCCGCCTGTTATGTAGGCCGACCCGCTGAACCAAGTATGCCAATGGGAAGTCTACGTTCAGGACTGCAGAATACCGGTAGTAATGACTCGCAATGGAGAGAACTGTGGTTGAATTCCCGCCCGACCATATACAATTCACACTGGAGGGATATTCGTAAATCACATGAGGAAAATTGAAAATGTCTTACGAAAAGGTAATGTCTATTGATCATGCTGTTAAACGGTACTTCCTTCCTTCCAAAAGTACAAAGTTAAATTTCTTCTGCTTTTCGTAGCTCCTTCTCCGTCTCTGATGGCGTAGATGTAAATGGCGCGTTAAAGATGAATCCTCTGTTATTCCTTACTATAGAACAAGTATCTGACTATTTCGAAACTTTTAAACATCTCGACCGTTTCAGGGCATTGAAATAATTTCAATGACGAATTTAAAATTTTTGCTGGATCGGGATTCGAACCCGGATTTCCCGCTTCGGGCCAGCGGTCACCTTCACCAACTACGCTATCTACGCACGCTTCTTTTCCCGCACAAATTTTCAACTTACGACTTTTGTGCCCACTGTCCATTAGTTCCTCTTGTTTGAAGTCTAAACTGTATTTCCTCAAGGGATCGAGCGTATTTTTGCATCTGCACAGAAATTGTCAATTTTCTGTTGGGATATTACTGGATTTACGAGGGGTATTCAAGACAAAATGTATGAAACGTCTTAATAACCAATTCGGTTGAAATTTGAATATGCCACTTTGGGATAAAGTTGTGAGACAACTAGGGGGGCGAAGGATGCGTCGTCAACTCCCCCTTACAAATTCGAGGCTGTCTTTAGAAGGCAAGCTGATGTTCGCTGTGTTTTCGACGACTGAGATCCGATATTTATCAAATTCTTCGAGCACGGAAAAACTATTTCCAGTGACGTTTACTGTGAGACAGTCTGTAGTCCATCAAGAGCAAACAGCATGGGATGCTCGTGGAGTGAGTGATTCTGCCCCATGATAACGTACCTCAACAAGTCTTCGGGGTCACACGAGATGTAGTGGGGGCAGCTTGAGTATCCACCTTACAGCCCGGATATGTCGACCTGCGACTTCCATCTGTTTGGTCCGCTAGAAGAACATCCCAAACGGAAGCCGTGCAACTGGGACGACAGAGTAATGTCTCTTTCACATCCACAGGAAGTCTGGGAACAGGGAATCCTTCGGAACGTTAAACAGTGGGGTAGTTGTGCCCAGGCTTCCGGTAATTACTTTTGAATAAATATTGTACATGCTTGATAATTTTCGAGCAAGGGGGCGATGTTAATTACTATTTGTTAAAAACCTGTGTGTGCCACGTTCGCTTGTTGAATATTTAATTTTAGATAACCCGTTTCGACAAACTTAGTTGTCATCTTCAGATCTCTAAATTTTAAGAAATAGCACCTCATATGACATAGTGCTTGATGTCCACGTTATAAACGTGACGTACCTATTTTAAATGGACTGTATTAAGTACATATAAACTAGATCATGTGCCATATCTAGTCCCTTTTAATAACAGTCAACACAAGTTTTCTCACTCTGTTGTCTGATAGTTTTTAAAAGTGACTAGCCATGGCACACGATTTTAAATTACGAGGAACCTAGTGTATTGTACTGAACACAGTAGTTTTAGAATATGTATGTCCCTTTTATGACATTGACCTCAAGCACTGTAATATACAAGGTTGTATTTTTTTAAATGTAGAGATCTGAAGATGACAACTAAGTTTGTCGAAACCTATTATATGAAATAAAATATTCAACAAGGAATGTCGGCATTTATGAGGGGGTTCAGAGCACAAGTGGCGTAGCTCAACCTGCGATAGGTTTGAGTAAGAGGAGAATTCATTAAGAAGTGTGTAAATATTATTAATGTTAATAATTTATTTTTATATATGAATATAGGAGAATATGCATAAAAGTCTCTCGAAATATATTTTAAAAAGTTATTATACAGGAAATGAGTAGGAAATTACTTCTTAAACAACAATGAAAGAAGTTACGCAGTTTGTGTTCCGAACACTTTCATCAGTCATTAACTGTAACTTCAAGTATATTGTATGAATACAGATTCGTCGTTTCCCTCGTCCGAAATCTGATCTCGGGAATCTGAGTGACAAGTAAACACCTTCGAAGGTTAAGTTCGTGACGAATGCATGATACACAGGAGACGACCAAATCTCCCTTGTGTCACTGATGGTCTCCGTAAAGCGTGATTACGAAAATCCACCCTATGAATGTCTTAAGTTTGACGGAAACTTGATTATACGTCATGGGAAATTGCCCGTTCAAATTGCACCCATCTGACTTGCTGCCAATTTAACGGAAGACCATCAGTAGCCCTTTCCTGATCACTGTGCTGTCTAGTAACTCCTTCATTGAGCCAAAGTCGTCTTCATTATGCGATCAATGAAAGGCTTTTCACACCCTTGGCTAACATCTACCTAATCACCAGCTAACTAAACGTATTGACTTTCGCAACTGGCTAATTCAGTCAAAGTCTGCATCATTAGGCAGATACCTATGGCTATGTATCATAAATTTGTGGTTCATCACTTCCACTTTTATGACTGTGTCTTGCACTAATATCATCAAGGAAACAAACACATTACAGTTACGTTTCTGCCCTCTACGTGAGTCAGAATATGCAGTTATTACTTCGTAAGTCTCTGTGTGTTCCTTAAGGTATTTCACAACACAGGCTGCAACATCTTGAGAACCTTGATCTCCTTCTCTTTCATCCCACATGTACGTGTATTCAAATGTGTTCAATGTTCAAATATTTGTAGAGCTTATGGGACTTAACTACGGGATCGTCAGTGCCTAAATTTACAAACTACTTATGAACTAGCTAATAGCAAGGACGGCATAAATATACATGCCCGAGGGGGATTCGAACCCCCCCCCCACCATAGTGGCCGTGCAGACCGTGACTGGCGCGCCGTAGTCCCCTGGGCCACCGCGGCCGGCGTATCCGTTTCCATCATCGAAATAATAGAATCCCAGATTATACACGTATAAATTTCTGTTATAGTAGGCAACAGGAGTCTGCAGTTTTGGAACGGGCACTGAATAACACTCCATAATATGGTCACACATTCCATCTTCCACTAAAGCACATGGACATACGTACTTTGTAGTCTGAACAAAGGCGGGTAGCAATTAAAGCAAAAACACAGTGACGCACTCCATGCACAGATGATGAATCCTCGGAGATACGTACGTATAGCTCTGAACTGTGATAACAGAGAGACATCTTGACAAATTCGAATAAATACTTCAGTTGTACCGACAGTTTCGTTCCTTATTATATTTTGATTTGAACACTCCTTATACTGACAATTGACTTGTTAATGTAACCAGCTGCGGTGGAGTAGCCGAGCGGTCTAAAGCGTCTCGGTGCGGAGTGCGCGGTTGCTCGCCGTGGAGGTTAGAGTTCAAATGTTCAAATGTTTGTAAATCTATCGGAGCAAACTGCGTGGTCATCAGTCCGTAGCTTACAAACTACTTAAACCTAGGTAAACTAACCTAAGGACAACACACACACACCCATGCCCTAGGGAGGACTCGAACCTCCACGGCGAGCAACCGCGCGCTCCGCAGCGAGACGCCTTAGACCGCTCGACTACTCCACCGCGGCGAGGTTCGAGTCCTGCCTGGGGTATGGGTGTGTGTGTTTGTCCTTAGGTTTGCTTACCTTGATTTGATTTGATTTGATTTGATTCTTTCAGGGAAGGCAAAACAGTCTTGGTCAACCCGCTACTGCCCGCGCCGAAACTAAGTTTATTGTGAGGTATCGCTCCCTGTATGTCTAGTAAAGCCAACCAATGCCCTTGAACAATGCAAGGAGTCCCTTTACCAGTTCTTTATTAGACACAATTTCTGCGGGTCTGGTTGTCCCAAATGTTCTGTGCCTTTTACTCTCCAATGCAATGCATTCGAAGATCAGATGTGATGCAGTTTCATCACCGTCATCACAAATCCTACATTTAGGGTCCTCTTCTGTTATTCCCATTGTATGTAGGTGTTTTTTGAAATTCCCATGGCCTGTCAGCAATCCAACCATGAGTCTAATCTCTCTCCTGTTCAGACCCAGAATTGCAGAGCTTCTTTTAAAACAAGGCTTTGGCATCATTACCTTGCCATGTTTTTGTTGATGGACTTTGATCCAATATTCTACGTGCTGTCTTCTGAGCCAGTTACGTAGCTCCGATTTAATCATTGCCTTGGTGATTGTCAGGACAGGTTCCGGTCCAATAAATGGAGTCTCTGCCCCCATCCTGGCTAATCTGTCGGCATGTTCGTTGCCACTGATCCCCGAGTAGCCAGGGACCCACAATAGGTTTACTCTATTGCTTTCCCCTAGCTCCACCAGAACCCTGTGACATTCTGCAACAATTTTAGACCTTGTTATAGGAGCTGCCAGTGATCTCAGGGCTGCATGGCTGTCTGAATAGATATAAGATGCTACGATCTTTGTAGCACCTACGCAAATTCTCCTCCACACACGCCCTGATGACAGTGATTTCGGCCTGGAATACTGAGGCCAGTTTCCCTAGATAGATGACGCCCTCCAGTCTTGGCTGCACCCCGTATACCCCGGCTCCAACGCCTTGGTCTGATTTCGACAAGTCAGTGAACCAGACAATATCCCCCGTACGGTGTCGAACTATTTTCTCCCACTGCTCCCTACTTCCAATTGTTATACTGAAAGGCTTTATGAATCAGTATGGGGTTATAATATAGTCGGTTGGCATTTCCCCAACCTTTCCTATATTTATCTCACTCACTATTTTAGTGTGTGATTCTGGATATCCCAAAGAGTTCCAGTTGTTGACAGATTTGAGTCTGTAGGCACCAGCTGCCTGGCTTATCTTAGTTTAAGTAGTTTGTAAGCTACGGACTGATGACCACGCAGTTTGGTCCGATAGATTTACAAAGATTGGAACATTTTTGTTAATGACACCCAGTGGTAACAGGCGCTTACTGAGAGCTGTTTCGAGGAGTCTGTATTTCAAAGCGAGAGCGGCGCGGTGCTCACTGAATAGTAATACGTGTGTGTGGTGAGACGGCGCTGTGGCGAGGACGGCTGAGCAGAGTGGCCGGCGGTGTCTTTGATGCACGACATCTGCGCTACACGGGGCGTGTGCTAAGCGGCTTACCAGCTTAGGCCGACAACGGCGGGCGCCACCGAGGTGGACAGAGTGCCGAAAAACCCTGCCGTGGGCTGGCGGCTGGCGGCTGGCGGCGAGGTGCCGGCCACTGGCGCCAGCGCGGGATTAGCACGCGCCCGCCTGGGACCGCGCCCCTGGCGCCGGATTACTGGCGCGCCTGTTAAGCGTCCGGCAGGCGCCGGGGGAATCCGCCGCGCCAGCTGCCCGCGGTCGGCTCCCAAGGAGCGTCGCTCTGACAGCGCCGGTATGAACTCAGTGCAGACTGCGCTACTGGCTAACTTTCATACATGCATTTATTTTATTTTATGTGGCAAGATTAGGGCCTTCAGGCCCTCTATTACACCTAACCAGGCTTACTGAAGATGAAAAATCAGGAGTGCTAGTGTTGCATGGTTCGCAGGAGACCGTCTGTGAAGTTTGGAAAGTAGGAGGCGAGGTACTGGCGGAAGTAAAGTTGTGAGGCGGCATCTTGAGTCGATCGGGAAAGCTAAGTCAGTACAGCTCTTGCCAGCGAAAGGCAGGGGTCCCAGGTTCGAGTTATGGTTCCGGCACACAATTTTAATCTGCCAGGAAGTTTCATATCAGCGCACACTCCGCTGCAGAGTGTGAAAGTTTCATTCTGAAAACAATTACAGATTATTAATAGAATATATTTGTAACAATAATGCTTAGATAATTTATAAGAATAAAAAATTACTATAATAACAATAACAGTGACAATAATAATAATGTAATAGTGATTAAAGCGTATTGCTTGTTGAAGAAATAATTTCTAATATTTCATATGTAATGCAAAACCAGTTTCGATGCACTATGGCATCATTTTCAAGTGCTCCAGAGGAAGGAAACTTCTTATAAAAGTTCAAAGCTAAGACAAAATAAAAAAAGATACATTACAATTTTGGAATGGTAAGAAGAACGTGATAACATAATATGATCCTATTTGTATCGTTCTGGCCAGCAGTTGTTTTAGGACCAAACTGTACAGAAGCCTGTGCTAGAGAGAGGCGGTCAGTCCTATCCAACCCAAAAATAATGATAAAAAGCAATTATTGAAATTAACTAGAAGTCACATTGTTCCAATGTAGAAAAACAGTAAAGTAACGTTCGTCACTTCGATAGTGCTTCCGTGTAAGAAGCTCCGTATGTCTGTATGTAAAAGTATATAGAGCTCCTTACACAGAAGCACTATCAAAGTGACGAAAGTTCTTCACTATTTTCCTAATTGGAATGTGACTTCTAGGTAATTTTAATTATTGACTTTTATCCAGTTATACATATACATTGTGAATCTAAATTCACGCACTCTGACTTCACAGCGCGATTCGTCACATGCTAGCAATTAAAAGAAAAATGTGTCTCACAAAATTTCGTCCTGAGCATATTTCCGGCAGTAAGTGAACGTCGAACGTTGAGATGGGTGTGTGTCCCCATATGTCAGTGTCTTTCAGAATTTCACTACTACACCAACAAACTTCTAGGGGATGTGGGAGGTGTCTTGAGGAACAAAGCATAGAAACCCATACCTGCAAACGTCATCTAATGACGCTACATACATGCCGGCCGCGGTGGCCGAGGAGACTGAGGCGCTCCAGTCACGGTCTGCACGGCCGCTACGGTCGGGGGTTCGAATCCCCCCTCGGGCATGGATATTTGTGCCGTCCTAGTTCGTAAGTAGTTCATAAGTAGTTTGTAAGTTTAGGGACTGATGACCCCGTAGTTAAGTCCCATAAGCTGTACAAACATTTGAACATTTTTTTTTTTTTTGACGCTACATACCGTCTAAGTTGCTGGAGGGGATGTCTAGCGGCAGGAGCTGGTGCCTGTAACTTGGACTCTCTGTAGCGTCGTTGAATGGCGTTTCTGGGCATGGTATGCTCACTTTGTTCCTCAAGACACCTCCCACATCCTCTAGCAGTTTGTTGGTGTAGTACTGAAATTCTGAAACACACTGACGTATGGCACACACACCCATCCGAATCTTAGACGTCCATATGCGCAGGGCGACATTTTGTGACAGACATTTTTTTATTGCTAGCATGTGAGCAATCCCACTGCGAAGCTCGAGTGCGCAAATTTAGATTTTTTTATTTATATGACTATACATTACCAGTTAATTAATAGAAGGAAACATAATACACAATTTGCCTTTTTTAGTTTTAATTTGAATAGGACTGACCACCTCTCTCAAGCACAGGCTTCTGTACAAGTTGGTCCTAAAACATCTGCTGGCCAGAATGATACAAATAGGATCATATGTTACAACGTTCTTCAGACCATTCCAAAATTGTAATATATCTTTTTTTTCTTTTAACTTCGTACTTTTAGAAAAAGTTTCCTTATTGTGGAGCACTGAAAAATGGTGCTATAGTGCATCGAGACTGTTTGTGCATTACATATGAACTATTACAAATTATTTGTCCGTTAAGCATCTGTGGCTTGGAATACACTTGTTTTCCTTATTACATAAATTATTCCAGTTGCACTCCTGACATTATGTCAGATTATATTAATTACTTTCATACATTCATGGATGACAACATTTTCCTCAAGTTTACCAACGACATAGTAGTCGACCTTGAGAGCCGAGTTTCGGAACCCAAGCTTGACCTTATACAACCCACCAGATTTAATAAGGATCTCAGACAACGCAAGCGTGATACTCACAGATGTTTTCATACATAAGGTACAATATAATCCACTTTATTAAAGTAATAGTATAAGACATTTCCTACTAAAGGAACAACAGTTTTTTAACACCAATTTAGAAGTTCGCAAAATTTTTTGAAAACAATTTGCTTATGAAATGGGGTTTGCCTTTTAAACAATTAAAAAAAATTATCATAGTGCAACCAACAAGGCTGAGAATTTAAATAAAGTAATAAAAATTCAGGATGAACCACATGTGATACAATGCTCGCTGGCTTTAACTAAACTTCTTCACAAGTTATAAAATTTCACAATGCTTGACCACAGCTCATTTAAAACATTTGTGGAATACCCCACTACCTCGGCAAACACATAACACCGCATAAGTCGCTACCAGCAAGATCACAGGGTCTGAGGAAAATCCTCCCTTTCGGGGCAAAATTGACAAAGCATTTTAATTAAAAACATGCCTTGGAAGCTAAAACTATATACACATCGCTAGGACTTGCTATCCGCGCTGAGTACATTTTCACAACGCACTGTAACTCCATTCCGGGAAGGGCACCGCCACGGCTGACAGGTTAAGATTAAACCCTTCCCCTTTTCTTTCCTTGACAGGGAGAGGCAAGAACTATCCGGTAAAGGAACCACATATCTACCACACATTACCAGCCCACAAAGAAAGATCAATCAAAAGAGAAGAGCTTCGAAAATCACAACCCGTCGCCGGCAGGCGCAACGACGAGAGGGAAAAGGGCCAAACTCTGATTTTCGACTACGCCCGGAGATGGCAACCAGGTCGTAGAAAAAAAAAAAAAAAAAAAAAAAAAAAAAAAAAAAAAAAAAAAAAAAACACTTCCGCGAAGTGATTAAGAAATATGCTCGCGTCACAGATGAAGTTTTTCAAGATTCAAAGGAAGTGGTAATAACGATGAAAAGTTACCTTCAACAAGTAGCAAGCAGCCAACACGCGCTTAAACAGAAGCGGACAGCGTACTCTGAGCACTGGGCTAAGCGTCGCCATCGGCTGCGGCAGACCCTCTCACCCCTTGTCGGCCGCTGCCGGCCGCGGGGAGGCAGAAAAACAGACGAGAACTAGCGCCGCCACAGGACAGAAGGAAGAAAGAAACAAGGGAAAAGCGGCGGGGCGATTTCAAACAAGGCGACCTCCTGGCTCGCCCTCCTTGAGATACGAGTATCGTTATTTTTTCCCAAAGGTATGGTTTTATACACTATTTGATCAGAAGTATAAGGACGTCCCGAAAAATACGTAGTTTACAGTAAGTGCATTGTGCTGCCACCTACCACCAGGACTCCATATCAGCGACCTCAGCAGTCATTAGACATAGAGAGCAGAATGGGGCGCTCTGCGGATCTCACGAACGTGGTCAGGTGATTGAGTGTCACTTGTGTCAGAATTATGTATGCGAGATTTCCGCACTCTTAAACACCCATAGGTCAACTGTTTCTGATGTGATACTGAAGTAGAGTCGTGAAGGAACACGTAGAACACGAAAGCGTACATGCTGACCTCGTCTGTTGACTGACAGAGACCGCCGGCAGTTGAAAGGGTCGTACAGTGTAATAGGCAGGCAGCTATCCAGACCATCTCACTGGAATTCCAAGCTGCATCAGGATTCACCCCAAATAATATGACAGGCACGAAGTGATAATACTTTCGATTTCATTGTCGTGTGGCTGCTCATAAGTCACACATCACGCAGTAGAATGCCAAACGACTGCTCACTTGGTGTAAGGAGCGCAAACATTGGACGATTTAACAGTGTAAAAATGTTGTGTGAAGTGACAAATCGCATCACACAATGTGGTGTTTCTACAGCAGGGCGTGGATATGGCGAATGCCCGATGAACGTCATCTGCTAGCTTGTGTAGTGCCAACGGTAAAATTAAGAGGCAGTGGTTTTATGGTGTTGTCGTGTTGCGCCCTTTGTTGTTTTGTCTGGCAATATCACAATACTACACTGATCGTTATAAGCACCTTTTTCTTCCCACTGTTGAAGAGCATTTCGGGTATGTCGGTTGCATCTTGAAACAAGAACGAGAACCTCTTCATAATGCACGGCCTGTGGTGGAGTGGTTACACGACAATAACAGCCGTGTAATGGACTGACCTGCACAGAGTCTTGACTTCAGCCCTATAAAACACATTTGGGGTGTTTTGGAACGCAAATTTCGTACCAGGCCTCAAAGGCCAACATAGTTACCTCTCATAACAGCAGCACCTCGTAAACAATGGGATGCAGTTCCCAACGAAACTTTCCAGCACCTGATTGAACATATGCCTGCGAGAGTGGAAGCTTTATCAAGGCTAAGGGTAGGAGAAAACCGTATTGAATTCCAGCATTACCGATGGAGGGCGCCATGAACTTGTACATCATTTTCAGACAGGTGTCTAGCCACTTTTCATCACTCAGTGTATGTAATAAGATCAGTCGTTATACTTCGCCCTTGTGGAATTTAGAAGGTGATGTCACGTCAACGCTGGTTCAACAGTCTGGACTGGGAATTATTCACAGCTAACTTGCTCTATTTTCCGTTCTGGTTCTTCTAAATTCTTTCCTCAGAATAAATATGCCCTTAGTTTACACTAATAGAAAAAAATTCGTTTCAGTACTGTTAACTTTTATTATTAATTTTTTATTCTTGTATAAGGTTTCTACAACTTTAATAACATTAAAGACTGTAATATTGTCCACCAGCTTCTTTGTCAAAAGTTTGTCAGAGTTCTTTAAAAAACGTTTGTGTCCATAAATTAACTACTAGTCATTTTATTTTATTTATACTTAAGATGATCTTTACTATCTGAGTAGCCGAATCATTACGGACAAGTGTGATCTTAAATGTGATTGTAAATTTTAGTTACTTTGTTGCTGAAAGCCAACAGCCGTCTTGCAATGCATACAAAGTTTGCCGTCAGATCACCGAAGTAACTGCGGGCTTGGCTAGCACTTGGATGGGTTTCCGTCCGGAACTGTCGAGTGCTGTCGTCAAGCGGGGTGTTCTCAGCCCTTGTGAGGTCAGCTGAGGAGCTGCTTGATTGAGAAGCAGCGGCTCCGGTCACGAAGACTGACGTAACGGCCGGGAGTGCGGGGCGCTGACCACATCTCCCTCTATACCGCATCCGTTGACGCCTTCGGGCAGAGGATGACACGGCGGCCGGTCGGTACCTACTGGGGTCTCTCGAGGCCTGTCGGACAAAGTTTAGTTTTAGTTTCCTACTGAAATCTTCATTGGTGTATAAACTGTGACTATCTCGTACTTTTTATTCGTTTACTTGGTGGGCGATATCAGTGTATTTTTTGTGTTTCACCTTGTTCATTTAGTATTTCAGTAAAATGGATATAAAGTACGAGAAAGTCATGGATTATTTATCAATGAAGATTTCACAGTGATTTTTGTTCACACTGGACGTATATTCTGGTCTCTGAGTATAGAACTGCAGTGTATCTGCACATTTTTTACGATTGCCCACCATGTTTCAATTTGGTAAACGAATCACAAATTGCTTGTGTAACTCTTACTTTTAAATTTATGTTAATAAACGAGGTAATAGGTTTGTATGGGAGCGGGATGGAAACGTGTTTTATTTCCGTTTACTTGTAATACTTCATAGCAGCCAGATATGAATTTGTCAAGAAACGAAATATGAACATCTATAGCTGACACGACGAAACTACATATTTTTAACATACAGATAGTATGGAGATGGAGTAGCAAAGATAACTAAAATTTACGATACCATGATCACAAATGTCGAAAAGTTTTCGGCTAACAAAGATCACTCAATTTTCCGACAAATAAAACATTCTTTCCACCAATTCTTTATAATTATTTTCACCCAAAAGATATTATCACTGCGTGAACTAGCATCATCTTCTCAGAGGGGAATCGCTGATACGACTCGATACATTAACTACTTTCGGCAGATTTGCTGTAGACTGAGTGTAGCAGGGTACTTCACTAGTGTCTGTTTTTTTGGAAAATTTTGCAAGAGTTCAGTACATTACACAAGCGCCAGCTTTCATTAATAGGTATAATAATCAACAATAACAGCCATCCACTCAACGCACAGTGGTCACAAATCGCAAAATGCTGGCCAAAAGTCTTAAACATTATAAAATTGGTTAAAAATTTGGACTTAGTGGCTTTCGGGTCGCTAATTAAGAATTCGAATTAAAAATTTAGAAAAACAAAATGGTGGATGAATTACGATGGAAAATCTCTGAAAAACGTATTCAATTCGAGTGAAAGTCTGGAATCTAACCCTATTGTCTCTTCCATGGAAGTCTTCGAACATTCATTTTCAATTGTGATACAGGAATGTTGAGCGACCCGTCAAATTTTTGGAAGAATTTGATTTCGTTCCTGCTTAGTTGTTGCCACCTCTTCTTGAATGCCGATACCAATTTAGCCAAGGCATCTTTCAAAGCTTTCGGCAAAATGTGTTGATCCTTTAGTTTGTTTGACACCTCCATCTCAACAATGTCAATGACCACTTTGATATTCTCGTTCAATACCGATTTCGCAAAATACGAAAATTTCCTTTCGCGTGAAAGAAATTTCTTCGGTATTATCCAGAGGTACTGTAGAAAATGAAGGATTAACATTAATAAATTGTTTTGACCAGTTTCCTATAAAAAATATTCCAGACGGTAAAATTTCGAGAAACTGCAAAGAGAGCACACATCGTCACATAAAAATTATAATTGAAACCGAACTCGCAGCTAGTTGCAGCTAATTTTTAGATATGTTATGAAGAAGTGTCTGAGGAACAATTTTCAAATGTTCAAATGTTTGTATAGTCTCTGGGACTTAACTACAGGATCATCAGTCCCTAAACTTACAAACTACTTATGAACTACTTACGAACTAGGACGGCACAAATATCCATGCCCGAGGGGGGATTCGAACCATCGACCGTAGTGGCCGTGCAGACCGTGACTGGAGCGCCTCAGTCCCCGCGGCCGGCGGAACAATTTTCATTTGGTTTAAAAGCAGTAGTCGACAAGAATGATGATGTTAATTTTTTTCAACAGGACTTCTCGGAATCCGACCAAGAAAAATTCCACTATTTTCATTAATAAGGCTTCATTATGCAGAATGCAAATCTGTTAACTTTTCGCGATTCCACACTCGTCTGAACTTTGTGCTGCTTTCGACTCTTGAAGAGTAAACAGTACGGCAGGCGCGATGCTCATAAATGAAATGCGTTCCTGAGCCGAGTAGGGACGAATTCCTTATATTTACGCCCATAACACATACTAGGTGTACCACTACACCTATTCCAACCATTCAAAGTCGCTAGAATAACAATCTACTTATGGTCAGCTTTTTGGGATTTGGGACCCCTGTGCAACGCAATTTCTTACGCACTATGCGCATCAAAGCAAACCGTGTCTCTCGACAGTGCAGAGCTGAATCATTGCAATACGTAAACAAACCAAAGCTGTTATGCTGGTCCCACCACAAATCCACACGGGTATGTTACAAATAAGCCAAACGGGACAACAGCTCAAACCACCCACCGACTTGTAATGTCTCGTTTTACGCCTGCCTACACCCGCAATATTGAGAGAGATTGCCCTGACAAAGCCAAATCATCGACTGCGGAGTGGGTCTGCGGGGCGCCACATGCAGATCAAAGGGCTTTGAGACAACCGCAGCGCTGGTATAGTGGGAGGGGGGTGGTGGAGGGGATTAGGGAGCGCGAGTTAGCACCGGGAAGTCACGTGACATCGGGAGCGGGCTCAAATATGGCAGGTAGCGACCGCAGCGGCGCAGCGGGGTATTAGGGGGAGCGGTGGTAATGAAAAGCGCGCCCTTTGTTGTGTCCAATCAGCGGCCAATCAGAGGCCCAGGGGACGCCGCGGCGCGCAGCCCATCACCGGCCGCCTCCGCTTGCAGCAGGACCTGCGCCGCCTCCGGGGCGTGTAACCCGCGCCCGCCCCCATTAGCCGCCCTTCTGTTGGCGCGGATTAAATTCTCCCCGCGGCTCCTCTGGCCACTTACGCCCTTCCTAGCATTCGGGAGGCGTCGTCTTACGAGCCGAGCAGCCGTCTCTTGTTTCGGCGGACCTGTTCCGCATTAAGGAAGTGATTCCTGGGTGCTGAGGTAGGCGATTAGGCACTTCACTATCATTATATTTTTTTCTACTTGTGCTGTAACTAACTCTTAGCTTCCTGGCGTGTATTTCAGATACACTACCACCTGCCGGTGGTCACAGAAACCGCTTGCATTATTATTATTATTATTATTAATTTTACCTAACTGTACGTTAAAATATTGCTGTAAACTGAAGTCTCGTCTTTGTTTTCGTAATATTTAAAATCATAATGCAACTTTATAATTTCAAAAAGCTTACATATAAAAAATGAGCAATGAACAAAACCGTACTCATTTTAGGTAAAATTTAGAGTGTTAAAATTTTTTAGATCTGGCAGTACAAATTCCTCTAATACCAATATTCTTACATATTTATCAAACGTTCTAAATCTTATCTATGGCATACAAGTAATTTTTTGCTCATATTAACATACATTTTTCAAAACTGAAAGGCACAAAAAATGTTCAAATGTTTGTTAAGTTTAAGGGACTTAACTGCGGGTTCATCAGTCCCTAAGCTTACAATCTAGTTATGAACTAGCTTATACTAAAGACGACACAAACATCCATGCCTGTCAGCGCCGCAGAGATCTCGGTTACTGCGGCCGGGTGCAAGACACAAATCACTCACAAATTGCGGCGACATTCAACGCCCATATCTTGACTGCTTTCAGCGCAAATAGGTTTTATATATGCAAAACATAAATGCGCTGATTTACTTTTATTTTTTGGGATCTCAAGCCGAATACGTTTTCCTTTTTTTCATGTTTCTCTGAAGTTTCGGTTGATATGGTACTGGGTATTCGTTCCATTTTTAGAATTCGGCGTATGGTGCACTGTAGTTCTCTTAGCGGGCAAAAACTCTGCACATTGCGTTTCAAGTGAGGCCCTATAATGTCTTCTGCCAACTTTTTTTTAATGGAAGTCAAGCGTGGTACATTTGCTTGTGCTTTGTTCATATTGCTAACAATGTACGCGTTTCTTGAACACATGCCAAGAATTTTACAAATTATTGTCAATCACCATAGCTGAGTTTGTTTAGACGTGGAGTCGACAGCACACATCTGATCTAGCATATCAACGCCTCCAAAAAAAATATTTTCAAATGTTTGTATAGCTTATGGGACTTAACTACGGGGTCATCAGTCCCTAAACTTACAAACTACTTATGATCTACCTAATACTAAGGACGGCACAAATATCCATGCCCGAGGGGGGATTCGAACCGCCGACCATAGTGGCCGTGCAGACCGTGACTGGAGCGCCTCAGTCCCCTCGGCCACCACAGCCGACCCTCGCCTCCCTTTGTGCTGTTGTAAAATATGATCATTTCCGGGTTCTTCGTATTTGAATCAACGTTTGGGTATGATGCATGCCAGACGAAAAGAGCACTGATTTATTTGGCTTTGGTACAAAAGATGTAGTGTCAGATGTAAAGACAAAAACGGCCGATCCGACTTCTCAAATCACGGCTGCGACGGAATTTCACGCTTATTTTTCTTCATGGTACGCACTAGGGTTGTTTTTGTTTTAGCTGATTCAGTAGCTCCAGTAATTTAAATCAGTTATCGGTCGTCACGTTTCTTGAGTACCTTTTGTCTACGTTATTAGTCGCAAGACTGCGTTGGTAGGTTCGCTGTCCTTTGGTACTCAGCTGGTGGAACTTTGCCACCACAGTCATGAGAAGCGTTCCACAGAAATCCAGTTTGAGCGTCATTGACATCTTCAGTGACGTCATCCACTTGAACATCTTGTACATCGCTACAGTCTTCATTCATAAGTTCCATCATTTATAATAAGTCTTTAGAATATATGCCAACGTCACACTACTGGCCACTAAATTTGCTACACCAAGAAGAAATGCAGATGCTAAACGGGTATTCATTGGACAAATATATTATACTAGAACTGACATGTGATTACATTGTCACGCAATTTGGGTGACTAGATTCAAGAACAACCACCTCTGGCCGTAATAACGGCATTGATACGCCTGGGCATTGAGTCAAACAGAGCGTGGATGGCGTGCACAGGTACAGATGTCCATGCTGCTTCAACACGATACCACAGTTCATCAAGAGTAGTGAGCCAGTTGATCGGCCGCTGTTTACCAGACTTTTTCAAAAATGTTTAAATGTTTGTTAAGCTTATGGGACTTAACTACGGGGTCATCAGTCCCTAAACTTACAAACTACTTATGAACTACTTACGAAGTAGGGCGGTAGAAATATCCATGCCCGAGGGGGGATTCGAACCCCCGACCGTAGTGGCCGTGCTGACCGTGACTGGAGCGCCTCAGTCACCTCGGCCACCGCGGCCGGCAGACTTTTTCAGCACAATAAAGATTCTGTATATCCCGCCTTACTAGCACTTGTCCTTTTTAACGATTAGTATTGCGCAGCCTTCTGGCATGAGAAATGGATACTACGACCTCTTGGTACCAAGTTGCAAGTTTTAACGCTGTGTATTAGCGTGAGTAAACTTGGTCATTCATAGCTACATGACTGTTAGTCAAAGCAGGATTTAATATTTACACTTCCATCAACAACATTCTAGTTCCCTTATTTATTTCCCCTGCTTCTGACATTTTGGAACCTTACCGTCCGACGCTACCGACAATCGCGAGTAATGAACCTTTAGAATGACCGCTGTGCCTAATGTGTAATTACCCGGATAACGTAGTGGAGGTTACACAAACGAACGATACTTCGCGATCTAATTCGCAATGACGAAAGTTTGGTGAGGGAAGTTTTGAATAAATATCTTAAATTTGATAAGCCCGAGACAAAACTGCAATGAGTAAAGAATTCTGAATAGGTAAATAGATGGGTCGCCAGCCCGCTCTTGGAGCAACAAATTTGTTTATTAGAAATATACTGTGTAATAGCAATAATCGCCGATTGGTTAATTTAGACACAACGCGGTCAGAGACTGTAGACTAAGCGTGCACACCACAGCATCGGGACACACAGAGAAATATAAAGTCAGTAAATTTAGGTTACTTCTGCAGTGGAAACAATTAGTACAAATTCCTCTAATGAACATGAGAATTCTTATAAGAAAAATACGTGCAATAATTCTACGTAAAATCAAATCTTCACCATAATGCTTGACATACTGATTTCCTGCGGCTTAATTAGCAATAGTAACTGAAACTGTTGGGGTTGAATTGTGCCTACAATTACTAGCTGACTGAGAAATTATGCAACATACTTATCTTTAACAAATGGCATAACATATTATTTCTGAGAAGTAAAATTATGACATTAACTAATGTTCCCTATAATGGCAACAACTTAACTACCATCAAACTTTTTTTTCGGTGATTTAATTGTTCACTTTAATGCTTTAACCAAGTGCTGTAATGCATTTTTAGCACACGTAAATTGAATACCTAACAAAAAATTAATATACACTACTTTGTGCTATTCATTGTTTACACACTATATGCATAATAAATGATCTGCAATTGTTGCTAAGTGTACATTGAATTCTCACAATGGTACTAATTGTTATTTGCTTACGGACATCTTTCAGAACTCCACTGATTTAAACTAGACTTACGTAAAGTCTTGTTCATGATGAGCCTCGGGACATGAAAGGTAACGGAATAGGAACGTGTTTGGATAGTTCCAGAGGTGAATAATTTTATAGACACTAATTGCACACACGTTTGCTATCCATTCTGTGCGAAACTAAACTTTGGCTTAGCAATACACATCTAAAGACGGTTAATTGGTTTGCAGCGGTGGTGTGACGTAGCTGGTAACTATTGCTGGCACTTTATAATGGTTGTCAAAAATAGGATGTAATTAGCGACGGAATATTTTTTAAACATTGAGCCCACAGCATTCCTCTTGAAGTTTCAACGCTGTGCCCACATTAATTATTTGCCAGTGTCCAATTGCCACAACTGCTGCTCGTACCAACAAGTCGTAAAAAACCACGCTACTACTGTTTGCTGCCGCTGTCCAACTTTTCTACCGTTCAACTCGATAGCTCAACACAACCTCTCTGTCGCCTCGCGCCAGACTGCATTCGGCGATAAAAATTGCTCTACGCAAAGATGCTACCAATGTTGCCCTCTCTAAGCCAACGTGTCTACTACAACACTTAATAATTTTGTTTTCTTTGTGCAATACGCAACCAATTAAACATTCGTAATTCACATAACTCATTTACACAGAAGAATTAATCAATGTACACCCGATATATACATATATAGGCAATACGTATTTCTCATACTATATACTGTCATTTATGCTGATCGTGTTTACACACGCAGGCAGTGACGTTGGTCACTGTGTTGTTGCGTTACAATCTGGTACTTTCAAAATTACATTGTCTTTCAGCAATTCTGAGTGCTTGTTTGCGGCATCGTATTATCGTATTATCCTCAATATATCTCTCCCTATTTCTTGATAAGTACTTTCTATCTCCATCACTGATCATTTTTACTTGATAAAATGAACCAATACATTGTCGAGGTGGAATGGCCTGATTCCTCTACGATACAGATAGCCGTATAACCACAGCAGATGGATACTGTGAGAGGCCAGACGAGTGTGTCGTTCCTGAAGAAGGGCAGCAGCCTTTTCAGTAGTTCCATGTGTAACAGTCTGAGCTGGCTTTGTAACATCAGCTAGCGTGGCTTTGGCAACACAGTTACTGCGAACGGCTGACAGCAAAGTCATTACTTTTTTTCCGAGGACATGAAGCTCTACTGTTGGAATATATGAGAACAACATTCTCTCAGGTACTCAACATCTCCTACTGCAGTCAAGTTACCAATAGTGAAAATAGATGTTTTTCTCGACGAAAGAAAGACATGAATGTTCAGCTTTCCTCTGCCCACCACTGCTGTTTCACGTCTTTAGTAAAATACTTAGAGAGAATAATATCCAGTCTACTATTGATAGAAAGCAAAAAATCAACTATATGAAATTAATTTTTGTTACCGAAATTTATGTGAATCTCAAACCGATAATTGTGCAGCTTGTCTTAGTACTGTGAAACACGTTCTAGTTGTCAAGCTGAACGTAACTGCGTTGGGAAATTCCCCTACCAACGATAGTTTTGTTAAAGGCCTCTGTCGCAACAGTGTCACATACGAACCCACTATACCGTAATTGTTTAACTACGACTAGGTACATCCTATAATCATCGATGAAGATGTACCGAGCAGGACAGCTGGGAAAGCAGTTTCACCTTCCTCACATTGTCTCCAATGATTTGCATTAGATTACAATAATACTTGCTCTACAGATCATGAATGCAATATTTCGTGATGGTGTGGAATGTGTTAATTTAATTTGTTTCTAGACATGAAGTGCCCTCGGTTGCACAGTGGTAGAGTGCGAGACTACAAATCCAAAGGTCGTGGGTTCGATCCCAGCCAGGTCCTAGGATTTTTATCTGTCACTTTCCACTTCTTTCACCTCTGGCAGTATTGCTCATGTGAAAAATACCGAGGAGCACCGTGGTTCGGAACCCACGTTAAACTGTAGGTCCCCCTATAACTGGCTGGGTAAGTCAGTTCGAAGGTCGGAGGAAGGCAACGGCATACCACCTCCAAACAGGGCCGTGCCTAGTAAAGCACTGTGGTGTTCAAACCAGTCTTCGGATTGTTGACTGCTTTACCTTACCTTGACATGACGTAGTTTTTTCCCAATTTCTAACTATATATTAAAATTTATCTATTGAGAAGAAGAAGTCGGAATTCAAAAAAATATTTTAAATTCCACTTTACTACTACAATTGAAGCTGTTTTGTAAGTAACCAAAGACTCAAATTTAATTCTGAATACTAATTATTATCATTTCTCCTAATGTTATAGCTATCCACATTTCTATTATTTTTCAGTTAGTTGCATTATTAGTAATAAATTTCGTAAGCTGTTGTGAAGGTTCCTGGTTCCTTAAATTCCTAAAATAAATGTCTTTTGTAGTGAATACTCTTCCCTCAGTGATGAATTACCCCAAACAATGATGCCATACGAAAAGTGATTTAACATGGACATAGCTAATTTACAGAGGTGATTATCGCCAAAACTTAGAATTACGCTAATAGCATATCGTCTATGCTAATAGCATAATCAGTTGAACTCAATCATTTCTACCTATCATCAGTGTCGTTTCCAATTCAATCTCTCGTCAATTCACACACCTAAATGCTTTGAGTATTGTAGATTAGCAACTGTCTTCAGTTGAAAGTTAATATTCATTAATGATGTCATATGATTTACTATACTGAACTTCATATACTTTGTTTTATCGATATTTAGTATAAAATCATTTCCAGAGAGTCACTTAATAATTTGTGAATGACTTTATTTATAATTTCATAACTTAATTCGTGTTTGTAGAGTGCGATTGTTACACTCTTATCGTGAGAAAAAAGAACTAGTTTTGCTTCATCGTGAATATAGAATGGCAAGTCATTTTGTGATTTCAATACGTTCTGATACTAAATTTACCTGTTACATTTCTTCAGGTTACTTCGTGATTGTTGACACGTA
This sequence comes from Locusta migratoria, assembly GCA_026315105.1. Taxonomy (NCBI): domain Eukaryota; kingdom Metazoa; phylum Arthropoda; class Insecta; order Orthoptera; family Acrididae; genus Locusta; species Locusta migratoria. The sequence continues at coordinate 318,327,724 of CM048745.1, forward strand.
TTTGGCTACAATTTGTACTTAGTTTGCCATCACATAATTTTTCGTTACATATACAGTGTGATACGCAATGAAGAGAATATTTCCACAAGGTGATTAAGGAAAGAAATTTAATTCATAGTGATTGAAATCTTACAACTTCGTCATTTACAAACATAGATGGTCATTAATCATTTTTAAGAAAATTACGTCCGTTAGATGGCGTTCTCCTGTAGAAATACATTCGTGAAATCTGCTGTGGAGTCTCCTCACTGGCTGCTGCAACATCACAGCTGGGATACTGTGAATTTCATGCAAAATTCTCTGTTTAAACTCATCCAGGGATGTCTGTCGTTAAGACTTTTCTCTTGAGGTAGCCCCACAAGAAAAAAATTACAAACGGATAAATCTGGCAATCTCGGGGACCAGGGAGGGTTGCCGAATCGTGAGATCACACGGTCACCGAACAGCTCTCGCACACATTCCATTAATTGCCTTGCAGTGTGTGATGTCGCTCCGTCCTGTTGAAATCAGGCACTATGGAGGTGGCATAATCCTCCGAAACAATTATGACTTTACTGCGGTGATAGAATGAGGTTAGCTTGCTTGGGTGGAACAATTTCAAATAGTACATCAGAGATGTGACGTCGGCACTTTTAAAATTTTTACAGTTTCCACCTTAATATATCTTTCCCTTTTCTGTCCCCTTTCCCTCAATCGCATTACCATTACAAATCGGCAGCTATTGCCATTTGTACTAGCAATGCAGAGCACGTGAGGATCGGCTAGTTGTCTTCTATCACTTCAGAATAGAAGGCATAAACGGTTTTATAAAGTCTATTATTAACATGATGTCTTATCGGATGTTGGACCAGCGCAGATGGTTGACGCTCAGGTCGCAGATTCGTTGAGTTGAAGTGAGACTGTAAACATAAAGTGAGGTTTTGTGGGCTCTGATATAAACTGATAATGCAATACAGTCTTTCTAACGGATACCAACTACTTTAACTCTGCACTTGTAAATAACAGATGTAACTTTCACAAAATTATGTGAACTTTAGTTACTAAAATGGGTGATTACCGGAAGCCTCTCGAACGTCGAAACGCGTAAAATTATTCGTGCTTCGGCACGCTCTGACCGTCGCAGTAGTAGAGACAGGAGTGAGCTAACTCGCCAGTAGCAAGTGGATTCTATGCCCACATCTGGTGGGAAAGCAGGGTCTCGATGCTCGTTCATCCCTCTCATTACTGTTTTCTGTATAAAAATTAATAATTTAGAAGATTTAGAGACAATTTGGAACGTAGGATGTCAGACTTCAAAACGAATATAGTGATTCCAATACCTAAGAATGCAAGTGCAGAAATATGTGAAAGTTACAGAATTATCAGTTTAATAAATCATATTTATAAAATACTAACACCAACTATTTACAGACGAATGGAGAAACTGGTGGTATCCGACCTTGGGGTAGATCAATTTAGATTTAGGTGAAATGCAGGAACACGTGAGGCAATACTCACATTTAGACTTAGGTTTCCCTTTCTTAAATCTATGTTTTTAGCATTGTGGATCTAGAAAATGATTTTCACGATGTTGACTGGAACACACTTTTTTCAGATTTTGAAGGTAGCAGGGAAGAAATATAGGGAGCGAAGAACTATACTCAACTTGTACAAAAACCAGACAGCAATTATTAGCGTCCAATGGCATTAAATGGTTGGGAAGGAGGTAAGACAGGGTTGTAGGCTTTCCCAAAGGTTGTTCAATATGTGCATTGGGCAAGCTGTGATGGAATGCAAGGAGAAATTTGGGGAAGAAATTAAAGTCTAGGGAGAGAGAATAAAAATCTTGCGGTTTGCTGACGACATAGTAATTCTGTCAGAGACCTTGAAGAGCAATTAAACGGAATGGACATTGTCGTGAAAGGAAGGTATACGATGAACATTGACAAGAGTAATACGAGGGTAATGGAATGTAGTGTCGGAAAATCAGGCAATACTTAACCCTAGAGCAGTCGCGCATTTTCGTGGTGCAGGAGCAGTCGCGCGGCGCACTGAGTGCGCCACGTACGTTGACTCATTTCTGTTACACTTTTCACTTGAAGTCATCACAGTACTAATGTTTATAGTTAATTTTCTGAAAGGTAGGTGTACTATCACTCACTCAGGTATTACTAGTATCGAAATGTTACACATTTTTGCCTAACTAATACGAATTTATTTCGACACCTCAATTCCAAATACTACATGTCTAATGAAGAAATATGTATATAATATTTATCACTTTCATTGAAAAAAATGATTCATTATTTAATGTGACAGTTAATGGCACTTCTTATTATAAACGTAGATGAAAATCCAAGAATTTAAATCATACAATTTAACTGGCAAAAGATTATGTTTTACTATCAGCTTTGAAAACAAATATGTTGGTACTGAATATCTAATGAAATGTTGTTGTAACAGCTTACAGACAGCCCAAGCCAGTGATTTCAGAGAGGTCAAGCATCATATCTCTAGTCTTCTGAGTCTGTAGTTGCAACATGACACTTTTCACACGAGTAACTAATAATCACATGCTTTCTGCAAACAAAACTCATACATGAATCACACTTTATTTTTGCGTTAACATTCTTGGCTCTTCCACAAATAATACACCGTCCTCGTTTGTTAGAAGAAGGCTGCTCAAGTTGCTCAGATGTCGTCTGGTACCTTTGAAGTAACAGCGAAATATCCTTAGGAAGGCTTGGAATTTTGGCCCTTTGTACTACATGTGCTTTCATGAGATCATAAGCTAAGATCTTTAGAAGAATCCTTCTTGACACCTTATGATTTTGTCCATTTGAATAAAATAGGATCTGGGCATTGATGCCCGCTATGTCCATTACAGCGAAAAAGATTACCAAGGGCCATATTCTCGTAATACGAGCCACAGAATATGTACTGCACATCTGGTCGACTGTATCAACGCCCCCCTTCGTGGCATTATAATCTAACACAATATTAGACTTACATGAATCTTCATCGATAGTACCTGAATTATGCATAGTTGACAGCAACAGAACCGCCTTGTTCTTTTTTGGCACGTACGAAACCAATGTCATATCTTTACTATACCCGAAAAGGGACGAACCTGGTGCTCGATCTTTCCTAGGCAAAAATTCCAAGGGAATTTCTCGTTAATTTTTTTCAGTGTCCCAATACATGTAAGCTTTTTCTGTAATAGTGATATAGCCAAGGTACAGCTTGTGTACCAATTGTCAATTGTTATATTTTGTTGGATCCCTCTATATGACTCACTAGCCTGTGAACTATTTCTGAAGGTGAATTGGAGACTGCGTAAGGTCCTTCAGGTTCCTTTCTACAATATACCTCGAGGTTGCTTGTAAAAAATGTTTTCGCTTCACAAAGTGCGAATATTGGCAGTTTTGTTGCGAATATATTGTACAAATCTACAAAGTCCCCGAAAAGCTTGAAGTTTTTCATCAATGGTTATAAACTCACTGAGAGTGTGCGTACTTTTACAGTTGGTGACAAACTATTCCAAAATTAAGCGTACTGCAGCCAACTTACCAAATTTTCTTCTCTCTGCTCTAGTCGTTTTATCATCAAAACGAATTCAACGTAGCAAGAACAGGAATCGCCTGTAGCTCATCACAGCTCTTGCAGTTTCGATTCCTGATCCATCGGTATTCCACATATCCATTACTTTCGTATGATTAGCTTTCTTTAGTCCGAAAAGGTAAAGTAAACCAACTAGTGTCCGTATTTCAGTTGTCGTCGTTTCTTTTTTTATCTCTTTCTCTTTGATAATCAGGTAGGAGCTGAATGTATTTGTTTGTGTAATGTACAATTATGTCAATCATTTCCATGCTAATTATCTTACTGAATCCAGAAATCTCGGTTGTTACAGCCCTAGCAATTGCCTTTGGTCCTGGAAATGTTTTTACAATATTTTTACTTCTGGCTTTGCTTGTGGCTGTGCTAACTACTTTCATCTACATAGCTGTTTTGTCCCTTCCCACAAAGCAACCAACAGTACAACCTGACTGAGAGTTACTGTCTTGATTTTCATCAAACTCGTACTCTTGTTCACTTTCAGTGTCATGGTCACTTTGAGTAATTACCTCTTCTTCATTATCAGTGTCATCATCCGATATACTGCTTACATCTTTCAAAAAAATCTGGATCTTTATTCAAGAACCACTTGAGTCCCTCGCTGGTTACACGCTTCCTTGCCCTAAAATAAAGTATTCTCATGACCACCGACCATAGGAATAACGTAACTGAAATACAATACTACGTTTGAGAAAGTAAAAAAAATACTTACATGACCAGTCGCCCAGCGCACTGAGAGCGCCAGTTATGACAACGTTTCACAAATTCTCCTGTTATGAATTTTCTTGAGCACCGACAATTACCAGACTGCACACAACAATAGTGAGGATAACATTGGAGGAACAGCTACAGTTTCAGACGTCTCCATTGTCACCAACATAACGAAAACCATGTTTATTTAACTATGGCGCACTCAATGCGCCAGCGCGACCGCTCGAAGATTAAGGAATTAGATTAAGTAATGAAATAATGAAAGTAGTAAATGAGCTTTCTTATTTGGGCAGCAACGTAACATCCGGTGGCCGAAGTAAAGAAGATATAATATGCAGAATAGCAAGGGGTAGAAAAGCGTTTCTGAAGCAGCGAAATTTGTTGACATCCAATATTAGTTTAAATGTTAGGAAGTTGTTTCTGAAAGCATTTGTCTGGAGTGTAGCATTGTAGGGGAGTGTAATGTGGACGATAAGGAGTTCAGACAGGAGGATGGTAGAAGCTGTTGCAATGTGGTACTACAGACGAGTGATGAAGATTAGATGGCTAGATCACGGCACTAATGCGGAGGTGCTCAACAAAATTGGGGAGAAAAAGAAATTCTACAATATCCTAAGAGAAGGGAAGGGTTGGTGGGCCACATTCTGAGACATCAAGGTATCGTCATCTTAGCATTGGAAGGAACTGTGGGGTAAAAATTGTAGAGGGAGCAGAGGGGCGAATGCAATAAGCACATTCAATAGGATGAAGGTTGCCGTACGTATTCTCAGATGAAGGGGCTTCCACAGAACAGGGTAGCGTGGAGAGCTGCGTCAAACCAGTCTGCCAACTGAAGATCACAGCAACAGGATGGTATTGAGAGATTTTTTTATATATCAAAACTACCTGGAACTACGATTTATGAAATATTAATTTAGGAAGCTTTTGCAGTGTGATGCTACAGGCGAAGATTAGAGGTGTATATTGCGTAACTGATGAGGAGATGCTCAACAGTATTGGGGAGAAAGATTCTAGCATATCCTAAGAGAAGGGATGGGTTGGTGGGACACATTCTGAGACATCAAGCAATCGTCAACTTATCATTAGAAGGAAGTGTGTGGGGCAATAATCGTAGAAGAAGACCGAGGGACGAATACAATAAGCACATTCAATAGGATGTAGGTTGCTGTACGCATTCTCAGATGAAGGGGCTTTCTCAGCACAGGGTAGCGTGGAGAGCTGCGTCAAACGAGTCTGCCGACTGAAGATCACAACAAAAGGGTGATACTGACAGTTTTGTTTTATATATCAAAACTACCTGGCAACACGATTTATGAAAAGAACTTTGTATGACGGGCAACCACAGCTAAAATATTTATACATATTTAAGCAACTTTCACACAGTTAAAAATTAGGTGCTAAAATTGTAAGAGTTTGAATGAAAGAACCGCACGGTAGAATTCTTTTTAATCTTTTTGACGAAAAGGGCCAAGATGCTTGCGGTACCACCTAACCATTAACCCCGTTATCCATCATAAATCACTTATATCAAAAACTTTTAAAAAGCGCCTGAAGATGCAACTGTAGGTTGCGAAACCGGTTGTGCGGGCCTTCACGACTCCAATAAAAATAACAGCTCAAGTGGACCAAGGACTTTCATTCAGACTCTTACAATTTTAACACCTAATTTTTAACTGTGTGAAAGTTGCTTAAATATGTACGATTTATGAAATATTAATTTTGGAAGTTTGGCGTCTGGAATCACTCAGTATCATGTCGGCAACCAATCAGATTACATATAATACTTGCGCAGTTTCCTACGGAAGGGACTTGATGTAACGTCTTCCTGCCGTCAGCTCTCCCATACCACTGCTGAGGTCATGGGAAGCTGCAGAAAAAAAGTAGTATCTTGCCAAAGTTGGAACCGTTACAATATCATTGTTTTCATAAAACATTTTTGTAGCTAACGCACGCTGTTGTCCGTTCCACTGATCCATGTTTACGGAAATGGTGGACTATTTACTGACTGATTATGCAATGAAGGCTTTCACGACCGGATATCATAGTTGCTGGTAGAACTTCCGGGTTATAAGGTCGTGGTCCATAAAACTTTTCGGTTTCACCTAACGTTTCGTCCGGAACTGCACCGAACATCCTCAGAGGTCTTCTTACTTGCGTTGAGTATTGCCGACTGTTGAGTCGGGTGTCTGAGAGCGCCATATATACTGTGAAAAGTGGGCGTGGTCAAGCTGTCACGTTATCAGCAGAGATAGTCCTTGTCAAAGATAAAACATCACTATCGATTTCAATCGGTCAGAGATAAAAAAAACTAGGCTGAAGGAACACAAAAGTCTTTGCCGACTAGGAGAAACAGAGAAATCGGCTGTGGCAGAGCATTCTCTTCAATCTGGAAGTCGTATAGTGAGGTTTTCCGAAACGTCAGTTTTATCTACTATGACGAATTATTATTCCCGACAATACAGGGAAGCAATTGAAATATATAAACATAAAGAAAATTTTAACAGGAAAGAAGAAGCTATGAAACTTAGCGACATACGGACAGTAGCTTTGAAACATCGACAGGTTTTCTCTCTGACCGATTGCAATCGATAGTGATGTTTTATCTTTGACAAGGACTATCTCAGCTGATAACGTGACAGCTTGACCACGCCCACTTTTCACAGTATATATGGCGCTCTCAGACACCCGACTCATCAGTCGGCAAGACTCAACCCAAGTAAGAAGACCTCTGAGGATGTCCGGCGCAGCTCCGGACGAAACGTTAGGTAAAACTGAAAAGTTTTATGGACCACGGCCTTATAACCCGGAAGTTCTACCAGCAACTATTTACTGACTGTCACGAATCAGCAGTGTTGCCACCTGTCGTGACCGTCATTTCTCATTTGAAACATTCCCGTTACACTGCGTCAGCCAGTACTCACGTTTAGCGCTTATTGCCGCTAGTGGCGGTTGCATCACTGGTGTCTGCCACGCCGCCGCCTGCTACTGGATGCTGCGGCAGCCCGCCTTCTCTCCCGGGTTAAATTAACTGGCCCCGGGCCACTGCAGTACATCATCTGCGATGGCCAGCCGGCACGCCGCAGGAGCCACTCGGCCAAATTTGCTGTGCCTGGACTGCAGGAAAACAGCCTCCTGCAATCAGTTTCCGTCATTCCCCACCAACCGCCACCGCTAACATGTTATTGGACACGCTACCCACCACTCAGTGGTAAACAACGACGCATCATTGACTAAACGCCATTAATTTGGCTCATAGCTTCCTCGTGTTTTCTTCCGTGCGTTCCATACACTCAGCACAAATACCAGGCACTTCATTCGCCAACGATATATTCCCGTTGACTGTATATATAGTTAAGAGGCGGGGAGAAGAGGGCTTCCCTAGGGATCAGTCCTGGGGCCGTTGCTGCTTCTTACTTCTATAAATATTCAATCTATATCAGACTAGCAGTCAGCCACTGTGGTAATATCAATGACTAGAGCAATGACAACACATGTTAAAATTTTGAATTCTTGTACTACGACATGTTAAGCTATTAGCTTATCTCTGCTAACGCTTGATAATGGTAAATGACCGAAACCGGTAGCATTGAAAAAAAAAAAAAATAAACAGCTATGGTCAATATTTCGTTCTGCAATTATCTCAAAGCTGTTATGCCCCATCTGTTCACCTTTCTGAAAAGTCGCTGTGAGTTGATCCCTGACAGTTGTGGTATTTCGGTCATGATGGCTTCATGCGTCTGCCGTCACCACTTGTATTATGCGATTTTGTAAATATCCTTGTGGTAACTCCACAGAATAGGTTTCAAAAGAAGCAGATTTCATTTCATTGTTAAAAATTTTCAACAGCAAAACAAGCTGTCAGGGATCAACTTACGCCGACCCAACTTGCATAAAAGGTGAGTCTAAAATATTTTTATTTGATGATCAACTTACAAAGAGAGGGTCTGATATGAGGATCACGATTACAATCAAATTTTCCATGGATTTAATATATTTAATATAAAGAGACACCAGTTTCTGCTTTTTGCTAGATATAGTTTTTGAAAAATCAGGGTCAAATGTGATGATGAAAACTCGCGTTATAAATGCTATACATCGTACGATCGCGTTAGGGTTAACATTTTCTACTGATGTATTTATGTTGGGTAAGAAGTTAATGACGTTCGAGTAATTAACATTTTTGTGTTTTCATGTTCATCGGTGCAGGACTTCGACTGTCAAACCATTAGAACCTCCATCGTGCTAGTATTTTCTAGATTTTTCCCATGTATTTGATAATATTCTCATAACTGTAATACCTTTCCTTACCTGATTTTGAAGTAGAGGATCGGGAAATGTGATTCATTTCAATTAAAGGTACTATTATTTACAGCTGTTTTGTGATACAGTGCAAAATAATGAAAATAGGAAATAAATAAAATGAAAAACTCCTTAAGTATATTATTACATAATTGAAATTGAATGGAAGGACAGATGAGAAGATCGAATTTTTTTTATTCTATTTATTCACGACGACCGGTTTCGACACTCTATAGTGTCGCCGTCTGGTTTCATTGACAAAAATTCCTTATAACAAAGCTCCACATAAAACCTGATACGTGTAATGGTTGATATTTATATATAAAATCGTGTGCTGGTGTGTAGTCAGAAATCAAAAAATAAATAGCTGGTCAAAGTTAAAACAGTAAAATCTACATAAAATAATGAGCACCATAATGCACATGTCTGGTTGTGCACCTCCATGAAGGTACTCCAAACACCATACAGTGTGGAAATGAGTCGTCGTGAATACATAAAATAAAAAAGAAAATGCGTTCTTGGCCTCTGTCCTTCCATTTATTAAATACGATCGCTCCCTAAGATGAGTAAATTCTGTAATTCAATTTGCTGTCCGTCTATTCGTCAGCGTTATTACAGCCAGTAGGGTGAAATGTATCATAAAAACGACGAAAACACAAATACTTCCCACACCTTGCACAACACACGAGCGACATATTCCCACATTCAAATGTCGTGGAAACATACCTGATTTATATTGCTGAAGACAGATTTATCACATATAAATTGCGATGCGTACCAAACGTATAAAAGCATATCATGTAAGACAGACGCCAACAACTAATTGTGGACTAAGTCATGAATTTTAGTAGCATCTGCTATCATGAATATCTGTGCTCTCGAACAATACGGCATTATTTTGAAGCCTTGAGATAAAATTCTAGGCCTGTCGGAGCAAGTAAACGTCATAAGGTTGAAAAAAAGAAGTGCATTTCGTTGGTATCACTTTAACAGTGCAGGTTGGTTGAGCGTCATCATCGACAAAAGTCATGTCATATCGCGCCGTGACGGTTTGGCCACTCCATGAAACCATTATCAAGCATAATTTATTTTTCTGCACATAAGGTTTCAGAACATGAGCCAAATGTTGTTGATAGAGTTCGGAAGTAAGATTTTCAGAATTTGAGCACGTGATGAAAGTCTTTCCAAATTCTCTCTGGGTCCCACAAATAAACCACCTGTAAACATATAATACACTTAATTTAATATTAATCACAGTTCCCGATTCTCTACTTCAAAATAAGACAATTATCAAATTTATCGAAAAAAATCGAACATAAATTGCCATGAAGGAGGTTCGAATGGCTGGATCCTCGGTTTAACAATCCACGCTCTGGACTGCTCAACCAGCGGCGGCGCTCGGAGACTCATTCATGTTTGAGAACGCGAACTACAGCAACGATAATTTCTCTGGTATTAGTTTTTGAGCCAATATATATTAGTAAAAATGCCCGTATTAGGTGATCCATCGATGTATAGCACGGAAAACACCATTTTCCATCATCAACTTTGACCTAGACTTTTTCAAAAAACTGCTGTCTGTCTAGAAAAAAGCCGGAACACACGTCTCTACATATTCAAATACAAAGTCCATGCTAAATGCAATCGAAATCGATGACCCACACGTCAGAAACTCTCCTTGTTAGTGGTGCAGACCATTGTATGCATTCTTATCAAACTGTCAATAATAATGCAGTTCAAGACTTGTACAAAATAGTCTCATGCTTAATCGAAGCATGGCTCGGTGTGTACAGTTTTTAACCCACGACTCAACACAATCGGACATTTTAATTACACGGAACGCGCATATGCTAGTGAGGGCTACATATACCACCCACTGTCCCACGTACTCCACTTAGCCAGCAAAGGCCAGAAACTCAACCTACTACAGGCCTTAGAAATAAATATCTGGCTAACAGTCCAGGCTTAATATTAAATTATCAAACAGTCCTCAATATATCACCATTTATGAACACACCCTAATCCTCAGAACATCCAACCAGGCCTGTTCCATTTTATTCCTTCAATTCTTGTATCATCTTATTTTACCTTATTCTGTTTTTGAGTCATCTTATGTTTGTAAGAATTGTCAGTACTTTTGCATAAAAATTACTTTACTGATATGAAGTTGCAAATCTAATTTAAATTTGATACAGCCCCTGTTTATCTCCTTTTTGTGTTAATAGCAGACTAGCTTTCCAATGTATCACACAAGATTTGTATCTTTCTTTGTTAGTACTAATATTTCAAATTATTCTGTACTCCGTCCTTACAGTAATTCTTTATTTAATTGTGAACACTATAATCAATTATTTTAACTTCAGCGTTTTTCAGTTCGAGTGCATACCTCCGATTTGTTAAGTATCACAATTCTCCAATGCACCCCACCTATACCCTCCTATCCCACCATTAAATTTTTGTCTATTTGTTAATTTAGTTATAATAGTGTCCCAGGTTTCTAATATTTACTCTATATTTCTTAGATTTTGTATCACCTTGTGTTTTGAAAAACCCTTCAAACATTTTATTCTTGTTTCTTTTTATTTTATTTACTGTACTCATTGTTGCAAGAATTTATGTTTGCACTGTTTCTAGATGTATAGCACCTATGTCCCCTTTTTCAGTACTATTAATTTACAGATTTCATTTAAATATTTATTTACACTGCAACTGCTACATCAAAGAAGATAATATATTTTTCTGTGTGTAACGTCTCTTATGATTTATTGACAACGCAAGTACTTTGATTGAACTTCAGTAAATGTCTGATGATGGCCTAAGAAGACGAAAATCGATTAACACAATAAACAATCACAAAATTGTCTATTTTAATTTTCGTAATGAATTTTTTCTACCAAGAAGCGACGGAAGAATCAATTAACATGAGACTGTTCGATTTCCTAGGTGTTCAGATAAATAATAAGCTGTCATCTATGTCCATGATCAGGATCTCCTTCGAACACAAAATGATGCTTCATTTACAATTGGAATTGAATCTGAAATAAGCGATAGTTCAACACCAAAAGTTGTCTACGTTCCTTTTCTTTCTTTTATGACGCATGATGTTATTTCTTGAAATGACTATTTTCACTCTAATAGTGTATTTTAGGCTCAAAAACTGGCGGTTCGAAGAGTAGGCCTGTGTTGTCTAAGCTTGCGAACCTCTTGGCGACCCCTGTTCACTACTCTTGGAACTCTGGCCTCTCATTACCTATTTTCTTACAAGTCATTTGTTGTTAACGAAATCAGGTTATTCCACAGAGTTCGCAGCTTTCACACTAGTTGGAAAATCAATCTGCAGTTCCATCCCACCCCCTTGACTCTTAAGCAGATAGGTATACAGTGTTCTGTTTCCAATAAGCTATCACAAGAATTCAAAAATATCAGTTGTAATCCACACACTTTGAAGTGTTTCTTCGTGGCTCACTCCTTCTCAGCGGATAATAGGTTGCCGCGGTGGAGTAGCCGAGCGGCCTAAAGCGTCTCACTGCGGAGCGCGCGATTTCTCGCCGTCGGAGGTTCCAGTCCTTCCTGGGGGTGTGGGTGTGTGTTTTATCCTTAGGTTAGTTTACCTTACTTTATGTAGTTTGTAAGCTACAGACTGATGACCACGCAGATTGGTCCGATAGATTTACAAATATTTGAACATTTGATAATAGGTTCTTGTTTCTAACCTCGTGCAGGCAGTAATTTAACTGACAGTGTGTACTGTACGATACGATTTTTAAAGAGTATTAGAATGTTACCAACGAATTTATAGCGTTTTGTTGATTATAATGTTAGATATAGATGACTAAATTCCAGGAAATAGCATTATGAACGAGGTATTACGCAAGACTTAAGTACTTGTCAACTGAATGTTGAAGCATGACATAGTCGGCCGTTTGCACACGTCACTCTCCCTAAATGGCAATTTGAATGCTGCCCCGTCTTGACGCATAGCGTATGTATCTCTAAGATTGGTTAGGTCTACTCGGGAACTAATGACAGCGAAAGCGTAATTGGTAGCATAAGTAAAATACATTAAAAATTCGTGACTGAAGGTGCTCTCTTATTATTTAGTACAAGCTGTGAACCAGGCGTTGCCTGGGTGTTTATTTACCCTCCACCCTCGCAGTACACATCCCCTTCCCGCTTCTCTCTGCATCCACCTCTTTCTCTCTCATCTCTCTGTTCGTAGCCACATTTCCCTCTCCCGGCAAAGTTTTCTGTAAAGTATCCTCTGTCATATACCATACATACATTTTAGTACCCAGTGATCTTCCTCTTGGTTTAGTGGTAATGTTTGCGAAAATTCATGAATATTGGAGCAAAACTATGAATTTTGCAAAATTTCGTAAGTTAAGTACCCTCCACCATGCACCGAACGAAATTTTATACAGGCAGTGACATTCCTCTTATTTGAGGTAGAGTGTGCAAAATTTCATCAATATCGCAACAAAACTATAAACGAAGGATCACATTGAAAAACGCACTTTGTTGTTCTCATATTCAAGTTTTATTTTATACAACCATTGTTCTGAAAAAAAAAAAAAAAAGAAAAAAAAAAAAAAAAAAAAAAAAAGACCTTTGAAAGCGGTGGAGCCGTTATCAAGTTATGGCACGAGCAAGGTATTTAGGAACCCATTTTTATGTTTCAAAGTACCCTCCCCCATGCACCTTTTGTTCTGAAGGTCAAGCGTGTGAAATTTCGTGAAGATCGGAATGAAACTGTAGATTTCGTGAGTCTGTAGGAGAAGTATGCTTCGCCATGCACCTATGACAAAATACTTTCTTAGCTGACGGTTTCTACCTATAACTACAGTCCTGCGAAATTTCAGCTTCATAGATGAAGTAGTTTTCGAGATTTCGTGTTAGTCAGGGAGTGAGTGAGTGAGTGTCTTTTCGCTTTTATATAGATAGAGATTAAGAAAAGATATTTCTTAATTTTGGATCCAAGAGAATTAAGAGAGACTTGCAGACAAAAATAAATATTGACATGCAAATCTGTAACGCTAACTTTATTTGATACAGAGTCATGCCTGATGCGACAGTTTTACGGCAACTATAGCAAACTGCTGTGAGTGGTAGACCTTTCATCATTTTGTATTGGGGGGGGGGGGGGGGTCAGTTACAAAACGCTTCATAAACATCCAAAATTAAATTGAAACTTTGTTGCAGGTCCCTAATTACTCCCATTTTCCAATAAGTGACGCATAAATCTAGGTATTCTCACGCGGTGACCTACCATTATTTATGACGTCATATATCCCGATCTATGTGTCTTGCTCGTTAATTTTAGAGTCAGAAATCTTTATGGGCACACGGTGAATAGTTCACCAAAGTTTCATTGCAATCGAATGAACGGTTTGTGAACACACAGAGGACATGGTGACTAACATTCATATCTATCAATATATCTATAGATTGAGAGGTTTTCTCCTGCGATTAGCAACGAAATCAACTTCAACGAAAATGAACATATGAAACTGCAAGCATTGCCATACTGGCAGGAATGTAATCCCTCCCTCTTGTCATGACAGGAAATCCAATTACGTAACTCCAGGAAACTTCTTTACGGAAATAGAACCGTTCCGTCTCTGATGACCACGGAACGTTAAGCCCTTCCTTCCCTCCTTCCTGTGGCACTCGTTGTAAATCCCTTTGTTAGCACCTTATTACACTTACTTACAACATGTCTCAATTAATTCATTTTCTCTCGGCTAATTATCAGCGTTGAAACGCGACATTTCAGATGTCATAATTGGCTGATGAAACTACTAAATATATACGCCGAAGTAACAGAAGTCATGAAACATGGGATACTTCTTAATATCGTGTCGGATTTCTAGACAAAGTGGAGAAATTAATTGATAAGCAATGCTATTAGGACGCTGTGTAAAATAATAGAGCCACAGATAGTGATGTGGTCATGAGTTTATTGACGCGTTTCGATAAAATTCATCTTCAGAATCTGTAAAGTTACAAACATCAGTAAACCTGGTGTCACAAAAAGAGAAGTGCATGGTCAAAAGAGATACCAAATTAAATTATAAACATAAATATCTTAGGTATATACCGTGGATAGGGGTTTACATAATAAAATTGTATGGCGTCAATGCCCTGAAGCCAAATCACCCAGCATCGTCAAAGTAAACGGTAGACGCCACCAGGTGGCTTTAGTGTAACTAACAAGGATAAGAAAAATAGAAACTATATAAAACCAAATCATGTTAACCGTTAAATTGTGATATTTTATAATAGCTGACAGTATCTGTCAGTTTTACTCCCATTTGAATACGTCCTGGGGTCCCGCCTTTCTGTCCTCACCATGCCATGGGGCACCACCATTGGTATGTGAGTTTACAATAAGAGCTGCATACAGTTGTATTGTACAGTCCCGTCCTTTCCATTTTAAACTTAAATGTTTATAGGATTACTAGGTTTTAATTCTTTTTATTCGGAACTAATAGTGCAGGCGCAACATACCAAAATACACTAATTACATCATATATTAGCCAAGCATAGCGAATAATAGGGAATACTGTGTAATATGATGTGCTTAAAATGTAACCAACCTAAAACCTAAGCTGACACTAGCCATGTACTTCATCCATAGGCTTTAGTACATCATTTCTGGCTCGATGTATTGACAACCAGTCACAATTATTACTCAATTTAAAACTTCTATCATTTGAAAACATGGCAGATCAAAGCTAATAATAAATAAAAAATAACATTTTGAATGACAATTGTATGATGTACGACCTGTTTTACAAATCAGGTGACAAGTCAGTAAGTTCCAAAAAATGAAATGAATCAACGTTTCATTTCACGTAGTGTTGATTGTCTGTTAGCACTGACAATTGTACGTAATCGCCGCTCCTCTCAGCCATTAAGTGCAGGCTATGAGGTACTATCGACACGGTGGATCAATTGATATTGAATACCATACGATTTATGAAACTGAATGTCCCATGGATCTCGCGTGTTAAATGTCTGTTCATTCCAACAGTGCAGCCAAAATCACGTCGAATTCCTTTCACATGAATCACTGGCATACAAATAGCTCTACCAATACACTGCTCATTTACCGTGCATACGCGCACGTTATTTGTGCCTATCGCTATCCGGATAAAAGAGGAAGGTCACTTAGCTGCCATGTCTCTTTTATCCGGACATGTCCTCTTTTTTGGACCCTAAAAATGGTCCGGCCGGATTTTTAGGAAAATGGGGAAATGTCCTCTTTTTTGCGTTAAGCAACTGTTTCAATCTGAAAATGCGTAAATACAACTCTCTGAAGTGTCACAATCACTAAATTTAGATAATTTAACCGTTTTTCAACGCCGGCGCTGCTCTCAGGTAAAGCTACTTTAGAACAATTTAAATAACTGGCGTGGCAATTGTCGCAGAACAGTAGCTGCGAGGCAGCCAGTTAAGAACACAGGTCTGCAACAGTGCAAGATACACCGGCTTCTAAGAATTTCACATTAGAACAGCTTAACTAGGGTTACCATACATCCTCTTATTCCCATACTCAGTCTTTTTGAGGCAAGAAAATGTGTCCGGCCGAAATTTATAAAATTCTACAAAATGTCCTTTTTTTGGGTTCCGAGAAAGGAAAATTTATTTTTGTGTCATTGGCGACAACTGATTCGTTCGCATTGCAAGTCCAAACTGTTCGCAACTATCACGCACATACTCAGAGAGAAATTGACGTTCACAATTTCATGGGTCTGACAGTTGCAAACGATTCGAAACTTCTTTGTGAAGGAACCCAGTTTGGCTATCATTCTGTGTTCTGCATTATGTTCTTTGGCGTCACTTTTGATATACAAATAGCTCTACCAATACACTGCTCATTTACCGTGCATACGCGCACGTTATTTGTGCCTATCGCTATCCATAGGTTTTTTTACCTCATTGTAGGTTTATTACGACGTTTATAGAAAATAACATTTTCCGTCTCTTTTGGAATTACACATTATAAAGTAAACCTTATAAAACATAATATATTGAACATTTAACGAGACTCGTTAATTTGTTATAGAAGTTATTTAACAAAGTCATAGACAGAATTCATTGGGAAAGCAGAATCGTAATGTCGAAACAAATTATCTGTGTGTGACAGTACATCTGTTTTGATGAGCATCGCCACTGTTTGTCCACTGTGCGACAGAAACTGAAGGTGAAATTCAGCTGTATACATTTCCTGGTTGTTTGCTTATTCGACGGAACACAAAGATGCAGATTGGCTTTTCGCGTGTTTAGAGTACATTGATCATCTTCGTCCAGTCAAATACCAATTGGACGGGTATACAGTTTCACCTGGCAAGCCCAGTAGCTAGACACATTTCGTTCATTAATTTACGTTCTGGTCAAACGGTTACCGGGCATAGTATACTTGACGGACATTGTAATATCGTTCGGTAAAAGTACTGTTCGAGTTAGACGTATTATAAAAGATGATTCATTCAGCGTCCCCTTAACAATGACACCATCATGCTCCTACACCTGCAGCATGTATACAATACAGTATTTTGAAATGCATGGTGGGAAAATACTACTCCATGAATAGTTACATAGTACATTGATAAATATTTTGCTTAATTCTGTAATGTCAGCATTGTTGTTTCAAGATTGGAAGCGACAACATCCACCATCAGAACTGAGTTGTTACCTTCCATTTTAGCTACCATCCACGATAATGAAATTTCTAATGTTTGTACACTTTAATGAGTAAAATTTGACTGCCGCTCTGAAATCCATTTTACTTCACTACGACTGCAGCACGCAAGAGATAATTTCTTAAGACAAAATTTAGTCACACATATCAGTGTGGGATTGAATCGGGTAGCTTCCAGAACGCCAAAAGTTACAGAGATCAGTATCAGTCTGGGACCCCATTCCCTCTATAGGCCTGCTTGTATTAAACTCCACAAGGTTTCTATATCAACGAGAAACCTTTCTGAGATATGGCAGCTAAGTGACCTTCCACAGAAAAGTCACGGACTGTGGTTATCCATATGACTAAAGCGATGTGGTTCCATATTCGGCGCTTTATCTGTGGGGATAATAGTTTCAGCTACAGCATTTTGCATGTTTTTTGGTCTCTGAATGGGTAGAATGTCAAAGTTATTCGTCAATACAAATTCGCTTATTTCTAGTTAAACCGATTACTTGGAATAAAACAAAGTTTGATTATACGTGAAATACTTAGAGAATAATTTGGAGAAATAATGAGTCTAATAGAATTAATACCCTTCATTTGTGATTATAACTCATAGTGAGAACGAAAAATAAACAGCTACCGTGGAGTGGTCGAGCGGTCTTAGGCGCCTTGCTGCAGAGAGCGTGGTTCTCGCCATGGGAGGTTGGAGTCCTCACTCGGACGTTGGTCTGTGTGTTGTCCTTAGGTTAGTTTAACTTCGTTTAAGTAGTTTGTAAGCCTAGGGACTAATAACCAAATCAGTTAAGTCCCATGGATTTGCATAAATTGGGACATTTCAATTTAAAAAAAGGCGGTTAAGAGCTAGTCGAAATTATTGGCGAATACTTTTCTCCATTGTCTAAATACTGTATATATAACATCCACACCGTCTTAAATAAGTATTAGTCCCCACGATTCCAATTTACCCAGGATATATTATTGAAACAATGCATACGATGCACTTATACATCAATAAGTCAAACTAAATGCTCGAGATTATTTTCGGAGAATGCGTTCAGTCCAATTTAGGATGACATTGTGTGCTTACCTCCGGTTTTGGACATGTAATTTTGCCAACATCTCGAGTGTCAGTTAACGTCGGCACCAATTAAAATTGTGTTCTTTGGGCACGCTTTAGAAATTTGATCCAAACTTTCTTCTAACATTTCTGCAATCGAATCATCTGAGTCCGATTGTCAGCTATAACCTCTATCCACACCAACTCACAGGAACTATGTACTTCAATTTCACTACAAGATAAAACGCTTGTAACAGCAAAAAATACGCCATCACCTGTTTTATTCAATTTATCCTTTGTAAAAATTTCAGATTTCGGTACCTATAATTTGAGATCCTGTACTTTCTAATAGCGATTCGAGCTCCGGCACATAGCATCGACAATTTACATCTTTAAGTGAGATATTTGTTAATCTTATCTGTGACCTGAAACACGGGTATTAACATACGGTTGAGCCTACAGGGTCGATGATAGAGCCGCTTATTCTGGCATCTACATCTACACAAATACTCTGCAATCCATATTGAAGAGCATGACAGAGGCTTCTTCGAACAGCTTCTATGACATTTGTCTACCGTTCCATTTTCTAATGGAGTGCGGCAAAAACGGACATCTAAATCTTTCTTATTGGATATGATTCCTCTTATTTTATTGCTATGGTCGTATCTCCGTATGTAGTTAGTTACTAACGAGACATGTTCAGATTCGGAACAGAAAGTTGTTGGTGAAAGAAATTTCTCAAATAAATCATGCCGTAACGAATAACGCCTTTCTGTTTGTGATTTCCACACAAACACGTAGGTTATTTCCGTGACATTCACAACCCTATATTGTGATAATACATAACGAGCTACCCTTTTCTCAATTTTCTCCAAATCGTCCGTCTTTCCCACTTGGTGGGGATCCCACAATGGGCAGCAATACTCCAGGATTTTACACACAAGTGTTGTGTTGTGTTGGCTGTTTCCATAGTAGAACTGTTGTATCTTCTATGTGTTCTGCCAATGTAACGTAGCCTTTGGCTCGCCATCCCTACAATATTTCCTGTGTGTTACTTTCAATTTAAGTTGTTCGTAAGTGTTATTTCTAAGTATTTAGTTGAATTTACAGCCTGTAAGTTTGGCTGATTTATGGTGTAAATGAAGTTTGGCGGATTTTGTTTAGTGCTCATATGGAAAACTTCACGTTTCTCATTATTCAGGTTCAATTGTCAGATTTTACAGCATGCAGATATCATATCTAAATCATTGCGTTCAGTACAATTTCTGACGACGTTGTATGCTTGCTTCCAGTTTTGGAGTAAGTTAAAGTCTCCACCAATTAAAACCGTATGCTTTGTGTACGTTTTCAAAATTTGATCCCAGCTTTCTTGGAATATTTCTACAATCTAATCGTCTGAGACAGGGGGTCGGCATAAAGAACCAATTAAAATTATTTCCGGTTGTTGGGTATAACGTCTACGCACACCAACTCACAGGAACTATCTACTTCAATTTCGCTAGAAGAGAAACCGAATGTGACAGCAATAAATACGCCATCAACTGTTTAATTCAATTTATTCTTTCTGAACAGCATTTGTCACTTTGTAAAAATTTCAGTTTTCGGTCCCTATACTGATTTGAGATTCGGTACTTTCTATTATCGCTTTGAGCTCCGGTACTTTCACTACATAGCTAAGACAATTTACAACTGTAAGACCAATGGTCTACCAATGGTCTTTAGATCTGTGTTCGTCCTGTTTATGACCTGTACCCTTTCAGACTGAAACCTTTCCCGTGTGTTCCCGAGGCCCTCTAACCTAAAAAACCGCCCAGTCCACGCCACAAGTGTATAGCCGTTTCCTGCGCTACTGGAGCAAAGCCGCACAAAAGAACGTACCCGACCCCCAACTGGCAAGTCAATTGACTTATGATCGAAAATGGTTTGATATTATACGTCTTGAATATAGAAGCCATTTGTCGGTCGGGTGGTTTCTTTCTGTGGCTTTACTTGTTCCTGACTCTGCTGTACTTATTAAAATATATCTAAAGGAGAATGCCAGTGTTTACTTATTATAATATGTTAATTTGTGCCGGGCGCGGTTTCCGAGGGGACTGAGGCGCTCCAGTCACGGTCTGCACGGCCACTACGGTCGGGGGTTCGAATCCCCCTCGAGCATGGATATTTGTGCCGTCCTTAGTCTTAGCTAGTTCATAAGTAGTTTCTAAGCTTAGGGACTGATGACCCCGTAGTTAAGTCCCATAAGTTCTACAAACATTTGAACATTTTTGTTAATTTGTGCCGGCCGCGGTGGCCGAGAGGACTGCGGCGCGCCAGTCACGGTCTGCACGGCCACTACGGTCGAGGGGTTCGAATCCCCCCTCGGGCATGGATATTTGTGCTGTCCTTAGTATTAGCTAGTTCGTAAGTAGTTTGTAAGTTTCGGGACTGATGACCCCGTAGTTAAGTCCCACAAGCTCTACAAACATTTGAACATATTTTTGGTAATTTGTAACTTTCTATACATTCGAATATGGTGCTGTAGTGCACTGAAACTAGTTACGGAAAGTAAAAATTTAAATTATTGACTGTGGTTTGACCACTAAATGTGGTATGAAAAAAAAAAAAAAAAAAAACTTCTCTGCATTACCAGTATTGGACAACAAAATTCGGAATGTTTCGCCGGTCCTAGAATTAAGTCTCTCTGGTGGGGTTTCACACACGGCACGGATACCACGTACATTAGCCGGCACTTTTCAACGTTTAGCATCACAGCCCCCACTCGCCAGCGCCATTTCATGCTTTGCATGCCGAGTTATGGCTGCAGCGGAGCTTTAATGTTTTGCCAGCGATAGTGTTTGAGTTGCGGGCGCGGAACACGCAATATGGCGGCCGGTTTATTACTTTAATCTCTGCTGCAAACGCGGAGCTCTAATAGCGGCTGCTACCAGCGCTACGCCCCTCCCCCAACACCCCTTTTCCAATTCCTGCGCTTACCCCTCCCAACACCGCTAATTCTCCCTTATTAAAAGCTTAGTTCCACCTCTCATGCAACAAACCCAACTGTTGCGCTGTTATAAATAAATGGTGAGTAACTTGAAAAGTGACGTAATTTTAAGCGTGCATTTGCTACCTTTATAGTCACCTAGATCTGCAGTACTCAATGAAGGCTATTGCGGAAGTAACTGATATATTAGTTATTCTCGTTGTATCGATCTAGCACAATCATTGACACAATTTGTTGTTAATCAAGCAACTTCTTCATCTACTTCTTCATACATTCTTCGGAATCCACTGCGTTACTACCAATTTCTTCCTATGTTTCACTTCCAAATAGAGAGACGAGTTGTCTTTTCTCCTATCTTGCCGATATTTCGAGTTGTTTCGGCCACTTAGTATCCTACGTCACAAGTAAATAAGTGACCATATGTTCCTAGCATCGTGGACGGAAAAGTAATCTGAAGAAGTATACCCATTCCAACATCGCTAATTCTCCCTTATTAAAAGCTTAGTTCCACCTCTCATGCCACAAACCCAACTGTTGCACTGTTATAAATAAACGGTGTGAACTTCAAAAGTGACGTAATTTTAAGCGTGCATTTGCTACCTGTATAGTCACCTAGATCCGCAGTACTCAATGAACGTTATAGCGAAAGGAACTGATATATTAGTTATTCTCGTATCGATCTAGCATAATCACTGGCACAATTCGTTGTTAAATACGCAACTTCTTCATCTACGTCTAAATACATTCTTCGGAATCCACTGCAAGGCGGGTGGTGGTAGGTACTACCAATGTCTTCCTATGTTTCACTTCCAAATTAGTTGTATTTTCTCCTATCTTGCTGGTATTTCGAGTCGTTTCGGCCACTCAGTATCCTGCGTCACAAGTATATAAGTGACCGTATGTTCCTAGCATCGTGGACGGAAAAGAAACTAATCTGAAGAAATATGCCGATAGAACTAAAACTATTTTACCTGAGCAACTGGTTGCTGCTTTCTTAACAACAACAGAAGTATGTGTTTTAGTTTTTAGTCACATTTTTTTATTGTGACTACTGCCTATCGTTTCGTTACTCACTATTATACTTTGCGAATCCCCTGGATCACAATCGCTACACTTGTAGCTCAAGCAGGTGAGTCAAATACTTAGAAATATGTTATGAATAGTCAGAGACCGAAGTGAACCGTATTACAAAATAATGTCCGTAAAATAGATAGATAGAGAACAAGAGAGAGAGAGAGAATAGATGCTTAGAAGCATCGAAAATTGCCTTCTGCTAATTTGGACGGCCAGCAACAGGCGTTTCATTCAGTAACTTCCTTATAGTTAAAAAATGGTTGTAGAGTCTATGGGACTTAACTACGGGGTCATCAGTCCCTAAACTTACAAACTACTTATGAACTACTTACAACTAAGGACGGCACAAATATCCATGCCCGAGGGGGGATTCGAACCCCCGACCCTAGTGGCTGTACAGACCGTGACTGGAGCGCCTCAGTCCCCTCGGCCACCGCGGCCGGCCCCTTATAGTTCAGACATTATTCAGTCTTATGAAAATTCATCGTAAGGATGGTTCAGGATCTGCAACTGCCAAAAGTTATTTTGTGAAATTATTTATTTGTTATTTTCTGGTCGCATCTGCCCAATTTTGAGTTCTGTGACTAGTTTCGGACGAGATCGTCCGTTTTCAGTCCATTAGCCGTGGAAGTAACACGAGTTTTTAACATCAATTTTAAATTTTTAATGTAAACTTGTTATACATCTACAGAGTTTTATAATGTACAACGATTTTAGCAGCCATTTTTATCATGCATCTGGATTTATCACGGTTTGAAAATGGACGGTCTCGTCCGAAACTAGTCACAGAACTCAAAATTGTGCAACTGCGAAGAGAAAATACAAAACAATTACTTTCACAAAACAT
Organism: Locusta migratoria; assembly: GCA_026315105.1. Lineage (NCBI taxonomy): Eukaryota > Metazoa > Arthropoda > Insecta > Orthoptera > Acrididae > Locusta > Locusta migratoria. The sequence goes on from CM048745.1 coordinate 318,350,981, forward strand.
TATTCAGTCTGCCTACGAAATTATACCATGGTATGACTTGGCGCGAAAAACATTCATTTTGCCTAGAATAGAGGGCAAATAACTCGATATTATCAGTATTTGATAATGACGTTACTTACATAATTACAACGTATTTTAAACATAATTTCAAACTCTTTCTTGATTATGTGCTTAAAATCAAATGTTAGATACATTAATTTATATGTGGGGTAATGAGATGTTTGCAGCAGTTTTGCACATCAGGATTCGGTTCTCTATCTGATAGGATGTTATACTAGAATTGGATTAAACTGGAAATTTACAGATTAAGAGAAGTCGTTAATACAGAAAATTCTTAGTTTAATGCATGTTCGGTTTTTTAATCGTGGTGATTTATATGAATTTGTTGTTGTGGTCTTCAGTCCTAAGACTAGTTTGATGCACCTCTCTGCGCTACCTTGTCCTGTACAAGCCTCGTCATCTCTGAATAAGAACTGCAACCTACTCCTAATGTTAGATACATTAATTTATTTGTGGGGTAATGAGATGTTTGCAGCAGTGTTGCACATCAGGATTCGGTTCTCTATCTGATAGGATGTTATACTAGTATTGGATTAAACTGGGAATTTACAGATTAAGAGAAGTCGTTAATACTGAAAATTCTTAGTTTAATGCATGTTCGGTTTTTTAATCGTGGTGATTTACATGAATTTGTTGTTATGGTATTCAGTCCTGAGACTAGTTTGATGCACCTCTCTGCGCTACCTATTCCTGTACAAGCCTCGTCATCTCTGAATAAGAACGGCAACCTACTCCTTCTGAAACTGCTTAATGTGTTCTTCCCTCTGAGATTTTTTTACCACACACACTTCAGTTCAATGCTAAACTGACGTATTCCTGACGTCTTAGAATGTGTCCGATGCGATATTCCCTTCTCTTAGTTAACTACTTGTATTACTTTGTTCATATTTTGTTAAATCGATGTACTGCCCTGTTGGTGGTATGTTAATACCGACCGTTAAGCGAGGTCGACAAATTGCACAAGAATCGCTTCTGCCGCAAGCTTGATGCGGAAGCCACGGCATCCTAACTTTCGGCAGCTAAATGGCACCGGCATTTCCGTCGATACTACTTAAGCCGTAATCGCTTTAAGTGAGAGTAATTAAATTTTAAACGTGCCGAAGAGACGACGCTTGTGTAAGCACAAAACTTCTTACGATGTGGAACACGGGCGTCTCCCAAATTTTCTCCTTACCGACACGAAGTCGGTTACAGGGTCCCACCTTTTCCCCTCCCTCATTTAAAGGAGCTTATTGTACTGTGCAGTGACGGTTCATTAGTGGGTACAAAAATTATATGTATTAATGAGGAATATCCATTGTGAAGAGGCAACATTTGGCAATCTCCAAGTAACACTTGTTTTCTTCTGAGCTTTCGTAAAATAAAGAATATTTTAGTCAAGTTAATTGTGTTATTGTGCGAATTACAAAGTAATAAATCCTTCTTTTGGTGCTATTGAAAAGCAAGTACTGCGAAATTAAATATTTAAATAGAAAAAAAGGATTGGTTTGACTAAATGATCATTCACTCAGACAGTGACTACCGGGATATATCTGCTAACTTTTAACTTCGTAATGTTAGATTACAAAGATTAGATTGAAAATTACAGAACCATCAGTTTAATAAGTAATGATTGCAAAATTTTAACAATAATTATTTGCAGAAGTACGGAAAAGGTGATGGTGCTATCTTCGGGGAAGATCAGTTCCGATTCAGGGGAAATGTAGGAACACGGGAGACAATACTCGCCTTTCGACTTAGCTCCGATTAAGGAAAGGCAGGCCTAAAATTTTAGCTTTTTGTAGATACGGAGAAAGCTTTAGACAATATTGACTAGAATACACTCTTTCAAATTCTAAAGTCATCAGGGGTAAAACATAAGGTTATTTACAATTTTTCATTGACCAAACAGCTGTTATTAGAGTTAAAGGGCATGAAAGGGACGCAGTGGTTAGGAAGGTATTAAGACAGGGTTGTAGCCTTTCTCCAATGTTATTCAATTTGTACATCGAGCAAGCTGTGAGGGAAAGCAAAGGGAAAATGGGGGAAGGAATTAGAGTTCAGGATGAAGATATAGAAACATTGCGTTTTACTGATGACGTAATTCTGTCAGAGACAGCAAAATACCTGGAAGAGCAATTGAACGGAATGGATAGCGTGTTGAAAGGTTGAAAGGAGCCTATAAGATGAACATTAATAAGAACAAAGTAAGAGTAATAGACTGCAGTCTTAGAAAACGAGACAATTCTGAAGGAGTTAGGTAACGAAACTATAAAGATGGTAGATCGAGTAAATAACGAATAGGTACTAAACGAATTGGGGAGAACATGTCGTTTTGGTATGCCTTGATTGTAAGAAGGTATAGATTGGTATGACACATTCTTAGACATCAAGAAATCATAAATTTAGTATTGGAGAGAATTTGTGAGGGAAAAATCGCAGAGGAAGACCAAGAGACAGAAATAGTAACTAGATTGAGATGGATATGTGTTGCCTTTCTTATGAGGAAGGGGCTTGCTCAGGATAGAGGAGGGTGGAGAGCAGCATCAAACTAGTCTCCGACGTGAAAACTACAACAACAACAACAAAAATGTTTCTGTACGTTATACTGCCAACATTGGGTCTTGTGAAGAGAGTTTCAAGGATGATACTACAACCTGCCGAAACCGCTAATCTAGATAAAAAATTAACTATTGTTTTTGCTGTTCTTTTATGTAATAATTCGGTAATTCGGATCGCCACATAATTAAAATGATATTCTTAGAATGATTAGCTGCAGCTAAGTTTCTCGTAGTTCAAGAGAATAATAGACCATTGGGTTTAGATAAATTACTACGAATTGATAGAACCTACTCATTGCAATGTTCATTATTTACCTGATCTGAAAAGTAATGTCGTTAGACTTCCTTGATACAGAAATTACGTAATTCACCTAAACTCACACTCAAATAATTTGGTACTTTAACTCATTATATTTTAGAAACGCTGTTTATTCTTAAGGCAGTTGATGAGGCATTTAATTTAATGTTTGTAAACATATTGGCCCAAATGCTAACTTTACTACTTTAACTAACTTAGACTAAGGACAATATATACAGCAATGTCCGATGAAGACTCGAACATCCGCTGGAGCAGGCCACCCGGTCCGTAGTGTGATGCCTTAGATCATGCGGATATTCCGCTCGGCTGTTAAGGCATCAGGGCACACATACTTGGTACTTTCCTTAACACGATCTCACATAATTTTCGGATTCACATACAGATAAAAGGAATAATAAGCTGCGACTTAAGAAACAGAATTTCTTATTTGAACAAAATATGTCCCTTGATGGACATAGTTAATATTCACAGACGATTAAAAAGATCTCAGTAATAAATGTATGTGATTTTTAACTCTTTCTTTCTTACAATTACTTTTTGCCAAACTTAGCTGTTATATAAATTTCCCGTAAAACAGTAACGATTAAAATGTGAGTAATATGTTACCCTTCGGACTTCTATATCCTCAAATTTAGCAATTATTTTGAGACTAAATGTGGCAGTCTAATACACCGTTTCCCAGTTTAATATTACATTTTTTGCACACGTAAGCCCCCTTCTATAGGTTAGTAGGAGGCCGGATAATTTTCATCTAGTAACCTGAATAATTTTCAGAGAAGTGAAAAGGTGGTGGTTATCATCGTTGATATAGTTGGAGAATGTCATTATGGTTGACCAAAGGTGTTTACTTATTGTCCTAATGCTACCGGTTTCGGTTTCATACCATTTTCAAGCGCCAGCAGAGCTTAACCGTTTCGCGCATGACTTTTTTTTCAATATATAAAAACTATTGCGATTAACGTATAGTGCGTATATACTGAAAAAATATTGAAATAGTTCTTAGCTCGACAGCCATATAGTGGTTCCATGATGTATCCGATGCAGTAAACGTCCCTATTATGCCTCTAATCGTTCCAGAAAGTAACTTATAATGCAACAATGGTATGTGATTGACTACTTTTACATGGAAAAGGAGGAATAATAAACAAACGCACATGTTAAGAGTATCTCAATGCAGCTAACTCTCTCTGATTCAGTAGCGTTCTGCAATTTATAATTTCTAGGACCAGCTACTGGCATGGGTAACACTATATATAGAAGTAGCTACAAATTAATTTTTGGTAAAATTAGATCAGTTTGAAAGGTAATGGGAAAAAATATAAGGTATTTAGCTGATCAGCTACACTATGCATTCAAGGGTTAAACAGTTGATTAAAATGACATGTTACAATCTTGAAAATATAAAAGTTGAAGATAAATATCTCGCATGAAACTTTACTTACTAGATGTGTATCTACAGTGACTGCTCAGTAAATAAACAGCTTTGGTCAATCATAATGACATTCTCTGAATAGTTTTTACTTTTCAAATTTGAAAGATCCCACCATATTTTTGAAAACTAGCTGCCTTCACAAAACATTTACAGTTTTTTCTGTTAGCGGTTCCTTTTTTTTTTATCAACAATGTAGCATATAACTGAAAAAGACTTATAATGTACTACACGATAAACTATCGTAATTTACCAGCATCTCTGGCTTTTCGAGAGTGGTAGCCATTACGCTATCCATCAACGTCTTCCAAACTGATCTAAACTTCAATAAACAACAATGGCTCCCTACTAAGTATCAGTGCTTGTATACTCTATTAAGTAACTCCCGCAGGAGAGAGAGAGAGAGAGAGAGAGAGAGAGAGAGAGAGAGAGAGAGTGAGAGAGAGAGAGAGAGAGACTTTATTAAAACATCGTATGTCTTTCTTTGGCTTGCATGGTTGCATTAGCATTGGTTACATCGTTAAACCTCAATTACTTTCGTGGGATCATTTTGACCCCAGAACAAACATTCTCTCTTGGGCCAATGATTATACGTATTCTCTTAGAAGTCAACTGTCTTCAAGAAAACGTGGTAGTGTAAACTACAGCTGTGAGAGTAACGAAAAGATGCGTATCCGTATGTGTCCCTTACTAAAAGATCGTTCAAACGTGTCCTCGTTACTCTCGTTACCAGTGACACCCAGAAATACGGCCCGGCCGCTTCGCTGTCTTTGAAACCGTGAAAGTTTTTTAACTGTTACTGTTAATAATACTTCAAAATTTAAATTTGCCACGTAGATACTGCAAGCTTGTTTTTTGAGAGAATTAGGTCTATATTACTGAGGTAACGATGAGTACAGTGCATTTCCCCTGTAATTAAAATATAGTTGTCAGACATATTAATCTACATCTACATGGGATACTCTGAAAATCGCATTCAATTGCCTGGCAGAGGGTTCATCGAACCACCTTTATACTATTTATCTCCCATTCCATTCTCTAATAGCGCGCGGGAAGAAAGAACACCTGAATCTCTCTGTTCAAGCACGGATTTCTCGTATTTTATTCTGATGATCATTTCTACCTATATATGTGGGAGTCAAGAATATATTTTCGAATTCGGAGGAGAATGTTGGAATTGGAGTTTCGTAAGTAGCCCATACCGCAGTGGTAAACGCCGTTGTTGTAATGATTCCCATCCCAGATCCTGTATCATTTCCGTAACGCTTTCTATCCTGTACCGGAGCAGTACGAAACGAGCTGCCCTCCTTTGGACTCTTTCGATGTCCTCCATCAAACCCACCTGATTAGGATCCTACATTGGGCAACAATAGTCCAAAAAGAACGGACAAGCTTAGAGTATGCAGTTTCTTTAGTACATCGGTTGCATCTTTTAACGGTTCTACCAATGAAACGCAGTATCTGGTTCGCCTTTCCCACGATATTATCTACGTGTTCTTTCCAGTTTAAGTCTGAATTAATAGTAATTCCTAGGTATTTTCTGGAGTTTACGGCCTTCACTTTTGATTGATTTATCTCGTAAACGTAGTTTAACGGATTTCTTTTCGTACTCATGTGGACGACTTCACACTTCTCATTAGAGTCAATTGCCAATTTTTACACCATAGTGATATCGTATTCAGATCGTTCTGCAGTTGGTTTTGATCTTCAGATGATTTTACTCGACGGTAAATGACGGCGTCATCTGCAAACATCCTAAGAGAGCTACTTAGATTTTCTCCCAAATCGTTTATGTAAATAAGGAACGGCAGAGGACCAATAACGCTACCCTGTGGAACGCCCGATATCACCTCTGTTTTAGTCGATGCTATACCATCGATTACTACAAACTGTGTCCTATCTGACAGAAAATCCCCTATCCAGTCGCAAATTTGGGGCGATATATCGTAACCACGCAATTATCGAGACCCGCCCGCGACCTCTATTTTAAGTACTGTTTCTGCACTCTGCTTAGAGGCTTTAAATGTCAGAATCAATCGAAATATTTCGTTACAAATGCCAATTTGACCGATCATAGTAGTAGCACTACACTTGCGAGCAACTGGACTATTGTACTGTATTATATGACATTAACGATTGAGATAATACCGTCATGACTGAATATGTGTATTTGGTAGTTTTTGAATACGTTTTAAAATTTTTTTATTGTAGACAAGGTCAAAAACAAATAATTAACCATTAAAATGAAACCTTTACCGGTAAAAAGAAAACGTATGTTTGCTTTAAAAGCGGACGTCAGATCATCGATAATTAACCTGCAAATACAGTCCAAAAAGTACAATCCGTAATGTTTAAAAACAAAAATTACCGTCTAAAATCATAAAGCTACTTTTCGTTTCTCACGGGTACCTAGATAAATTACCCATAATCAATAGTATCACAGAATATATGTATTCTCCCTATCGGTTTTCGTTACGGAGTTCGTATTGATGCGATAGATGCGAAACACGAAATGTATGCCTATGTTCGTACCGATACGGCAGTTGCGAGTAACGAAATGTGTTCGTGCGTAATGATTCAGTATTTCGTATCAGCCAAAGTATTCGTTACTCAGTACGGTATACATACGGTTTGCTATAGCTCTAGTGTAAACTGTGACATTGTTTGTTACGGAGTAATTGGATTTTGTGGCCACAGAAGACTCCAGCATAGCAGTTACGTGCACATTGTCAATATTCTATTGTGTTTAACGAGTTGCTTGTGTAATCAAACAATGACTAGTAAATCTATTCGCATAGACGAAGGTTTTATGACGGAAAAAATAGACAGTGAATCTGCAAGAAAAGAACAAAACCAGGAACACATTTTCGATACACCTGGTTATGAAAGTCAACACGGTGCTTACAATGTAAACACAACAATTTGTGATTTGGATGTCTCAGAAGAAGGAATGTCTGAAAACGATTGTAGAAGTTACTACTATGGGAAAAAGGTTTAAATGGTCGCAGAACCGGCCCACTTTGTCTAGAACGAGAAAATGGCTGTTAATTTCTTTACTATGCATTAAAAAATTACATTTCCCCTTTCAGAGATCAAAATGGACCATAACCAACAAGGAAATGAAGCAAAAAGAAATTGGGAAGTGAAAAAATGTTGACACTAAAGTAAAAATGTTTTCTATGAGTGTCTAGCATTATTATACCTCATATTTAGATTAAAGCAGTTGCAAACAAGATGAAATTATGTGTATAAAACAATTACCGTAAAAATTGAATTAGTGGAAATACTAATATAGGCCTAAAGAGAAAGTACCAAATTATATTTACAAATATTTCTCAATATTTATAATATATTCCGCTCCCATGCGTCCATTATCATACAATTGACTTACCGAGTGACAGTAAAAAATTACGAAGATTGCTTTCCCACAGGAAATGCACAGAATACAAACTGAACAATTACCCGCATAAAACTAAATATCCCTCGGTCTGCGTGTGAAATTCAAATTACTTTGGCGTCACAGATATCACATGAATGAAAGAACTGCGATGCAATTAACAGTGAAACAAAGCAAGAATAAGTGGCGCGCTACAGTTCCGTGGCAATTCAAATGACGAAGAATGTTTTACATTCAGCTTTATTAAGGGGGATTTTGAAGTCCCGTCAGACCATAAAGAGTTAAAATTCTGAAACATTCATTTTGACATCCTTCCAGAAAGAAGGGCAGTTTGACAAAACTATTGGCGTGATTCTGACAAAAATCACTAATAACGATCTTGTGTAGTCATATGAGGATAATTCATAACTTCTAAAAAAAAAAAAAAAAAAAAAAAAAAAAAAAAAAAATTAAACCAAAAATAATTCCGCTCTATCTGAGTTAAAGAAGGACACCACATATTGTATTTAAGCCAAGTAAAGACATGCAACATCTGCGGGAATTACATAATGGGATGTACGAACACTAACGGGTTGGAAAAAATGTGTGAATAATTGACTTGAGTCGGTCCGGGAGCCGTACATGGCTAGTGCATTGGTTATATCGTTAAATGTGGACACGGCACATCGTACTATGCTTATTTTGTGGGCTGTACCCTTGCTGAACAACAGCCCCTTCCTCCGTCGCGTGGCGGTGCCATCTCGGGACGAAGTCCCTTAACTCTGTTGGGGACTAAGCCTCCTTAGTCCTATCAATTCGCCGGAAAGCCTCTTTGTGCATTAAGGCTAAGCAGGTACGCGGGGTGACTTGGGAAGTTCCACCAATCGATAGCTTATGGCTCATAAACGGCCCTTCGGAAGCGCCCAGATTTTTCCGCCCTCACAAATTTTTCATCAAGCAAAGTATCGCTACAAGAACAGTTTTCAGTGCAGGAAAAAAAAAAAAAAAAAAAAAAAAAAAAAGAAAAAAAAAAAAAAAAACCTTTCCCTTTACTGCATTTCAATTACGCCATATCTCGTTCCCAAATTTCGACTTAAATGACGATAGTATTTTGTAGGGAGATCTTGGAAAATGTACATCACACAGTTTGTATTTGATATTAAATCGTGGTAGAGGATGGAGGTCATAGATTTTAGCAAGACACCAGTTTTCTTTTGGTGAACAAATGGAAAACAAATACTCGACTTGAGATGACACAATTTATATCTCTGATACTACAATGCACCTTTTTTAATTAAAATATCTAAGCCTACGCGGTGTTTCATTTCGTAACAACCGTACAGATAATTGCGCTTCGCTACTGGCTATCTCCTGCAATTCTGGTATGATATCTCGCAATCAATGAAAGCTCCTATGTCATTAGCCGATGTTTTATTACTTAGTGCTTTCGTATTTTTCCTTTTTACGTATACCAGACAATCTGTGATTGAAAGTTCTGTAAATAAATGTTATTCATGTAGAGGTTTGACGTTGTCACATATAAATCATTTTAGAGCTGTAGAAAGTTTTTCGTAGATATTTAATACTCGCCATCTGCTTTATGAAACAATGCTTCATCATAAAGTTTGCCGGCCGTGGTGGCCGAGGGGACTGAGGCGCTTCAGTCACGGTCTGCACGGCCACTACGGTCGGGGGTTCGAATGCCCCCTCGGGCATGGATATTTGTGCCGTCCTTAGGATAAGCTACTTGATAAGTAGTTTGTAAGTTTAGGGACTGATGACCCCGCAGTTAAGTCCCATAAGCTTAACAAACATTTGAACATAAAGTTTTCGTTTGAGGATGCTGCTATCAAGTATCAAAATTTACATAACTCTCGCCTTCCTTTTCCTATAATCAAACGATTTCCTTCTGTATATTACTAATGGGGATGTCCTTGCTGAAACTAAAGCCAGTCGGTCACGCCGTTCTATCCAACCGATTTCCTTCATTTTTGCTTTAAACGAAAGGTATTCATTCACAGATTTGTCATCAAGAATCAGAATTAACTCTCTGCATCCTTTATTTTTATACAAACGCGTTATCCTTTGGTCCTTGCATTGAGTATTTTAATAGGTCTGTTTTACGATACCTTCGGTTCTAATTAAGGTACGCAGTTCTTTTTGACCTAACAACACTCAGCGGATCAAGCTCTTTCATTTGCACTTTTAAACACTTCCATTGATTTATTCTGAAGAAAGCTATGCTTGAACATTCAAGTTTACTTCCATTTTTTCCCAGCTTTTTTGTCATTTCACTAACGGTGCGAAGTATTCGCACGGGTCCTCTAGTTATTTTTATATAGACGCCGGCCGCGGCAGAGCAGCCGAGCGCAGTGATGCGCTATGCTGCGATGCGCGAGGCAGTTCCCCGTCGGGGGTTCGAATCCCCCCCCCCCCCACTCGGGCATGGATGTTTGTGCTGTCTTTAGTGTGAGGTAGTTCATAAGTAGCTTGTAAGTTTAGGGACTGTTGACCCCGCTGTTAAGTCTGTTAATATCCACAAACGTTTGAATATTTTTAAGTGCTTGACAGCAAGTAAAATTTATAAATAGAAACCTATCGCCGTTAGTGAAACAGTTAATTCATAATTTTTGAGAAATTTTTCTTCTGGAGGAATAGTGGTCTCAAATTTGTTAGGCCGCGGTGGAGTAGCCGAGCGATCTAAAGCGTCTCGCTGCGGAGCGCGCGGTTGCTCGCCGTGGAGGTTCGAGTCCTCCCTGGGGCATGGGTGTGCGTGTTGTCCTTAGATTAGTTTACCTAGGTTTAAGTACTTTGTAAGCTACAGACAGATCACCACGCAGTTTGGTCCACTACATTTACAAACATTTGAACATTTGAAAATTTGTTAAGCTCGAATAACAAACAGTCACTGACTGCATTAAATATGTTTATTTTGGGGGTAGTGTTAGTATATTTCAAACCTCTTAACCCGTACAAGGAAGTTATGAAACTAAGTTATAAGAAACAGACAATAAATTCCCTTTAAATCTGTAATATTTGTTGTATACACTGAAACCGGTCCCAAAATAAAAATAATTAATGCTGTAAATGACTGCTTATTATTCTAGACTTTTAGTTACTAGTTTTTGTAACATATTACAATCTTCAGACCCCTGGTCAGCACATAATTTTTGTTGTTGTGGATTATGTTACGTAAATACTATTACGTAAATACTATTATGTATATTTACCACTTGGTGACGTTAAACTTCCAGCCATCAGCAGGCATCAGCTGTTCTCTGTATCGCGCCCGCAAGTAAGGTTTCGCATGCGACGGGAGTGGGTCGGCCAAGGGGTTTTCCTCGCTGGCTGGAAAAAATGCCTCATCCGACGGGATAAGCCAGAACACATTGCTCCTAGGACGTTGACCACCTCACATCAAGGATAATGGCTGCTCTTAGTGGGGGGATCTACAAGATTAACGCACTGCGGCAGACGACGTGGAAGTCGCGCAGTGGCGCCTCTGGAGACGGCGGACAACTGGTGGCTGGTCACGTGCACAGTAGAATGGCGTATTCCATGGAGACACCACCTCTACCACGCCTACGACAAGTATTTCTGGTGGTTTCCCTCTGTTTACTCACCGTCTCTCCAGTCTAAGAGATTTCTTGAAGTTAATTAAATGTGCGTATAAATCAAATGTCTGTTTCTCTCTCTCGGTCGAGTAGCCGAGCGGTCTAAAGCGTCTCGGTGCGGAGCGCGCGGTTGCTCGCCGTGGAGGTTCGAGTTCTCCCTGGGCCATGGGTGTGTGTGTTTGTCCTTAGGTTAGTTTACCAAGGTTTAAGTAGTTTGTAAGCTACGGACTGATGATCACGCAGTTTGGTCCGATAGATTTACAGAACAAACATTTTTCTCTCTCTTTGGCCCTTTCCCGCACATGCAAGGTCGGCACTGTGTTAAACGCGGATTAGGCACGTGTTAATATTTACAGGGCGGTCGGATGCCCTTCCTGCCGCCACCCCATGCCCCCCAGGAGGAAATGTGTTCCCCAAATGTCTGTGTATAGTGTTATATGTGTGTGAAAGAGTAAAGCGTTGCGAATTGTTTGGAGTCTTGTAACTGAGGCGGGACTTGGGGACCAGCCCGGTATTCACTTAGGGGGATGTGGAAAACCGCCTAAAAGCCACATCCAAGCTGGCCGGCACTCCGACCCCTTCGTTAATCCGCCGGGCGGATTCAAACCCGAAATATCATTGGAACAATAACAGCTATTGGAAAACGAATTTGACCGGTATCATTGTATGGCTGGGGCCCATGAATGTACGTATTTGGAAACATTCTAAAACGAAAGAAAATGTGTTTTATAACACAAACTTATGTTTTTTAAATGGACACCCTATATTTTTTCTTCAGCAATTCATAGCATGACAATTCACATAAACAATGGCGTTGATTGCATCGCAATATTCCAATTACATCCCAAGATATTGCGACGCTAAGTTGACGCTTGAAATACGCGAAACGCGCGGCTAGCGCACGTCCTGAGCAGCATGGGGTTCACGCCTGAGCCTCAGGACGAGCGCTAGCCTCACGTTTCGCGTATTTCAAGCGTCAACTTCGCGTCGCAATATCTCGGGATATAATTGGAATATTGCGATGCAATCAACGCCATTGTTTATGTGATTTGTCATACTATGGATTGCTGAAGAAAAAAATATAGGGCGTACATTAAAAAACATAAGTTTGTGTTAAAAAACACATTTGCTTTCGTTTTTGAATGTTTCCAAATATGTACATTCATGGTCCCCAGCCGTACATTGATACTGGTGAAAGTCGTTTTCCAATAGCTGTTATTGTTCCAGAGATATTTAGGGTGGACAAGATAGCTGGGACACCCTGTATATAAACTTATGCAATATGCCGATGACGGGCAATGATCCTTTCTACCCTCAGTTTTCCAGACTACGAGTTTTAGTGGGCCTGCCTAGAAAGCAGGAGACCCTGGTTCGAATCCCAGCTGCGTACACATTTTCAACTTTGACCATTCGCAGTTAATATCATACACTCCGTGAGTACAAATAATGTACTTAACGTTGTTAGCAGTGTTATAAGAAAAGGAAGAAACTACTCTGTTAAAATCCGTATCCATCTACAACCTTTTTTCTATTTTAGTTACTGTGCCAGTGCTTGTTTCGGGCTTCAACTGAGGTACTGTCAAAACTTCATGGATGAAATAATTATTACCACTACCACAGGACTAACAGTTAGTCATACAATTATATAACAAAAAATTTCTGGTAAATAATGATATAAGACCATTGGTCGTCTTTTTTAACTGTAAATAAGTCTGTGACTACGTAAATAAGTCTGATTAAGGCCTAATTAACACCAGGCGCGTTTCACCTTAAATAAAAATAAAACACAGGAAATAGCTTGTTGCTGGCAGTTTTGAAACAAAGAATGATACTTAAACATAGTGTCAGTATATATTCGGTGGTAGTAGCTAAATAGAAAAGGTATAAGGATGTTCGCATAGTAAAACTTGTCCACTGAAGATGACTTTAAACATGGAGAATCGTGTGTGGTCTTCATTAGACTATTATTTACATTTTCGAAAAAATGTTCAAATGTTTGTACAACTTATGGGACTTCACTACGGGGTCATCAGTCCCTAAGCTTACAAACTACTAATGAACTAGCTAAGACTAAAGACGGCACAAATATCCATGCCCGAGGGGGGATTCGAACCCACGACCGTAGTGGCCGTGCTGACCGTGACTGAAGCGACTCAGTCACCTCGGCCACCGCGGCCGGCAAAATATTTTGCACCAGGAAGGATTCAAACCTAAAACAGAGTAGGAGGTTGTCTACATTTTCGAAAGTCGGCCAAGTGCCCTGTACAAATTGTATAACTTAAATTGGGAAAAACATCCCTAAAATATGACGAAACATAGCGAATAACAAATTATCAATTTCTTTATTTCTATGTCTCTCCTTATACTAATTTGACCCGAAAAATAACACGTTTTCTACTGATATCACTCATCATTTAACACTAACATAATTACAAGCATTTATTATTTACCATTTTAATATTATAATATGGAACACATATGTTATTCACATATTCTACATTTTCCAGTTAAGTTTTTCATCGTAGATAATTTGGCATTTGTAGAAGATGGATTTCATAATTCTGATACGAAGCCATTTAATCAACCACTTATCGTAATCGTTTTCTACATTAATATAAAATAAAACCGAAAACATTTAAACAATGAACGAACTATTAACATCACAAACAGCACAAACCTTGTGGGTCAAATGGGGGGAATTTCATTTTATTTGCTACTAGCTGTGAAAACCCGGCTTTGCCCGGGCATTTATTTATTTATTCGAACCTTGAGTTAGTATAATTACGTAGGCTTCCGCGGCCAGAGTCAGATGACATAAAGGTTTTCTGGGTATGGTAGCGCATATGATGTAAGGCTATTACTTAAATAACCATCGTTCGGCCAGCTTTACAGTGGCCTTCATCTGGGTTACCCAGATGAAGGCCACTGTAACGTTGGCCGAAACGTTGGTTATTTAAGTAATAGCCTTACATCATATGCGGTACCATACCCAGAAAACTTTTATGTCACTTGAGTTAGTACTTTTCCTATCCACTCTCTCTCTGTCCATCTCCTCTGTTTTAAAAACATGTTACATTTATCATAGAATATATAAGAAATCACAGGTAAAAATGCACTCGTTTCGAAGAATACAATCACGAAATTCAACAATAATGATTGTAATAATATCATAGATGGATCACTTGATGTAATGCAAGAATCGTCATATCGATTTTCTAAAGAGATGTATTAAAAGAATCACTTGATGTAATGCAAGAATCGTCAAATCGATTTTCTAAAGAGATGTATTAAAAGAAATTTCTTTTTTGCTGCTTTATTTATTTACTCTTATATTTCATTATTCGTATGCTTATCCTTACAGAGAAAGAGCTGAAAACATTGTAGCACGCGTAGACCAAAGATATGGTCTGTGGCATCACGTTTCGCTGTACGTAACCTCCTTGCTAAAGAGTCGCAAACGTCATCGTTGGCCTTTGTATTTTCTTTATTATTATTTTTTTTTAATATAATTTGACGACTTTCAACCACCATATCTTCCACCGCCTTATAGCTGTCGGCATGGAACTGCTATGGTCTACAACGGGAGACTTCTGACAACAATTGCACACACACCATTCGTTTGCGTTCTGTAGTTTTCGCTGCAGAGCGAAATATTAACACACACACACAAACGTAGAATTTTATATACACCGATAACTTTCCATCCCAATATACTCCACCCATTTATTATTATCAACCCCCAAGCAACAATGCAACCAATAAAACCATTTTCAAAGAGTAAATATAATTTTCAAAGAATCATTATTGTTCGGCATTTCGCGTTATATTCTTCAAATTACTAAATATCCATCATATCGCTATAAAACCATGCCTATAACCATCCTCATGTATAAATTAGTAACTGTACAAATATTTAAGTCTCTACGTCTTGTCGTTTGGACGTGATAAGCGTACACCGAACAGCGATTCACATTAATATATAGCTATCCAATCGCCATAAAACCGTGCCTAAAGCCTTCCCCGGGTAGACAATAGTAACTGTACAAATTTTTAGCTCTTTATGACTTGTGGTTGAGACGTGATAAACGTACACCGAAAAGACATTCACATTTATAGATATAGATGATATGGCTACCTCCTTAAATCAACGTAATACACAATACACTAGATTGGCAATACAGCTCAACAACTTGCTGTACACCTGGCAACACCAGTCAGCTGTTACCTAGTTACTTTCTTAAGCCTCTGTGTTTCCTGAACTTACGATCATAAATTCAGCGTTTTTCAGGAGGAACAGTAAGTATTTTAATAAATTGTAGCATAGATGAATTCCTATAAAATTGCCAAATAACATGTGTCCAATTTTTATTGAGTGTAGAGATGTAGCTGTTAGCATGCAACCCAAACAAATTTAAAACAAAAGTAAATAAGGCATTTTCACTGATTCTTCTGTCGGTTCACCTAACTTATCCTAAGATCAACAACCACACACACACACACACACACACACACAAACACAGGCGCGCGCGCGCGCGCGCGCGCGCCCGGAGGAGAACTCGAACCTCCGACAGCAAACGGGCGCACCCACTGCAGCTCGGCACCTTATTGCACACGGATATTCCACTGCGGTTAGCTTTAGGACAATTTTATTTTACAAAAGACTCAAAAACATATTCAATTCACGAACTTTCCCAAAATATATTAAATATTGGACATCAATAAAGACGAGGTATGAGTTTATTATTTGGGCTACATCATCTGCATCACTTTTCATCTTTCAATCATTTATTTCTCCGTTGTGTAAAGTTCCTTTACACGACGAACTTTCTTGTCTCAGTTGACTACTCGGGACGTGTGGGACTACTGTAGCGTCCTTGATGTACTATTCCCGTGCTGTGTCTGAGTAATCGTTTGCGTTTAGACGTAAACACCAAAACTATAGAACTGTCTGCTATGTATTTTCGCAACTGAATTATGAACTGAGATTATGAGGCACTTTTCACGTAGTGGCAGGAGAAGGCTAATTGGATTTATTAATGACGAAAGGGTAATTCATAGTGGATGTTCTCCTCAAATGTCAAGAAGTAATTTTTGTACACAATTGAGAAACTAAATAATAGGAAAAAATGTCATTCCAACTTTTGATTATTTACACATTTATTTGCAGAAGGAAATTTATAGTGGCAAACACATGAAACAATATCGAAATGCAGTAAAAAAGGACTACTTTCTTTAGTTTTCATGTTTTGTTTTCCTTTTAACGGTTAAAATAACAACGAAAATAATTTTCTCATCTAATAATTCTGACTCTTCTATTGAAACAATTTTTGGTAAAACTTGTTCGTATATTTACGTTCGTATAGATACAATGTGTAGGCTTTTTTTTCGTAAAACGAAAATACTTTTCTGTTAGCAAATAGTTCGTCTCTTTTGTAGAAGGATAGTAGTAGAAAAAATATTAGACTCTGGTGCAACTTCTTCAGTGTAATGAAAACACAAAACAAAGAAGATGCAAAAGCATTTCTGTAATATGAACGCGCTCGATCGAAATAGGTTAACTTCTGATGTAGCAGACACCACTTCAGTTCGTACTTCTGAGCATGCACATTCTGCAATACACTCGAAAATTTAGAACTCCGGACTCTACAGATCATTGACGTCATAGACGCACTCGCGATGGGGTTGGCTGCTGGTTTACATGCAAGCAGGAAAGGCGCACGCACTTTGAGTAGTCAATTTTCACCACAAAGTCGATCGTGTGAAATGGGCTTAAAATTTCCAATTGGTTGTGTATCGTCGTAAGTTAAGTATGAAAAATGTCATACGTTGAACGGTAAAGTCGTTTCAAGGTTTAAAATTGTAATAAAGGTTGCATTACAAGCCCCCGAAACGATAAATAGTGCGTTTTGAACTTTGTGACAACAGAAAACACAGTGCTCTACAGTTCACGTTCTTGCGAAACACAGCTTGCCCTTTATTCACATGAAGTGTCAAGTGCCATCGATAAGGGATCTCAAATAGATTCCATCTTTATGGTTTTCCGGAAGGCTTTTGACACTGTACCCCACAAGCGGTTTCTAATGAAATGGCGTGCTTATGGAATACCTCCCCAATTGTGCGATTGAAATCACGATTTCCTCAGAATGGACACAGTTCGTTGTAACTGACGGTAAGTCATCGAGTAAAACAAACATCTGGCGTTCTCCAGGGAAGCGTTATAGGCCCCCTACCCTTCCTTGTGTTTGTAAACGATTTAGGCTGTTCGCGGAAGATGCTGTCGTTTATCGGTTAGTGAAGTCAACAGAAGATCAAAAGTAACTGCAAAGCGATTTAGACAAAATTTCTACATGGTGCGAAAATTGGAAATTGACACTAAATAAAGAAAAGTGTGAAGTAATACACATACCACTAAAAGAAATCCGCTGAACTTCAATTACGGGATAAATCAGTCAAACCTTAAGGTCGTAAATTCTACCAAATACGTAGGAGTTACATTTACGAACAACTTAGACTGGAGAGAACACATAGAAAATATTGTGGGGAAGACGAACCAAAGATTACGTTTCACTGGCAGAACGCTTCGAAGACGCACCAGCTCCACCAAAGAGACTGCCTACATCACACTTGTGCGTCCTCTCCTGGAGTACTGTTGCCCATTGTAGGACCCTCATCAGGTGGGACTGATGGAAGATATTGAGAAGGTTCAGAGAAGGGCAGCTCGTTTTCTTTTATGACGTTAAGGGGGGGGGGGGGGCGAGCGTCACGGAATGTTGCACGAAAAATGTTAAAATGTTTGCAAATCTATCGAACCAAACTGCGTGGTCATCAGTCCGTCGCTTACAAACTACTTAAACTAAGATAAAATATCGTAAGGACAACACACACACCCATGCCCAAGGGAGGACTCGAACCTCCGCATCGAGCGCCTTAGACCGCTCGTGTAGTCCACCGCGAATGTTGCACGAATTGGGGTGGATATCATTAAAAGAAAGACGTTATTCATTGCGGCGCGATCTCTTTGAAACTTCGCAATCATCGACTTTTACTTCTGAATGTGAAAATATTTGGCTGGCACCCACCTACTTAGAGAGACATGATCATCCCAATAAAATAAGAGAAATCAGATCAAAAACGGAACGATTTAGGTGTTCTTTCTTTTCGCGCGCTATTAGAGAATGGAACGGTAGAGGAAAGTTATGAGAGTGGTTAATGAACCCTCTGCCAGGCAGATTTGCAGAGTATCTATGTAGATGTCTATAAATGTAGATATGCACTCTCCGTGTGCTGATGGCTCGCCAGGTGGAAGTACGAAGGCAGGCGTTTAAAGGCCGAGGTACACAGCGGGAGGGGGCCATTTGTCACACCACACTTTGTGTCTGCCGACTACCACTCTACTTCTTTGTACGCTCAGTGGTCCCGTCTGGTCTTGTCTGGTCTAGGCCTTCCGTGAGCTGACGTTCGAACTGCGGCTGTAGCATCCAGCAGCCGCGATGACCGTGCGGCAGGAACTCATTACGTGTAAACACGCAGGGATATGCGCTCATTAGCTGGATCTGCAGTCTGTGTGTATGTGTTCGTGTGTGCGGCCACGCGTGCGACGGCCGTTCGTTAGCCGCTGTGACGGCAGACTGCGCCCGATACGGGGAGAAGCCGAACTCAACTGCTGGACTGGCGGGGCAGTCAGCTGGGATCTGATGTGGCGGGGGAGGCCAGGTGAGGACGAGGCACTCAGCACTCTGCGCCGGGCTTAATTATCCTGCAGGACACGCCGCGTTATCCTCATCAGCAGAACGTGTGTGTGTGTGTGTGTGTGTGTGTGTGTGTGTGCGCGCGCTACCAACAACCGGCCTGGTCGTCCAATGGGACTGCATTGGCATGACCTACCTGTTTAACTGAATACGCCCTGTCGCCGAAGCTTGTCCGTTGCAGTTAGGTAATGTTCGGCTCGCGGCCGAAAGGAAGACTATCGCCAGGCAAGTGAAGCACATCACTGTATAACAGGCAGTGATATTTCTAGACAGTGGAGAGCGTACCAGTGTCGGACTAAGGCTGTTGGAGGCCCGGGACGACGGCAAAATAAAATGAGCCCCCCCCCCCCCCTCGACGGCTTGGAAAAAAATGTTACACACACTACGAGAGGCACGGGACAGTCTGAAAAAAATAATGCTTTTTGAGATCCATATTTGGAGGCACCAGAACGAGAGACCAAGAGCGCTAAAAATGTCCTAGGTATTTCGAGGCCACACAAGACTAGAGGCCTGTGCCCCTTCTTACCCCTTTAGTCCTATGACCCTCCTACCTTCCTTTCCACTGCACTTAAGTCCAGTTCAAATGTTCAAATGTCTGTAAATCTATCGGACCAAACTGCGTGGTCATCAATCCGTAGCTTACAAACTACTTAAACCTTGGTAAACTAACCTACGGACAAACACACACACACATGCCCGAGAGAGAACTCGAACCTATACGGCGAGCAACCGCGCGCTCCGCAGCGAGGTGCTTTAGACCGCTCGGCTACTCCACCGCGGCCTTAAGCCCAGTCACATAGTTATAGTTTCCAAGGATTTCGATCATAATACTCGATGGACCAGGCAAGACAATTCTTCGCTCAATTAAAGTTCATCAGAATTCTCCGTTTTGTGAATTTTATGCCTTGATTCAAGAAAATTTTAGTCCGTATTTCGTTTATATTATTTAGTCTGAGATATCACAGCCTGCACGGCCGCTACGTTCGGGGGTTCGAATTCCCCCTCGGGCGTGGATGTTTGTGTCGTCTTTAGTATAAGGTAGTTCATAAGTAGTGCTGCGGTGAAGTAGCCGAAAGGTCTAAAGCGTCTCGCTGCTTAGGTTAAAGTAGTTTGTAAGCTACGGACTGATGACCACGCAGTTTGGTCCGATAGATTTACAAACATTTGAACATCATAAGTTGTTTGTATGTTTAGGTACTGATGACCCCGCAGTCAAGTCCCTTAAGCTTAACAAACATTTGATCCATTCATTTACTAGCTTTAGTACACTTATTAACACATTTCTCGCTCTGGTCCGGTTTGAATTCTACCATTTGACGGAATTCACTGTTATATTCAAAATTAATAACAATAACACATTCCCGTAACATTATTTCCTTTTATAAATGTTCGGATAATGTTCACACAAAAGATAAATCGCGAAATAATGTTTGTACCGATATGTAAAAGTTCACTTCCGTATATTTTAACAGTTGTCCAGATGAAATGACTGATGATGAAATGATACCTAATCATCCTTGAAAATCTAAATCAAAGTTCTAATCACTATTGAAGTCACTCAATTCCATAAATTATATGATTAAAATCTGTCCGTGTTTTATAATGTTTTCCACATTGCTCAAGCTATTCCTTATCGATCTTAGACGCGATCTGATTTCGACTGTTCTATCTTCATCAGCCGCAAACTAAAACAAAACTTTAATCCAAACGTCTCAAAAACGAATTTCTTAACGGAACCGAAATAATAGCAGATATTTTTTTTTAACAATCTCCATGCTGTTACTTCCTTCTTTACTTTGCATTTAAATATTCTTAATGACCGAAAAAACTAATTTCCTACTATGATAACTGCAAATATACACTAATAATTTCCCAAATATAAATACCCGAGCTGATAAATACGTTAATATTCCTACAAAACTCCAATATTGCGTATACAAAAATTCTAAAAAATATAACGAACGTCATAGTCCGACACTGGACTGTAGTTTTTCCTGCTGGAGTGACCTACCCCATCAATGTCCAGAGTTGAACCGACTTGTTAACTTGCAAGGAAACGTTATAAGTCCTGTTCTAATAACCTGAATCACATTTTCTGCTGGAGAGCAATCTTATTACATTGTATACGCCTCGTTTTTAAGATTTATAAGTCACGTTTCCAATGATTTTTATTTATTTAAACCAAATGTTTCGACAATATAAATCGTCATCTTCAGATTGTCTTTATCTTCTTGTCTCGTGTACGAACTCCCATTTATCTTACCATGTAAAATATCTCTAGAACAACAAGAACTATTGTAAAAGGACTTTCACCGGTATCAATGTAAGGTAGTGGCTCAAGAACGTAAATATTTTGAAGCATTGTAAAACGAAAGGATATGTGTTCTTTTAACACAACGTTATACGTTTCTAAATGAACACCCCATATTATTCCATCAGGAACACATAGCATGACAAATCACATAAACAATGGCGTTGATTGCATCGCAATACAACAATTACATCCCGAGATATTGCGAAGCGAAACTGACGCTTGAAATACAAGCCCGCGTTTAGCGCACGTCGTGAACAGCATGGGGTTCTCGCCTGAGTCTCAGGACGTGCCCTAGCCGCGCGTTTTACAGATCCTTTCTTACTTTAAGTAAATGCACGAAAGAGATCTGATACTGATGACATTCGTACCGAAACTGATGATCTCAAATAAATAACCAGTTGTGGAGACTTTTTCTGGTGTCTTCAGTATAAATTTTAGTCGTCTCCTCTGCTTGTAGTCCTACGTATGTTCACGCATCACCAGTTTCCTCTTTTGTCTGAAGCCATAATAGTAATAAAAATAACTGACCTGAAAAAAAAACTACGGAACTCAATATTCTATGACAGAAACTAGTAGGCTTTTTCGCTGCACTTCCGTCAAAGCCGAACAGCATAACCAAAATTAGGTATTCTATGCTTTGCATTTATGCATTGTATACAACTGTGCAACTTACACGTGGCGCTATTCTGCCACATATGCCATGCTTAGTAACACAAACGTTGCACGACGAATTTCAGTGTCATTCGTAGCAAATTTAGGAACGCTGTGAGGTGCAAATAAACACATATAGCCCCGCGAAGGTCAGACGCTATTGAGGCAGCCCCGCAGGCCTTGACCACAATCCATTCAGCATTACGGAGAGACCGGCAAATCACCTCGGGCTGAACAAAAGCCTCCCTACCCCCTGTTGCCATAAACCTGCTCTGTCGGCCACAATGAGCCTCAGGACGTGCACGTGGTAGCGAGCAGGAAATTACCTGACGTACGTCACACAGTAACAGCTTCCCCATCCTGAATGTGTTCAATACGTTAATGTCGCCATTAGACGTCAGAAACCTTACGGTAGGCACTCGGTTTGTGGTTTCCTTGGCTAGCGTCCTTTCCAAAATGGCGTATCATCCCTCGTTTAATCTGTGAGGAAATTTTGTGTTTTAAAACGCGTTTACTTACGGTCATAAATGAGTTTGAAGGCAATTTCTATTGACAAGATGTGCTACATGGGGTTACGGTGTTGTTTTAATTCAAAAGGTACTTTTAACCGTTTAAATCCGGCGCGAAATATGACTGTCGGTGCAAAACGTCTGTTAGTGAAATTGGTTCAAATCTGGATAAGTCCATTTACTACCGGTTGATAACGAAAGCTGTTTTTTTTTTTTTTTTTTTTTTTTTTTTTTTTTTTTTTTTTTTTTTTTTTTTTTCCTTCAGTTTTTTTCAGTATGACTAATAAAAGCTGTGGCGCCAAGACAGAATGCGTTTAAAGCTTCACTACAAAGTATCTGTTGCATCCTAGCACCACTTATTGTTGTGGCCAGCGCATTGTCATATGAATCAGATTGGTTGGCCAGAATCTTGTTTATATGGGAGATTGCTGTTCGTCAAATATATGACTGACATGTAAGGAGTTGTACGTGTAGGAGACCACTCATCTGGATTTAGGAAACGGACGAAGGTCATAGTGAAAAGGAAGATTGAGCAGATGGAAAGGTAAGATGTTTTAAAAGACTATTTTTTTAGTGAGTTTGGAGCAAAGCGAGAAAACTCCATAGATTTCAAAAATTCATTTGGCAACACTGCTATTGAATAAAGAGAGAGATTTGTCTCATACATTTCATTTTTCTAACTTCTTGAAGTTTAAGTGTTTTATTCGTTGCAGAAACTGTGTCTTATAGGTTGGAAAAGTAAACGGCCACCACTTGTAAGCTTGTAGATTAATTTTACAACAGGTTTCGAGCACTTATTGCCCTTCTTCAAGTTCACTTGATGTTCAGTGTGATTAGAATATACTCTTTGTAAACCTGTAGGGCACAATTTATATACCTGGAGAAGGGCAATAACTGCTCAAACCGGTCGTAAATCAATCTGTAATCTTGCAACTGGCCGCTGTTTCCTTCTCCAACCTTCTTGAAGATTAATAACTTCTCATGCACAAGTCGTAATTTACTCCACAACTCTGCCTAATATTAGTTTTTCTAAAAAAAAAAAAAAGTGAACTTTTCGAAACTCCACGTTTATAGATAGAAATCCATGGCTGTTTAATTATTTCATTGGCTGTTTAATTACTTCATTGTCGCTGTTCTATAAATAAAATCGCAGCTTAGGATAGAATTTTTTCATAAAAAATGTGGCATATATAAAAATACCACGCAGAAACCCCCCCCCCCCTTTACCCTCCGTTATGATTCTGGCCATTATTTGGGGCATAATTCGAAATGCCATGGACTAAGCAAATGGTAGGTGGTTCCATAAATGAATATTCAACCTAGTTGCGTCTGTAGCTGTTAATAATAAGGAAACTCTTAGCGGTACAGAATTTGGTGCAGGATCTAAATTCTCAAATATGTCCGAACAATTTTCGAAGTGATTCGTATAAAATGTATTTGGGTCACCAAATAATTAGTTGGAATAGTCAATATTGTCCTTCAAACAAATCGCAAACCATTATCACTCCGGCGAGATAGCGCAATTTCATCTATAAAAAATTCCATGTGTGACGTTGCCGGGTCGTAGTTCGTTACATCTTGAAGTTCTCTTGGTAAAGACTGGCTTAAATGTCAAAACTAGTCTATTACAAATAATGTAGGCGACACGTATTTTATGTATGTTTTGACTGCTATGATAATCTAGTATCACGTTTGTAATGTTAGTGGAAGTGACTCCTGCAGTTTTCAGCCATATCTGTTTGACTAACCTGTTTTAATACCTTTTTATCTATGATGACGCTTCTGGACCGAAACCAGTCGATTTTCAGGACTTAACAGTCGATGGTTAAAAATGCATTTTATTAAATATATGACGGCTGTTAGCTCTCACCTTACTAAAACTTTGACATATCACTTCGCTTGTTGATTCGACTTAACTGTCAAGGAGTGTGAATGCAAAAGTAATACTTTATTTTATACCACATTTTTGGTGGTCAAGCAACAGTCACCAAGAATGGACAAAAATTTTTGCATTACATAACGTAACTAGTTTCAATTCACTACGGCACCATTATCAAAAGTATTAACAGGAAAAATTACAAATTGAATGAAGTCTGCAAACAGCTGTATAGGTCGCTGTATTGATAAGTCATTAGGTGGCTACAAAAAAAATTATTTTACGCGTTTCGATCTGGGCCATCAACAGAATATTTCAAATGAAAAATCGTAACTATACAGAGTAACGGTACGGAAATATTATAAAAGCAATGTATAAAACGTTTGTGATTATAAAATTCGGCACACATACCCTGTCGTTGCAAATAACCAGTGCATATTAGTTACATGATGGCCATGTAGTCTAACATTTGTTACATATTCAGGTAACATCAGAGAGCAGACTGAGTAAGTACAGTAATGATGCAATACATTAGTACAGATATTACAATGTAAGTATATTAAGTTTCGGCAGTGCAGCCGCAAGAACTGACCTTCTTCTAGTATTTCGGCTGTGTAACGTCCAGCCATCCTCAGAGTGAGCCCTAAGACCCACGGCATGCGGTCTTACCGCTCACTGTGAAGATGGCTGGACGTTACACAGCCGAAATACTAGAAGAAGAAGAAGGAGGAGGAGGAGCAGAATTCTTGTGGCTGCACATTCGCCACTTAATGGAACAGTCTTTGCGCCGCAAAAACGTGAAGATTCACATGTACGTATTATCTAGTGGCGCCGTGCTAAGTGAAGGTAGATACAATTAAAAGTTAAACAATATAAAAGTAAAAAAGGGGAAATGGGTTATCAAATAGAGCGAACAAATGCTATTTACATCATACCTAATAGGTTATCAAATAAAGTCAACAACTGCCAGTTACATCGTGTCCAAGTTACTGACATGTAAATAAATGTTGAAAAATTACAGTTGATTCGGAAATGGAGCCGGGCCATGTAAAGGAGTCAAACCTGTCCCCATACTGGCTATGCTATCATACCATTTCCGATTAATTTATGGCCGGAAATGGTAAGATATCGTGTGCTGTGGATACAGCAGACAGTTGTGGGCCGGTTTCACTTCTTTAAATGGCCTGACTCCAGTTCCGAATCAACTGTATTTTATCAAAATTTATCTGCATGACAATGCCAGTCAGTATTTTTAATTTGTGATTTTTCTTGTTCATGCGTTTGGTAATTGTGTTATAGTGCATTGAAACTCATTACGTTAATGTGAGTAAAGAATTTTTGTCTTTTCTTGATGACTGTGGATTGAGCACTATATATACAGGGTGTTACAAAAAGGTACGGCCAAACTTTCAGGAAACATTCCTCACACACAAAGAAAGAAAATATGTTATGTTGACATGTGTCCGGAAACGTTTAATTTCCATGTTAGAGCTCATTTTATTTACTTCTCTTCAAATCACATTAATCATGGAATGGAAACACACAGCATCAGAACGTACCAGCGTGACTGCAAACACTTTGTTACAGGAAATAGCGAGGATACATGCATCCACCATCTGCCGCATGGAATCCCTGATACGCTGATGCAGCCCTGGAGAATGGCGTATTGTATCACAGCCGTCCGCAATACGAGTATGAAGAGTCTCTACATTTGGTACCGGGGTTGCGTATACAAGAGGTTTCAAATGCCCCCATAAATGAAAGTCAAGAGGGTTGAGGTCAGGAGAGCGTGGAGGTCATGGAATTGGTCCGCCTCTACCAATCCATCGGTCACCGAATCTGTTGTTGTAAAGCGTACGAACACGTCGACTGAAATTTGCAGGAGCTCCATCGTGCATGTTGTGTCGTACTTGTAAAGGCATATGTTCTAGCAGCACAGGTAGAGAATTGTCTATGACATCATAACGTGCTCCAGTGAGCGTGCCGGCCACGGTGGCCGAGGAGTCTGAGGCGCCCCAGTCACGGTCTGCACGGCCACTACGGTCGGGGTTTCGAATCCCCCTCGGGCATGGATATTTGTGCCGTCCTAGTTCGTAAGTAGTTTGTAAGTTTCGGGACTGATGCCCCGTAGTTAAGTCCCATAAACTATACCCCGTAGTTAAGTCCCATAAACTATAAAAACATTTGAACATTTCCAGTGAGCGTAGGTGGAAGAACATAAGGCCCAATCAAAACATCAACAATTCCTGCCCAAACGTTCACAGAAAATCTGTGTTGATGACATGAATCAAAGTAGTACAGAACATACTAACGAATCAATTGGGTATTTTGACAATTGTCTGCACGAATTATTTATATTTGCATTTAAAGAGAAATACTAAAATGACTTCTATCATGGTAATTAATCTTTTCCGGACACACGTCAACATAACATATTTTCTTTCTTTGTGTGTGAGGAATGTTTCATGACAGTTTGGCCATATCTTTTTGTAACACCCTGTATATGTGTGTTATAAAATAAAACATATTAGCTACGGACTGATGACCACGCAGTTTGGTCCGATAGATTTACAAACATTTGAACATTTTTTGAAAACATTATTTTGTCCAGTCAGAATGACTGCGCCAACGTCCGACGTCCGACGCCGGCGCCTCAGGCAGAGTGCGGGCGGTGTGTCCCTTTGTCGCGACCAGGGCCCGAGTGCAGAGGCCCACATTGGCCGGCACCTTGGTGAGGTGCGGTGTCCGGCCTGCTAATCGTATCAGCGGTCGCCACACGCCGGCTCTTTTGTCCCCTCTGTTAGGGCCTCCAGACCCCCGCAGCGACCGGGTTTTATTCGCGCACTGGACGGCAAGGATACTGTCCCACAGCAACATCCCTCAACTCTCTCTTCGTGTTCATCAATCTTCGATATCACGTAATATTCCTTTAAGGCTGTATAATATATAAATAACACTGCATACTCTCTGACTGGTTCGATGTGGGCTGCCATGGATCCGTCTCCTGCGTCAACCTTTTTATCTTAAAGTACCACTTGCACCCTACTTCCTCAATTTTTTGCTTATTTCCCCCTACAGATTTTAGCCTCTACAGCCTCTAGTACCACATATGCTCTCTCTCTTTCCAAGCATTAATTCCGATTTGCAGGGTCTGCTGCTTTGATACATCTCCTCCATTTCTTTCTGTCGTTGACATCTTTTGGTCTTAAGCCAACAACGTGCATGGCTGTTCTGATGTTGTCAGTCCATCTCTTTACCGGTCTTCCGCGTGGTCTTGTTCCTCCTGGGTTGGATTGCTGTTTTTGCAACCGAGCCGTCCTGCTTTCTTATGACGTGTCCATACAAGCGGAGACGAGTTTCCCTCAGTTTGTCTGTAACGGGCGCGACACCAAACCTTTGCCGGACTTCTGTATTTTTTACATGATCACATCGGGACAGCCGCATGGACCAACGAAGCATCTTCCTCTCCATCGTATGTACCATTTGCTCCTGTTTTTTCGTCATATGGAAACTCAGTCCCATAGATTGTTGCTGGCGTACCATGATTTTATAAACTTTTACCTATAGACGTTGAGGCACATTTTAACGCAAAGAACTCCAGTGAGCTGTCTCGAGTGAAGCTCCATTTACTCTCGTCCGAGTATTGAGAATTGTGTCACAGTCTGAGGTGATAACGGATCCTAGGTACTGAAAATGCGTGGTCTTCTGTAGGTATTCTTGTCCGATACTTATGGTGCATCTGGTTTGGAAGCCGCATTGTACGTATTCAGTCTTTCAGTCATTGAGTGGCAGTCCATTTTCAGCCAGTTTGTCCTTCCACGTTGGAACCTGGAGTTCTTGGTGGTTTTTTTCGGCAAGTACCACATCATCGGCAATAAACAAGGGTCCAGAGATGTGAAGTCTGAATAGTAAAGGTGAAAGGCTAGAATCGTGATGAATAAGCACAGAGATGTGAAGTCTGAATAGTAAAGGTGAAAGGCTAGAATCGTGATGAATAAGCACAGTGATATGAAGGGCGGAGAGATTCCAGCAGGACTCCGAACAGCACTAGTGGAATTGCGCTACAGAAGTGGCACCCATCTTACATATCCTTCAGAGATGCCATGACAACGAAGAGCTGGCCTATAAAGATCATGTGGGATACGGTCTCTCATTACCTGAGCCACCCATAAATAGGGCCGCTACACTGTCTTTGAAACCGTGCAAACATATTAACATTCAAATTTGCAAATGTTTAAATGTTTGTAGAGCTTATGGGACTTGACTACGGGGCCATCAGTCCCTAAACTTACAAACTACTTATGAACTAGCTAAGACTACAGACGGCACAAATATCCAAGCCCTAGGGGGGATTCGAACCCCCGACCGTAGTGGCCGTGCAGACCGTGACTGAAGCGCCTCAGTCCCCTCGGCCACCGCGGCCGGCTTCAAATTTGCCACGTAGATACTGCATGCTTGCTTTTTGAGACAATTGTACCACAGAAGAAATTATTATTACAGCCCACTTCCCTCATTATTAAAATGTAACCATCATACAAATTGAAGAAAATTAGCGAAACCGACCGGCGACCTCAGTTTTAAGTACTAATCCCGCAGTCTACTCAGACATTTATTGACGGATGCTGCTGTAACCGATCATAGTAGTAGCATAACAATTTCGAGCATCAAGACTGTCGTACTGTATTATATTACACTAGCTGAAAATCCGGGGTTCGCCGGGTACTAATTTATTTATTTTTGCCATTTCTCATGTATATATTCGTTTGTATAAGGCCCTTATGTCTGTAAAAACTCTTAGGAAAACAATTAGTACTAAAGAAGTAATAGATTAAAACTTAGTGCGTTACGGGGCATTTTCCATGAACGTTACTGTTTATGTGCTCATATCTCATGAACTACGTGTCGTACTGTGATACATTTAGTAGGTACATTTAACTATATGTGTTTATACTGTCTGTACACTTTCCTGCGGCTACAATTTGTAGTGTTCAAATTATAAATTGTAACGTCATAGCCAAAGCTGTAATTTTACTCCATAAACAGCGAAAAAGTAGTAAGCGAGAAACTTTTTTTCCTTTCATCAATTTGCTACGGTTTTCAGCGCGAAAAAGTATAATGTTTCTTGCAAGTCGCTAAGTAATCTCATTCTCATATGGCGTCTTTATAAGTCTCGCTAATTATGTGGCAGTTTTTTGCAGCTCTTATTGTTTATGATGTAATATCTTCTGAACCATGTGTCGTATGTTACAGCAATTGTTATCTCACATGAGGAGTATGTGTACTAAATTTGGTTGAAATCAGTCCAGTGGTTTAGGGGGAAATGTGCAGCATTGTCGTTTGAAGCAGCAGTTTTTCGCGCATCTCATTGTTCCCCGTCGGGGGTTCGAATCCCCCCATCGGTCATGGATATGTGTGTCGTCTTTAGTATAAAGTAGTTCATAAGTAGTTTGTAAGTTTAGGGACTGATGACCCCGCAGTTAAGTCCCTTAACCGTACTATGCATGACCTATATTTTTTGCACATTTACATACCCTGGGTCCATTGGACCCGTTACGTCTAATATATGAATTCAAATGAAAATAAGTGTTTTGTGGATATTTTCATGCACGAATATTTTTATATGTATGTTCATGAGTATAATTTAAGAAATATCTGCCTATTTTAATAATTTACTGTCTTTTAAAATGTATAATTAGTATAATTTTAACCCTGAATAATTTTAGTAGATTATAGTATGAAACTGTTACAGACACCACCAGTTTTATTTTTCACAGTGTTGAAGTAGGTGATTTTTGCCACTGACAAAGCATAAATCATTTCACAGTTTGCTGTTCCGGGTATAAATTTCACCACATTCTGAGCAGGCGTTTTATTTTCCACTGGGAGCCTTTCACTCCATAGCATACCATTTGGAGCAATATAAACGTTATCACTTTCACTGCTTATTTGTCCTGATATTATTATCTAGATCATCATCTTCACCACCACTACCACTACGTGGTTATTGAACCAAAGAGTCGTATGACACTGCCTGAGGAACAGCTTCATGGTTTTCATCCGAAGCAGAACTTATATCTGAAAGGAAATCGTCATCTTCAGCTACCCATTGCGTAACGACTGATTCAAAATTTGGGCTTGAAAAACGTATGCTATACTCTTTCCTGCTCCTTCTTTTAGATGCAGATCCTGACATTGTCTGAAAATTAATAATATGAATAAATAATCTCAGTATTCTTTTCTCCTATGGAGTGTAGAAATATAGCGGCTCTTCATGTTATTTTTTAGTGTTACCAATAACCCATACCTGTCTCCAGAATGAGTATCGAATGTCAAACAATACTGCTGTGTAGCAAACTCCTACAGTCTGTCTGTACAGCGTCACACACTAAACACCACCCACTGCGATATTTTGCTTCTTACACAACACAGAAGTATGCTGTCTGACAGCTGAACATGCCAAGTTATAACAATACGTTTTCTGCGATCACAACATTGCATATGTGTGGCAGTAAAGTATTCTCGGTACTCCAACCCAATCTAATATAGAGTTGATTTACGTTCTAGGAGGCGATCCAATTATGATATTGTAGGAATAAAAAAGCCAAGATCGCTGATCATCATTTTTTATTTACGACGACAGGTTTCGCTGAACTATGTCAGCATCAACTGGTCAAATAAAATATTTTACAAGGCCATAATCTTGTAATGTCAATCAGTTGTTATACATACATGTATCAGTTTGCTATTGTCACTCACTGTGATAATTATGTTTTATTATAAGGACATAGTGCACTTATGCACTGTAAATTGTTATACAACAACTGATTGAAAAAATGTTCAAATGTTTGTATAGTTTATGGGACTTAACTACGGGGTCATCAGTCCCTAAACTTACAAACTACTTATGAACTACTTACGAACTAGGACGGCACAAATATCCATGCCCGAGGGGGGATTCGAACCCCCAACCATAGTGGCCGTGTAGACCGTGACTGGAGCGCCTCTGTCTCCTCGACCACCGCGGCCGGCACAACTGATTGACATTACAAGATTATGGCCTTGTAAAATATTTTATTTGACCAGATGCTGCTGACATAGTTCAGCGAAACCGGTCGTCGTAAATAAAAATTTATGATCAGCGATCTTGGATTTTTTTATATCTTTCTCCAATCTAATATAACGACACTTTAACGTAAACCACAGGGTCCATCGGAACCAGGTTATGTAAATGTGTAGTATAAAGAAGAAAATTAAAGTGGCACTTAAACAAATGACCCACAATTGTAGTACTATCTGTAATGTATTACTGAATATCTCCAGAGAGCATACCTGAACGATTGGGACCCAATTTCAAATCTTTAATACACAAATTAAAAATTAAAATTGTTTCCGGGTCCATTGAACCATAGGGTATGCATACTAGGGTTAAGCTTAACAAACATTTGAACATTTTTGAAACGCCTTCCTCGAAATTGAGCGAGCGTCTATGTTCTGTCCATTCCTGATCAAGCGGCACAGTGTATTTATAGTCAGTGTCTCATTTCGGCGAACGGAGTATAGGCAACGGAGACATTGGGCCGTATGAATAAAATGGAGTATCTACTTTATACTCTGGATTCCAGAGAACATACTCAGGTTCGCATGAATAAAGGGAGTCGGAGAATATACTTCAGCCGAGTATGTTCTCGGCGTGAGTAACGTGGTGGGAGAAGTTGCTCACTGCAGAGAACATTCTCCAATTTCATATGAATAAAACTACAGAAGTTTCTCACGACGGGAGAACAGATTTCTGGAGTGAGCTCTATGGCATACTCCGTGCTGAGTACCTTCTATTAAGGTTACGTTTTACTGAGGTTTGTAATAAAAATGACTACAATTTTGTTACTTAGAAGGCAAAAACAAGTTCCTTTATATGTAGTCTTTAAGAAATACGAGGGGATCTATGAAGTTAATACAAATAAAAACATTTTGTTGTCGAGTATCTTCCTTCGGAAAATTCGTGTGACACTTCCAGCATTTTATACAGTGACGAGAGTGATGTAAGAGCTGTTTTCATTACCGACATAAAAATGAAACAGAAATGGATTCAGCTGCGTGTTTACTCATTTGTTTGGCATGTATATTTACAGTTGTAAACAGTCACATAGCAAAATAATATTGTTTTAAAATAGGGTCTCTTAGTAAGGCCTTATGCTGTTAGGAAAATTAATAACTGATTAATTATATACCTAGTTGCCTGTTTCTTGTTCAAAATCGCATGGCCGAACGCTTATGAGCAAACCATTGGGTGTCATATTTAACAAAGCCTATCGCATGTTAGAACACTCCGACAGCATTCCACGTTGTAACAGATGAATATGTGATGCATTCTTATTATATAGTTCGCAAATTGTGCTTACCCTACTTCATTAACAAACGAGTTTCTCGCGTGACGAAAATATTGTATCGCCAGCAGAATACATTTTCGTAAAAAGTGCATATTTAGTCTTAATAATATGCTCCTTCACAAAAAACCTAATATCTAAGGACAGTACAGTTCTTTCTGATCACGTCGATGCCTACTCCATATTTGTACATTTAATAATTTGCCTGATTGGTTCAAATGTTTGTATAGCTTATGGGACTTAACTACGGGGTCATCAGTCCCTAAACTTACAAACTACTCATGAACTAGCTAATACTAAGGACGGCAGAAATATCCATGCCCGAGGGGGGATTCGAACCCCCGACCGTAGTGGCCGTGCGGACCGTGACTGGAGCGCCTCACTCCCCTCGGCTACCGTGGCCGGCATTTGCCTGATTGGGCTAGTTTAAAGAAATACACGATTGGGCAGCTGATCTGTGGCGGACATGACACGCGGAGAACTTACTCAAGTAGGAGGGGAGGTAGCGAGAATGAACTACCTGCTGAGAGCATATGCTTCGAAGATTTTATTCATAAGAAATTGAGAACTTACTCAGAGAACGTTCTTTTGCTCTGAGAATCTTCTGTGGAGCATGTGCTGTTTTTTATTCATACGACCCATTTTCTGTGTGGTGTCGCACAAGTCCAAAGTGCGCGCCACCTACTTTCGCCGCGCGCCGCTATGCACGCATGGCGCGGCGTTCTTACGACGTCAGCGACGAACGCCCTCTTCTAGAACTCCGCTCGTGGCCACCACTGAACGACATCGTTCACAAGGACTGAGATAGGAACCAGTTAACACTTGGGAATCAGATAGGCACCACTGAAGACTTGGCTATCGGATAGGCACTAGGCAGGCCTCTAGCTCATGTATCAGCATTCTGCAGTACAGAGCTATGTAAAAATTAAGTATTACTAAGTCTCTAAGAAATATATATCTCGTTCTAATTTACTCTAGTTGTCATATCCACGCCAAAAGCCAAGTTTTAATTGATTAATTAATTAATAAAAATGGGAAAACGAAGTATTGAGAAGCAGAAAGTTCTGTAGCGTGGCAGGAGACGCCACGAGGTAGCTCGCAGGCCAGGCGGACGCCAGACGCCAGACAGGAGGCACAAAGGTTCTGTGTGCGCTGGATAAGAGGGTCAGCAAAGTCAGCAATTATGATAGTAAGCATTTCTGGAGAGACAGAGAGCGTGGGACGAGAAGAGGAAAGAGAGAGGGCTTCTGCCGGGGGCAGCACTCCGTCCTGAGGAGCCAATGAGAGGCTCAGGACGCAGTGTGTGACCATATTAGGAGAGGCGCCTCTGCCCTTCCACCCAGCCTCTGGAGAACGACTGAATGCTAGTGCACTATTACAGCCAATGAGAAGGCGAGTAGTCTCCGACGCCGCTCCCGCAAGGCGCGTGAGGGGTCGAAGGGGAAAACGTGTACAAAACTTAGGAGCAGGCCGCTCCTCGGGGAGTTGTTGGTCGTAGTCACTGGGAAGCAGAAGGTAGGAGCTGCAGGCAGGCAGCCGGGAGAGATAGGCAGCGGTAGCTGCGGGACCGGATGGACTTTGGGGAGTAGTCAGGGGACTCTGTTCTTTAGTCGTGTGGGTAATACTGACGGGTTCTTGTTAAGGCAGACGGAACGGTGTTAGACAGACATCGTCTCTGTATAAGACTTGGCCACTTAGTGGAAGATACCTCACCCAGACAGTTTGCTTGTAAAGTTACCTGAATAAACTAGAAATTGTTAAACTTAAACAGAAGTTTATTTCAGTATTAAAATCCTTTATAGTCAATCCCAGGGATAATAACATCTTAGGCAGACAAAGTCTCCCTCTCAATTCGGTCAACGGCTAAAATCCCTTGTAACGAACCGTGTCGCTCAATCCCTTGCAATAAGCAAGTTTGGGACGCGACATAGTGTTTCTAGTTTCTGCTGTTCCACTGGCTGGTCACCTCCTACCTGCACAAGCGCGCATCCTTTATTCCTGTGTCGGTCTCTATTTACTCGGCCACCGACACCTACGACAACGAGATACAAAAGTGGCGACGAGACTGGGACAAAAAAGTCTGCGCATCGAGGGGGGAGAATAAACGTCGCGTATCCTATCAGTCGGATCGCCAGTTTCCGCTCGCCACGTCACTTCCGGTGAATGGCCGCCGCCCCTCTCGGAGACGCCGTCCTGCCAAGTCGTCGTAATTCGGGCGTCACTAACTCTCGCACTCGGGGCCAATTATCGAGCGCGTTTACACGCCCTGGCAGAAGCAGCGGCCGCCCCTCGCAGCGAACGACAGCGGGCCCTCGCGCCCCCCATTGTCGCGGGTCGCGCGTTACCTAATTGCCCGGAAACAACAAGCCGACGCAGCCGCCCGCCGGCCTCGATTTACGTCACCGGAGAACGACAGCTTACTTGAGTAACGGCAGCGGTGCCCGCGCATGCGCAGTGCCGCCGTCCCCTTCCCGGCCGCCAGCCTAAATGACAATTTGCATGGCAAATGCGGCGCACGTCGCGGCACGGGTGAGCGAGCAGTTGCGTGACGGGGGGGGGGGGGGGGTCACGTGACAGCTCTATTCTCCGCGCTCGATTTGTACGGGCGGTATCGCGGAATAGGGAGTATACGACAAGGAAGCTCCGCTCCAATCTGTGCGCCAAAATTTAGTTCGCACGTGCGAATTCGGCTACACTGACGAGGGGAACACCAGGTTTGGTACCAACGAATTTTGATTAGTCGCAGGTATATTGTGCAGGAACTCCTCCAGACCACCAAGCTAAAAGGATTTGTTCCAATGCGCCTTGATTTCCACGAAAATCGCGATTAAAATTCAGCGCCGGCCGCGGTGGTCGAGGGGACTGAGGCGCTCCAGTCACGGTCTGCACAGCCACTACGGTCGGGGGTTCGAATCCCCCCTCGGGCATGGATATTTGTACCGTCCTTAGTATTAGCTAGTTCATAAGTAGTTTGTAAGTTTAGGGACTGATGACCCCGTAGTTAAGTCCCATAAGCTATACAAACATTTGAACTTTTTTTTTTGAAAATTCAGCGCGTAACAGCTATACCTGTACTGACAAGAAAAGTACTTAGCCTCGAACAAACACATATACCCCAAAATCGCATGAGAGATAGTGTATAGATCCCTTATTGTACTAGTGATACTTACGCATCTGCAAAACTCTGCAATCGTCCGTTAGAGGCCTCTGCGTGTGCCATACCGCATTGCACTTTTGACCTGTCGGTTCGCCAGTAGGGACGGTGCAGTGTGCTTCCGAAGTTGCGTTTTGTGACGTTATTTGTGTGGTGAAGCGTCAGATGGGGCGGCGATTGCTAATCACTCCTGCTAATGTATTGCGATTGGTTGAGATGAAGTTACGAAGAACCCTTCTTCGTGAAGACGGTATTAGTGTAGAAGATGAATCATTTGCATGCTTTCTCGTATCTCTTATGGTACAGAAATATGAGCATAAATTAGATACTGTTGTTACAAACTCATATTAATTATAATAGGGATGATAATGACGAACAACTCATTGCAAGCGGTAGTGATACGGTAAGAGCGGGAAGAGGCGATGGAAGCAGTGGCAGTGAATACCAACAATCTTTCGGGAAGAAGGTTAAAGTTGCAACTATCATCACGGCTTTTGATGACAATTCGCTAGAGAACATGTAAGATCATTATTACATAAGTTATAATTGAGATATCTGCATTACGTATGGCGTCTACAATTACATCTACAGTGCTATCTAGAGCATGGTTGCAGAGCTTTGCAGAAAAACGAAACCCACCAGCACATTGAGGTGTACTTAGGGATCCTGTAACCAAACGTTCATACAAATATGTTTGTTCGAGCCCACGTACTTTCCTTGTGAGTCATCAGGAGCACGTGAGCCATCGTGGTGTAATTAACAAGGCGCTAGTCTTTCGCTCATACCACCCGCGTTCAAATCCTGCTTGGAACCTAATTTTTTTCACTTGTCTGACATTGATTGTGCATCATTATATGCTTTAAAAACCATTCTCATGTTAATGCTTGAGTAATTGGTCAGGATAATAGCTTACGTTAATTGCTCAATATGTATTGCGCACGATTATTTTATTTTATTCCTTATTTCGAAGCATACTTTTACGGCGACTGAAAGATCAGTAAACCATCTGTAGTTATCGGCAGTAACATTTGTGCAGCATTTGTTAGCTGCGTTTACAGACCCCGGCCCCAGTGTTGTTACACCGTCGAATGCAGTGTGCGCCCACTTGACGCGTCCCAGCAGCTTATTATGCTGCGGCCAGGCGGGTAGTCATTCGTAGCATATCGTTCACATGTAACTGTAATTACCTGATATAACCTTATCTTTGCAGTAAGAAATAAGGAATATAATCATACACAGTCAATCGCCGGACAAGTGTAAAAAAATAATAAAAAGTAAAATAAAAATAAACAATAAAAATCCAAGCAGGATTTGAATTCGGGTCGTAAGTGTGACAGTCAAACACCTTGCTAATTACACCACGCTGACTCACGTGCTCCTGATGACTCAGCTCAGGTATAGCTGTTACGCGCTGGATTTTGATCGCGATTTTCGTGGAAACTAAGGCGCATTGGAACAAATCCTTTCAGCTTGGTGGTGTGGAGGAGTTCCCGCGCAATATACCTGCGACTCATCAAAATTCGTTGGTACCATACTTGGTGTACCCCTTTTGAGTAAAGCTCTGGGTTCAAATCGAAGCGTGACTCCCAGGAGCACACAGTGCCGCAACACGATGCACTATGGAAGAAGGAAGGAAGGAAGCTTAGGGTTTAATGTCCCATCGACAGCGTGGTCATTGGAGCTCACGCTCGGATTTTGATTAAGGACAGGGAAGGGGATGGGTCGTGCCCTTTCAAAGGAACCATCCGGGCATTTGCCTGGAGTGATTTAGGGAAATCACGTAAAACCTAAATCTGGATGGCCGGAGGTGGATTTGAACCATGATCCTCCCGAATTAGAGTCCAGTCTGTTTCCACTGCACCACCTCGCTGGGTATGCGGCATGGGCTTGTCTAATATCTGAGATAGTGCTGGAGAGAATTGACACTGTGCTTCCTGCAAGGCTGTATATAAATCGCGTAATAGTACGAGGAACTGCAAATATCTTCTGAACATGACGTTGCAATGCGTATCACAAGAAAATCACATATGTAGTATCAAATTTTAGAAATTTTTATATTTATATTACGTGAATTTCAGAACTTAAATAACAATAAAAGCCATTCGAAGCAACTCTTCAAAAATTCTTGAGAAAATCTACTTTGAAGTTTTACAATTACATGTAAGTAACAATAATTAAACAGTTGCAGCATCTGTCAGTGTAGTTTAGGTGATGGCGTTCTGGTTTTACAACAATAGGGTCCGTGGCTCAAATCCCGCCGTGCCATTTATTTTTCGTTCTGATTTAATACTTACACAGTTTTAAAATCAAATGGTATTTTTTTTCGAAAAATGAACATATTTTTGATTATTCGTAATTTTTTATATTTTACAAAACTACTAGCATATGTAACACTGTCTATACAAACAGCTACAAATGAATTTGTGGTAAAATTTTGTTCAGTTTGAGAGATACTGAGGGGAAAATTGTGTGTAGCTGATCAGCTACACTATGCATTAAAGTCTTAACTTCTGTTCACGTACCACGAATATAAATAAATGCTGAAATCCGATACCTATGTCCTTTTCAGATATGCTCGTTAATGTTCATGACGTCAGCGGAGGTGTCTAAGCTTAGAAGAGCGTTTCTGAAATCATTCTCTAACAATTCTGGACATGTGGGATGTCGCATTGTCCTGCTGGAATTGCACGTCGGAATGCACAATGGAAATGAACGGAAGCAGGGGATCAGCCACGATGCGAAAGTAGGTGTCACCCGCCAGCGTCTTATCTAAAACCGAGCGAGGTGGCGCAGTGGTAACGCACTGGACTCGCATTCGGGAGGATGGTGGTTCAAATCCACCTCCGGCCATCCAGATTTAGGTTTTCCGTGATTTCCCTAAATCACTCCAGGCATATACCGGGATGGTTCCTATCAAAGGGCACGGCCGATTTCCTTCCTCATCCTAACCCAAAAAACTCCGAGCGTTAGCTCCGTCTCTAATGGCCACGCTGTCGACGGGACGTTAAACCCTAAGCATCCATCCATCCATTCTTCTTATCTAAACGTGTCAGGAATCCCATATCACTCCATCTATACAAGCCCCACACTAGTACAGAGCCTTCCACTAGCTAGAATGGTCCTCTACTGACATGTAGAGTTTACGAATTCATGAGGTTGTCTCCATACCCGTACATGTCAATCCGTTCTATACGATTCAAAGCGAGACTTGTAAGACCAGGCAACATGTTTCCCGTTATCAACCGTGTAATGTCGGTGTTGACAGACCCAGGCGAGACGTAAAGCTTCGTGTCGTGCAGTCAGCACTGGTATACGAGTGGAGCTTATGGCATCTCCCTAGTTACGCTGCGCGAAATCCAACGTATGATGCATATGTGCCCGTCTTTTAATGGTTTGACGTTTTGTTTATACTTCCGTTGGCAGGCATGCCATAACAAAACAGATATTTCAATCCGCACTTGTAAAAGTAACTTGATTTTATTAACATTAAACGCGATGATGTGTTGCCTAGCAAACTGTAATTCCTGAAATTTTTCATGAATATTGGCTTTTTCCAAATTATTTTCTATCAAAGTTCACACCATAAAACGTTTTAATGTAGATAGTACGTAGATGCTTAATGCCTATGGTCAATATTCTGATACGACAGTCCAATCGATAATTTGACACACTTCCGTTCATTTAATCAAAGATATGACTAATAGAAACAAAGTACACACACACGTAAGCTTCGTGGTGTGTCCGAACGTATTTACAAATATTTAAAGATGCAATGAGAATGAATGAAAATGCACTTTAAGTATCTAAATAGATTTATTCTGGTTCCTAATTATAGTTCCAATAATTATTTGAGTCAAATTAAATTCCGTTCCACATACACACGCTCAACCGATAAGTACTGAATGCAGTAGATGATATCAATACGTATATCTCAGACCGCGACGTTAAATCTCCCGTATTAACCCTCAATAGTCGCATTAAATTACTAACTTCATACAGCGTTTAACTCCTTTATATTAAACACGCAAAACCTAAATTAACATGAGAGAATTGACTCTAACAATGCCGAAATTTCCTTTTTATATGGCTACACGGAGAAATTACCCTTGGCCATATTCGCTTTCCATGCTGGTACCCCCGTAATTACTTTGACATGAACTTTATATTATATTCGTAATAATTATAAATTTTGAAATCCCTACTAAGAAAATTAATAATTAAAAAACTATACTTAGTGAAATTTTGGAAAGCACACCAAGTATTTTTAAGAATCTGTATGCACAAATAATACGTATCTACTGGTAGATTATTATTTTCCATCAATTCTCTGGAATTAACAGTTTTTTTCGATTTCCCATAGACTGCAAAATGTGCCATACAGCGTTATTTGATGTGACGATTCAATTCCTTATCCCCAAATTAATACAAAAAATATATTAATTAAAATATAAACGAGGGGCTATAAACTGCCGCGGTGGAGTAGCCGAGCGGTCTAAAGCAGCTCGCTGCGGAGCGCGCGGTTGCTCGCCGTGGAGGTTCGAGTCTTCCCTGGGGCATGGGTGTGTGTGTTTGTCTGTAGGTTAGTTTACCTAGGTTTAAGTAGTTTGTAAGCTACGGACAGATGACCACGCAGTTTGGTCCAATAGATTTACAGACATTTGAACATTTGGTTTTAAACTTCGGCCCCGGAAGCCCATATCGAAGATGTTTCGTTGAATGGTTCGCTGAAACTTGATGAAATCTGCTGGGAATGTTGACCAGTGTAGTTTGGTCCCTCGAAACCCAAACCAATCCAATCCGAAGTCTGCTGCTATTTGCGGAGGGCTTGCTCTTGTGTCACGTGGAACGATACTGTTCCTTGGTCGTTGGGTCTGTTGTTGCACGATCTTCTCAAGCCCGCAGAGATATCGAAGATTCCCGATATTCTCTGTGCACTCGCGAAAATGTCTTACGGGAGATTCCGCACCTCATATCTACCTCGGAGATTATGTGTACCGTCTCTCGTTCGCCGTCCTAAAACACTAAGTTGAAACTCTCGTAATTCGTATTAACCTGCTAGTGTAGCATCAGTAAGCGATCTAGCGTCTGCTCCAGACACTTGTTTCCTTATAGAGGCGGTCGCGATCGCAGAGCCGTCCTCTGTGTGTTTACATACCTCTATGTATCCATACACATGCCTACACCGGTTTCTTTGGCTCTGAAATTTATATATTGCTTATCATTATTCAGGGTTATGTTTCTCACCGTGGTCAAATCGGACTGGTCTAGGACAGGATACGGAACAGAAAAGGTCTATTGAAATTATGGTCGGAAATGCATATCAATTAACCCAGGTCGTGTTGTCACTCCATTATTAATAGAAAACATCTGTCATTGTCTACAGGGATACAGGTCTCACTCTTAGCAACCAGAAACATCTTTAGGGAATATGAATTTTCAATTCATGGCCATGCTGACGATCTTCAGAAACGAGATGCCGAAAACGAAAACTGAACATATCTTTGTATCGATATCTACTGAAGATATTAAACTGATGTAGCGGCATTGCTTTAAAATTTATATCGCGATCGGGAATCGAACCCAGGACCTCCGTCTCACTAGGCAGATGCTATAGCACCTAGTAACTCAGGAGCTTCTAATTTCGAGTCTCGGCCGTGATATAAAATTTAATTCAATGCCTCTACATAAGTTTAATTTCTTCAGTAGAAGTCGAGAGAAAAATATGTTTTTGGACATTGTTTATTTGATATTTATAGATCACCTCCGCCTCAGGTTTCAGACAACATCTTTTCCGTCAACGTTCTTTTCTGGGGTGCTGTTCCGCTGATGCAGAGCCTCGGTAACACTGATACGTATTTACAAACGTTTCAGGCGCTGCACGCTCAATTGTGCGTTTCTGGTTTTGCTCGCTTTTTTTCTCTGTGATTCACGTTAGGAAGTTTGGGCCTGCATCACACATACGTGGATGGACTGTGGTAATGTGCCCAACGTGTTTTATTTCCATGTTTCTACACTGGGTGACACCAGCAGTCGGGAAACTTCCAGTACACTAACAATGGCGGAAAGGAAGAATTGTTGACAAATTGTTGTATTTCTTGCTTTGACATGTGAAGCTATAGTATCTGACAGCCAGTAGATTTTATATGATCCTGTAATGTTATTATGTCATTTCTTTCAAAGACATGTTACTGTAAGATGGTGCAGATCATAAAAAATTGTAGTGAAGGTCCAAAACAGAAAGTTACAGGGTACAAAATTTTTGAAAATGAATATATTGTCTTTTCTGTAATGAATTACTGTATGTGTTTCATATCCTAAACGTCCATCTCTATGTTAATATCACATCACCTAGGACCTTGGGTCTGAAAGGGATAAGGGCACATGAGGTGGATCTGAAGTATATGTATTGGAGGAACTTGCCTTAAGACCATCCGTGCAGTCATCATATCCAATGAGGAACCTTTCTTACTCTTTTGCCAAGATCGCTTATTTACTTATCACATGACCGGTTTCAACTGATCTCGCAGTCTTCATCAGATCTGTGGTGTATCTAATCATATCAATAATGTGTGGCTCTAACCGGATAGACGGTGCTACACATTATTGGTATGATTAGATACACCACAGTTCCACAGATCTGATGGTGACTGCGAGATCAATTGAAAAGGGTCATGTGGTAAATAAATAAGCGATCTTAGCAAAACAGCAAAAAAAACGTTGCACAGTTAAGGATATTGCACCCAGCAACATAGCAACATATGTAAATTGTTTATATCCATTAAGTATCGGTGGGCTTATGAGATGGTCGCAGTGGCTCAGCGCGCCCCTGTAATGGGTCAAATATGCAATAAACAACCAAGAACGATCTGAACTAACGACCGCAAAGCATAGATCTACCTGAAGAAAAAAAAAAAAAAAAAAAAAAAAAAAAAAAAAAAAAAAAAAAGAGAGAGAGAGAGAGAGTGAAGGTGTTTATGGCGTCTAAGTAATTGGCCCCGGGTTCGAAACTCGGCCGTGACATAAATTGTAATTCAGTTTAATATACGAGGTATGTCCACAAAAGTAAGTTTCGTTTGGTTATATAAAACAAACGTGTGCAGATAGAGAAAAAATATTTATTGCACAAAAATATACAACTATTAAACTACTTTTCTACATAGCTTCGGAAATTTTGTAGGCATTTGTCATAGCGTGGCAGAAGTCTGTGTATGCCTTCTTCGTAGAAGGTTGACGCCTGTGTATTCAATCATGTGGTAACATGTTCTTTCAGCTCGTCATCATCGCTGAAGTGTTGACCACCATGGACAGGTTTTAGGTGTAAGAAGAAAGTCGCAAAGATCGACACTGTACGGAGGACGATCAAACACGTCCCAGTGAAATTCCCCTAAGAGTTGTTTGGTCACATTCGCCTTGTGAGGTCGGGCGGCAACGTGAAAGGAAGAAGAAGACCCCTTTCATCTCTTCTTGCACCTAACATATGTCCTTGGTGATCAACACTTCAACGATGATAAACTGAAAGAACATGTTGAAAGTTGACCACTGCTGATTTAATTTGATATTTAGCTATTTTAGCTGAGGCTATTCACTATAACTGTCAGCTAACTAGAATATATTGATCTTAGTCTCGGTAAATAATCAAAAATGCACTGCTGAAATAGTGTAATCAAATCTGGTATCAATTAATTTAATGAAAAACTCACAGTTATAAAATTAGTAAATAGAGTCTTGACGAGAGGAGCGAAACCAAGATCAACATTAATTTAATGAAATGATTCTAGTAGCAGAAAACATAGAAGGATTACTTTTGAAAATTGTAGTTCCGGCTGTACAAGCCAGTTAACAGATTCATGTAAACCACTTCATGTGCGGCTGAAACGTGTTCCCTGGCCCAAATTGAGAACTAGTTTGACCTTAAATTACTCTCACAGCCGCAAGTTAGAAAAGCAGCGGTCATATGAATTGTAGCGTACAGGAATCACGCTTACTATGAAACGAGCCACCACAAATAAATTACTTTAATAAAGTGGCGGACGTAACAAGAGGCGCAACGGAAATATTAATAGTAATCAGCATCTGAACATGTTCTCAGCACACGTGAAACAATATTTATAATGAAAGGGGTAGGTATTCTCAAACTACTGTATTAAAAATAGGATTAGATTTTACTGAACAAAATGGTTTTATTCATTGTGATTACAAGCACGTGGGGGGAACCAATTTAGTTACACAATAAAATG
The DNA here is from genome assembly GCA_026315105.1 of Locusta migratoria. Lineage (NCBI taxonomy): Eukaryota > Metazoa > Arthropoda > Insecta > Orthoptera > Acrididae > Locusta > Locusta migratoria. The sequence continues at coordinate 318,395,192 of CM048745.1, forward strand.
CATCCCATTGAACTAGCTCACAAGCACTATCATATATTAATCTAAAAATGCCGATAATAGTAATTTAAATTTATCTACACTGAATTGAATTTCAGTTGGGGGAGGATTTACAAATAACAAGCATTCATCCACACACACACGCAATGCAAGAGAAACTTACTAAAATCAGCGTGCTGAACAAGGCAGAAACGGCCGTCAATCTCGTAGGGGAAGTTTCAGCGAGCCAAGGCGAAGGACACAACACAATAAAAATAACTTTCGTACATGGCTGGTTCTATTCTTTCTTAACTGGAGATGGCGCGTATAGCAACAAAATCTGTTTGCATTTGAAGTTAAACCAAACGCTGGCAAACTAACTGAGGCGCGCACCAAGTGTTTCCGCAATCCAGTAAAATTAAGAAAATCAGTTACTAAAATATTACGAAAATTAACTATAGCATGCAACCCATAGAAATGCGTGGAATGTTACAAGGAAGCGGAAGAAACACTGTTCCACATTATAGGAGTACTTTCGAGAGATGGATGAGGTCCTCTCTCAGAAATCATCAAAGTTTATTAAATTCAAATTCGCGGTAAAACAAATACAAAATACGGCATGCAATGCGTCGAAATACGTAGAATGTTGTAAGGAAACGAAAGAAACACAGATATAAGCGATAGAAAGAACATTGCAGAGAAGGATGAAATCCTATCGCAAAAATCATCAAAGTTTAATCAATTCGGAGTCGCGGAAAGTCAAATGTGAAATACGGCATGCAACTTATAGAAATGCGGAAGATTTCATGAGCAAGCAAATGAGAAAGGTTGTACAGGGCTAGTAAATAATTTACAAACCGCGGTTGGGAACAGAGTACAAGTTCGAGAATAAAATAGCAATTTACAACAGGCGGAAGAGGGAACATCGCGCAATACTACCAGAAAATTGAAAGATACATGCAGTTATTCTAGCCTGAAGGGCATAGAACAAACACGGGTTCCGCTGAAGGCTTTGTTCTGAGAACACACCACATGTTACTCTCGGTCAGAGAAAACGAACAGTAAAATTTCACACGAGTTACAAGAAGCAAAAATCCTGCTTAGTAGTCGCGCATCTTTCGATGCATGTTCGGAGAAACTTACTCCGAAAATGAATGCAAGTTCTAAAACCTAAGTTGAAGTAACTGAACAAAGAGTTGCTGCCATCTCCAGGCTGAAAGAGCAGAGCTAACTCTCCATTCGGAAGGACAGCCACCGAACGAGTGAGACTTTGCGGGCCATGTGGGCCTCCGCCCGGAAATCAGCAAGGCCGAGGGAGCCAGGGGTGGTGGGGGAAGTGCAGAGATTGGCACAAGGGCGCGTATAGGCTCACACCAGCCTCTTGCCAACCTAACGTGCAACGAAAGGGTGTGGAAACCTCTTTTGAGAGCATAGAAAGAGAGGTTGGTACTAGCCACCTATCGCCTATCGACGCAGGTCCAGAGAGCATCGCCCAAGGCTAAATTTCTCATACTTCCAGACACACAAGCACGCCAAAAAATTCTCATACTCACACAAGCAGGGACAAAACGTTTTACACTCTTATAGGCACGGTGTGGGGTAAAAATCGCAGAGGGAGGCCAAGAGACGCGTATAGTAAGCAGATTCAAATAGATGTGGGTTGTCGTTCTTATGAGGAGATGAAAAGGCTTGCTCAGGATAGAGTAGGGTGGAGAGCTGCATCAAACCAGTCTCCGGACTGAAGACCATAACAACAACATAGGCACGGTGGCGAGACGGATAAGCCGTTCATGTTGCCACATTGATTGACACACAAATAAATTAATAACATAAAAGTAACACAAATCAAGTTAAATACGATTACTCATAATAATATTTAAAAACTAGAACTGAAAGGCTACGTTACTCCTCATGCCTCAGAAAACGAATAGTGCCGGTATTTTATTTAAAAATACAAGATTATTTACCACGTAGTTGAATACACAGGCGGCAAACTTATATGAAGAAGGCACACAAAAACTTGTGCTACGCTATGGCAACTGCCTACAAAATTTCGGAAGTTGCGTAGAAAGGTAGTTGAGCAGTTATAGATTTTTATACAATAAATATTTTTTTTTCTGTATCTGTACACGTTTGGTTTATATAACCAATCGGAACTTATTTTGTGGACATACCTCATATTTAAAATGTGTTTTCAAAATTGTGACTCATATTAGGCAACTTTCCTCTATCTCTAATTGAACAGAGCAAACAGGCAAATGCTGCAGGAATTTGGCTTATGTGCAGAGGGAAGGGCAGCGGAGGTCCTGGAGCGGTTCGCCCAGCTGTGCTCGGAAGACAAAGGGCGCGGCAGCAGCTGGAGTGGTGGCCTCTGCGTATTTCCTTTACGACTCCGGGGGGTCGTGTTCGGATGGCGGAACATTTCTTGTGATAAATGAGACGCGGCCATGCTGCTAGCAGCGGGCGCGCCGTTTGACGGAAAGGCGGACGGCGCCGTCGTGTAAAGCGGTCTGTGTGTGTGAGAGAGAGGGAAGCAGTGGAAGCTGGGGGAGTCGAAAGACGGTCCCACAGAAAAGACGCTCCCTCACTCCCTCGGAGTTCCGCAAGCAGGGCAGCAGGAGCAGCTGCTGACGGACACAGACTGTGCACTGATTCCATTTCAGAACACAACTTCACTGCTACCTGGCTTCTCTCCATTGATAGTTTATCAACTCTCCCTTCAAAATGTCCAAATGTTTGTGAAGCTTACGGGACTTAACTACGGGGTCATCAGTCCCTAAACTTACAAACTACTTATTTACTACCTTATACTAAGGACGGCACAAATATCCATGCCCGAGGGGATTCGAACCCTCGACCGTAGTGGCCGTGCAAACCGTGCAAACCGCGCCTCAGTCCCCTCGGGCACCACGGCCGGCACTCTCCCTTCCCCATAACATCTACATCTACATAGATACTCTGCAAATAATATTTAAGTGACTGGCAGAGGGTTCATGAACCACTTTCAAAACGTTTCTCTACCGTTCCATTCTCTAATAGCGCGCGGAAAGAAAGAACACATAAATCGTTCCGTTTTAGATCTGATTTCTCTTATTTTATTGGTATGTCATGTCTTCCTAAGTAGGTGAGTGCTAGCAAAATATTTTCACATTCAGAAATAAAAGTCGGTGTTTGAAACTTAGCGCCGCGATGAATAACGTCTTTCTTTTAATGATTTCCACCCCAATTCGTGCAACATTTCCGTGACGCTTTCCTTCCCGTAACGTGATAAAACTAAACGAGGTGCCCTTCTCTGAAGCTTCTCAATATATTCCGTCAGTCCCACCTGATGAGGGACCCACAATAGGCAACAGTACTCCAGGAGAGGACGCACAAGTGTGATGTAGGCAGTCTCTTTGGTGGAGCTGTTGCATCTTAGAAGCGTTCTGCCAATGAAACGTAATTTTTGGTTCGCCTTCCCCACAATATTTTCTATGTGTTTTCTCCAGACTAAGTTGTTCGTAATTGTAACTCCTAGGTATTTAGTAGAATTTACGACCTTAATGTTTGACTGATTTATCGCGTAATTGAAGTTCAGTGGATTTCTTTTAGTGGTCATGTGTATTACTTCACACTTTACATTATTTAATGTCAATTGCCAATTTTTGCACCATGTAGAAATTTCGTCTGAATCGCTTTGCAGTTGCTTTTGATCCCCTGTTGACTTCACTAACCGATAAACGACAGCATCATTCGCGAACAATCTAAGGGAGCTATTCAGATTGTCTCTTACATCGTTTATAAACACAAGGAAGAGTAGAGGACCTATAACGCTTCCATGGGGAACGCCAGATATCAGTTCTGTTTTACTCGATGTCTTACCGTCAATTACAGCGAACTTTCTTTCTCATAGGAAATCGTGAATCCAATCGCAGAATTGGGGAGATATTCCATAAGCACGCAATTTCATTAGAAGTCGCTTCTGGGGTACAGGTGAATAAGGAAACACCAATGTAAGTTTCGTGGCGTTTCAAATGGAATGTTCAAATGTTTGTAAATCTATGGGACTTAACTGCTAGGTCATTAGTCCCTAGACTTACAAACTACTTGAACTACGTAAATTAAAGTAAGGACAACACACACAAACCCATGCCAGAGGGATGACTCGGACCTCCAGGGCGAACGGTCACGCGCGCCGCAGCACGTCTCCTCAGTGTGCACGGAGTGGGGTCGACCTTCTAAACGATCAAGTGAGACATTGTCTAGGTTGGCGGTTTCCATGGTGTGACGAGCGACAGCCGAGGTTCAGAAATGTGCCTGAATGTCCGACAAATGAGAAGAATACATGTGGAGTGATGAGGTATGCACGTGTGCTGTGAGGCAGGTAGAAGGAAGTAAATATACAACAAACAGAAGCATCGAACCAATATCCCTGAAAATGTACTGTAGGAATGGAAGAGAAGGTATGTGAAATAGGAGACACGTCCATTTCGATCCGATGACGGCAGACGGAATGTGGCGGTTAAGATTTCAACCTTGTTCGTCAACATTTAGCGTGGTGACATAGCTGCAAGAGCTCCATCTTCGTGTACCTTTTAACTTGGGATGTATACAGCTATAAATATCAGTTTGATATCGACATGTGAAGAAAATGAAGAAAACCGTTGCCACGACACGCATACGCCCTCTTGCTTCCTACAGCTAACTGAATTAATTTGAAAGGGCTAAAATTGTGGCCTTCCGAGTCGCGGAATAGTTGTGCAATAGTCCTTTAAGAATCTAAAACTATCTGCTTGTAATGGACGTCATCAGCTCCCACTTTATTGAAAATATTACGATATTATTTGTTTTTACAAAGAAGACGTAGCTAGAACAGAAATTATTTAAAGTTGTTTAACTCAAATACAAAATAATGTTCAGAATACATTGGCATAATAATGTATAACATTAAAATATAAAATGAGTCGGTACTACAGCTAACTAGGCTGTATAACGCAATTCAAGCCATTATAAATTGCTTACGTACCAGTGCAATTAGAGGTCTACACATTATATGTTATTGAAACCACAAAAATCATCATCTGGCACAGTTACAAACACATTTTCTCATTAAAATAATGTTTCCACTTCACCAATATAATATCAAACAAGTAATGTTCGCTGCGGTATAAAATCTGTATAAATGATAGCCATGACATTTGTAAAAAATATTTGTAGCAGTGCACAGGAAATGCATTAGTAAACAGTATTTTAAACATAGGCATTAAGCAATTCACTTAGAAAATAGTAGAAACTGTTGAAATGTTGATCAGCCGAACAGTGTTAAGGAGTAGATACGTAGATAACGCCGTGACATAAGAATCATTGAAACAAATTTGGGAAACAGCACAGTACTAATATGTTAGATAATTTTCATAAGGTAATGGTATGAATTTAGTCCATGCTAGCACAAAAGTCAGTCGTTAGTACTCACTAACCGTGTACGATATTGTAATGTGATGACGTGCATTTTGCACTGACAGTGAAAACGACTGAGGTTTCCATTGCCGTCGACAAGAAACTACTCTATATTCCTGCACTGGGACTGTCAGCTGCGAATGTGACCTTGGCAGCAAGCGTTGTTTATCCTAGCTTTGAGATAACATGTAAAAGCACTCACGTAACCAGTCCAGTCTGGAGTTTGTGCAGCGCACTATCTCTCTCCATTTCAAGCTACAGTACAGTATTTCCAGTGTGCTTGCTGTCGAGTTCAGGGCGAAATATTAATTTAATGGTTTCATGGGATTCAATAATGTTGATACTCTATACACATGAACCATTTTATAAAAGGGCTAATTTTACAAACCCCGACTTATAAATTTTCTTGATGAAATATTGCACTTGACCGGTGTGTTTTTATTCCCTATTATTTGAGCTAGGATCGCATTATACTTCCAGTCACTCATCATTCTTCTTCTTCTTCCTCGTACTTTACTTTCTGTCTCTTTTTAGGTGGCTTTCCTGTAGACTCTGGGAAGTGATATGGAAATATCTACAGATATATGGAAGTTTAAGAGAAAATGTTAGCTACATTGTTCCAGCATAGGTCACCAGGTTCAGACTCTTAAGACATTACAGAGGTACGCTAACGCTCAAACGTTGTGTCACAATACGTAGTTAGAAAGAAACCGTGTAAAATGGAAATATGTAGGAATGCAGTTAATCCTTTCGCATAAATTTCCATACTTCTTTACAGTATTTCTAGGAGGCTTCTCAGAGATACTGAAGTTCATATCTTCCGGAGGTACACTAGTAAACCTGGAAGTCTAATACGTACGCTTGGATTTTCGTTAATATTCTCTGGGGTGCCCTACCGTAAGATTTCCGGAGGTCTAGGTATAAAAACTCTGTTGTCCTCTATTCTTGTTTTCCGAGATATCAGTTGAGAGAAACGTAGGATGGCATTTCCACGAGAGAGACTAGTTGATTCGTGCTGTTTTGTAGACAGAAGCTTTTCCGTCTCAAAGAAATTACGTATATTCCAACTCTGAATGTGTTCAAGAACTCTGCTGGGAAACGTTGTTAAGGATATTAATCGGTAATAATTTATGTTTGTAGAGATACATTACCCCCTTATTTCCTTAATATAAAATCAATTCAGATTTACTATCTAGTGATAATTCTCGTTCTGTACAAGTACACCTATAGCGAGAAATCAATTTGATTCTGAATGAAAAGCACGATTCTGTTTTGCTGCTCTGCAGTGGTTTTTTTTTTTTTTTTTTTTTTTTTTTTTTTTTTTTTTTTTTTTTTTTTTTTTTTCATTTCGTTAACCGGTTTTCGCTTTACAGCCCCTAAACCCCTATTAGGACTACAACGATTTGTGTCACAGAAGTCATAATATTTGTGTACAGCCTTTGAAGTCATACAGTTCATCTAGATTTGATTCAGGCACGTTGTACACATCATCTTTGACTGTTCTGTGTAGTAGACTTCATAAGGTAAAAGTTCAACCATGAATACACAGGCGGCAATCTAGAAATCAACTTTAAACTGGACAAGTGCTCCCGTATCACATGTAAATTAAATTAACAATTTTAATAAAAGTGAATTACTAGACAAGACTGGTAATGGTTAGTAAGTAAGCTTCGAATATTTGCGGTACTGCAGTAAGATAAATGAAAATAACTTTTTTTGTGGACTATGATACAGAGATAGAAGGTAGCATAAGCAATTGATGATTATTCTTCCGAGGTGTATGGCCGTGGTCCATGAAATACTTCTGCTCGTAACGTTTCGTCCAGAACTGCGCTGGATATCTTCAGAGGTACTCCTGGCGGTGCTGAGTCTTGCAGACTCGCCATGCACCGCTAGGAGTACCAGGATCTCAAATCCTAAAAAAAGAGAGGGAGAAGGTGGGTTGTATTTTATGTACTGAGTACTTTTATTCTTCTGAAATTATAGATCGCTCCTCGGTCTAATATGAGGACTTTATACACTGAGGGGCCAAAGGAACTGGGACTGGAACTGGGAACTGCGCATGCAGAGGGACATATGTAAATAGAGGAAGGCACTGGGTCGGGAATACCTATGTAAGATAACAGGCGTCTGGCGCGTGCGTAGATAGGGTTACTGCTACTACAATAGTAGCTTATGACAATTTCAGAGTTTTAAGTGTCGGCACACGAGAGATGGAACGCAACTTCTCTGATATGGGAGTTCTTACGCACGATCATTCCGCGATTTCACCATGAATATGGGGAGTCCGGTAAAACATCAAATCTCGGACATCTCTATGAAAGACATGTTGCAAGAACGAAACTAACGACGACTCAATATAATCGCTCGTCCAACGTGACAGAAGTGCATACCTGCGGATTTAAATGCTGGTAGATCAACAAGTGTCAATGTGTCAAAAACATAGAAACAGCATCAATATAGACTTTAGTGGCAGAATGCCTACACGTGTACTACCCTTGCTGAATGTACGACACAATGCTTTATGCCTCGCCAGGGCACTTCGACACTGTCGTTGGACTGTTGATGACTGGAAAAATTACGTTTGGCCTCATTTCCAGTTGTTCAAATGTTTGTTAAGCTTATGGGACTTAACTGCAGGGTCATCAGTCCCTAAACTTACAAACTACTAATGAACTAATTAACACTAAGGACGGCACAAATATCCATGCCCGACGGAGGATTCGAACCCCCGACCGTAGTGGCCGTGCAGTTTGTGACTGGAGTGCCTCAGTCCCTTCGGCCACCGCGTCCGGCATTTCCAGTTGTATCGTGTGGATGACTCCATGGAATCTGCGTTAACAGGGGACGATTCAAACTGATGAAGGCTCTGTAATGGTGTGGAAGAGTGTACGATTTCAGTGATATGGAACCCCTGGTACACCTAGGTACGATGGCGATTGTGCAGTCCGACAGACTTTGAAAATTCCAGCAGGACGATGAGACACTCCACTCGTTCAAAATTGCTGATTTTAAACACCTCCGCTTCCCAGATATGAGCATCATTGAGGATATCTGAGAAGCCTTGCAACGTCCTGATCAGAAGATATCTCCACTCCCTCGTACTGTTATGGATTTATGGATAGCCTTGCGAGATACATATTGTCAGTTCCCTCCATCTCTACTTAAGACATCAGTGGAGTTCGTGCCACGTCATGTTGCGTACTCATTATTATGCAGGTGTATCAGTTTCCTTGGCTCTTCAGTGTATCATTTATTCTGAACGTAGCCTTAGACGCCGAAAATCAAAGAAAAAAATTTAAAAAATAAGAACAAGGAAAATATTCTGTAGAAAATGCATAAATTTGCACTCATTCTTTCATCTACATCTACATGGGATAGTCTGCAAATCACATTCAAGTGCCTGGCAGAGGGTTCATCAAACCACCTTTATATTACTTATCCCCCATTCCAGTCTCGAATAGCACGCGGGAAGAAATAACACCTGAATCTCTCCGTTCGAGCTCTGATTTCTCGTATTTTTTTCTGATGATCTTTTCTACCTAGGTAAGTGGGAATCAACAATATATTTTCGCATTCGGAGGAGTATGCTGGCGACTGGAGTTTAGTAAGTGGCCCACGCCGCAGCGATAAGCGCCGTTGTTCAAATGATTCCCGTGCCAGATCCTGTATCATTTCTATAATGCTTTCTCCCCTGTAACGAGCTGCCCTTTTTTGGACTCTTTCGACGCCCTCCGTCAAACCCACCTTATAAGGATCCCGCACTGGGCAGCAATACTCCAAAATATGACGGACAAGGATAGTGTATGCAGTTTCTTTAGTTGCATCTTTTTAGGGTTCTACGAATAAAACGCAGTCTTTGGTTCGCCTTTACCACGACATTATCTACGTGTACCTCCCAGTTTAAGTCTCAAGTGACAGTAATTCCTAGGCATTTAGTGGACTTCACGACCTGCAGTGTTGATTGATTTATCTTGTAAACAAAGTTTAACGGATTTCTTTTCGTACTCACGTGGACGACTTCACACTTCTCATTATTTAGAGTCAATTACCAATTTTTACACCATAGTTTTATCTTATTTAGATCGTTCTTCAGATTGCTCTTCAGATGATTTTACTAGACGGTAAACGGCGGCGTCATCTGCAAACAACCTAAGAGAGCTCCTTCGATTTTCTGCCAAATCGTTTATGTAAATAAGGAACAGCAGAGGACCGATAGCAGTACCCTGTGGAATGCCCGACATCACCTCGGTTTTAGTCGACGCCTTATCATCGCTTACTACAAACTGTGTCCTATCTGACAGGAAATCCCCTATCGAGTCGCAAATTTGGGTCGATATACCATAAGCACGCAATTTGATTAAAAGCGGTTTGTGACGTACGGTGTCTAAAGGCTTCTGGAAATCAAGAAATACGGATTCAATTTGAGAACTCTTGTTGATAGCACTCATCACATCGTGTGAGTAAAAATGTAATAAAATCAAGAAATTTCCAGCTTGGTGGGCGATATGAGGTATTTATTTTAATAATTACATATCCATTTCTTACCCATGATGGAAGATCACCAGTGCAGAATGCAAGTCATGGTGATTCATGTACACTGTACAAAACACTTAACAGTCAGCTCCATTAAATAACTAAAAGGTCTTTCTAGTACATGTTACAATTTTAAAAACATGCACTAGGATGACCTTTAGTTATTTGTAGGACCTGTGCAGAGTACACAAACCGACTTGCAGTCTGCGTTGATGATTTTCCATTATGGGGACGAAATAGATATGTAATTACTAAAATAAATACTTCATATCCCCAATAAATTGGAAATTTCTTGATTTTATTCCAATATGCACAATCTCTATCATGGAGTACAAATTACTTCTTTGCTGTTACTCTATAGAGATCTAATTGAAAAATGAATCTAATGATACAGGCATGGTCAGGGGAGAAAACTGTATCGGTTGTTAGACTGTTCAAGATACCGACACGGAGGCGCCAAGTTATTCTGCGCGAGCTTTACAACCTAGGCCTCCTAAGTAGCCCCCTCGGGATAGTCCGGTAGGCCGTCCCGCAGCGCAGCCAGTAGAACTGTGCGACCAGAGGAGGTAAGGGCAGCCAGCAGCCAGCCAGCAATCAAGGAGGTGGAGCGGACCCTCGTCCATAAATCTGGTCGTGAATGGGCCGTGACAAATTGGTCTCCCAGGAAAATTGGGAGGGTCCTGCTGGTGGGCGGGGTCTCTCCGGCCTACTAGCCGTGTTGTTCGGCCCAAGGTGCACGCGCTGGCTCCAGTACAGAGCTCTGCTCACAGATGGCGCTGTCTGGAGCGTTGCCACAAAGCTGTACATCTCCTTCGCGTTACGCAACATATTACCCTACAGCTCTGCCAACAGCGCTCTAGGTGTACAACAATAAATTTACTCACACGTAGAACTGTTGTTTCTGTGATCCTTAAGGTAGCTTACAAATCAGGTAAAGCTCTCAGAACGTTTAGTATTACGGGCGGTAGCAGCGCCACGTGAAGAACTAAACAGTGTGTCCATTTCACCGGCCGTTATCCCTGGAGACGCACAATTCTGCAAACTAAATAAAGTATCTAGTAAAGTTTGTAAGGTTTGAAGGGAGTCACAGAATGGTTATCTCGAAATTGCCTTGAATCCTGTTTTCAGGGTCAAACGAAGGCCACGTTAATTTTTTTTTAAATTGAGACCCTATTTTGTATTCCATATTCGTATTATATGTGATAAAATTTGTGCATTTTTTGTAGACAACACTAATAAAATTGTTTCTGCCCATGGGGGTCATCATTCTAAGTCTCCCAGTGAGACAGTATTAGCTTTCAGATTAATGCCTAGTGAACATTATCAAGTTAATAAAAATTTCACCACTTGGCAGAGTTCAGAAAACATGTAAGATTTTTATTGGCCCGTTTTCTTCTAGATACTGTTAACCTGGGAAACGTAAAATGAAGTGCCCTATGGTGACAAAGCATTGGTTTTTCGAAAAAAGTTCCAGAATGTGCATATTTTTCACATAGAACACGAATATGGAAAAATGAACTTGACCTTGGTTTTATATAGAAAAAAGATTTGAATGTCACTTCGAGGTAACCATCCCATGACCCCCTTCGAACCTTAGAAATTTGACAGGAGATATCTTGCCTTTTTGTCTGCAGAAATAACCCGCTACATAGATATCGTACAGTATAAATTGACATGGAACACTCTGTATAAAGGGGGAACGGATGGCCATATGAATGACCTGGAACCGTTCGTTCGTGATTTTTTTTTTTTTTTTTTTTTTTTTTTTTTTTTTTTTTTGGATGATTTTGAATGCTTCGTAAAAGATCAAGAGCGTCTTTAGAGCATGGTACGGAGTTTAATCGGGGAAGAATAACTGCCTGTACTAATTGCGTACAGTCATCAGAGTAGCGGTAATCGTGTCAGATACAAACAAACAATAATCGCTGGATGCAGGAGGGAAACACGGTCCGACAGGACCCATTGCACCCTCCTACTTGATGAGTGGCATATCAATCGATGGCTTTTATTCCTGTTGTGCAACAAGCAGTGACCACTTGTACCAATCCACATTATTTGCGAAATGAACCCAACTGCTATGGTCAGACTTACAAACTACTTAAATTAAATTCCAACAAAGGCAAAACTTACACAGATACACCTATGCCTGAGGGAAGCTCGAACCTGTGACGAGAACTCCCTCCCAGCCCATAGCATAATGCCTAGACTACGCTGCAATTCCGAGCAAACGATACAGCATATACGATCAATCGATGAGGTGGGGATATCCACATGTGACCTTTTTTACGAGTGCGCAGTGAATTTCCAGAATCCGGTAAAACATCAAATCTCCGATTTCGCTACGGACGGTAAAAGATCCTGCAAGAACATGACCGACAGAGTAGTCTTAGAAAGTTCCAAACCCTCCGAAATTCCTGCGGATTTCACCGTTGGGCCACTTAAGTCTGCTTACGAACAATACATAGCTGAAGGCCCAGTGGTGTATCCGTTCTGACTGCACAATATGACTTGCCTGGGCTCGTCAAAGTCGACATTGGACTGTTGATGATCGAAACATGTTTCTTGGTCTGACAAGTCTCGTTTTCAGTCAGTTAGATTCAGTGTGCATGTATGGAGACAACCTCACATCCGTGGACCCTGTAAGGGAGTAGGAACTGTTAAAGCTAGTGGAAGCTCTGTAACGGTGTGGGACGTGATATGGGATCGATGATGTCTAGATACGACTGTGACAGGTGTCACGTTCGACTCATCCTGGCTGATCATGTGCATCCATGCATATCGAGTCAGCAATTCAACGAACTCGTGCAATTCTTGGGGCAATACGACGCTCTGCACGTCACTAATCACTGCAGACTGCCTACGGGATCGCCGCAGCGGATTAACCGCGCGTACTAGTGCGCCGTTTTGCAGTACGCGTGGCCGTCTGCCGTCGGGGGTTCGAGTCCCCCCTCGGGCATGGGTGTTGGTGATTGTCCTTAGGTTAGCTTGCCTTAGTGTAAGTAGTTTGTAGGCTAGGGACTAATAACCAAGCACTTGAGTCCCATAGATTTACAAACATTTGATTTTTGCTCCGGGATCACTTATCTGATTTTATTCCGTTCTCCACCAAACATGAACATTGCTGAGCATATGTGGGCTGCCTTGAAAAGTGCTGTTAAGATCTCCGCTCATTCGTACTCTCACGTATTTACGGAGTGCCTTGTAGGATGCATGGTCTCAGTTCCCTCCAGCACTACTCGAGACATTCGTCCATGCCACGTCGTGTTGCGGGGCCCTACAAGATATTAGGTAGGTCTATGGTCTATCAATATCTTTGGCGTTTCTGTGCATTTCAATTTCTTTTGTTGTTACAGAGATATATGACGCAAAAGGTTCATTGGGGCACTCTGTATACTGGACCAGTCTCTGGCCTTTCTAGACCCCCTTTAACTGACAAAACAATTTAGACCGAGGTCAAAAGTTTCACTCGTTTCGAGACGAATGGGACTCTGGGGCATTCGTGACCTGGCGTTCCGCAGAGGGCGCGACGCACGTGCCCGAGCAGCTCCCGGCGGGGATTTATGAGTAATGCCTGGCGCGCAATTAGCGGAGAGCCCAGCCTAATTAAGGCGCTCGTCACGGCGGCAGGGGCGGCCAAGCAGCGGGCCCGATCCGTCGCTGCCAAGTTGCGCCTCTGCTAGCCTAGCCACGCCACGCGCGCCTCGTATATCTCCATCAGCGTCGCCAGCAAACTTGCCGCGTGGCGGCTGATCCAGTGTGACGGCTTGCTGCACAGGCGTCCGCCAAGCACGGCTCGCAGAGTCGACGCCTTCACGTCCAATAAGTTTGAACCCGGGACAAGTTTTACTCCAGACTTTAAAGCGAGGAAAGTTTAACTAGCAATCAGCTGTTAAATACCAAAAGCGTGTGTTTGTGTGTGTGTGTGTGTGTGTGTGTGTGTGATGAAGGGGGTGTGGAACCCCTAGTCGTTCTCTTTATCCGCTCTGCTTTGGAACACACGTACTTTTGGGTTGCCGTCACGACAGGACGAGCTTTGTGAATGGGGCAGCCAGGATGAAAGGAAAATTTGTACAACTGTTGTAATCATTAAACATAGACATGTTGTTGTTGTCTTCAGTCCGCAGACTGGTTTGATGCAGCTCTCCACGCTACCCTGTCCTGAGCAACCCTCTTCATCTGAGAATACATTCGGCAACCTACATCGTTTTCAATCTGCTTACTGTATTCGTCCATCGGTCTCCCTCTACGACTTTTACCCCACACACTTCCTTTTAATGCTAATTTGACATTCCTTGATGTCTCAGAAGGTGCCCAACTAATCTATCCCCTCTCTTAGGATATGCCAGAAACTTGTTTTCTCCCCAATTCATTCAAGCACCTCTCATTAGTTACGTTATCTACCCATCTAATTTTCATCATTCCTCTGAAGCACCATATTTCAAAAGCTTCTGTCATCTTTTTATCTGAACTTATTGTCCACGTTTCACTCCCATACAATGCTAAACTCCAGAAAAATGCTTTCAGAAAGGACTTCCTAACATTTGAGTTAATATTGCATGTTAACAAGTTTCGCTTCTTAAGAAACGCTTTTCCTCCCATAGCCATTCTGCATTTTATATCTTCTTTACTTCGGCCATCAGAAGTTATCTTGCTACCCAAATAACAAAACTCATCTACTACTTTTATTGTCTCATTACCTAATCTAATTCCTTCAGCATCACCCGATTTTCTGACATGACATTCCATTACCCTCGTTTTTCACTTGTTAACGTTCATTTATATCTTCCTTTCAAGACACTGTCCATTCCATTCTGTTGCTCTTTCAGATCTTTTGCAGTCTCTGACGAAATTACTACGTCATCGGCAAACCGCAAAGTTTTTGTATCTTCTCCCTGAACAATTCCCTCACTGCTTGCTCAATATACAGATTAAACAACACTGGGGAAAGGCCACAACCCTGTCTTACTCCCTTCCCAACCTCTGCGGCCCTCCCTTGCTCTTCGATTCTAATAACAGCGGTCTGGTTTTTGTATAGGTTGAATATAACTCTTCGCTCCCTATATTTTACCCCCGATACCTTCAGAATTTGAAAGAGTGTATGCCAGTCGATATTGTCAAAAGCTTTATCGAAATCTACAAACGCTAAAAATGTAGGTTTACCTTTCCTTAGTCTATCTTCTAAGATTAATCGTAATGTGAGTAGTGCCTCCCGTGTTCCTAAATTTCTCCTAAATCCAAACTGTTCTTCCCCGAGGCTGGATTCCACAAGTTTTTCCATTCGTCTGTAAATAATTCGTGTTAGTATTTTGTAACCATGATTTATTAAATTGATAGTACTGTAATTTTCACATTTGTCTGCACTTTCTTTCTTTGGAATTGGAATTACAATATTCTTCTTGAAATCTTATGGTATTTCCCGTGTCTCAAACATCTTGCGTACCATGAGAAACAAGTTTTTCATGACGGGCTCTCTTAACGATATCAGCAGTTCAGATATCATCTACTCCAGGGGTCTTGTTTCGACTCAAATGCTTCAGAAAATTTATATTACTGCCGGGTTCCGGGAACCACTTACTTATGGGGCAGTCGCCCTTCAAACCTCTTGCGTCAACTCAGGCAGAAGGAACTATCACACCTGCAAGGACTTCCTAAGCACGTACCACATGCGAATCACACTTTCGTATGTCGTCGTAAATCGTCCACTGTGTGTCTGGCAGACGTTCCTGTATTTCCACCAGTTCGTGTGTACATTCGCACTAAAATATGCGATATTCATCGACATGGGAAATTTCTGTTAAAAATTACGGCGATTATTCTTTCGGGCGTATCCACAGGCTATTAACGTTTGTGTAGGACGGGGTACGTGCTTCGGTAGGCAGTGTAGGTATGTTAGCCCGCGTGCTGAGGAGTTTAGCTCAGCTGCCTAGTACGCAGAAGATCCCGCGTTCAAATCCCGGATCCACTCTAGCCTTGTGTTATTCAGCTGCGGAATATGCATGTCCTGTGTGGTACAACTGAAGCCATGCTAAACAGGTGCACATACCGCTTAACGAATCCTGCCGCATCATCATAGGTTGCTTAAAGCCAACACCGACGGATAAACTACACTGCCTATCTGGTATTGCTCCCTCTAGTATTAGACGCAAAGTGGCTGCCGGCAAAGAGAAGCTAAAATCAGTCACGTCTACAGCGCACCCATTTTTCGGACACTAACCCAACCGTCGTCGACTTATCTCAAAGAGGAGTTTCCTCCATACGACAGAATGCCTCGCCGATACACCACAAAACACCACAACAGAAATGTGGCGAAATAAAAGTGTCCATCTCCATGACTGGGTTGTACCAATGGAAGAACTTCCCCCAGGACACCGTGAGAAGAGGAACGTCTAGAGATCTTTGAATAGACTGCGTTCCAGAGTTGCAAGAACAAAGAGCAATATGCACAGATGGGGACTATTAGATGAATCGGTGTTGTGCGATTGTGGACAAGAGCAGACTACTTCCCACCTTATGCAGTGCGAGTTATGCCCAAGCACCTGCACAGTCTAGGAGCTCATGAAGGCTACTCCCAATGCTCTGGACGTGGCCAGTTTTTGGTCAAAAATCTCCTAACATTACTACTACCTATTGTACATGACATATAAATTTTATTATTCTCTGGACATGCCAAGCTTTAGCAGAAAAAGGCTTATCCCTACAAACTATATGTTCATGTAATATCTATAAAGACCCTAACAAACCTATCCATTCGATGTCTATTTAATTTCCGTATAAAGTTTGATGCTTCTGACACGATTAAATAAACTCCCGGCTCCACATATGTCACTCGTCTAGTCGAACATCAATACCCACACATGCTATTACTTTCATCGTATAACAGATTTTACAGACGTATTGAGGTAGGGAACCGTATATAACATGGTGAAGCCAAAGACGCCCAATCGGGCTTCACAGGGCGATTCCTGACATGCCAGCAATTAAAAATGTCTTTCACAAAATTTCGTCCTGCACATATTGCAGGCAGTAAATGGACGCTGAAGACTGAGATGGGTGTATGTTACATTCGTCATTGAGTTTCAGAATAACACAGTTACACGTAATTAGATGTATCCCATTTATTATTAATTCATTAATTTAATAAAGTTTCTGTATTCCTGATGAAACCAGAATCATCACTATGTATTTATTTTCACTAATATCCTTATAAACATATTTTTGTCCTTTATATCATATCATCCTCCTATTATCATACATTTATAAAGAACATTTTCAACGAACAGAAAAATAAAAATCATAGTATTTAAAGAAGTAAACATTTTAACCTGAAAACCCCATGAATTAATTAATTTTACTTTATATTCCATAACTTTAACGAACTGTCCCCAAAATTCACCAAATACAATACATACAAGAGAAATCCACTTATCTTTACACAATCCGCACCATATATACAGAATAAACTCGGCCATGTTGTTTTATAATATTATTCCCTTAGTTTCCTACTAAATGTTTCCATAAAAAGACATTCACCACAAGGGTACTTTGTCTCGTGCCTGGCTCCAAATTCAAACACCAAGTACCCACATTATTCACATAGAAATATTTAATATTTCCCCGGAAGTCATCACAAACCGATAGCAAATGATTATCTGACGCAGTCCATTCAAAGTAAGTACAAAGTTAATGCAAATTGCACTCATTCTTCACTTTTACGTCAGAGCTACTCACATCCTCTTCAGTCAACGTACAGACCAACTCTGTCGAACATGGCCGATCCCTTGCTCAACCGCCTTTCTCCTTGGACTTGCCTACTATCCGCGCTCTTATTGGCCAACGCCAACTCAGGCCATCTACCAACCTGTTCACTCCCTTGCGACTGCTTTGCTATCGAATCTCAAAGGAAACTCTCTCAATATCCTCTCAAAAACAAGATGATGGCAAACCTTTCCGAGATGCGTGCACTATCTCTCAGCAACCGATACTATCGCAGTCATGCCACCACGAATCTCTCCACATGCATACACACACACACACACACACACACACACACACACACACACATACACACACACACACACACACTGGCTCTTTGCTTTTCTTTACATTCCAGTTTCCACAAAACTGGCATAATGAACTTCCAGATTATCAATAAATACATAAACCGCGTAAATCTGATTACAAATAGCACCGTAATTAAATGATATTATCGAACAAATTAATTGTTAACTGTAAAAACAAAACAATAAATAAATAAATAAAAACAGGGAAAGGTACAAATGTACAAATTGTACCACTTCAGTGGCAACACGAATTTTATGCAATCGGTTTCTAGTAGTGGGACTAGGGTCACACGCACGGCTAGTCCAAGTTCCACTCATACCAAAGCGTCGACGTGCAGTGCCGTCAGAGGATCATTTGGAAGATGGCGAGCCGCTGTATACTGTATACGACAATGAAAGCAGATTCTGCCAGAGGTTACATGATGGTCGTTAGCGCGTACGAGGGAGACCTTGCGAAAGCTTTCTCGTAGAGTCAATTCGATCAAGGCACGTATACCACACCTATAAGAGTGCGATAAACTACATCTCTCAAAATATTAAAATGTTTGTAAAGTTATGGGACCAAACTGCAGTGGTCATCAGTCCCTAGATTTACTACTTACTACGTAAACTCAGTTACGAAGTACAAGACAAACACCCATGTCCAGAGGGAGGACTCTGACCTTCGCCAGTGATCAGACTCTCACTCCGCAGCAAGTCGCATAAGAGCCCACGGTCACTTTCGCGGGTCTACCTCCCTGGTTTACCTTTTGTGTTTGTGTAGGAGAAGGTGGCCAGCGCTCGATACGTATTGAATGTTTTAATGCCCGTTATTTTGCCAGTTGAGCATGTGTGGGGTTTGATGGCAAAACGGCTGTCGCCTGGGCTCGTCAACGCACAACTCTCGCGTAACTACGTGGATAGGTCTAGGAGGAGTGGAATAATGTTTCACAAGTCAGTATCCGCCATCTGCACTGAATGCCAGAATCAGCGCCTACCTTGCCTACCCATGGAGGTCACACCACGTTATGGGTGTTTCATCAGACATCGACATCTTGTACCTCAGTACCGATTGAGCTCTTGTTCTGTAAATGTAATCTTTTCATGTACGAAAAAGGCACTGTTTCAGCAGTAAATCTTGAAAAAATTGTTCCTCAGTCAACAGTTGCAACTATTTTTTTAAACATTTACATTTTATTTTTATTATAGTTGACATGATCGACTGGAGAGTGTCCGCAACTGCACTGTGTTATTTTAAATGTGTTTATTTCCGTCAACAGTTGCAATATAATTGTTTAATTACATGTTTCGATGCTCTTCAGATCTAAAAAAAAAAAAAAAAAAAAAAAAAAGTCTACAACCCTGTCTTACTCCCTTTCCAACCACTGCATCACTTTCATGCCCTTCAACTCTGATAACCGCTGTCTGGTTTTTGTACAAGTTATAAATAACCTTACGTTCCCTATATTTTACTCCTGCTTGCTTCAGAACTTGAAGGAGTTTATTCCAATCAACATTGTCAAAAGCCTTCCCCAAATCTACAAAAGCTAGAAATGTAGGTTTGCCTTTTCTTAATCTATCTTCTAGGATAAGCCGTAACGTATTGCCTCCCGTGTTCCTACATTTCTCCTGAACCCAAACTGATCTTCCCCGAGGTCGGCTTCTACCACCTTTTCCATCCTTCTGTATATAATTCGTGTTAATATTTTGCAACCATGACTTATTAAACGTTTGGTTCTGTATTTTTCACACCTGTCTGCACCTGCTTTCTTTGGAATGGGGATTATAACATTTTTCTTAAAGTCTGAGGGTACTTCTCCTGTCTCATACATCTTACGCACCAGGTGAAACAGGTTTGTCATGGCTGGTTCTCCCAGAGACTTCAGTAGCTCTGAGGGAATATCATCTACTCCAGGGGACTTGTTTCGACTTAGGTCTTTCAGGGCTCTGTCAAATTCTTCTCTCAGTATAGTATATCCTACTTCATCTTCATCTATTTCCTCTTTCCTTACTACAATATTGTCTGTAGGTTCATTTCCTTTGTAGAGCCCCTCTATATACTCTTTCCACCTTTCAGCTTTTCCTTCTTTGCTGAGAACTGGTTTTCCATCAGTGTCCTTGACATTCATAGATCTGTTTTTCTTATCTCCAAATGTTTCTTTTATTTTCCTGTAGGCTGAATCTATTTTTCCCCTATTTATACATTCTTCTACATCCTTGCATTTGCCTTCTAGCCACTCCTGCTTAGCCATTTTGCACTTCCTGTCAATCTCATTTCTTAGTCGTCTGTACTCCATTTTGCCTATTTCATTTACTGCATTTTTATATTTTCTCCTTTCATCGATTAAATTTAGTATCTCCTGTGATATCCAAGGATTTTTTGTAGGTCTTGCCTTCCTACCTATTTTGTCCTCTGCTACCTTCACTATTTCATCTCTCAATTTTACCCATTCCTCTTCTACTGTTTTATTTTCCCCTGTTTCTGTCAATTGTTGCCTAAAGCTCCCTCTGAAATTCTTAAGAACCTCACGTTCCTTCAAGTTATCCAGGTCCCATCTCCTTATTTTCCTACCTTTTTGTAGTTTCTTTAGTTTCAGCCTACAGTTCATAACCAACAAGTTATGGTCAGAGTCTATATCTGCCCCTGGGTATGTTTTACAGTTTAAAACCTGGTTCCGGAATCTATGTCTTACCATTATAAAATCTATCTGATACCTTCCGGTGTCTCCTGGTCTCTTCCACGTATACAACCTTCTTTTGTGATTCTTGAACCAGGTGTTTGTTATAACTAAATTATGTTCTGTGCAAAATTCTACCAGGCGGCTTCCTCTTTCATTCCTTTTGCCCAGACCATATTCATCTACTATCTTCCCTTCCCTTCCTTGTCCTACTACCGAATTGCAGTCTCCCATAACAATTAAGTTTTCCTCTCCATTAACTGTCTGAATAATTTCCTTTAGCTCCTCATATATTTCTTCGATTTCCTCATCATCGGCAGAGCTAGTTGGCATATAAACCTGTACTACTGTTGTCGGTGTTGGCTTCGTATCTATCTTGACAATGATAATGCGATCACTGTGCTGGTCATAGTAGTTTACCCGCATTCCTATTTTCTTATCCATTATCAATCCTACTCCTGTGATACCCCCAATTGATTTTGTATTTATAATCCTGTACTCACCTGACCAGAAATCCTGTTCATCCTGCCACCGAACTTCACTAATCTCCACTATATCTAACTTCAACCTATGCATTTCCCTTTTTAAATTTTCTAATTTTCCTACTCGATTAAGGGATCTAACATTCCACGCTCCGACCCGTAGAATGCCAGTATTGTCTTTCCTGATGATCACATCCTCATGAGTAGTCCCCGCCCGGAGATCCGAATGGGGAACTATTTTACCTCCGGAATATTTTACCCGAGAGGATGCCATCATCATATGTTCATACAGTAGAGCTGCATGTCCTCGGGAAAGGTAACGGCTGTAGTTTCCCTTTGCTTTCAGCCGTTCGCAGTAGCTGTGTGGCAAAGCCACATTAGCTGATGTTACAAGGCCAGCTCAGTCAATCATCCAGACTGTTGCCCCTGTAACTACTGAAAAGGCTGCTGCCCCTCTTCAGGAACCACACGTTTGTCTGGCCTCTCCACAGATACCCCTCCGCTGTGGTTGCACCTACGGTACGGCTATCTGTATCGTTGAGGCACGCAAGCCACCCCACCTCGGCAATGTCTGTGGTTCATGGGAGTGGTTATAACTTTTATCGCTGGATATATCCAAGAGCCCCCCTTTTAGGAAAATATTTATATAACAAACAATCGTTCAGCATAAGACCCTAGCTTATTAGGGCTCAAGCCATCCCCTCCGATTCCCCCCACCCCCCAATCTACTCTTTCCCACCACCACCTGCAACCAAGGGCCTAAATCAAACTTTAAGACTCAGACTTTAGTACTCAGCCAGACAAGTTGCGGATGCAACTATAAAGTAAAGAAAAATTCTCTCCATTTATGTATAAATTACCTATTGTTCAATTAACCCTTAGTTAGTATATCAAATTGTACATTGTTATTTTACATTTGTTTTTTAGATCTGAAGATGATCCAAGAGATCGAAACATGTAATTAAATAATTATAGTGCAACTGTTGACGGAAATACACATTTAAAATTTACATGTTACGATCCATCAGGATCATCTTCAGAATATAAAACAAGATAAGAAAAAAAAACCATGTACTATCTGAAATTTCTTTACAATAATTTGCGCCGTGCGGGAGTAGCCGAGCGGTCTGGAGCGCCATGTTCCGGATCGCGCAGTCTCCTACGTCGGAGGTTCCAATCCTCCCTCGGACATGGATGCGTGTGTTGTCCTTAGGTCAATTTAACTTACTTTAAGTCGTTTTTAAGTTAGGGACTAATAAACCAGCAGTTAAGTCATTTGAACAATAATTTGTTTCTATGATGAACAGATTTTACGTTTAGCGTAGCGGTACACAACTGAAGAGGTTCACTTCTGTAGTTGCGATTGCAACACGTCTCGTCTATGTTGATAAGTACTGAGAGCTACGAGGCCATCCAAGATTATTATATATCGAGTTTGGGTAGAGTTAGGGGGGATGTAGGGTGATGTGCAGACGTGGGAAAGGGGAAAATTGAGAGGAGCGCTGTGCGGGTGGAACTGCTGCGAAAGTGATTAGAAGAGAGGAAAGAATCAGGTTGTTCGGGGAGGGAAGAATTCAGCAAATATGATCTTAACTATGCTTCCAAAAAAATGTGATTGCATAATAATTTTCACATTTGTTACAACATAAAATGTGCGAACCAATTAACGGATTATTCTGTGGAAACCTTGAAAATATGATAAAAATTTTGAGGTAGTACATGCTTTCTTTTTTAATTATGAGATCTTTATTTGCCATAGATCGCTTATATACATTTATTTTGCATTGGTGTCTAGTTTCGACTCGTTAAATTGTCATTATTAAATATTAATTGTCCGGCCATGGTAAAACATACGTTTCAGATGAGCTTACACTATAGTGGCAAGCTGTAAATGATATGCACGTCACCAGTCCAATATGCCTCAACATCATGTTGTTCAATACCCTGTCCATTTCTGTACTACGTCCAGGCAGCCTGTCATCACAGAAAGAATTGGACTTTAAAAACATCTTGTTTTAGATTCTGAAGATGAGCCTGAAGCATCGAAACATGTAAATTTTGTAAGCATTATGCAGCTGCTGATTCTTCCAAGTCGACTATGTCGATTGTAGTAATGAATACTGAGTCAGATTGGAAAAATTAGAAGGCTTTTGTACTAATTTTTATTTCCGACAGCGTATTTCATTTAATGCTTCTCGGTGCAATGAGCTTAGATGAAGTCCAGACAGTGAAGTTGAAGTGAGTATCAGCAAGGACGTAGCCAAAGGGGGGGGGGGGGGGCTTGCGGGTCCGGTCCACCCCACCACCAAAACAATAAAGTACCCTTGCTATGCTAGGAACAACCCCCCCCCCTTCACACACACACAGACATGGTCGATGGTGGATTCTAACCTCCAAAGGGACTAAATGGAATAAGACACGACCTAGCTACCATATAGTGAAACTGAATGATATTGTTGTTATCAGTCATACGACGAAAAAGAGTACGCAGTATCGACAGTCAACAAAGCCATCTATAGATTTTAATTATCAATAAACCTATAACAGCATCGCCTATTGCCCAGTCCTCCTTTAGCCATTGTCCATTGTTGGCCTTACTCCATTATTGATATGTTAAGCACTACAGTTCTTACTTGCAGTGAATTATAATGTAACTGTGTCGTTTATTTATTTTGTGCTGTTAAGATAGTTTCCAATTATGGATAACTTAATAACAAGAAAAAAGAGAAAAATCGACTTTCATTCGTCCACTAGCGTTATGGTAAGTTAAAATACGTACTATTATAATAGCTCATTTATCTTTTTACAGCAGTTTGTTAGCAGTGGAGTCGTTATTTGGAGTGGTAATATCCCAGTATATCATAAGGCACCGCACTCAATACGTGTAGTCCTTTTTAAAGTTAGGTTTGAGAGTAATATTTTATCCAGAGGATGGATACGTTGCTATGACAACAAGAGTAAAAGAACCAATAATCTTGGAAATAAAATAAATGGCAATTAACCGATTATAGACTTACGCTCCCTAAATCAATACGCGAGGTATTTATGTTGATGCAAAAATTAATGAAAATTTTGCGAAACACCGAGCTACAGTCGTGGCTGACAGGCAGCGAGCTCGGTGACATGGAACTGTGTCGTTGCCAGTGGTCAAATACAAAGAAACATTTCTCATTCTGATAATCTGGAATAACAACTGGAGGTTCTGCTGGCATATATTGAAACAATTTTTAAGAAATGTTTTCCACAATCTGTATATAAAATAATGTAGTATTTGTAAGAAGCTCTCACAAACGCAAACTATCTACCAGGGTAAGTCAATTCTTATCCGCAATTTAATTATATTTTTGTTTATGTTGGCAGTACTGTCGTTTTACGTTGGTGACGCATGCTCTATTTATTTGTTGTTATATCTTCGCAATTTTCAAGCTGCTACGTTAGTTTCGTTGTCGCTGCCGTGCTGTTAATCATGGCTGCTCCACTGTACATTTGCACCAAAGAAGAGCAACGTTCAGTGATACGTTTTTGGGGGCGGAAGCTGTATCAGAGGCCGAAATTCATAGACTTTCAGTACAGTACGGGAGCAGTGCTTTGCCGCAACGAAGTGTGTACGAGTGGATTGAAAAATTCCGAAATGATCGCACGAGTGTTAAGCACGATGAAGGAGCCGGACGACCGTACCGCCATAAATGAAGAAACCATTGAGCGATCACGTGAAATGATTCTCTTAGAATCTTGATGAAGTGGCTCATCGTCTTGAAATTAGTCATGGTTCTGCCTACGAAATTATTCACAACAGACTTGGGTTTCGTAAAGTTTGTGCAAGATGGGTCGCAAAACAACTCACACAGTTGCATAATCAAATGCGCCTCGACATCTGCAAAAAACATTTGAATCGCTATGGTAATGAAGGGGACAACTTCCTAGACAGAATCATTACTGGTGACGAAACATGGATCCATCATTACGAGCCAGAGAGTAAACGGCAGAGTGTGGAATGGAAACATCAAAATTCGCCGTGCAAGAAAAAGTTCGAGACCCAGCCGTCCGCAGTAAAACTGATGCTTACGGTTTTTTGGGATGCACGAGGTCCTGCACTGGAACATTATGGGGAAAGGGGCAGAACAATAAACAGTCTACGTTACAGTGAGATGCTTACTGACAGGCTAAAGCCTGCAATTCGAAGCAAATGCCGAGGACTGCCTTCAGAAGGTGTTGTGTTGTTACACGACAATGCCCGTCCGCATACTGCTGTCCACACTGCTGAAACGCTCCAGAAACTCAAATTCGAAGTACTGGATCATCCTCCATATAGTCCCGATCTTGCCCTTTCTGACTATCATTTGTTTGGTCTACTCAAACAGGCATTAAGGGTCCATCGATCTGACTCGGACGAAGCAGTGAAGGAAGCGGTGCATTCCTGGCTCGCAGCTCAACCGAAAACCTTTTATGATGGCATAAGGAAGCTTGTAGAGCGATGGACGAAGTGCATTGAAAAGCAAGGAGACTATGTCGAAAAATGATGTTCTTGTAAGTTTCGTATTTTATTACAATATAATTTTATAACTACTTTGCGGATAATAATTGACTTACCCTCGTACATAAAATATAAATATGTTAAATTTGTATTTAGAATAAATGAAAACGTGAGCCTTTGTATATTTCTCTTTAACAAGTCGGACCACCGTTTGACAATATCCTAGCTACGTCACTGGTACCAATCGTGTGTGCTGGTGGAGTCTTCACGGCTTTAGGTTCCACAGTAGTTAATTGCTTGACAGAGTACTTTGCAGTAGAGATTCTCGAAGAGGCACCCTGCGGTTTCCTCGGCAGAGCAGTCGGCTGCAGAAGCGCGCTTGTTAAATTTTGTGTGCGCGGTCGTTACGCCGTTGGCCGGACAGCGGCCTTTATTCCTCATTAATTGCTCGCCGCCTCAGTCGGCGACTGTTGGTAACACTGGCCCGTTCTTCCCCTGCAGGGCTGCCCGCGCTCCGCTGTAAACAAACCGCCTGCCAGCCGCGCGGCCGCCTTCATCTCTTTTATTCCGCTTAAAGCAGTTCCATTAACAGCCGTCCCGCTCGTGTTTTGTTGATCTTAGGTTTCATTAGTGAACTAATGGCGATTTTCATTTATCTTGCCGGAGTCGTCCGCTCTAACACTGTGCGGAGGACTTTGTGATGTTGCCTAGCCGACCAGCGGGAAAGCGGCGCGAGCAAAAGGGGAACAGTAAATTGTAATAAATCCAGAGATATAATTCAGCAGCTCCGACGACATTTCCGCGATAGGGTCGCTGAGTCAACAAGTAAGCCAAAGGAACCTCATTTTAACGAATGTATTTCTGGTATCAAGAATTATCGGCGTACCACAACTAGGCTACATCTGCTATATTGGGAGAAATACGATAATGATGGCTGAGAAAGGAGAATAGCGCAAGGGTGTTGCGTGACTCTTAACTAAGCATTTTATTTTGGTGGCCTCTACAGTCGTTCAAATAAATCTGAGATGAACAGTATTTACTATGTACCAAATAACAATGCCCAGAGACACGTTTTGTCTCGCTATATCAAATATACTGCATTGAAAGAGAGGCATTGAATTGAAACTTGACTTGGCCGAGAATCGAACCCACGACCCTTACCTGATACGCAAGCGCTTTAACCAATATATATTTTACTTCGAGTGGTTGGGTCCATTGCAGACGTGTGTCATTTAGTTCATCATTGTTGAATTCTTCGCTCAGGATTTTTTTTTTTTAAATTAAGAGCGCCCTTAGAGCAGATGAAACGACAGTGACAAAAATTGGTTTTAAAATAAATTTAAATGGCAAATGGCCAGTAGGAAAAACAAGACAGCAATAGCTTGGCACCCTGCATGAAGACATAAAGATCTCAAGTTTCCACTCTGGCCATGCAAAGATAGTATGAAATGGCGACAACGAGCCAAATCAGTGGACGCCGTCAGCATGCGAGAAAAACGCTGTTGATGTTGTGGTCTTCAGTCCGCAGACTGGTTTGATGCAAGTTTCTTCATCTGAGAATACGTTCGGCAAACCTACATCCTATTGAATCTGCTTACTGTATTCGTCCCTCGGCATGCTTCTACGATTTATACCACACACAGTTCCTTCTAATGTTACGTTGACAATTCCTTGATGTCTCAGAATGTGTCCTACCATTCTATTCCTTCTTTTAGTCAGAATATGCCAGAAACTCCTTTCCTCCCCAAATCGGTTAAGCACCTCCTCATTAGTTAAGTGATCTACCCATCTAATTTTCATCATTCGTTTGTAGTACCATATTTCAAAAGCTTATATCATCTTTTTGTGTGAACTTATTGTCCATGTTTCACTCCCATACGATGCTACACTCCACACAAATGCTTTCAGTAAAGACTTCCCAACATTTAAACTAATATTGGATGTCAACAAATTTCGCTTCTTCAGAAACGCTCTTCTTCCCATTGCCATTCTGCATTTTATATCTTCTCTACTTTGGGCATCAGAAGTTATTTTGCTACACAAATAACAAAACCCATTTACTACTTTTATTGTCTCATTACCTAATCTAATCCCTTCAGCAACTCCTGACTTTCTGCCATTACATTCCATTACCCTCGTTTTACTATTGTTAATGTTCATCATACATCTTCCTTTCAAGACACTGTCCATTCCATTCAATTGCTGTTCCAGATCCTTTGCAGGTTGTGACAAAATTAGTATGTCATCGACAAACCGAAAAGTTTTAATTTCTTCTCCCTGAATTTTAATTCCCTCTCCAAATTTCTCCTTGCATTCCTTCACTGTTTGCTCAATGTACAGAATGAACAACATTGGAGAAAGACTACCACCCTGTCTTACTCCCTTCCCAAACTCTGCGTCAATTTCTTTCCCTTCGACTGCTCTCTGTTTTTTGTATAGGTTGAATATAATTCTTCGCTCCCTATATTTTACCCCTGCTACCTTCATAATTTGAAAGAGTGTATTCCAGTCGACATTGTCAAAAGCTTTCGCCAAATCTACAAACGCTACAAATGTATGTTTGCCTTTCTTTAGCCTATGTTCTAAGATAAGTCGTAATGTGAGTTTTGCCTCCCGTGTTCCTACATTTCTCTTAAATCCAAACTGATCTTCCCCCCGGTCGGATTCCACAACTTTCTCCATTCGTCTTTAAATCGTATTAGTATTTTGCAACGATGACTTATTAAACTGATAGTCCTGTAATTTTCATATTTGTCTGCACTTGCACAAACGCTAAGAAGGAATGATAATAAGGAATAGCGTTCCGCCCCATTTAAGAATACGCTGACCCAAGACGCCACAAAACAACAGCGGCCTTACGGATACCGCGGTTACACGGACTGTCTTAAATTGGGTGTCCCCCGACAAAGAAAACCAGTTCTACCTTATGTTCCCCCTATATATTGCTGCGGTGGTATCCCACTATTATTGAACCTCGGCAACGTTGATACATATTACATAGGGGATCATGAGGCAGATTTTGTGTTGTGGTGGGAGACGTGCATTAAGACTATCCGTGCAATTGCGCTATCCATAAGCTGGCTGTGGCTGAGAAAAGCTCTCTGTGATAAAAACCTGAGTGAACAACACAACGATCAGCATACAACAAAACGAACCTACGCCCGCAATGGTACGATCTACTGTAAGGGAGAAAAGAGTGTTTAATGCTCTTGCATTGTAAGCATGTCATGGGTTCGAATCCCGACCGCGGCACAAACTTTTAATACAATGCCTCTCCTTCGAATCATTAATCAGCAGTTGCTTTAATGCGGCAGATAGACGAAAGGCACACGGTCTGAAGCACCATATCAATCACAGGTTCAAGTCCTACCTCGGGCATTTACATCTAGATCTACATGGGATACTCTGCAAAGCACATTTAAGTGCCTGGCAGAGGGTTCATCGAACCACCGTTATACTTTTTATCTCCCATCTCATTCGCGAATAGCGCGCGGGAAGAAAGAACACCTGAATCTATCCGTTCGAGCTCCCATTTCTCGTATTTTACTCTGATGATCATTTCTATCTATGTAAGTGGGAGTCAACAATATATTTTCGCATTCGAAGAAGAAATGTTGGCGATTGTAGTTTCGTAAGTATCCCACGCCGCAGTAATAAGTGCAGTTGTTGTAATGATTCCCATCCTGGATCCTGTGTTGTTGCCGTACCGCTGTCTCCCCCGTATAGTATCTTTGGACTCTTTTGATGTCCTCCGTCAAACCCAACTGATACGGTTCCCACACTCGGCAGCAATACTCCAAAAAAGGTCGGGCAAGCGTTGTGTATTCAGCCTTTTTGGTGGTTCTGTTGCATCTTTTAAGGGTTCTGTCTTCGACCATAGATACTAACAGACCGGACAAACAGCAGAGCGGCTATACACATGGCGAGGTTCAAACATATGACCACGTGACTGTTGGCAAACATTAGCCGGATATAATAAACAACTCCACAGTTTTCAAGAAATGCCGTCATTTTAAACTAATAATATTTTCACATGAAGTTTAATGTTACTTGCCTCCACAAAAAGCTCTGTATAACCCTAGGCAAAGCTGTACCACAACTGTATACTGCCATATGACTGTTGGCATAGCAATGGTATAGCTGCAGAGATGTTGGTGCCATGAAAACGATGCCCTGACCAGTCTACCAGTATCTATGGTCGAAGGGTTCTGTCAATAAAACGCAGTCTCTGGTTCGCCTTTCCGACGACATTATCTACGTGTTCTTTGCAATTTAAGTCTCAAGTAATAGTAATTCCTAGGTATTTTGTACAGTTTACGGCCTTCACTTTTGATAGATTTATCTTGTAAACAAATTTCAACGGATTTCTTTTCGTACTCGCGTGAACGACTTCACACGTCTCATTATTTAGTCTTAATTGCCAACTTTTACACCATTGTGATATCTTATTCAGATCGTTCTGCAGTTGGTTTTG
Source organism: Locusta migratoria (assembly GCA_026315105.1). Classification (NCBI taxonomy): domain Eukaryota; kingdom Metazoa; phylum Arthropoda; class Insecta; order Orthoptera; family Acrididae; genus Locusta; species Locusta migratoria. The sequence goes on from CM048745.1 coordinate 318,425,287, forward strand.
ATCTTCAGATGATTTTACTAGACGGTAAATGACGGCGTCATCTGCAAACAACCTAAGAGAGCTACTTAGATTTTCCCCTAAATCGTTTATGTAAATAAGTAACAGCAGAGGACCAATAACAAGACACTGTGTAACGCCTGATATCACCTCTGTCGCCGCGGTGGAGTAGCCGAGCGGTCTAAAGCGTCTCGCTGCGGAGCGCGCGGTTACTCGCCGTGGAGGTTCGAGTCCTCCCTGGGACATGGGTGTGTGTGTTGTCCTTACGTTAGTTTACCTAGGTTTAAGTAGTTTGTAAGCTACGGACTGATGACCACGCAGTTTGGTCCGATAGATTTACAAACATTTGAACATTTTTTCACCTCTGTTTTTGACGACACCTTACCATCGATTACTACGACCTGTCCCGTCTCTGACAGTAAATCCCCTATCCAATCGCAAATTTGTGGCGATATACCACAACCACAGTGCGCGTCGGTTACACAGTGGTAGGGTGCCAGACTACAAATGCGAAGGTCGCGGGTTCGATCCCCGCCAGGTCCTAGGATTTTTATCTGTCACTTCCCACTTCTTTCACCTCTGGCAGTATTGCTCATGTGATAAATACCGAGTAGCACCGTGGTTCGGAATCCACGTTAAACTGAAGGTCCCCCTATAAGTGGCTGATAACTCAGTTCGAAGGTCGGAGGAAGGCAACGGCATACCACCTCCAAACAGCTGCCTAGTAAAGCAATGTGGTGTTCAAACCAATCTTCGGATTGTTGACTGCTTTACCTTTTACCATAACCACATGGATGTTTGTGTTGTCCTTAGCCTTTGTTAACGGAACTAATCTGTAAGTAAGTAGACCGATGACCTCAGCGGTGTGGTCCCTTAGCATCTAAAAATTATAGCGTGCGTGCTTTACGCTTTGGTAGGTTGCGCTGCTTCCAGGAATCGCATTTCCCACCGCAGGTGAACGAAGTATTGCTACCCTGCCCCTCTCTGCTCGCCCCCTTGTTACGAACAACTTTCCACACAACCAATATTTCTTTTAAAGTAAAGCCGCTAGAGACCAGTGTATCCCTATAAGTTGCAAGTGAGCTCTATTGCCCTTGGGAGACGCTGCCGGGCCGTAATGTACACCGAGGCAGAATTTGTTACAGGGTTTACAGAAAGGTCCCGCAGGCTTCTGCGATAAATAAGATTACATTTCACTTAAGGTACTGTCAAACGCCTCGAGGTAGTGCATTCAGTTCAACGTCCTCTGATAAGTCTTCGGTAGAAAATTTCTTCGATAAAGTAAAATGTTCTCTATTGATCAATCACCAAGAATTCTAATGGAGAGGATAATAGGTTCCATACTTGTTGGCCATCATATTATTACAGTAAGACGCGGACATTTCATCTTCCTACTAATTGATTCTACATCTACATGGGATACTCTGAAAATCACATTTAAGTGTTTGGCAGAGGGTCGTCCTGTGCATCTGAGTGCTTAGTAGTCTTGTATAGTTCACGAACGAACTAGTTCGGAAGAAAGATCCCATAGGCGAACTACGCGAACTAGTTCGCAGATCCCTCGCCTCTTAGATCGTCCGCTCCTTTTGCGAAGACTGACGTAACAGCGAGAGGACGCGAGAGCGCGCAGAATCGCGTGATTCCCTTCTGCCAGTTGCCGTCATTTCGAGCTGAGATGCACATCAGCTGTAGTTTAAGTAGCAGTAGCAAAAGCCAAAACGATCGAACTAAAAAGAGCGACATACTTCGCGGCCAAGCTGCGAACTAAAAGGAGACCTACCGGTCGCGAACTAAAATATGCGCGATAGGTCGCGAACATAATTAAGAATCACGTGCTTGCCTTCTGCTGATGAGAGCCATTTCGAGGTGAGCGTTTGCCTGCTACATTACATAGTTCAGTGCTACAAAATTGCTGCTTTGAAGTATTCTGTGCTCTACAATATCTGACAAAGAATTTCCACAATGCCAACGTATAGAGATAACTCTAAACTTAAACGCGAGAAATTAATCACAAACTGTTTCTTTTGGTTTGCAGCAAGCGCATGAAGCAGCTAGGAGGAAAACTTCTCCCTCCACCTGCATGCGCAGACCATGCCGCTCAGCCGTCACTATTATGCGCAAGTCTAGTGCTTAGTATATGTGATAGTAACAGGAGGGATTTTGGAGGCCTTGTTAAGACTACCAAGAATTTTACTTTGTGTGAGGACTGAAACCTTGTGCTGCGTGTGAATGCTCCTGTACGATACGTGTGTTTCTTTCTGTCGTCAGCTCTCATTTTTGTTGCGTCCGGTTTAATAGGATTTGACGGAATAATTGCCGTAATTTTCATTTGTTTGCTGATCTTCTTAAGTTTCATGGTCACTGGACTCCTCAACACCTCAGACGAAAATCGCGTTATCTGATACGTTCAGCACCTCGATTGTTCCCAAGCTAAATCTTCCCCATCACATTTTTTATTAATTTAAGGTGTACTGTAGTAGAAGAATGAACCAAGCCACCTGTGTGTGATTCAGAACAATGCAGTACTGAAAAGGTGACCTACTGTCTCTTTCGGTGTTTCCCTACTTTTTTAATTCTTGTATTTTCTCTTTGCATGTGGTTCTCTGTCTCTCTTCCTCTCCGTCTCTCTCACTCTGTGTGTGTGTGTGTGTGTGTTTGTGTGTTAACTAATCAGTGTTTTGTCATCCTGATTCCTTGAGTCCCAATTGAAATCATCCCTTCTTCTTGTTTTTTTACTCACTCATTTGTGTAATATTTTCCTTTTATTACCTCCGGTCCTAGATTCTTTTTCCCTAGACCGATCAATATCTTCCCATATTTTAGTCTTCCAGTACTGACATGCCTCTATGTTAATACATCATTACTCCAAATAAAAAGGAGTATTTAAATTACAGTCGCTTTGTTAATAGACATTTATTGTTTTAATAGTTATTTTCGTTGAGACATATATATTGCCATTATTATTATTGTCATACTATTATACGTAATTCACATCATTGTTTCCCCAATAATGTTCTTACCATGATGAAATATCTAATGATTATATCTCATTCATTGTTGAAAACATTCTCTACGTCAGTTACAAGGTGTTAATATGTTACGAATAAAGTTTGTCTGACGCATCTCTTCTGATCGCAATTATTTTTTACTTTCATGGTGTAAATAATTCTTGGACTACAATTTATATTTTCAGTAGCTCTGTTTTATTGAAGGAATTATTTTTACATTCCAGTCATACTTCAACACTGTATTTGCACAACAGACTAAGCCGCAGTTCACAAAAATGGTTTTCTTCTGTGTAACCACAGACACGTTCAGATCATCAGAAAGGCGGGGCGGAGGGGGTAGGACTATTGCATTTGAGAAAATTCAGATTAGTCACTCTTACGAAGCATAAAAAAATTGTTCAGTTGTTATTGTTGAGGGCGGCTAGCCCTCTCATCGATGACTCTGAACTAGTGCGCCGGCAGAGACCATGGAGCTTCGCGGAATGGCCGGATGCCGGATGCCAAGGCAGCCTGATGCGCATGGCTGTTAATTAGTGACTGTACTAGACTTTTATATACAACTACTTGCGACTGAGGGCTGTAGTTGCTTATAAAAGTCACGATGTTCCGGAATGGGCGGCCGTTCCCGTCGGATGTTCGGACCTCCCTCGGAGGGGCGGGCGCGCGCGTACGCGCGTGCGTCTGTCTGTGTGTGTTGTTCTCAGTGAAAGTGTAAGTAGTTTGTAAGTCTAGGCACTGATGACCACACCAGTTTGGTCCAATACGTTTACAAACAGGTATATACGAGGGGGAATTGGAAAATAAGTTTCCCCTGTCGACTGTGGACAGAATTGCAGTATGGAAGGAAAAAATAGAATGAGATATTAAAGATAAGACATATCTGTAGTTTTTCTACACTATTTCCAACTACATCGAGACATTTTATTATATACCAGACATATAGTGGTTAAGCAATAGTCATAGGAATAGAAAAACCGCCGGCCGCAGTGGCCGAGCGGTCTGCGGCGCACCAGTCTTAGTCTGCACGGTCTCTACGGTCGGGGGTTCGAATCCCCCCTCGGGCATGCATGTTTGTGTCGTCTTTAGTATAAGGATGTTTATAAGTAGTTTGTAAGTTTCGGTAGTGATGGCCCCGCAGTTAAGTCCCTTAAGGTTAACAAACATTTGAACATTTGAATAGAAAAATCTTTTATTCTCATAACTTAATAAGTTGCAATGATTTTTGTCATCAATATCAAATTTAAGAATATCACAAATTGCAAGAAACAAAACATAAATTGAGATTATCATGTTAATAAATTATGAAAATATATACATGTGGTGTCTATTCCGAAAGAACAGACGTCAACTTCTGATCCTGCAGTGGTTACTCTTTCATATTCACAGAATAAATGACATCAAATGCCAATGGGTTTCCTGCTTTCTAGGCAGTTGCGCTGACCAATACACCACTGGGGGACCCAGTGATCACCGCACCTGCAAGGACTACCTAAGGACGCCTCCCGTCAGAAACAAATTTACAGCTTTACCCTGCCCACAGTACTCAAACTCGTAGTCGCTTTGTACTAATTCCCGTGAGAGTAAGGGCTCCAAACTTTCCCACCCCTCTCCACTAACGAAAGGATTATTGCCCATATCATATGAAAGAGTAACAACAGCAGGATCAGAAGTTGACGTCTGTTCTTTCGGAATATACACCAAATGTATATATGTATAATATACCAGTGACGGCTGCTCAGTGTTTGTGTCCGTGCTGATATCCCTAGCACTCATAACCTGACAGTAAACTATTAAGTCCTGGCTCCTTATAATCATTAGTTAATAAAATATAGGAATGTCATAACGATAAGTATAACGTGTCGGGATTAATAAACGTAATTTGTATATGTTCCTAGGCAACACGCAAAATTCGGTCAGACAGCGGACTACTACTTCGTCCTCTCTCTCTCTCTTCTTCCTTCTTCCTCTAGTAAGGCAAGGTCCAGGTTGGAATCAATAATCTAGTGATAAGGAGCGTTTACGACTCACAGCAAAAACGTGGCGACGAGCTGCGGTAGGCACATACAAAAGACTCACACATACAACACTTTCAACTATCGGCCATGGCCTTCTTCAGAAAATGGAACATTCACGCAATGACACAGGCACACAACAAGTGCAGCAGCCGGAGGTGATGGTTGTATGACTGTGTTGTGTGCCTGTGTGATTGCGTGAGTGTTCTATTTTCTGAAGAAGGGCAAGGCCGATATCTGAAAGTGTTGCATGTATGTGTCTTTTGTATGTGCCTGTCGCAGCTCGTCGCCACGGCTTTGCGGTGAGTCGTAAACCTTATTACTATATTATTCTCCTCTTCCTATCTTACTATCTTCTACCCTCTTTCTTCGTCCACCTCCTCGTTACCGCTGTCTTTCCCCTTCCCCTACACTTCCCCCATATTTCTGTCCATCACCTCTTACTCTCCAATCTGTGCCTGCCTCTTTCTCTCTCTCTTTTTCCTTCCTCCCATACCTGTCCATCTCCGTTCGGCGACCTACATCCTTTTGAATCTGCTTACTGTAATCGTCCCTCGGCATCCCTCTACTACGTATACCCCACACACGTCCTTCTAATGTTACGTTGACAATTCCTTGATGTCTTAGAATGTGTCCTACCAATCTATCACTTCTCTTAGAATATGCCAGAAGCTCCTTTCCTCCCGAATATTAATTTAAGCTTAAATACTCCCAAAGTTGAAAGAGTTTATTCAAATCAACGTTGTAAAAAGCTTTCTCCAAATCTACAAAAGCCAGAAATATAGATTTGCTTAATAAGAGCTTTTCAGCCAAGATCGCTTTCTTCTTTTTATTACATGACCGGTTTAGGCGTGCTAGACGCCATCTTGAGACCTGTCGTAATATCTTACATCACTGCTACTGCAAGAAGTTTTAACATATCAAATTGGTATACATCCACAATGATGTATACCAATTTGCTATGTTAAAAATTCTTGCAATAGCAGCGATGTAAAATATTACGACAGGTCTGAAGACTGCGTCTAGCACGCCGAAACCGGTCATGTAATAAAAAGAAGAAAGCGATCTTGGCTGAAAACCTCTTGTTAAACAATTCTAGATCGCCCCAATAATGTGTTCCTTAGATATAGATTTACCTTTCCTTAGTGTATCTTCTAATAATAGCCATGACGTGAATATTGCCTTCAGTGTTGCTACATTTCTCCTGAATCTTGTCTTCCCCAAGGTCAGCTTCTACCAGTTTTTCCACCCTTCTGTAAATAAGTGTTAAAATTTTGCACCCATTACTTACACGGTAGTGCAGATTAGGAATGCATGCTTGTTAAATAGTAATGATTTCCTTCCTGTGATCACTGTTGATTAGCCAGTTGTGTTGGACGCCTTCCCTGACGCCCGCTCTGCTTGCAGGAGGCGCCCCCGCCGCCGCCCTGGCAGCCTGTGCCAGGACCAGGAGCGGGGGTGTGTGTGGGGGCGGCGCCGCCCCTGCCCCCGCACGGCAGCCCCCTGACGCCGCCCTCGGCCGCCCGCCTCCAGCTGCACGTCGACGCCAGCCCCTCCAGGCTCTCGCTGCAGTCCGGCAGCTTCCAGTGCAGGTAGGGCCACCCTCCTATCTACTAGCCGCTGTTCACCCAGCACACTGCCATTTAATGTCTGAGGGGAGAAGCGATTTACTGATACATTGGTGAAGCGTCCAGAACTGGTCCACTATAATCACACTCCGACAGTGGTGCGCAAGCCGCTGCTCGCGAGTCGGAAACGCTTCTTTGGCCACTCAAGTGTGGCTCTCTGACGAATCGACTCCGACTACGGCTCTTGGCAAACTTAACGGCCAGGACGAGGCTGAAACGTGATGTTATATACAGACTATTGTTTGTTGATGCATAGCTGTCATTTTAAATGTCTGTCTGACGGAAGACAAAGGGAAATTCCCGTATCCTCACTTCAAACACGGCATCATCCAAAAGCGCTTAAATTGTCTACGTTGAGACTGGTAGTCAAAATTTGGCTGCGATTGTTAATTGCGGCATATTATGTATTGGCGATATACCACAGGCTGGGCACAGAGAAGCTACGTACTACACGCACTAATAGAGGGAGACAGTTATCAGTATGTTCAGTGATCGGAGACAAGCGTGCGAGCGACTGTATTAAGCGACTTGGATCCTTCGAAACTTACAGTAATTCTGCTATTAGTTTAGTAAGCTGTATCAATTTTCTATGGGTTTTAACTTTTGTATCACGACTCATAATTCAGGTGCTACATGAAGGAAAGTGCTCTTATTTTTTGGATGTGAATCACTACAGGATCTCTCTCTCTCTCTCTCTCTCTCTTTTTTTTTTTTTTTTTTTTTTTTTTTTTTTTTTTTTTTTTTTTTTTTTTTTTTTAATGATGTGTTATTAAAGATCTGCGCCACGAACAGCAGTATACAAAATTCACTTCTCATCTCTCGACATCGACGGACCTGGTTTCATAAAGCGACTATTTTGTGTGCATTAAAATCATTTAATATGTTTAATCCAGGGAAGACTTCTGAGACGTTCCCCGCGGCGGAGTGACCAAGGGCATTGAGGCGCTATGCGCCGATGCGCGAGGCCGTTCCCCGTCGGGGCCTCGAATCCACCCTCGAACATGGATGTTTGTGCTGTCTTTAGTTCCTAAATTGTTTGAAAGTTTAGGGACTGATGACCCCGCAGTTAAGTTGGGTTGGGTTATATGGTTTGGAAAGGGGAACTAAACTTCCACGGTTATCAGTTCGAGTCAAATGTTCGTAAATCTTATGAGACTTAACTGCAGGGTCATCAGTCCTTACAAACTACGTATGAATTTCCTTATACTAAAGACAACACAATCATCCATGCCCAAGGGGGAATTCGAACACCCGACTGGGAACGGCCTCGCGCATCGTAGCATAGCGCCTCGACGCGCTCGGCCACTCCGCAGCGGCAAGGAGCCTTGATACGTGTGGCAAGAACACATCAATTTTTAAATTTGCAGTACAGATGACGATCCACTTTTTGATGTAAATTTTAATCGCTTGACTGTTCTTTATCTTATATTACATTTTCACAAGTAACTCTTCATTTTATATGAGTACCAAAGTGAAAATAGTAGAAAATTGTATTTTTTTTATGGTCTGAAGATGACGACATAGTTCATCAAAACAAGTAGAAGAAAAACACCCAAATTAACTAGTGATCTTGGCTGAAGTATGTTTTATATAAATTTTCGATCGCTCTACATAGGCGTAATATGCCACTTAACTATAAAGTATTTGTTTAATCACTTTGTTACAGGAATTCGGTTCTTTTGAAGATCGAGTTTGTCGCATACTGCCATTTCACTATACTAGTGTGAGTAAATTATTAGATTTACACGGCTCTTTAATGCGCAGAACTGAGTTCATTCGTGATGCCATCAACCTGTTGTTGCAGGTTTAGTACCTGCCAGCTGTCGTCAGTCCGACGTTTTTCGCACGGTACGGAACCCCGTGCGCAAAGCATCATACACGTGTTAGACGATGTATGCAACAACTGAATTCAATCTACATCTACATAATTTCGCAGCAAATGACATGTAAGTGCATCGAACAGACTTCATGATGATATTTGATGCTCGTTTGAATCCTGTAACTTTAGGCGACAAGAAGGAAGTCCTAAATCCTCGCGTTTTCATTCTGTTTCTCTCATTTTATTCAGATGATTATAATTCCCTAGGATGGTGCCAACACTATATGTTTACATCCGGAGCAGAAAGTTGTTGAAAGAAATTTCACAAACAGATCTCGGTGCAACGAATAACGCATTTCTTGTTATGATTTCCATGCCAACTAGTGCGTAATTTTCGTGACACTGTCTTTCCTACGTCTCGAAAATTCTGAACTAACAACCCTTAAGTAATCATACAATGCAAACTTTCACGGCCGGCGTTGTCTTCAGATAAAACTTCCGGGCTGATGGGCCGTGGTCCAGATATAAAACTACCTCCCGACGTTTCGTCTCCAACTGCGGGAGACATCTTCAAAGATCTTCCGGCTACTGCCACTGAGGGCCGAGGGTCTCTCGCATTTATAAAGGGCATAGAGGGCGCCACCATACGTCACGTGATGCTGACTTTCTAACTATCTCTGGATGACGTCGTCATTCTCGATTAAAAATAATCGATTGTCGTTTTGTTGGTGCAGTGTCGACATCCAAATTTTATTTAACTTCAGACCTTCTTCTTTCCTATTGAAATTATTCTGGTGTTTGTGAATCTCTATTGCTTCTCTATACATGCGTGCATGGTACTGAGGTGTCCTAGCTAAAACGCTCGTCTCGTCAAATTTTATTTCATGATTTCCTTTTTGAAAAATATGTTCAGCCACTGCCGATTTTTCCATGTGGCCCAGACGACAGTTCCTTTTATGTTCAGATATGCGAGTATTGACGCTTCTTTTTGTTGTACCAATATATACTTTACCACAGCTGCAAGGAATTTTATAAACCCCAGGTGTTGCTAGGGGATGACGTGCGTCTTTTGGTGATCTCAAATATTCTTTGATCTTTTTTGTGGGTCTGTATATGGTTTCGACGCCATGTTTGGCCAGAACTTTCCCAATTCGATCGGTAATCCTCCTAATGTACGGCAGAAAAACTTTTCCAGATTGTTGTCGCTGCTCAGAACTTCTGGATTCTTCTCTTCTTTGATGGAGAGCTCGATCAACTTCCTTGGCACCATATCCATTTTTCTTGAAGGCCGACCGTAAGTGATTTAGTTCATCCTTCAAGTAAACTGGCTCACAAATTTTGTTGGCTCTATCCACCAAGGTTTTAATAATACCTCTTTTTCGCCTCGGATGATGGTTTGACTCCTTGTGGAGGTAACGATCAGTATGTGTGTTCTTTCTGTATACCTTATGGCCCAGAGTTCCGTCCTCTCGTTTTATTACCGATACATCCAGGAAATTAAGTTGGCCATTGCTCTCTTTCTCCATCGTGAACTGTATATTCTGATTAATGCTGTTGAGATGCAATAGGAAGACATCCAACTCCTCTTCACCATGGCTCCACACTACAAAGGTGTCGTCAACATATCGGTACCAATTAGTTGGCTTCTTTCTGGCAGTCTGCAGCGCCTGCTGTTCGAAAAACTCCATGAATAAGTTGGCAACAGCTGGACTAAGAGGGCTGCCCATAGCCACTCCGTTAATTTGTACATAGAACTCATCATTGTACTGGAAATACGTTGTGGTAAGGCAGTGTCTGAAGAGGGCCACGATGTCAGAAGGAAACATATCTGCTATATATGCAATAGCTTCGTTTACAGGAACCACAGTAAACAAGGACACTACATCAAAACTCACCAGAATATCACTCGGGCTGACATTAATCTCCTTCAGTTTCTCAATAAAATGCACAGAGTTTTTAATGTGGCTGTCCGTTTTTCCAATGTACGGCTGCAGCAGAGAAGCGAGATGTCTGGCCACCTCATGGGTGGGAGATCATATGGCACTCACAATCGGTCTTAAAGGGACCATGGGCTTATGCACCTTTGGTAGGCCATATAGTCTGGGTGGATAAGCTTCCGTTTTGCACAGTTGTTTTTTATCATCCGAAGAGAGAGAAGACTGTTTTATCAGAAGATTCGTTGTTTTCAAAATTTTCGGAGTAGGATCCTTCTGAAGTCTGTTGTAAGTCGTGGGATGCAAGAGATCAGTGATCTTCTTGTGATAATAAGTAAATTTTCTAGATATCGCCCATCAGTCCCACTTAGACGGAATCCCACAATGCACAGCAACACTCCAAAATATTGTTTTGTAGTCAGTTTCTTAGTAGAACTTTTGCATGTTCTAGGCGTTCTGCCGCTGAAACTAGCGTTTATTTCAACTTCCCTGCGATTGTTTTATGTGTGCTCTTTCCAACTGAAGTTGTTCGTAATTGTTAATCCTAAGCATTTAGTTGAATTTACGGGCTATGGATCTGACATCATTAGCGCGTGAATGGAGTTTGATTTCATCAGTGCTCACATGAATGACTTCATATGTTTAATTATTCACATTAATTTGCCAATTTTCACAGCATGCACGTATTTAAAAACGTATTGCAGTTGCTTTTGATATTGTGCAGACTTTACTAGCCGTAGCTCGCCAGCATCATCCACCAACAGTTTAAGATAGCTGCTCAGATTGAATCCTAAATCGTTAATAAAGACAAGAACAATAGGGGCCGTATAACAGAGTGCCAGTTGTAACTTCTGTCTCAGTCGATGACTTTCCGTCAGTTTCTATGTACTGTGTCCTTTCTGATAGAAAATGACGAATGTGGCGATATTCCATAAGCAAACAATGTAATAATAAGATGTTTATTAGTTTCAGTCGTCAAAAGCCTTCCGGAGATATAGAAGTCTAGTCTATAATCGATATGAGATCCCTTGTCAATAGCACTCATCACTTGCATGAGTAAAGATGAACCCTTGTTGCCTATGGGTTAATAGGTCATTTTCTTCGAAAGAGGCTGCGAAGATGGGTGTTGCCAATGACAACGAATGTGAGCCATTCTGATGTCACTGTGGGCCAGTTTTGGAATCAGTGGTTACGCAAAGGCACCCAGTCACATTGCTCAGTTTCGGGTCGACAGAGAATCGCTACTTCCAGGCACGATCGTCATTTGCTGCACCGACCAATGAAATGTCATGGCCTCGTCACGCACCATCTGCAAAGATGAAGAGTCTAAAACATCCTGAGAGCTACCGCCCTTTATCTCAACGACTCGCAAAGGCCGGGTTGGTGTCCAGCGTCCTTCACCGTTGACAACAGAACATCATGAGGGTGTTTGGTGTGGTACCGTGCTACAGTAACACGTATATAATGTAACTGACGGTACATCACCGTCAATGATGAGTCCTGCTTCTCTATAACCATTGATGACTATCGTCTTCTGGTTTCGCGCCATCTACTGCAGAGGGAACATCCTTTCAATATTGTAAAAATACAAACAGGCGTAACCTCTGGCTTGTGTAAGTACGAGCTGGCGCATCCGCCATTTTGTTGCCCATTGTTCTTAAGTGTAAATATGCAGAGGTGCTACATGATTTCAGTCACGGGAAATCAGTACGAAATTATGTTTGGTTGTGGTGTCATAAACTGTTCCGCTCATTCAACGATTTATCATGGTTCCTTTCCCAAAAGATTCGGAGAGAAAACTGGGAACTTGGACGGAGAACACAGTTATTTATTGTAAGTAAATAATAGTTGTATCACCCGAAGCAATACCCGATATTCGAGCAATAGTTTTAGTTCAGTCGTATTGAAATTACTGCCATCTCCCATCTGCCTGTTGGGAGTTAACAGCCCCAAAATATCATAACACAGAAAAATAACCCACAACATATCGGTACAGTAGAGTACAATATGTGTTTCTTGTAGTTTATTGATAAATACATCACAACAAGGAGTTTGTAATATATTCTGGAACTTTCTCGGTGATGTAATAGAAGTATATTCAGTAATGTCATCACAAAAATCCTATGTGGTGTATTTGTCACAGCAGACAATAAACACTACAAGACGGCGATTAAAGCTCGCATGTAATACAAGACAAGAATGCTTAAAACTTTTAATTAGATGAGCGGTTTCGACAGAAATTGCCGTGTTCGGCTTTGCATCAAGATAGATGCAGTCTCGCTAACTCGTACTTATGGGAGCCTGTTACATGTTTTAGTAATTGTCGTTATTGAATGTTTACTCAAATTTCGCGAAGAAAGCAAAACAAACATAGTCGGCGATTTGATCACAGAAATTTGCATATTTTTGCACCTTTATATGGGCCGGCCGCGGTGGCCGAGCGTTCTGCGGCGCGTCAGTCACAGTCTGCTCGGCCACTACGGTCGGGCATTGATATTTGTGCCGTCCTTAGTATTAGCTAGTTCATATGTAGTTTGTATGTTTAGGGACTGATGACCCCATAGTTAAGTTCCATAAGCTCTAAGAACATTTTTTTCACCTTTACTCTTTATTGGGACAGCAAAGGAAAACAGCAATAAGTAAACTCGGGATTTTTGTGTCTAATCCACATATTGATGTAAACACAAGCGGAATGCGAGCTCAAAAAAGCACGATCTAAGGCTTCAAAATATTTCTCATTACTTGAGCAGAACAACACAGTTCGCATACGCCAAGTGATGATTTTAGGATTCGTAGGGAAACAAAATGGTGGAAGCGCAAGCCCGTATTTTTAAGAGCTCTAGGGTATGTGAATACCTCACCTCTAGTCGTGCATCGGCAGACATTTTCATACGTCACAGATATTCTGTGTGCACATGTCCTAGCCCTGAGGGTACAGCACTATGCTACATTGTTGATAATTGAAACTCAAAGGCAACACATGTGTCAATAGGCTGCCTAGAGCATACTGAGTTGCTCCCGTGAGCAGCAACATTGACCCACCTTCCATGTGTGCGATGACACTGGAAGTGGCTTCCAGTCCATTTGCAAACCGTGGTATCTGGAGCTACAACTGCAACAAATGTTGACAGACCGTTTACAGCGGAGGATCCAAAGGTGGTTTTGTGGTGTCGCACAAGTACAAAGTGCGCGCCACCTACTTTCGCCGCGCGCCGCCATGCATGCACGGCGCGGCGTTCTTCCGACGACAGCCACGAGCGCCCTCTGGTACAACGCCGCTCGTGGCCACCACTGAAGGACATCGGCCACTTCGCACTTCGCACTTCGCACTGAGATAGCAACGAGTTAGGACCTTCGTAATCCGATAGGCACGAGTGAAGACTTGCTATTGTACAGGCACTAGGCAGGCCTCTAATAACTATGTATCAACATTCTGCAGTACTATGTAAAAGTTAAGTATTGTTACTTTCTGTGCAATATATCTCTTTCTAATTTACTCGAGTGTTTATAGTTTCTGGCTGCTCCCCTCCGTACCTGCACCAGCGTGTCGGTCTCATTCCACTCGGCCACCGACACCTACGACGAGGCTGGGACACAAAAGCGGCGACGAAGTCGGGACACAAAAGGTTTGACACCATTCAGAACCGCATAAGGGCCTAAATTATCTGGTGCCATCCATCCACCTGTACAAATACCACACGACAAGGCAGTCTGTCACAAAAACTTTAAATACTCCCAATGAAATGGCACCCACCCCCTTACTGTATGAAGCAGGTTGACTGCCACATTTATACACTCCTGCCCGTTAAAATTGCTACACCACGAAGATGACGTGCTACAGACGCGAAATTTAACCGACAGGAAGATGATGCTGTGATATGCAAATGAGTAGCTTTTCAGAGTATTCACACAAGGTTGGCGCCGGTGGCGGCACCTACAATGCGCTGACATGAGGAAAGTTTCCAAGATTTCTCATACGCAAACAGCAGTTGACCGGCGTTGCCTGGTGAAACGTTGTTGTGATTCCTCGTGTAAGGAGGAGAAATGCATAGCCTCACGTTTCCGACTTTGATAAAGATCGGATTGTTGCGTATCGCGATTGCGGTTAATCGTATAGCGACATTGTTGCTCGCGTTGGTGGCGATCCAATGACTGTTAGCATGATATAGACTCGGTGGTTACAGGATGGCAATACGGAACGCCGTGCTGGATCCCAATGGCCTCGTATCACTAGCAGTCGAGATGACAGGTATCTTATCCGCATGGCTGTAACGGATCGCGCAGCCACGTCTCGATCCCTGAGTCAACAGATGGGGACGTTTGCAAGACAACACCATCTGCACGAACAGTTCGATGACCTTTGCAGCGGCATGGAATATCAGCTCGTCATCGCCATACTGGAGTATCACACGGCGTGATGGTATGGGGTGCCATTGGTTACACGTCCCATCACCTCTTGTTCGCATCGACGGCACTTTGAACAGTGGCTTCTAAATTTCAGATGTGTTACGACCCGTGGCTCTACCTTCATTCGATTCCTGCGAAACACTACACTTCTGCAGGATAATGCACGGCCGCATGTTGCAGGTCCTGTACGGGCCTTTCTGGATACGGAAAATGTCCGACTGCTGCTCTGGCCAGCACATTCTCCAGATCTCTCACCAACTGAAAACGTCTGGTCAAGACCGAGCAACATTCACAATACGCCAGTCACTACTCTTGATGAAATGTGGTATCGTGTTGAAGCTGCATGGGAATCTGTACCTATAAACGCCATCCAAGCTCTGACTCAATGCCAGGCGTGTCAAGACCGTTATTACGGCCAGAGGTGGTTGTTATGGGTACAGATTTCTCAGGATTTATGCACTCAAATGGCGTGAAAATGTAATCACGTGTCAGTTCTCGTATAATATATTTGTCCAACGAATACCCGTTTATAATTTGCATGTCTCTTGGTGTTGAAATTTTAATGGCCAGTAGTGTACGACGCCTTTGTCAAGCGACATATATTACGGGTTCTATCATAATGAATGAACCAATGTTGAAGGCTTATTGCACCGTACTCAAGCTGTGCAGTGGAACGAGTCACATATCGTAACAAAGAGCATGGCCTCACATTTCTACTAGTAGCCTTCCTCCCCTCCCCTTCGCATCTCCCTACCCTCCTTGTCACTCCACCCGACTCTATCCAACCTGCACAGCAGTGAACATTATGACGGGTACAGTTCCTAACCCAAGAACATCCGGTGGTTTCAACAGTTCCAGGAAGCGGGATATAGGAAAAATTCCTGGTCAGCCGCGAACTGCACGGTTAAAAGAAAATGTGAGGAGAATCTAATAGGCTTTTATTCTGAGCCCCCGGAAATCCATATCTCTAGTTTGCCGTCAGCTTCAAGTAAGCACTACCAATATCTGGCGCGTCCTGATGAGACGCCTACTCAAACCGTACAGACTTCATGTGGTTCAGGCACTGAGACGTGTTGGGAAGGGGAAACAGATGGAATTTTGTGCCGTGTTGCTTGTACCTAAAACAAAATGATTAAGGCAACTTTTTGGGCCTCACTTTTGTGACGAAACAACTTTCCATACCAATATGTGTCAATAGTCCCAATTTTCAGATTTGGAATCGAGACCAACGAAATTCTCCCAAGGTAAGTGATTTCTACGCAGTCAGTAATGTCAGCGTTTACGGCCATTTCTTCTTAAACACCAAGCTGTCACAGGACAAATGTGCCGGCCGCGGTGGCCGAGGTGACTGAGGCGCTCCAGTCACGGTCAGCACGGCCACTACGGTCGGGGGTTCGAATCCCCCCTCGGGCATGGATATTTGTGCCGTCCTAGTTCGTAAGTAGTTCATAAGTAGTTTGTAAGTTTAGGGACTGATGACCCCGTAGTTAAGTCCCATAAGCTTAACAAACATTTGAACATTTTGGACAAATGTGACAAAAATCTCGCAGTGTTATAGACTTGGCTCTTTGCTACGGACCCACTCATGCGACATAATTTGCCAACAACCAGGAGCGCCCCCCCCCCCCCACCACCAATCCCCATCGGAGCTTACAGCTTACAGTGCCTCAACCGTGGATTGGTGACACACAGCTGATGATCGAGCTCGCCTTGCATGGCCTCCCAGATTCGCAAACTTCACTCCAGTGGGGATAGGTCAAGGACAAAGTTTATGTTCCGCCACTAACAACTACAATGGATCACCTTCAAGAACGGATAACACGTGCCATCAAGTCCGTGAATCGCGATATACTGCAACTCCCTTGGGAGGAGTTGTCCTGTCGCCTTGATGTGGTCCGTGCTGCAGCTAGTGGGCATATTGAATGTTTGCAGGACCAAACTTGAACATCAGCCACAAGTATCTTAAGTTTACTCGTCTAGTACTGATTGTTGGGTAAATACAGCTTGATAAAAGACCCTGCGTCAATTTTTAATATTTGTGACGAACTGTCTCGCAAATGGCATTTGTACACCAATGATTGTTAAACTTTTTGTTTCTTAAGAAGGGTCACTCTTTGATCTGACACTTGTAAGCAGTTAAAAATTTTTTATGCAACGTTGGAATTGTTTATTGGAGTTCACAAACTACAATGTGTTATATTAAATACTCTTTACATATCATTGCAAGCAGTTGAGAAATTAAATAACTTTCAAAATATCTACTTCGCCTAACCTGCTACAAATTGGCCTGCTCAAATTAACGACATCTAATAGTTTGTAAGACTATTCCAGGACCGAACTACTGGCTACTTATTGGACCTCTGCCAAGTCATATTTGTGATCGGTCTTCAAATGTTCAAATGTTTGTAAATCTATCGGACCAAACTGTGTGGTCATCAGTCCGTAGCTTACAAACTACTTAAACCTAGGTTAACTAACCTACGGACAAACACACACACCCATGCCCCAGGGAGGACTCGAAACTCCACGGCGAGCAACCGCGCGCTCCGCAGCGACGTGCTTTAGACCGCTCGGCTAATCCACCGCGGCCGTGATCGGTGTACACTCATCATTATCATGATGTTTTCTGCTATATTAATCGGTACTTTTCATCTCCATTTCCTACAATCCATTGTTTCCGTCTAATTTTTGCTATATGTCACACCATCCAACATCTGAAATCTCTCCCCCCTCCCCCCCTCGAGTAACACATAGCTGTCTAAGACTGTTTTTAAAATCACAACTTTTTTAATACATGTCCAATCCAGTTTAGTATCTTAATTTTTATTATATATAGTAATTGTCTTTACTCCCCCACTCTTCTGAGTACCTTTTCGGTAATTTTCCACTCTGTTCATTCATCTTATTCTTTCCATCCATATTCTTTCCATCCATATCGTCATCTCGAAATCCTCGAGCTTTGCCCTTTCTTTCTACCTCAACGTTCATGTTCTAACGCCCTACAGAAGAAGACTCCGTACTAAACATTTCATTTCATCTATGACCACACTGTTGCAGAAACGTCCTCAGCTTTTAAGACATGCCTCTTTCTGTGCTGTTCTTACAGTTCGTATTCTGCTGTTTTCGTACACAGGATTAAAAACTAACGCACTGAATGTTACCATTAAAAAGGAATAGCTACACAATTAGTGGAATTTAAATAACAAAACAGAAGACAGCATGACAAATGTAGATATTATTTTTAACGCCAGGTACTGCTCTAATATATGTTGTCCACATCAACGAAATCTGCTTCTTCAGTTCAGTTGCGTTTTTACTGTACTGACTGATCTTCTCTTCTATATTAGTGTTCTCGCGCAAATATTTTGACATAGTGTGTTAGCGATGGACGTTGGAGATTCGTTGGTACGCATCGACAACTAGCAGCTTTACAATATGCGAGTTCCTCCAAATGCAGGGGCCGTCAGCAATACGGTCTAACTAAAAGGGCCATTTGAGACAGTTTTTGTTATTTCACTCCACGGATGGCGCATGTTAGCAGCACCTGCGGCTCTTTTCAGCCTACAGAAATTTTACATGGAACGAAGAATATAAACAAAATACAAATGGAGTAAAAAAAGAGACAATACATATAACACGGCGACAAAATGGAAGATGAGTATTATTTGAAATGGAGTGTTGGGGTGCAGTATTACATAAAATCAGATGGCGCCGAAAACGGAGAAACAGTTAGTTACACAGGCGGTTAAAAGACACAGGTGTCGGCTGGGGGATGGCCGTTCGCAGTTGCATTAAAAAACTCTGATGTATTTTACACTTCGACGGAGACACAGACGATGCGCACGCAGAATATGATGATGAATGTGACGGGTGTAGATATGGAAGAAGCAAAAAGAGAAAAAGAGGTGGAAGAATAGGGCAAAGGGGAAGAGGGAGCGAAGGAGGAGCGACAGGTGTGGTTATGATAAATCTGCGAGTGTAATTAAAAATTACTACCTTTCTTTTTCTTTATGGGCAAAACGGATATGTACACTGCAATGTGCGATCTAACTGAAAGGGCTATTTGAGTCACATAAAACTTAAGAAATATATTCACAATTGCTACTTTTCTTTACCTCTATGGGGAAAACGGATATGTAAACGGCTATATACATGTGCCGGACTCTTTTGCTCACATTTGTCGCCAGTGTTCTCCGATGCATAACTAAGTATAGAAACCTCTTCGCCGCGGCGGAGCGGCCGAGACCACTGAGGCGCTATGCTATGATGCGCGAGGTCATTCTCCGTCGGGGGTCGAATCCCCCCCTTGGGCATGGATGTTTGTGCCGTCTTTAGTATAATCTAGTGTGTCAGTTTAGGGACTGATGATCCCTTAGTTAAGTCCCATAAGCTCTATAAACATTTGAACATTTTTTTGAAAAAGCCTCTTCACTCTTTCTCATGATGTACGTAGCTGACGACTATAATCTCTGCCTTTGATGATCTTGCTAACATAGACAACAAAATGATTGTGATTAACTTCAGCGACAAGCAGAATGAACCAAAACTACAAATAAATTCTGTAGAATATATGACTAATATCCATGTGACACTAATATCTTCTATAACATTGTACTCAATTTCGACGAAGTTTGATCGTATCGCATGGAATATAATTGTAGGAATATGAAAAAGATACACATAATGCATTCAGATGTGTTATGACCAACAAAAACATATTTTACTAATATCCCTGCGCCATAATTTAAAAAAGCCACTGAAATATTAATCGCGCACGGAAGTTACACCAAAATTACTTTTTCACGTACAAGATAATTATTAACGTAGACAAAAATGTTCACACAGGATTATTTGGTTGCAGATGAACACGTCACCAATATCACAAGTTGTAAAAATGGTGTTCTACGAACAATCAATGTAAAAATAAAGTAAAAATCGAAACTGAGACATACGACTTTTAGGCATGGTTTTCATGCCTAAGGGAGTACTAAACTAAGTTCATATTCATATCTGTAAATAAAGAATGAACCCACTGATAATGATCGTGACGTGCTGAGACATGTGTGGGTAACAACGGAGAACAGTTTTTTTCGCATCAGGCGGACTTCATGACCACTACATTGCTTTCCTTCTTGATTCTAACTTTGTGTCAGTGCCCTTAATTGAGATTATCGACCTATAGTCAAGCGAATTTATTATATATCAAATTTAGAACAATTAGAAAATAATTGGTCGCCAGTAGAAAACAGGAATTCAACATTGATTTTGCAAGAAACATTAACCGGATCAGAATGTATTCGTCTTAGTTGTTAAAAGGAAAAGATGACAGTTTGAATGGTATATTCCCGTTAAAGAAAAGTAAACGCTTTCATTATGTACACACCATTAACCAAAATAATGCAACGCTTTCGTGCAGATTTGTCTGCAATCGATTATTAAATGACTCGATCATTAGTCGGAGGCTCGTTCTGTACTTAGCTACGTGGCAATGAAAATCCAACAACTCGCCTTCTTTCTTGGGTTCTCAGCGAGAGCAGAAAGTTGTTAACTAAACTTTATGAATTAAATTTACAAATTTGGAAAGTAACGTTCAAACTATGAAATGAAAATGCAGACAAAAATTAACAACTACATTAACTCAAAATGGTCAAAATAAATTTAAAAGCGCGAGACTTAGCTGTGCGTCCACCTAGTAAACAGACGGAACAGATGGTGTGCCGATCTGGTAGCTCAGGAATTAACGGAACAATGCAATACATTCAATTGTCTTTTTGGCCCACTGTAGGTTACGGTAGTAACACTAAAAGTGGGCCTTTGCGATCGTCTTTTGACAGCTTGGAATTTAAATGAAAATAACGGCATAAACATACATCTGACACGAAAATGAAATAACCGAATTTGTAGAGGAGAAAATTCTCTACAACTTTGCTCTATTATGTTTTTTCGTATATTGCATAGTTGCAGAGATATTTGCAAAAATAACGGTGATTTGACGATTTCGGGCAAGAAATACGTTAGTAATGCCAAAAAAAGCCGTTTGTAATGTAATTTAATTGTAGATAAACCGTTGATCTAACGCGAAAATTGAATAAATGAATTTGTAGAGGAGAAAATTCTCTACAAATTTGTTCCCTTATGTTTTTTTTTTTTTCATATCTCGTATCGTTCAAGAGATATTTACAAAAACAACGGAGTTTTGACACCCTCCATTAAATTAACGAAAACCAGCCGTTCGCAGAAGTCACGTGATATTCCTCGCCCAGAACAGTCTCTGGCATACGCCATCTTGATGATTTTCGTATTGTAACTTACACGTTGTCATTTCAAAGCAATGGCGCACTGAAGAATTAACAAAAAGACGTCAGTCCAGTGTCTACAAATGTCATATTAGCATCAGTTAACAACAGCCATTTATAGTAGGAGATTAAAGAACGCAATTCCTAGCTGTTAGCTGTAGCGTAGTGGGCAATGTTTTAGACTGTAACGCTGAAGGTCAGTGGTTCGGAACCCGCTAGTACCTAATTTTTTTTCCTACAAGGGTTGCAGACACTCTTATTAATTAATTTGTTATTATTTAGATTATTATTTTGGTCCAAAATCTTTGAAAAAACGTATAAAACTACAAGTCTAAAGTGGGCCGTAAAACACGTCAGTGCGATTTTTTGACATAAAATGATGGAATCGGCAGAGATTTCCTGTCGATATTACATAGCAGATTGTCTCTAACGAAGACCAAATGGTAAAAGCTTAAAACATTAGCACATTTCTCTCTAATGGATTACCAATAAAAATAAAATAACACTGTTATTTTCGGTATTGTTAATTAAATTATGCGTGATCTTTGATTATTTTTCACATCATGGTTGAAGATGCAGCGCATCGACTCACTTCCTACACATAATTTCTTGTATGCCTATTATACCGCTTGATGAACTTCTATCACTCTCCATCACACGTTCTTGTCTCCATGGGTAAACATTTTCATTAAATATTAGTACGTGAGTCATTCAGATGTTCAGATGTTCGGTTTCACTTATTTGAGGTCCAGAAAAACACCCACAATCCCGCTTTTACTTCTCTTTCACTTTCCTTCAGTTCTCCGTTCCACCTATTTTACCACTGTATCTAGAAACATAGCACCCGTACAACATAAAATTATATAAAAGAAATACATAAAGTGTATGTTAAACCATCAGCAATGTTATTACAGCTCCATCAACAACTGTTTTGTCCTAGCCCATCTTCACACAGTGTATGATTAAAATCTGATCAGCTGTAAGCTTAAGACATCTTGCGGGAATAAGATCCTATAGACCTTCCTTTAACCGCAAAAATAAAGAAAATTGATGAACTACGTAAATAGTGCACAAACACTTGAAATAGACTTGACATGTGTCTGTTAGGTGTTAAAAGAAAGCTTCACTGCTGGCAGTAGAGTTATTCGTCACCCACAACATTTTATTGGTTGAATAATTCACAATCCCATTTCATCCATGATTTAGCAAGAACCAGGTGGGAAAATTTATTTCTGTGTAGTTAGATACACTGCTATTGCACCTAATGGGGCCAGTAGTTAGAATTTTAAGCTTAGCTGCGTCGAATTTGTAAAGACCGTTAACACACGTTGGTTTCCGTTGACACAGATAGGAAAAAATGTTATAAATCAGCTCATTAACAGGTTTCATATTCAGTAAACCGATTATTTAAATTTGTTACAGATGATCTCTCGCAATTACAACAAAACTTACACCTACCGTCAGATACAGTGCAATGTTCCATCGTAAGCCAGATAAAGTTTTATTTTTTGGGCTTACAGTCTTGTTTCACTGTAAATGGAAGTCAGATTAGTATTCACTAATATGGATTTTGTGAAGGACGAAAGCAGCTTCGTAAAAAGATAGTGGTATGATTATTACCCACACTTTTATAGCGTGGATTAACCGATGAGTCAAAATTTCACACTGACAATATGACATAGGTTACTGTGCAGTCAAACATGCAGCCGTACAACTTCTTATTTTTAAACTCCACATTCTTATTTTTAAACTCCACAAGCAAGTGTTAGTCCATGTGTGATGTATATTATCAATTTTGTTTTAATGTTACAAATGTTTAACGGCCTTATATCTGCAAGATGTCTCATGTGTAGCTGATCAATTGTTTTCACTTTATATCCTGTGAAGATCATCTGGGAGCAAAACCCGTCATTGATTGAGTAATAATATAACAGCTGACGGTAAAACATATATTTTCTGATATTGTCTTTCTTCTTTAAGATATTAGCTAAGTAAACTTTTGAATACGAATATATTACATAGGTTAACGTAAATACCATTCAAGTGTGTAAGTAAAGGCCCATGGAATATCTCTACCGAAGCGTGACAATATAGCCGTCTTGAACAAAATACGAAGCAGAAAAGTTACAAGTGTAGCGCTCAACTCCTTGGGAAATAAAAAGTGACGTTTCTTCTTTAACTAGC
Source organism: Locusta migratoria (assembly GCA_026315105.1). Taxonomy (NCBI): domain Eukaryota; kingdom Metazoa; phylum Arthropoda; class Insecta; order Orthoptera; family Acrididae; genus Locusta; species Locusta migratoria. Next base: position 318,448,572 of record CM048745.1, read on the forward strand.
ACGAGATTCGTTAAAACGGAGTTATAAACTTGTGAGGAGCGAAGTTATCGCGAGGAAGTATCTCAAAGGGTCCTCAAATGCTGTCACGCGATAACATTCAATTTAATCTCGTAAATTCGTGGGCTTTCTTTTGATATTCTTCACGCCATCTAAGAGAATAAACTGCTAACGCAGTTCGTTTCACTTTTGAGTGCTTCTGGCCTCGTCTTGTAAGACAGGATTTGTATCACTCAGCCCGTTAACACTACAGAATTTATATTTTCGCTTTTATTTTCTTTCGTTTCAGTACAGAGTTTCACCTGTAGGTCTATTTTTAATTTTCTAATACGGAATCTGTTACAAAAGTATGTGGCCTGTGGTGAAGAAGAAAAGGAAACAGGTTTATCTCGGCCGTTGGACCCCTAATCATTCATTTGGGACTCCACACACTTCTGCTAGCGGTACCGCCATTGATAGAAAACTGGCTAAGAACTCTGAGGAGTGGCCCGACAAAATTCGGCACCAAACATAAATATTGGGAAGTCGCAATAAGTCTTTCCATCTCATTTACTAAAAAAGGTTGATATGTAGCAGATTTTAGTAAGTTTTTTTAAATATTAGTTGTTATAAACACTTTGTATAACAAGTTTTTTCATTAATACAGATACCTGAAGGTGTACGTCTAACGGGGCGAAATCGGCAGTGAACCAATAAAGGCACAAAAGACAGGCGGATTATGAAAATTCAATGAATGTAATTCTGGCTTAATTGTCTGTGTTACCTTCTAAAATATTTCCGAATCAAGTGCGGGGACTGTCACAGAGCATTTTGGATGCGCAGCTCTTAAGATTTTTGTGTTTGCAATCAAAATTCTGGGTACGAAGTTCGCCTGAAACGCAAAATAATGGTTTTACTTATTACCCAAACAAGTTTCGATACCCCTTTCCCGTCATCAGTGTGTGTTTTTACTTATTTACGGCTCTCAAAGTCAACATACATTATTTTGGTACTAAACTACGTTTGAAAATTACAAAATTGCAATTGTTACAAAATCAGATGACAACGTCCGATTTTGTAATAAGGATCTCACATGACTACACAATGTAGAGCCAAGATAATATCCAAAGGTAAGATACATGACTTTTAGGAATAATTTTCACAAATACGTTAATTCTAACATAATGTATTTAAAAAGAGTAAAAAACCACCTCGATAGCTAAAATTATATTCAACATACGTTTCGGCATCTGCCATTATCAGATCTAAAAACATTGAATTTGCAGGGTTAAGTTCCGCGTCAGTAATGAAATCTCTACCTAGTAGGGACCACAAATAGCTATTGTAGAGATTTTATTATTGACGCCGAACTTTACATTCTAAGTTCAGAGTTTTTAGATATTATAATGGCAGATGCCGGAACGATGTAATAAATAAATATTTATTCTTTTATCGATCTAGACAGTTTTTTTTTTTTAATTTAATTTAAGCAAGTGATGGTTACAGACTTCTACAGGAAATTCGTTTCCTTTACACAGAAAAAAAAAAAAAAAAAAGAAAAGAAAAGAAATGTATGTTGGCTTCCATGACTGTAAATAAATAAAATACTCAATGAAGATGACACAGAGGTGCAATAACAGGTAAAACAGTGTGTTGCATATGAGGCGAACCTAGGCTCCGGGGACGGAGCGTCAATAAATAAAATTAGGGCAACAGAAATGTGCCTTGTGATTGTTGCTCATCAGCAAGATAACTCGCCACGCAACCAGACACATGAACCGTAGCAAGTGCGTCTTGTTTTCACTGTTACTAACTAAAAACCCGGCGTTGCGTGGGTATTTATTCCATACTTCGTCGGTACATTCCCTTCCACCCCTCACCTCTCTCCTTATTTATTTATTTCCATATCTCTGACACCACCTCGTTCCCCTCTTTTGACTCATCTCTTCCACCCCCGCCCAATGCATCTCCTCGTCCTCTCTCTCTCTCTGTTCATTCCGAATCTTCATCTCCTCCAATTAAAACATGCATATGTCCCTCAACTTTCGTGCTGATCATTTAAACACTAATTTCATTACTATGTATCCTTTGCCTGGCACCATAATCTTACTTGCGCCTTGTATAACCCGTTCAGGAAAAATTCAAACGTGAGAGAACTTCCAAACAACCAGTAAAAAGGTATCAAAGTCTGTTGTATGGTAGCCTCCTGTTAGGAGGCAAAATTCTCCAGTATCGTAATAAACTGTGGGTACGTATCGAAGTCGGTAAGTAAACCCCCCCCCCCCTCCCCTCCGTCATCTATTATACGAAATTTTATGTAGACAGTGACCTTCCTCTTGTTCTGAGGGTGAAGTGTGTAAAATTACAACTAGATTGGAGAATAACCGTAGATCTGTATGATTTGGAAACACACACAAAAGGACACTCTTCTTAATATAAGACTTGCTTTTATCCACCGCTTCGCTGGCGTAGATGTTCATGCATACGTCTCAAAGACCATGGAAAGTAGCCTACAATAATTTTACAAGTTCTCAACATATGACCAGGATCTTATAAAAGAAAAGTTTTCAATTTTTCGGTTTAGATATAAACCGTGCCTAGAATGACGGTAAATACTCTACTTCTTTTTCGAAATGAAAATAAAGATAGTATTAAATACGAAAGGAAAAACTGTCACATCGTGACTTAACGGCTGACTGAAGGACCTACACATTATATAACGTGTAAATTGAGCAGGATTACGTAAGCATTGTATTCATTATGTTGACTTGTATTACGTAGGCCTACAACTTGACAATCATTAAAATTATTTTAATAATACATTATATAACGTGTAAATTGAGCAGGATTACGTAAGCATTGTATTCATTATGTTGACTTGTATTACGTAGGCCTACAACTTGACAATCATTAAAATTATTTTAATAAATATGATAAATTTCACAAGTCGAGGAATAAATAGCTTTTACAAGAATCTTCAAGGGTCTCAAAAGCTGTAAGAGGACTGTCGATGTTCAGCTGTTCCATATTTAGAGTAATAAACTTAAAATCGACAAATATCTTGAAGTACACACTTTCTAAAACAGCCTATGTTCTTCTTCAGCGTTCAAGCTATCTCCATGCCCAATTTAATCAAAATCGGTTAAGTGGTTTAGTCGTGAAATCGTAGCAGACAGAGCTTCTTTCAGATTTGTAATATTAGTGTGCATTAAAATCGGTACTTCAGTTTTCGGTCACTTGTTACTACAGGCATTGTAATGCAGCAAAGGAGTAGCAGTGATGCGCTTTTTCTTCCTACGGCTGCCACATACTAATCCCAGTTTTATATGGTTGGTTGCTTTCGTAGTGGATAATAGGTGTCGGATGTTTCGTTTATCCCTTTTTTTTTTTTTTTTCGTTTTAACCACCCCTATATTAGGCACACAAAACAAAAATATTTAAATCGACTCATCCATTTCTGAGTTTTAGTGAGACTAAGGCTCAGATATTGAATTATATATAAATAGATGCGAATCCGATGTCGTGGCTCTACCCCATGCAAGAGGTAGTTCATGAATATAAATTAAAACTGGTGATATGTGTAAGCGGAGTATTCTTTTAAAAATCAGATAATTCTGCTGTTAATATTGTTCTGTTGAATGTGTTACGATTATGGAAGTCTATAGAATAGCGTAAGGCATGTGTAAAGAAAACCGCATAGAGACCGTCTCTATTACCTATTAATTCTACAGTACTCGATTTCTAGGGAAGGGAGTTGCTATATATTTTAGTAATAGGTTCACTAATACCAGGAAAATGCTTCGCGAACTTAAGCTGCGTTTTTTAATAGGAAGAACAAGCTCTATCTGTTAGAAATTTGAGGAAATTCATGTGACTAAGATTAGGAAAATTCTCAAGTACGATTTTATTGCCTTCATTTTATATGTCGCATGAAGTACTGTAGGGATTCGTGCCATTTCAGACGTACATCAGGTATTATTTTGTAGTTGCCATATAACTGAAGAAGGCTTGTGAGGTATCTTTATAAGTTTGGATAGCGTTATCTATTCGTGGCACGCAGATGGATGTTTTATAAAGACGGCAACATTCATTAATGAAATACATACTTAACTACACACATCTATCTAGATCTTGAAACCACTAATTACTGGCAACTAGAAGGCTGTAATAATATAACTCAGACATCAAGCAGGAAGGAGGACAAAGCAGTTAATACATATAGATAGAAACGTTCTGGGGCTGCTCGTAAGATGTCATTCCTTATCGGCTCCAGTCTGCCCATTACAGGCTATTGCTTCTCGTCCAATTACGTCGCTATTTATTGCAGAGAAGACAATACAGAACTGAAAGATGTTTCATTTTGTCTTTCTTGTTATTGCGTGACAGAGGACAATGCTTCTGAGTTTCTTGCTTTGCCTTATGTAGCTGGTATGTTTCAAATACTTTTTCCACCGACCTCGTGTGATTGCAACCACAATCATCTGAGGCTGCTGCATTCCTGAGAAAATTTATTCATTCTTACTGCCACAAGAGCATGCACTCGTAAGCTTTTAGTTTCTTTTTTTCGTCTCTATGAGCCTTATCAACTGTGTTCCATTACTGTATTCTCCGACAATATAACCACGTTATTAACATTTTGAAACTATTGAAACTGATTTTAAATTGGGGTTTGTAGTCTCGACAGATGGTAGGTGTTTTTAATTATACAACAATGACATTTGAAAATTTGAGTCAGGCTCGGAATTCGAACCCGACAGCTTCGCTTACTAGGCCATTGCGCTAAATGTCACCGCCAACGTAGATACACGGGCTTGGAATAATCAAGCACATACCTCGTTCGACCCAAACCTTCATATCTCCTCCTACTAATGGTCGAAGTAGGATGATATTATCTTCAGATGTCTACGAGCGGCAACACGAAATAAAGCATATAAATGCAATTGAGGCACGCACGTTCACTTCTTCAGATTATATCGGATTCCAAAACCGATCGGAAAAAGCTCACGTCAGCAGTCGTTGATGCGGATGCGACTCTAGTCGAGACTAAATAACTTTCGAAGCACTCCTTCTCTGGGCTGACGCGAACTTTTAGCGATCTCGACTGGAACTTCCATGTAAACGCACTATTCATTTATATAGGCTCGGCATAGATGGCCATGGTCAAGAAAAAAACCGCTTATTCGCCGCTTACATTGCTGTAATTGTGCCTCATTAGACTTCTATTACGATAAGAAATACTAACATCACTGAACGTAACTTACAGTTTCCAATTTTATCCTTATGTAGGTATTGAAGCGAATATTTAATAAATTTTTCTAGTAAATGATTTGGATATTTATAGTTACAGATATTAGGGTTGATTACGAGTGCTGAACTGTACCTCTCCGAAGTTCCTGTACATTTCCTATTACCGGCAGTTAAATGTCTCTTCGTAATGTCTAAGTTGGAGTGAATGTATGTTCGTATTTTATGTGCTTCCGTATCGTTCATACCATTACGCTGAAACTTTTTCAACATATTGCTTGCACTTTCGCGAAGGATATGGGTATAATTATATCACCGTACGATATATATTTCATGAAATATGCCGCTATAAACAATGAAACGCGCAAAAAAATTTCTGCGTTACTTGACAATGTGGCACATTTCCTACTCAACCACTGAACATATTTCAATCAAATTTGGTGAACATATTCCTTACCGTGAGTTAACAATTGCTGTAGGAGTAAGAACCTCTTACAATACATAGTTAAGTATATATGACGACAGAAACAATGAGGTGCTTGATAAACTCATGTAGAAAGGCTATTATACAAAGACAAATCATTGTTTAACGTTTCTGCCACCAATCTCGGAAAGTTACTGACCTATTTACTCCAGATTTTTACATAATACTATAGTAAACATTCGGACAGACATAGACTATGTACATTTACCAAGTTTACTATCCAGAGGTTTATCGATTGTGTTTCTTTGTGTGTTTGTATTGCTTACGAATCTACAGTTTTGTTCCAAACTTTAAAGTTTACACATCGGACCATCAAAGCAAGAGGAAAATCACACATAAAATTTCACACGGTCTGTTGCGGAGGGTGGTTTACGTACGGACGTAGAAAAGTTACAGTTTTATATCTTAATGATATTTTGCAGCCGCATCTATGGCGTTATGCTACGGAGTAGGTGACTGTTACCGTCGGAGAAAACATCACTACGGAATTGTTCCACGATGTTAACGATTTCCTCGTAATGTTGAAGATACTCGTAATGTTGAAGATACTGGACAAAATGTATTCTAACCTTTTCCCTGATAATGTTCGTACTGGAACTGTTTTTGCTGAAACTGGAAGTGTTAGAACTAGAGAAACAGTCCGATATTTTATGTTGATATATTACCGTTTTTTTAACACTGTTCAACTTATTTTTATTTTTGCCGATTACACCGACATCTATCATGAAACGAAAAAAAAATTGCATACAAAAGTTTTTTTTCACGGTTAATCCAAATCTGAAATTAAAAAAAAATAGGGTTTCGTATTTAAAAGTCATCCCCACCCCTCCGCCCCCTGGGCTAGTGTAACTGGGGGTCAAACTTTATATTAATTGAGGGCCCTCTTCTAGTGAAAACCTTTTATTCCAATATTTTAAAACCTGATTTTCATCTTTCCAAATATTCCGAAAAACAGTTTCAAATGTCTCACAGAAACAGACGGACAATAAGGGAGATGGAAAAATTGAAAACAAGAAATGTTTAAATGGAGAGTTCGTCGCTCTAGACAGCTCACAAATTTCGGAGCTCCGCGCGACCTTCTAGAGACAAAGCCTCATAGAGACCGTCTCATGTCACATTGATAGTCCTCGATCGTCAGCTGAGTGTCTGTCCCCTACGAGACAATGGGCTGTGCCCCAGCGGCCAGCCAGTCAGTGACACATCGTTCATGTGAAACTCAGCTTGCCCTTTTGTCACATGACATCTTGCGCGCCATGGATGAAGGTCAACAGGCGGATTGTGTTTTTCTCGATTTCAAAAAGGCGTTCGACGCGGTGCCACACTGCAGACTGCTAACGAAGATACGAGCTTATGGAATAAGTTCACAGATTTGTGAATGGCTGGAAGACTTCCTAAGTAATAGAATGCAGTACGTTGTTCTTGACGGCTACTGTTCATCAGAGACGAGTGTATCATCAGGCGTGCCCCACTGGAGTGTGATAAGACCGCTATTATTTCCAATCTATATAAATGATCTGATGGACAGAGTAAGTTGTAATTTGCGGCTGTTTGCTGATGATGCTGTGGTGTATGGGAGGGTGTCGTCTTTAACTGACTGTAATAGCATACAGGATTAGACAAAATTTCCAATTGGTGCGAAGAATGGCAGCTAGCTCTCAATGTGGAAAAATGTAAGGTGATGCGCATGAGTAGAAAAAACAATCCCATAATGTTCGAATACAGCATTAGTAGTGAGCTTCTTGATCCTGTCGCGTAGTTCAAATGTCTAGGCGTAACATAGCAGAGCGATTTGAAATGGAACGAGCATGTAAGGACAGTTGTTGGTAAGGCTGACAGCCAACTTTGGTTTATTGGGAGAATTTTGGGAAGATGTACTCCACCTGTAAAGGAGACCGCGTATAAAACGCTTGTACGACCACGTGTTAAGTATTGCTCTAGTGTTTGGGACCTGCAGCAGATCAGTTTAAAGGAAGACATAGAAGCAGTTCAGAGACGAGCAGCTAGGTTCGTTATTGGTATGTTCGACCAGTGCGCGAGTGTAACGGAAATGCTCCGGCAACTCAATTGGGGATCGCTGGAGGAAAGACGACCTGATTTTCGTGAATTTCTGTTGAGGAAATTTAGAGGGCCGGAATTTGAAGCGGAGTGTAGTACGATCAAGCTCCCGCCTACTTATATTTCGCGTAGTGATCACAAAGACAAGATAAGAGAAATTAGGGCTCGTACGGAGGCATATAGGCATTCTTTTTTTCCTCGTTCTCTTTGGGAGTGGAATAGGAAAGGAAATGCATAATGGTGGTACAGTGTACCTTCCGCCACGCACCTTACGGTGGATTGCGGAGTATGTATGTAGATATGTAGATGTAGACCGCGGCCTATCGGTATGACGTGCCACGCCCTGTTGGGATGCCTTGTCTCTAAACAGTTTTGGCCCAACCACCTTTTAATGATGAGGCTCGAAAGTTCCCAGTGACTAATTGTAGTCATTCCGACAGCAGATGTTTCCATATACTTCCCACAAATTATTTCTCTGCAGTGAGGTGTTCAATGCTGGCATACGCCATTTCTAAATGGCCTTGTACCTACTCTTCCCGTTAGAAGAGCCAGTCATTTTGCGCAAGCACGCAGGAAATAAATCATAAGTAACTTTAAGCATTCAAAATATTGTTTTTCGCTGAGAAAAAAAATGCTTTTCATTACTTTCTGGGCAAACCTCGTGAGACGAGCGGCTCTCACAACAAGGGAAAGCTTCGGCCACCAGCGATTTCGGTTCGAAGCGGAGCCGTGGAGCGGTGGCGCCGTTGGATAATGAAAGCAGAGGCCGCATGTCTGGCGTGTCGCCGCTGCTGTGCAAACACACACACACACACAGACAATACAGGCGCTCTCGCAGCCGGTCAGTTTACGACGAGGCACAATGGTTTCAGCTGGCAGCCTGACATCACAACCAGCCACTTTAAACATAAATGGCTGTACTTTTTAGTCATCAGTCTTATGACTGATTTGATATGACCTGTAACGAGTCTGACTCCACTCGTATGCGACCCTAGTCATCTTAGAATAGCACTTAATATTGCTACTCCCTGTTCGAGTCTGTTTGGTTTACGGAAATTTTTTGAAGTCCCAGGATGCAAAATATCGCGGATAATATTTTGAATAAAAAATGTTGAACTATAAATAAGGCGTACAACTGTTTTTGATTTGGTAGCCGGCCGCAGTGGCCGAGGGGACTGCGGCGCGCCAGTCACGGTCTGCACGGCCACTTCGGTCGGGGGTTCGAATCGCCACACGGACGTGGATATTTGTGCGGTTATTAGTATTACCTACTTCATAAGTAGTTTGTAAGTTTAGGGACTGATGACCCCGTAGTTAAGTCCCATAAAAAATGATTTGGTACATAATTTGAACATGAAGGTCATAAGGAATACGATCTCGTACACCTGCCTTACGCAGACCAAGATCATCCTTATGGACCCCAACAGCGTCTTTATCATAGAAGGTGGTCGAAAAACACATTTCATTTCTAAGATAAAGGCCCTATTGGGGCCCGTAAAGGATGATCTTGGCCTGCGTAAGGCAGGTGTATATCGTATTCCTTGCAGTTGTGGCATGTCATATATTGGTCAGACGGTCAGGACTGTGGAAGACCGGTGTATGGAACATAAACGTTACACGCGCTTACAACAGCCAAACAAATCCGCTGTTGCAGAACACTGTCTTGGCATGGGTCATCCTATGGAATATAACAACACGGAGATTCTGGCATGCACTTCCACCTATTGGGATAGTATTATTAAGGAAGTTGTTGAAATTAAACAAGCAAGCGACCTTATAAACAGAGATGGCGGTTTTTGATTAAATTCTGCACTGTCTCTCGTCAAAAAACAAAGGGACAAAATTAATGGTGCCTCACCTCTTGATTAACAGTCACTATTGATATTTTTGATGTTTGGTCATCTTTGGTTGTGTTGACTCTGCAGTGACTTGTACTGTGTGCATTATCTTCCTTGTTTACCCTTTGCAAACCGAGGTATTAAATACGCTTGCACATTGCTTCCTTAAGTGCAGTTGTGCCTTGAGAATGGCAGGGTGCTCTCCTGCCGAAATATCGGCGGTTGTCGACGACATCACCCGGCAGCATACCCGTAAGTTGTTTTCACATTCATTACGCCGGGAAAAGTTAAGGTTTCACATTGTATCAGCCTTTTCTAGCATTTATAAAAGATAATACTCATACATCGTACGCTACAAAGAGAGAAGGCACAAAATACAGAGTACCGTTTGCAATATGACGGCTCAAAAGTTTTGTTTGTCACGTGAAAATCAAGTCGCTGCTCAGTCATGTTCCACTCCGCGAATCTAAAATCTAACATGCAGGATCCTTCATTCCTTCTTCGCAGGCAAGTGAATCGTGGAATTCCAAGCTGCGACATCATCACTTCCTCCTCTGCGTGCGTTTCCACGTCCCTTGAAAGAACGACTTAACGCCTCTATCTCATATGTGGACTCTAATCGGATATTCGTTTCCTTTATTAAAAATGTTGCGTTACATTTCCCCAGTATATTTTACAAATTGCGCTGTAAAATTTAAATGCATTCTACCATATCTGATTTCAAGTTTATAAGAGCTTATCCCCCAAACCAGAAATTGCATCTGAGAGCACCACTCTTGTTAATTCTGAGTGTATATTTGAGTCACCGCGTGGCGGTAGACAGAGGCCTCGATTGGGCGCCTTCGTTTGTTAGTCTCTGTGAGAAAACACGGGCGGCCCTCACGCTGGCTGGCTGAGCTATTCTGGCGTTGACTTCATTGTCTGCGGCTCTTTCTGTATTCATGCCGGCCTCTGTGCCCTCTGCTCTTCATTCGAGAGACCCACGGCAACCCACGTACGTCTCTCGCAGAAAGGACGAACGTACACGCCAGCTCTTTCGAAACGGACGTGCAGTTGTTATGTATCGGACGTGAAATAACAACCTCTTTGTATCGCGTGGTTTTGAAAAGGCTATTACCTATATCGCATAACAGGAGCTATTCGACGCACGAATCATAAATCGGTATAGCTCGTACAAAGCCAACAACGTACCAGTGAACTTTACATTTCGGTATCTCACTGAATTATGCCTTTTGATTCGGCGTCAGCAAAATCTCAGCATTGGATCAACCTGTGTTCCTCTACAGTGGAAGTCGCAGTGCTACAGTTTCTACGACATTTCATCAGGCAAATGGGATCTCGTAGTTTGTGATTACACAATTAATTAAATAAATTGGAGAAAGAATAAAGGAATATAAAGAAGAGAGATAGCGTAATACAAAAGAATATTCTGTTCAGAGTCAGAAGCAAATTTGTTCTTTAGAAATTTGAAATATATATGGGTTAATGGAGAAACGAACATATTTTGCTTTGTTCATAGACACAACTCCGGCTCTAAGGGTACTGCAGTGCTTATTTTGTGAGTGGAAGAACTTCAATGAAGAAGAAATGGATTACTGTCGCAAATCATTAAAAGTAATGACATTGACATGAAAATCATGGGCAAGTAACATCTAAACAAATAGTAGAAATCATTACGGGAGACAAAATATTTTATATAGCGAATATTCAGTTAAAATGTGAACAGTAGAAGCAAAATGGCCCCCAGAGCTACATCATATTAATTAGCGTCTGGCCGCTACTTTACGCTGTCTCAGTTCAAATTTCGTAAGTAGTTTCACCTTACTGTAATAACAATAACGAGAAAAAAACATCCAAATACCGTAAACCGCTTTTACTGTAACTTTATTTACAACGAACTCTTTGAACAATACGGAACCAGGCTTACAATAATTCTGTGTCATAAAAACAGTGGTCGTTGTCAAAATTAGGCACTTTTCAGGTAAATGAAATAAATCGCAATTTACGATGTTACGGCATCACTGTATTAGGTTTAGATGGAATACCAAACTGTGGCGAATGAGTGAATGAAATTTTCATTCGCCACAGTTTGCTATTCCATCTAAACCTAATACAGTGATGCCATAACATCGCAAATTGCCATTTATTTCATTCATTTGAACGCTATAATTCGTCAAAAATATATGCAACTTTTCAGGTAGCTGCATCAGACACTAACATGTGCTCAAATTCTGTGAATGGTGTAGCTGCAGTAGGACCGCAGGGCAGCTGGGTAAATCCTCGGTTATCACGATTTCCCGTAAATTTGGTATCACAAGCATCAACTATCAGGTGCTGACATCACGTATTGAATCGTGTAACTACTACACCAAAGCTTGTCATTTTGGCAGTTACTGATTGGGAGCAGAATCACAAAATTTTTTCAACCTCAAGTTGTAAGAAAAATCGTAGTGTCGCAGTATATCACCTGTTTAAGTACTTCGGTCGACATGTTAGTGTGTACAAGTTTTCAAGCTAAGACATATTCATTGTAGATGTTCAATAATGAGATTGTCTACAGTATTGTTTTGGTAATTTTTGACTGAAGCCATGAGTTAGAAATAATCGTAATCACTATGATGGGGCTAATGGCAGTCAGTGCCTCCACTAACCACTATTACCCCAGTGGTAGCAATACTTCTGTGTCAGATGGGCAGAGCCGCGGCGGAGCGGCCGAGTGCTTTGAGGCGCTATGCTACGATGCGCGAGGCCGTTCCCCGTTGAGGGTTCGATCGTTTCCCTCGGACATGGATGTTTGTGCCGACTTTAGTATAAGCTAGTTCATAAGTAGATTGTAAGTTTAGGGACTGATGACCCCACAGTTAAGTCCCATAAGCTTTACAAACATTTAAACATCAGATGGGTAGAGGATATACAAAGAGAAGACAGGCAACCTGCTAAAGACTAGCCTAATATGAATAGAAAAATAAGTGCAATAGGGTTACCTCATTGATTCTTCTTCATCCTAAGTGTTTGTTCCGCCTGCTGACAGGGTCCGCTGTTTTAGTTCGCTGTCGCCACTTTTTACGATTTTGTTTTTGGTCAGGGCGGAGGCATGAGATCTTGAGATCTTCGTGCAGGGTGGTAAGCCATGTTTGCCTAGGTCGTCTTACTGGCTGTTTTCCACTTACTTTCATACTAAAACTAGTCTTTGCCGCTGTTATTTTGCCCGCTATACGGACTTGCCAGTACCAACGTTGACGGCTCTTTCTCATGTTGCTTAAAAAATAATTTATAGTTGTTTATTAAGCTTAAGGGACCGCTATCATATAACATTTGAACTTTTTTTGACATTCATAAGGCTAAAAATGGCATTTCATCCCATCATATAGTATAGAAGACGTACAACAGTTTGAAGCGGAAGTCAACTTGTTTGTGACAGAGCATGGTGTGGATAACTGACGGATTAGTGAGCAGAATCAGTTCCTGCAAGAAATGTCTCACTGTCTCAAAAGGGAAAGCTACAGCTAGTGTGTTGAAGTCTGCACACACACACACACACACACACACACACACACACACACACACACACACACACACTCAAACACAACTTATGTGTCTTTATCAATGTCTGGCAGGCTAACAGACAAGTGGTACAAGTCAAGTTTTCAAGAAACACGAGGCACTTTTGGCAATATATTTCAAATAGACTTTGAAACAATATTTGTACATAAAATGTTCATTTGGGGGCATACAAAAGTTGAAAGATCTGTAAAGAATGCTTGAAACGTTTTCTATTTTAAATCTTTGATGAACACGTAACAAGAGAAAAAAGTCTAATATTCCCGGTAACGTCAAAGAGATCGTACCATTTTAAATGCAAGATAAGAAAAGAAAAATATTTTCCTGAAGATATTACCGACGAAGAGAACAAAATGTTGCCAACTCTTGTTTATCCCTCTCGACAATATAAGCCGTGTATAAGAAGCATTACTGATTCTGAACGCCTACAATGGCCAAACAATATTATTGTTGTACCATCATCAAACTCACCTTCTTTTTACAATCATTTTTCTGTGCCCAAGTATAGGCGTATGTTGCGTATGCAAGTGATGACACTGACATACAAAGATGTCGTATAAAATGTCACTACTGTGTCTTGTAATAATGGACTGCTTCAATGCGAAAATCATTTTGAATGTGTTATTTTGCCCGCTATAAGGACTTGCCAGTACCAACGTTGACGGCTCTTTTTCGTGTTGCTTACTGTTGGAGCTACTCCGTATAACCTACGAACCTAATTGTTGTATGGTCAGTAAATAACCAAAGACGTAACTGACTGTCGTTACCCCAAGATGAGGATAATTCCGGCCAAAGCTGATATTTTACATTTTTTCTCAGTAAGAAAAATCTGTTTAGATTTATTTCAACATTTGATAATTAATGCACAGGCAAGATCAAAAAGATACTATTAGGCACTCCAGCGTTTCAAACAAACACAAATAGCAATATCAAATAAACAATGTCCAGAAACATATAATTTGTATCGATATCTATTAAAGAAATTAAACTGAAGGAGAGGCATTGGTTTTATATCGCGGCCGGGATTCGAACCAAGGAACATGAGACAGAATTGAGGTTTGTGTGGTGTGCTTCAGTCCGTGCAGTCTCCATAGCTATTAAGTCTTGATGGCCTAATGGTTACGGCGCCTGCCTGCTAAGCAGGAGGTCCTGGGTTCGAATCCCTGCCATAGCATAAAATTCAATGCCTGCATTTCAGTTTAATATCTTTAACAAATAGTAACTTTTACAAACATTATACCTTAAGCGACTGCCATTACCCCGTCTCCCCTAAAGTCGCATGCCAGTTACCATGTGAACTCTGTTTAGTGATATGAAGAGAATTTGTCTTAGAAATGTAGTTCAATATTAGGGAGAGAGTCGATGGACATCGGTATCTACATATTCACTCTACAAATCATATTGAACCCTGTAATGCATGAGTTTTTATTTGAAGCTATAAAAACTACCGAGACTAATGTATATATGTATATACTGAGAAAACTATTGAAAAATAAATCCTTAAAATTATTATGCACTACTAGCAACAAAAAGTTCATAGCTGATCAGCTATAAAGTGTTCCATGATGTATCGGAAGTAGTAAGTGTCACTATTATGCTTCTCATCTTTCTAGAAAATAACTCATGCTGCAACTGTACTATGTGATTGACTACTTTTACCTGTGCAAGGGAGAGCATTGTATCTTCATACACCTGGCGTACCGGCTGTGAATGCTTGTTTTCCAACAATTGACCTAATTTATAGTTGTTTGTTAAGCTTATGGGTCTTAACTGCGGGGTCATTAGTTCCTAAACTTACAAATTACTTATGAACTACCTTACACTAAACACAAACATCCATGCCCGAGTGGGTATTCTAACCCCCGCCGACGGGGAACGGCCTCGCACAACGTAGCATAGCGCTTCAATGCGGTTTTTTTCATCGTTTATTACTTTGATTGGCCAGTATTTAATTTCTAGGACGAGCTACTAGCATATTTAACACTCCGTATACAAGCAATTAAAAAAGAATTTGTGGTAAAATGTTGGTCAGTTTGAGAGATAATGGAAAAATAAGGTGATGCGTTGTCATCAGTCCGTAGCTTACAAACTGCTTAAACCTATGTAAACTACCCTAAGGACAAACACACACACCCACGCCCCACGGAGGACTCGAACCTCCACGCGCTCCGCAGCGAGATGCTTTAGACCGCTCGGCTACTCCACCGCGGCAGCTGAGCTACTCTATGCATTAAAGGGTTAAGTGCCGCATTCATAATACTTCTCTAACCTCCTGTTCTGTAATAGCGTTTGTAAAAAAGAAAACTATATCAATCCCTTTTCTATCTGATTTCTCTTATTTTATTATAATGATAAAGTCTCCCTATTTAGATGAGTGCAAAAAGAATATTTTTGCATTCGTAGGAAAAAGGTGGTGAAACAAATTTCGCTAATTGATCTCATCGAAACCAATAGCGCCTTAGTTTTAATGATTTCAACCCCAAATCGTCCATCATTTATGTGACACTCTCTGCCCGTTTAGTGGTAATATCAAACGACCTGCTCCCTCTATGAACCTGCTCATCCACTTGATGAGGATCCCACACTGCGCAAAAATACTCCAAAATTGGACGGACAAGTATAGTGTAGGCAGTTTCTTTAGTAGAATTGTTGCGTGTTATAAGTGTTCTGCCAATTCAATGCAACTTTTTGATTTGATTCGTTACGGTATTTTGTGTGTGTTGTTTGAAATTTAATTAATAGTAATACCTACGTTTTTAGTTGAATTTACGACCTTTAGATTTAACTGATTTATCGTGTAAATGAAATTTAACGGATTTTGTGCTCATGCGGATGACTTCACCCGAATCATTATTCACGGTCAACTTCCAGTTTCCGAACCATGAGGCTATCATATCAAAATCGTTTTGCAGTTTACTTTGATATTCTGGTGATTTTACTAACAGATAAACGACAGTAGTCAATGCTGCTCAGGCTATGTCCTAAATAGTTTGTTAAGCAGAGGCCCTATAAGACCTCTATGAAAACGTGATGAATATGGATCCAGATTTTGCAGATATGTAACATAATAATTTATAAATATAATGGAGATGACACAGATATATGATGTTTCGCTGGATATATGTACACATTTTAACGGAAAGGAGTAATTTGGAGGTAACACTTCAGCAATACAAGAATTTCATCTCCAATGCATATTAACATTGGAAAAAGGCGAGGAGGAATTTGTTTTAAAGAAAAGGACTGTCGCAATTGTAAGCTATAAAAGAGCATGTAATATAGCAATTTGATAGAGCAAGGACGTATGGCTTTACAATTCACAAAATGCATCTGATAATGTGGGCCCTGGAAACGTCTAAGTTGGTAGCCTTGGACAATTACAAAGCTCTGATTTCTGTAACTGACAATCATAAGGCTGAAAATGGCATTTCATCTCATCATATAGTATAGAAGACTATTCTAATATATACCAGACGTACAACAGTTTGACGCGGAAGTCAACATGTTTGTGGCAGAGCAGGATGTGGATAACTGACGGGTCAGTGAACAGAGTCAGCTCCAGCAAGAAATGCCTTGGTTCACTGTCTCAAAGAGGAAAGAAAGCTACAGCTAGTGTGTTGAAGTCTGTACGCACACACACACACACTCACACACACACACACACACACACACACACAACTTATGTGTCTTTATCAATGCCTGGCAGGCTAGCAAACAAGTGATACAAGTTTTCAAGAAACACTGGGCACTTTGGCCACATATTTCAAATGAACTTTGAATCACTATTTATACCTGAAATGTTCATTTGGAGGCAAACAAAAGTGTAAAGACCTATAAAGAATGCATGGAACGTTTTCTAA
Organism: Locusta migratoria; assembly: GCA_026315105.1. NCBI lineage: Eukaryota > Metazoa > Arthropoda > Insecta > Orthoptera > Acrididae > Locusta > Locusta migratoria. The sequence goes on from CM048745.1 coordinate 318,465,590, forward strand.
CTTAAATCTATGATGAATACGTAAGAAGAGAAAAGAGGGTACCATTTAAAATGGATGATTTAAAAAAAAAAAAAAAAAAAAAAAAAAAAAAAAAAAAAAAAAAAGGACAACGAAGGAGGAAAAATAAAAAATTTTCCTGAAGATATTACCGACGAAGAGAACAAATTGTTGCCAACTCTTGTTTACTCCTTTCGGCAATATAAGACGTATATAAGAAGCATTGCTGATTCTGAAAGCCTATAATGGCCAAACAACATTATTGTTGCACACAAATATCGTTTGAAAATGTCACTACTGTATCTTGTAACAATAGTCTGCTGCTGTGCGAAAATCATTTTGAATGTGAAGACGTGGATTTAACAAGGTGTGAACATTTCTCTCTTTAATTTTTACCACTTAATCGATATTCCGTATCTGCAAATTGAGGACCAATGTAGTAATTATTAGGTTATAGGATATGTGTGTTTTAAGCTATTACAATTACTGTATCCAGAGGGTTTTTATTCACTGTTGATTGAAAAAGATACGGTGATGTCAATGAATCTCTATCTATATAAAAGCTAAAGGACACATTTCAGACACTCACTCACTCACTGACTAAACACGAAATCTCGAAAACTACTTCACCTATGAAGCTGAAATTTGGCAGGAATGTAGTTCATCGGTAGAAGACGTCAGCTAAGAAAGGGTTTTGCGATAGGGTCGATAGTTCAGGAGATATGACGTCATAAACAACGAAAACTTCCTCGTATTGCGGCATGTGATAGTGTGACTTTATCAGTCCACTATTTGAGAAGAAGACTTAGCGACTTGCAACAAACTTCAAACATAATTTCAAACCTTTAGAAAACTTTCTCGCTGATAACCCCAGAAAAATGATGGCTTGAAAAACGTTCGTCGTTTACTACTTTTTCGACGTTCATGAAGTAAAATTATGGTATTTGGCATGACGTTACATTTTATTACTCGTAAACTATTAATTGTATTCACGAGAAATGTTACAGGTAATATACATAAATACCACTGAACGTACGTTCGAAATTTTATCATAGTACGACACACAGTTCGTGAGATATGGAGTAATAAACAATTATGTTAATGAAAAACCGCCAAATCACGCATGACGTTTTGATTTGTTAGTATTTCCTACTAACTGTATTCACGACGTACTTTACATACGTTTTAAATAGGCACCGTTGGATGTACCTTCGAAATAATACCGTACTACGACGTATAGTTCAGGTGCTATGACGTCAAAGACATTGAAATACACGAAACTTCACCCTTCAAATGGAAGGTCAACGTCTACCTAAAGTTTCTTACCGTGCATGGGGGAGAGTTTCTTGCAAGATAAAATAGGATCCCTAAGTATGTTGGTCGCACTATAACTTGAGAATGGCTCGACCGATTTCACAGATCATTTATTTGTTGTTTTCCTTATTCTCAGAACATAAGTTGTATGAAATAAAACTGGAAAATTTGAGAACAACAAAGTGCGTTTTTCAATGCGACTCTGTGTTTCTATTGCATACAAATCTATAGTTTTATACCGATATTTATTAAATTTTACACACTTCACCGTAAAACAAGATGAATGACACTGTATAAAATTTCGTTCGGTGGACGGTGGAGGGTACTTAACATACAAACTTTGACAAAATTAACAGGGTTCTTCAGATCTTGATGAATTTTTGGACACACGACACTTATACCAAGAGGAAGGTCACAAAATACATACATATTCGTACGGTACGTAAGAGAGGGTGCCTTGCAAAAAACATTGACGAAAAAGTGTAAGGTGAAAACGAACATGGGAAAGAAAGAGATGAATGCAGATAGAGGAGGGAAGGGGAGGTGGACTACGAAAGTGTAGAATAAATAAACATCCGGGCAACGCCGCGTTTACAGCTAGTTATGTATATTATCCAATCGATGGTACTTATGTCTTGTTATTTGGTTTCTCTGCTTTAAAATTTCGCTTGTGGCAGAACGCAACCTTTTGCATATAAACGACACAGACATTTAAATTTTTATTTTCTTATTTCATTTTTTTTTTAAATTTCTTTCATTGTTACTACTTTTTATCGTGTGTTATTGTAAACATAATTTCGTGCAGTTTCGAGCTTTTGAGACTAAAGATTCCCATTTTTCAGTGGAACAACAGTCAAAATGAGCGAACACGTGTCCTAATTTATCTGTAGATTCTCGACTGAGTCTGAGGAAACGACGGTCATAGTATGTGACGTTCTTCATGTGTGAAATTTAATACATACATAGTTCATCCGAATCTCAGCATCGAATATTTACTACCCCTGTTTGAAAGGCAGCTACTGTTTTCATTTCATTTTTCCTTATCTACCCGTATCCGTAGAAGATTACTACGCGAGTGTTTCTCTTATTGGCTTAGGGGATTTAAGGACGTCATAATAATTGTAAATATACAACTGGGTTTCAGAGTAAGCAACTCATCTCAAAGATGTACCCCGAACTGTGGCAGGAAGATAAAAAAGACACCCATACACACATAAATTAGCTTTCGGCTACAGTCCTTCGTCAGGAAAGAAACACAAACTTTGGCGCACTTCACAAACACACGACCGATATCTCCGCTGCTTCGTTTCGAATCAGACTCTGCGGTGATGGCATTGGATGGGAGGGGCACGTGAAGAAGGATGCGGTTTTATGGAGCATTTAGTAGGTAGATGGGTGGAGTAGCTTTTCAGTACGGGGTTATATATGAGCGAGAGAATATGCAAGGATTGGGAGAGGTGTCGATTAGAGGGTGGTAGAAACCGATGGGAGGGGGAAATAGAAGTTGAGGCCAGAATAATAGATATACCACACAATGAACTGCAAGGGTAATTTCACACCTTGTAGAAAAGATTGAGATTCCAGAATGAAACTTTCACTCTGCAGCGGAGTGTGCACTGATATGAAACTTCCTTGCAGATTAAAATTGTGTGATGGGACTCGAACCTGAAACCTTTCGCCTTTCGCGGGAAAGCGCACTACCGACTGTGCTATCCCGACACGACTCACGATACCACGTCACAACTTTACTTCCGCCAATACCTCGCCTCCTACTTTCCAAACTTCACAGAAGCTCCCCTGCGAACCATGCAAGACTAGCACTCCTGGAAGAAAGGATATAGTGGAGACATGGCTTAGCCACAGCCTAAGGGGTGTTTCCAGAATGAAACTTTCACTCTGCAGCGGAGTGTGCGCTGATATGAAACTTCCTGGCAGATTAAAATTGTGTGCGGGAACCGGGACTCGAACCTGGGACCTTTACCCTTCGCGGGCAAGCGCACTACCGACTGTGCTATCCCAACACGACTCACGATGCCGCCTCACAACTTTACTTCCGCCAGTACCTCGCCTCCAACTTTCCAAACTTCACAGAAGCTGGCGGAAATAAAGTTGTGAGGCGGCATCGTGAGTCGTGTCGGGATAGCACAGTCGGTAGTGCGCTTGCCGGCGAAAGGCAAAGGTCCCACGTTCGAGTCCCGGTTCCGGCACACAATTTTAATCTGCCAGGAGGTTTCCAGATTGAGATTGTTTAGATTTAGAACTGCGTGGTCATCAGTCCGTAGCTTACAAACTACTTAAACCTAAGTAAACTAACCTAAGGACAAACACACAAACCCATGCCCCAGGGGGCGGACTCGAACCTCCACGGCGAGCAACCGAGCGCTCAGCAGCGAGACGCTTTAGACCGCTCGGCTACTCCGCCGCGGCTTAGATTTAGAAATAATATATTTACGTAGTTCAACTACATTTCCTAATTTTTTTTCTTAGATACGGGGATGGCTTCAAATATCGCCACCGAAATCAAATGATAGGGAATGAGCTCCACCAGTTCTTTGTAATTAATTAATGTGGGTAGACAAAGACTATTACGACTTTACATTGATGTCAACAACTCTTAATGTTCTGACAGTTCTCATTCATTTGTAAACAGATAACATCTGAGGATGCAATTTTAATTTGTGAAACTGGTCGTGTGTGTCCTTCAATAAAGGAATTTAACAGTTGCAGTGGTCCAGTTCTTTTAAAAAATTATATTCTTCGGGTAGCCTCAGTCGTGGTGAAAGATGGTGTTTTTCTTCGGGCCTCTCTGTCGGCCGGCCACGTCGCTGTCTTGGATGCTCCATCCCAGAGTTCAAATATATTATCGGACTTGCGAGAGGATTCCTTGACTTGCATATTAAATGTGCTTGCTATTGTTACAAATGATCGTACCCCATCGAGCTTATATGTAAATGAATTGTCCCAACGAGTAGAAATACGATGATGAGTTCAGAATATGGAGGAAATGAAAGTCAGGTGCTTACACAGCACAACCCCAGAGAAAAAAATGTTCAAATGTTCAAATATTTGTAGAGCTTATGGGGCCTAACTACGGGGTCATCAGTCCCTAAACTCACAAACTACTTACGAACTAGCTAATACTAAGGACGGCACAAGTATCCATGCCCGAGGGGGGGGGATTCGAACTCCCGACCGTAGTGGTCATGCAGACTGTGACTGGCGCGCTGCAGAACGCTCGGCCACCGCGGCCACAGAAAACATTACCAGTACGTCCACACATCCGTTCCTTCTGGCGCCATGGTGTGTCCATGCACTGTGATGTTTGTTGTTTGTTTGTGATTCTATGGGACAAAACTACTTTGGTTATACGTCCCTAGACTTACAAACTACTTAAACTAATCTAAGAACAACACACACATCTATGCCCGACAGAGGATTCGAAAACTCGACGTGGGAGACTGCGCCAACCGTGACTCGGCGCTCCAGACCGCTTGGCTATTCCCCCGTTTGCCGGCCGCGGTGGCGGAGGGGACTGAGGCGCTTCAGTCACGGTCTGCATGGCCCCTACGGTCGGGGGTTCGAATCCCCCCTCGGGCATGGATATTTGTGCCGTCCTAGTTCGTAAGTAGTTCATAAGTAGTTTGTAACTTTAGGGACTGATGACCCCGTAGTTAAGTCCCATAAGATTTACAAACATTTGCTACTCCCCCGCGGCTGCACTGTGATGTTAATCATGTGCATTCCTTGTCACGGCAAAAACATACCGAGAATTTTGCCTGATTCAAGAGTCAGAGAACCGTAATTTGAGCTGTCACCAGTATATTATGCAGACAGTATATCTCGGAGGCTTTCGGTCGGGATGCTTTGACCTATTATTGTGTAGGAGACCAGTAGTGTGTGAACAGCTGTGTTTTTGCCAACACCAACTTCATAAAACAATTACACGTTAACCGTTACTGGTCGATGCTTTGTGTCCTTCAGTTCCTTTGTGTTGTCCATTGGCCGTTGTATCTTATTTTAAAAAGTTGAAACGTTTTGACAGTTTAATTAGGAAATTGACAACATCAGAAGGGATCAGCAGCCCCCGTTAGAATCCCTGAACTGTACTCTCACGGCGGTACAGCACACAGTCTGCGGTATGAGGCGAGGCTTCTGCCCACACAGCGCTGCTCATCACATGTTCAAAAATGTTCAAATGTTTATTAAGCTTATGGGACTTAACTACGGGGTCATCAGTCCCTACACTTACAAATACTTATGAACTACCTTATACTAAGGACGGCACAAATATCCATGCCCGAGGGGGGGGATTCGAACCCCCGACCGTAGTGGCCGTGCAGACCGTGACTGGAGCGCCTCAGTCCCCTCGGCCGCCGCGGTCGGCCTCATCACATGGGCGGCCTGAATATGTTTGGCTGTTTATTGACGTGGTGTACTGACACGGTGAACTGTCCAAAGTTGACCCTTTTATATTCACCTTCATACTATCTCAAATTCAAATTTTCGTGTCAGGTGAATGGTTAAGCCGTTATTTTTATTTAAATTTCGAGCTGTCAAAAGACGATCGTAAAGGCCCACTTTTAGTGTTACTACCTTAACCTAAAGTGAGCCCATAAAATGTTTGGGAGGGGGGGAGTGAAAAAAAAGAACCTGTCTGTTTAAATAATCAAAATTTGTCAACAGACTGTCAGTGCATTTGAGGTAAATACATAGGATTTGTATATCGCTCGGTATACTACTACCTCATCTAAAACGATGAGGGTATTACCATTGTTCATGACATTTGGTATTTGCATGTTATTTCGAATAGCTTATATATGGTGTTCTGTTTCATTAAGATGTAACTTTCCAATGTTCCAATGTTTGTAAATCTATCGGACCAAACTGCGTGGTCATCAGTCCGTAGCTTACAAACTACTTAAACCTAGGTAAACTAACCTACGGACAACACACACACACCCATGCCCCAGGGAGGACTCGAACCTCCACGGCGAGCAACCGCGCGCTCCGCAGCGAGACGCTTTAGACCGCTCGGCTACTCCACCGCGGCAAGATGTAACTTTACCACTGATTTTGAAAGTTTCTTTCAGTCTGGGACAACACAGACACTCATGCCCGAGGGAGGACTGGAACCTCCGACGGAGTGCAGCTCCGCACTCCGCATAGAAACGCTTTAGAGCGCATGGGCACTAGCACGTGACTGTATAATACACCAAACTATTTGATGGAGTAAGGGCGATCAACTTTACAGATTTCAGCGGTACATGCCCAGCATTACGCTACAATTCGATATTTATAGTACCTTTTTCTTAATATTTTGGACAAAATCAGAACCATAGCTATTTGAACATGCAACAAACTGTGTTATTTCTAATTCCCATTCATCAGTCCTCTGCGTAATCGGAAGATTATGCAATCTTTGGAGTAAAGCCCTAAAGGTTGCCTTTTTAAATTGTGAAGAATGGTCAGAGCGGAATTATTTTTCACAATGATATGGGTGAAATATCGTGAAGATGCCGGAATTGTATTTAAAACTCATCTGAATATCTTTATGGAATATTCAGTCCGTCACGGTCTGCACGGCCACTACAGTCGGGGGTTGGAATCCCCTCTCGGGCATGGATATTTGTGCCGTCCTTAGGATAAGCTAGTTGATAAGTAGTTTGTAAGTTTAGGGACTGATGTCCCCGTAGTTAAGTCCCATAAGCTATACAAACATTTGAACATTTTTTTAATCTCAATGTTACGTGTGGACTATCTGTTTAGTGTGAAGTTATCTGACGCTGGCTAAGAAGCCGAAAGCTGCTAAGAACAAGCAAATAAATAATATTGTGGAACGAAATTCATCTCAATATCTTATTTCGCTCTCTAGAAAGAGGCTTTTAAATCCGGCAGACCTCTCCTGCCCTCGACCCCTCGCCTGCTGCGCCGTCTGTGCAGCTATCGGCCAAGTAATATTGCGCGGCCTGTGCAGTACTCACGGGGCAGCGGCTGCGGAGCTATTGCGCACGCGGCCGGCGGGCCCCGGGCCGTTGTGACGTAAGAGGGCGACCGAGCGCGCCCCGCTCAGCGGCGGGTCGCTGGCTTTGTGCGGGCATTAACGTCACTAACAGCTGCTTTCAGTCGGCCGCGCTGCCCACGGCCTATTGTGTCGCGCCGGCGCCAGCGCCAAATGGACGCGATTGCAGCGCCGCCGCCGGGGTCAGCCGAAACACACGCACGCACACACACACACACACACACACACGCACATACACACACACACACACACACTGCGGTGTCCAGGTAAAGCAGGCGCCTGCAGCAGTCTTGCTATATCGGCTATGCAAAGCTAGCAAAATTATATTAATCCCAAACTGCATACGAAAAGACAATTTGTACTCCGATCACGTAGTTTTCTGCTACATTACGGATTTTTACCGGCCGCGGTGGCCGAGGGGACTGAGGCGCTTCAGTCACGGTCTGCACGGCCACTACGGTCGGGGGTTCGAATCCCCCTTCGGGCATGGATATTTGTGCCGTCCTTCGTTGTAGGTAGTTCATAAGTAGTTTGTAAGTTTAGGGACTGATGACCCCGTAGTTAAGTCCCATTAGCTTAACAAACATTTGAACATTTTGAACGGATTTTTCAACTGTGTGGCATGCCAACCTAAGATGTCAACAAGGAATCTACATCTACATACTCTGCAAGTCACATTCAAGTGCATGGCAGAATGTTCATAAAACCACTTTTATGATATTTCTGTATAATTCCATTCTGTATAGCTCAAGGGAAAAAAAGGAACACCTAAATCTGCCCGAATTCGATGTGATTTTTCGTTTTTTCTATTATGATGATCTTCTGAAGAATCAATAAAACTGATAATGAATTTGCATTTTTTTTTATTTTTTTTTATTTTTTTATTTTTTATTTTTATTTTTTTTTTTTTTGTAATGAACTGTAATTTACGGCTGTTTCCTGATGATATCTGTGTTGTATGGGAGGGTTTCGTCTTTAATTGACTGTAATAGCATACAGGATGACTGAAACAAAATTTCTAGTTGGTGTGAAGAATGGCCGGGCGCTGATGAACTCGCTGTTGAGCGCCCTAAAATACCAATCATCATCAGCAGCAGCATGTGAAGAATGACAGCTAGCTTTAAATGTAGAAACATGTAAGGTGATGAGCATGAGTAGGAAATACAATCCCTAATGTTCGAATACAGCATTTGTTGTGAGCTGCTTCATGCAGTCGCGTCTTTCAAATACCTAGGTGTAACACTGCAGAGCAATATGAGATGAAACGAACGTGTAAGGACAGTTGGGAGTAAGGCGAACAGCCGACTGCGGTTTATTGGGAGAATTTTGGGAAGATGTATTTCATCTGTGAAGGAGACATCGTATAAAACGCTTGTACGACCACATCTTGAGCATTTCTCAAGCGTTTGGGACCCGAAGCAAATCAGTTTAAATGAAGACATGGAAACAGTTCAGAGGCGAGCAGTTAGGTTTTGTTACTGATACGTTCGACCAATACGCGTGTGTCACGGAAATTATCCGGGAACACAAATGGGAAACGCTGGAGGAAAGACGAACTTCGTTTTCGAAAATCTGTTGAGGAAATTTAGTGGGCCGGAATTTGAAGCTGAGTGTAGAACGATCTTCCTGACGCCTACTTACATTTCTCGTAATGATCACAGAGACAAGTGAAATGAGAGCTTTTACGGAGGCATATAGGCTTTCTTTTTTTCCTCGTTCTATTTGGAAGTGGAATATGAAAGGAAATGCCTAGTAGTGGTACAGTGTACCCTCCGCCACCCACCTTACGGTGGATTGCGGAGTATGTACTTAGATGTAGATGAAAAACGTTTTTATGAATAAAAATCGGTCTTGTACTAGGAATCTGCATCAGCAGAGGAGCCAGTAGCAAAAGTAGGGTATTTCTGTATTTGTGTGCCTTTGGGGAGGGGGGGGGTTGTTGAGGGGAAGGGAGAGGTGGGCAAGATTAATAAAAATGGAAGTAGATATCCCATGACATTTTTTAGCAGTTTCGCTGCCCATATACAGAAGATGATTTCCGTTGAAGACCCTCATATTTCATCACGAGGAAGCTTTTCTATTGTTGTCATTTAATCATAAAAATATAGATATATAAAAAAGAAACTCGCACGACCTTCAGACCAGTAACACACCAGTCCCCTCACCAATACAGGTAAGTATGACTGTCTATCACGTATCCTGTTGAAGCTTTATGGGCATCTGTACCTGTACACGCCATCCAAGCTCTGTTTGACTCAATGCCTAGGCGTATCAGGGCCGTTGTTACGGCCAAAGGTCGTTGTTCTGGGTACTGATTTCTCAGAATCTATGCACCCAAATAGCGTGAAAATGTAATCACATGTCAGTTATAGTATAATACATTGTCCAATGAATACCCGTTTATCATCTGCAATTCTTCTTGATGTAGCAATTTTAATGGGCAGTAGTGTACTTTATGGAATAACTTCTTTAAGTAACTGCATAGCTAGGTAATAAAGTATCTTTCTTTCTAGGTTTATGGAAGTGCAGCACATTACACGTGTTTATGTTGAAGCTGAATTACCATTCTCTGCTTCTTGCTGCCCTTTTCCAGTTTTGCGACTTCTCGATAAAGTACAGTATCATCCGCGAAAAGCCTCGTTGAATTTCCGATTTTATCTAGGAAGTCATTTATATATATAATGTAGAAACAACGCTCCTTCAACTTATTTCCGGGGCATGCCTGCGATCACTTTGACGTCTGAACTCTTCACAATGACGTATTGCGTTCTCTTATCTAGTAACGTATCCGTCCAATCACACAATTGGCCTGGCTTGAAAACATCAGGGAATATAAGGTATCTCAATGATTCGTGTAATAGTCAGTTCTACTTCGCAAATTTCATTTTATTGGTAATTGGTTTCGCCACTAAAATGGCCAATGGAATAGCCTTCACCTCCATCAGTCCGTCTGGAACAGCAACCAAGATCACTGTTATCACTGTTCATCATAAGACTATGTCTGTAATGTTTCCCCTAACTTATTTGTCCAGATTCTGATGTTGTCCCAGAAACGCGAAACGCTTTAAATAAAATGAATCATTGCAACCAAATCTGTGGTTTATTAAAATAACTGTAGTGTTGGCCACCGTTTGTCTCAGTCGGAGCTGTCTAGAACGTTGAATGTCGACGTACAACCTTGTAGACAGCTGCGACTGAGAACAAGCTATCGCCAACAGTATAGTTATCGTGGCCTGAAGATGGCCATTTTAAAAGTGGCCGACACCGTTTACAAAAAGAAAATAATAAATAAATAAATAAATAATAGTAATAAAAACTATGCGATCTGGACAAACTATTATATGTTAATTAAGTAAAAGTAAATTAATTTATTAAACAACGAGCTGATACAGCGTGTGCACTACTCGTAATACAACTAAACGAATTACCCAATGTATTGAGCGACGTACGGACCCAGTTGCCTCCACCGTTTTACTACTCTGCGAATATGCTCCCTTCATCAAAGTTACTCAGCAACTTGTACTTTAGGAAATACTTCTATAGTTCAGTCGACAGAACGTGCATAAAAGAAAAGGTGGAACAATCTGAAGGTGGGCGAAGTATAAAAGTTTACGAGCTATGCAAAAGTTACCCGGCGCGGAACTAAGTTCGTTCTCTCCCGGGCAGCGAGACGGCGTGGCTATCGTTGCAGCTACTCTCTCCCAGTCGCGCTCTAGGTATAACCCGACCATTTGTTCCCACGTAGTAAACGAAAAAGCAGAACGTTTAAAATAGGAAAATTTCGTGGAAGAGGTCAGTGAAAAAAATAGTAAAGGAGGGGTGGGGTGCGTGAAAGGCGCTGCATTATTTGTGACGCAGCCGGGAGGTCTTGATTGTTAATCTGAGTTACTGGTTCTCCGCTTCGAGCATCACGTCCGCTTGCACTCACCTTGTCGCACGTGAACAGCCACTTCGCGACATTCCTATCACCACTGCTGATCTAAATTGAAACGCCCTTCTCCAAGGGGTTTTCTGGATCATCACTTGAAAGATTCTCATCAGTTATCCACCCCCCCCCCCCCGCCCTATAAAACGAAGAGATGGATTCAACCGGTCTAGCTCATTTGGAAACCAACGTGCGAACGTTGACCGTATTGTGACGTCACAGCTGAGATTTATTCACACTCAAGTTCTGAATGGGGAGGAAAAGAAAAAAAAAGCACCTACATCACCTTTCAAACTACTCTTTTTTTTAGTTAGTCCACATTGATCGCATGGACTTAAACTGCTAAGAGTAGAATACATTACTGTTGGTCTAAAGTAGTTTCTTAACCTGTTGGTTGTAACTCTCACGGGTGTGGAAAAGTCTTGCTAGGGGGTTTCGCTGTTACAGGAAGACGTCGTTACACCATAAGACAACAATTCCAGACAATGTCTCAATACAAGGGGGTTCGATAATACAAAACATAGGACAAATAAAACTGAACTTTCCCATATATTAATTCTGAATTAAACGTAGATTTTTAAAAAAATCTACACTGTGTTAACGACGAATAAGCGCAAAGCGTGAAAACTCTTTTCAGGAATCATCCGGTAGCTGAAGGAACTACTATATCTTATTGTACACCTATCTACCTACATCTGTTAAATGTCCAAGTGTAGCTGTCGCTAACTAACGGATGAATATTTGATAATGGAAAAGATCCGAAACGCTCGTAATAATGTCATGCTGTGCCTGAAGTGTGACGTTCAATTATCGGCACTACCGATTCATTTGATTACGGTCGAATGCCCCTACACTATTTTGTACATTTACTAAACAGCGTAGGGCAGAAAGTTAGTCGATAGAGCCTTCAAAGTGCCAATGAATGAAAAAGACAGAACCACTGAATTTAACATTATAAGACAGCTTGCTAAGGCGAATGGTTACCAAGAAAACGTAGTTAATAACCTAATACGAAAGAAACAACGTGCGAAATCATATACAAATGGCACAGATAATATCAAGAGGGTAATGGTTCCATATTTTGGTAATCTGTCTCAGAAAGTGGTCAACATACTAAAACCTTTTAAATTAGAAGCTGCTTTTAAAACTAATAATACTTTACATCGTAAATTACGAAATAACTTAAACCAAAAGACTGATAAATATGACAAAGCAGGGGATTATAAGATACAGTGTAGTAGTTGCAATGCCAGCTATATTGGTCAGACCGGTAGATCGTTTAAAGTTAGGTACAAGGAACACGTGGACGCCTTCCGACTTAACAATTTTGACAAGTCCGCTGTAGCTACACATATCCGCGAAACTGGCCACCCATTAAAGCATATTGAAGATGACCTAAAGATTTTACATAAACAGGATAAGGGAAGAAAGTTAGATATGCTAGAACAGCTAGAGATTACAATACAAAACGCAAAAAGCGACGTTTCATTAAATGAACAAGTTCAAGGCAATGCATACAGCTTTTTTAAAAACTTTGTGGATCTATTATAACAAATGTCGTTTATTTTAAATTTCAACCTCTGTCTTACTGTACACCTGAATGTACCCACTGCCTTGTGGATAGTCTTTGGCATTTAGAGGTCTTTGTTTTCATGTTCATACGTGCGCCCCACTCGTGTTGTTGACTCCGTGCGCTTCACTAGTGCTATGCGCCGCCAGTACTGGGGACTGTTTTTAATATTGACGAAGCACAGTATGCTGAGCTTTCTACGGAGACACGGTTACAAGGGAAGTAACCACGTTTTCTTTTATTACGTTTTAGATTTTATTTGTCTCGGGTTTTAAAGATTCTTGTATGTTTTATCTGATGATGAGGGCTTGACCCTCGAAACGCGTCATATTATAGTGTTTTATACACGATCTATGTGGTTGAGCCTACTTGACAAAATAATTAAGCATACAACCACGACCTCAAATCAATAATGGATATAATTAAGAAGTGAAATATGTTGTCGTCCAATATTAGTTTGAATTTTAGGAAGTCCTTTCCGAAAGCCTTTGTCTGGATTGTAGCATTGTATGGAAGTGAACTGTGAGCGATAAGGAGTTCAGCCAAAAAGATGATAAAAGTCTTCGAAATCTAGTGCTACAGACGATTGATGAAGATAAGATCGGTAGATCACGTAATTAATGATGAGGTGCTCAATAGAATTGGGGAGAAAAGGAGTTTCTGGCATATCCTGACTAAGAGAAGGGATAGGTTGGTTGGACACAGTCTGAGACATCAACTTAGCATTAGAAGGATGTGAGTTGGGTAAAAATCCGAGACCGAGGGACGAATACAGTAAACAGATTCAAGAGGCTGTAGGTTGTCGTTCGTATTTTCAGATGAAGAGGGTTTCACAGGATAGGGTAGCATGGAGAGCTGCAATTAACCAGTCTGTACACTGAAGACCACAACAACAGTACCTTAACCACATAGTTTCCTCTATAAACAGTTTATTGCACAGCGCAGGAAACATTTGTGGACACGTGAATGTATTGTCACTGTAAGTCGTAGAGATAATGCCTTCTGACTTCCCTAGATACCCTAGATTTTGGGAAGATGTACTACCTGTAAAGGAGACCACGTATGAAACGCTTGTACGACCACGTCTTGAGTATTGCTCAAGTGTTTGGGACCCGCAGCAGATCAGTTTAAAGGAGGTTGTAGAGGCGGTTCAGAGGCAAGTAGCTAGATTTGTTACCGGTAGGTTCGACCAATGCGCGAGTGTCACGGAAATGCTCCGGCAACTCAATTGGGGATCGCTGGAAGAAAGACGACGTTCTTTTCGTGAATTTCTGTTAAGTAAATTTTGAGGGCCGGAATTTGAAGCCGAGTGTAGTACGATCTTGCTGCCGCCTACTTACATTTCGCGTAAAGATCACAAAGACAAGATAAGAGAAATTAGGGCTCGTACGGAGGCATATAGGCATTCTTTTTTTCCTCGTTCTATTTGGGAGTGGAATAGGAAAGGAAATGCCTAGTAGTGGTACAGTGTACCGTCCGCCACTCACTTTACGGTGAATTGCGATGTATGTAGATGTAGATGTCGAATGTTCGAACAGATCCTGAGATTTTCCGAACCGTGACGTAATTTGTTGGAACAGTTAAGAGTCGTGTTCAAACCTGGCTCAACGTTGCAGTGCTCTGCCCTTCGGCACAGACGAATAACTCGTCCAGCGGTTGTGACTGAAGTTCGTCTCAGCGCATGCGCGAACTCAGATGCCGACGGCTCAGGCTACAGACGCAACCCGCAACACACGCATTTGTCTCCTTAGAGCTGCAACCGCGCGCTACAAAACCCCACCGTCTGCACGTGGCGACCATGTGGTTTGAGTATTCTGCAGGCGGCGCCGGCGCGGAAGTGGCACGGGCGCACGTCTCGTAAACCTGGCCGCAGCTGTAAATCAAGGACGCGCCTTTTACGGCTCGCCGTAATAAAGACGCCCAGGCAGGCACTCACCAGCCAACACCCCTCACGTCACCTGCCGTCTCCACCTGGTTACTATGTAAGCACTTTGATACTCGCAGACTAATGTAGTATTTAGGTTCAAACTACTACTCTCGGTAGCACTTCTGAGTATTTTGACCTATGGGAAGTTAATTTTATATGGAACTAGCTTAAACCCGCGGCTCCGCTCGCGTGTTGATTGATTATAATAGATAATGCGCGAAACGTCAACTCGATTTTTTAAAGGAGATGTTCTTGTTGTTGTGGTCTTCAGTCCGGAGACTGGCCTGATGCAGCCCTCCACAATACCCTATCCTGAGCAAGCCTCTTCATCTCCACATAAGAACGACAACCCACATCTGTCTGAATCTGCTTACTGTATCCATCTCTTGGTCTTCCCCTGCGATTTTTTCCCCACACACTTCCCTCCAACGCTAAATTAACAATTCCTTGATGTCTAAGAATGTGTCCTACCAATCTATCCCTTCTTTTAGTCAAGGTATGCCAGAAATTCCTTTTCTCCCCAATTCTGTTCAGTACCTCCCCATTAGTTACGCGATCCACCCACCTAATCTTCAGCATTCTTCTGTAGCACCATATTTCAAAAGCCTCAATCCTCTTCCTGTCCGCACTGTTTATCGTCCATGTCTCACTCCCATACAAGGCAACACTCCATACAAATGTCCTCAGAAAGGACTTCCTTAGGCCTAAATCAATATTCGATGTTAACAAATTTAAAGAGATGTATTAAAAGAAATTTCTTTTTTACTGCTTTATTTATTCTTATATTTCCTTATTCGTCTGCTAATCCTTACAGAAAAAGAAATGAAATTGTAGCACGCATAGACGAAAGATATGGTCTGTGGCGTTACGTTGCTATAGAGTCGTAAACGTCATCGCTGGCGTTCAGTCCGAATTTTTTTTTTTTTAATATAATTTGACGACTTTCAACCACCATTTCTTCCACCTCCTAATAGCTATCGGCATGTAACTGCTATGCTGTACAACGGGAGACTTCCGACAACAATTACACACAGACCATTGGTTTGCGTTCTGTAGTTTTCGCTGCAAAGCGAAATACTAACACGCATACACGTAGAATTTTATATACACCGATAACTTTCCATCCCAATAAAATCAACCCTCAAGCAACAATGCAACCAATAAAACCATTTTCAAACGGTAAATAAAATTTTCAAAGAGTAATTATTGTTCCGCACTTCACGTTATATTCTTCAAATTACTAAATATCTATCAGAATGCTATAAAACCGTGCCTAAAACCTTCCTCAGGTATAAATTAGTAACTGTACAAATATTTAAGTCTCTGCGACTTGTAGTTCGGACGAGGTAAGTGTACACTGAACAGACATTCACATTAATATAAATAGATAAATAGCTATCCGATCGCTATAAAACCGTGTCTAGGGCCTTCCCCCTGTAGGCATTAGTAACTGTACAAATATTAAGCTCTTTATCTCTTGTGGTTCAGACGTGATAAGCGTACACCGAACAGACATTCACATATATAGATATAGATTAAGATTATTAAAGTAGTTTTATGTGGATGTTTATGTCTGGGAATTTTATAATATAGATATTCAGTTTTATCGGGGGAGAGTTAATAGTTTCGTCTATAAAAAATATTTAAATTTATGCCGTACAAAGTAATAAACAGGGTATCAGCACAGAATATAAACTGTTTCGGGTATTTCTTTCTATTTAAAGGGTATATAAGCTAAATTCCGGGATTGTTACAGATTATCGAATGTTATCGAACGTTATCGAATGTTATTGAGTGTTAACTGCAGTGCGTAATAAATATCTGAATTAGAACGAGATTTAAAAATTGAATTATGTAGGAAGTAGCATACCAAGAGCCGTAAGCTTCACAGAAACATTTTTCCCATCACTGCCATTTTCAACATTCATTATGCCATCTTGAGGCCCTTATATCGAGGTATTACATCCATTAAATAGGGATCGAAACTGGTTGCGTGGGTTTCTAGCTCTCAGGGCATTTCATTCTCCCGTCTTCTAGCTCTCTGTGATCTGACATTCATGTGAGCTCAGTCACAGTAATGTTATTAATTGAAATCGTATGTCTAGACGTCGACAGAAAAACTTTATACTTCATTTCCGTGATGTTTTTACATGTGACACTTCCATGTTACCAGCATCCTGCTGTTACAACGTGAGACCAAAGTTTGACATTTGTGTCGTGAACTGTTAACAATATGCTGGATCCGTTGATGGTAACTTTCATCTGTTGGAACCGGTTATAAAGTTATCTTGAGTCAAACTTAGGCAAATTGTGCTCTTTTGAATAATAAATATGAAAAATTGGTATTAATTTGTCGTATATATTCATTTATTAATATTATAGTAACCAGGCATATTATACTCGTGGAGAGCGATCTGAATATGTATAAAAATTCTCCAAAGTGAATTATTTGTAAGCCATGTAACGTTCTTAAGATTATGATATACAGGGTGTAAATTTTAAGCTAACAAACCAGATAACTTGAAAAATAAGCTTCACACGAACACATGTGATAATACTATGTAATAGGGCATGTCAAATAATAAATAAAATAAAAAGCTTCACACGAAAAAATGTGTAGAATCCGAAGTCGATTATTTTCGAGTGGGATCGCTGTTGGTGATAAAATTAGCCTGCCAACCCCAACCCAGCCCCTGGGGGCTGGGCGGGAGACTACTTTAAAATTTCAAATGGGAACCCCCACTTTTTATTGCAGAATCAGATTCTACTTAAAAACTCCGTAGATTTGGTGTTTAACATCGGTTTTGATTCTTGGTATTGGCGCGGTAATTCAAGAAAATCAGTGTCCTCATTTCATGGTGGAAAATAGTTACGGATAAATAAAAAATAATAACTACGTAAATTTTGATTCGCTAAAACTAAAACTCTCCCTCTATTCCAACAGGGTGGGGTTTTGTTCGCTACCAGTCGCGTTTGACGTGGAGTTAGTACTGCTAGGCAGGGTTAGAATTTCTATGAGTGAGAAGCGGCCCTCTCAGCGAAATACCGCCTAACAATACTAACTCCGCATTAAACGCCTGGTAGCGAGCAAAGCCCCACCCTATAGGGCGAGAGAGAAAGTTTTTGTTTTAGCGAATCAAAATTTGCGCAGTAATTAAGTTTTTTTTAATCCGTTACCATTTTCCATTCAAAAATGAGAACACTGATATTCTTGAATTTCAGCGCCAACTACCAAGAATCGAAACAAATGTTTAAAGACCAAATGTACGTAGTTTTTATGTAGGAACTGATTCTGCAATAAGAAAATGGGGGTTCCGATTTGAAATTTTAAAGTTGCCTCCCATCCCGTCCCCAAGGGGCTGGGGTGTCGGGCTAATTTTAGCACCTGCAGATGTCTCCTTCGAAAATAATCAACAGTGGATTGTACGATTTTTCTTTTGTGAAGCTTATTTTTCGAGTTAATTTGGTTTGTCTACTTCAAGTTTACACTCTAATGCGGCCATGACAAATAAATAAAATAGTATTAGCGAACTTGGCTCAATAATCTCAACGAACGTGTATTTCTGTATTAACCCTTAAATGCATGGTGTTGCATATCTGCAACATCGATTGTAATATTGTTTTATCCGTGTCTAGCGGGAATTTTGTGAATATAAAACGTGCTTAACAGGTGCAGCAAAGATTGTGGAAACTGTCTGTGGTGTTGGTTGTGTCGAGATTGGCTGCAGTGTGAACATCCTTTAACACCTTTCCTTCTGCTTGGAGAAAACGGCATATTTTGCAGATTGTGAGGTTTTGTTTACCATATAAAGAGCCAGTTTTGGATGGAGGAAAAAATCACACCAATTAAGACAGGTATGGAGAACTATTATAAGCACAAAAATTTGTTTACACTATCCAACTTTTAATTTTATTTTTTTAATTTTTTTTTACAATTATATATATTTTTGACGAATTACAGCGTTCAAATGAATGAAATAAATCGCAATTTGCGATGTTATGGCTTCACTGTATTAGAATTAGATGAAATACCAAACTGTGGCGAATGAAAATTTGTGCCCCGCCGGGATTCGAACCCGGGATCTCCTGCTTACTAGGCAGACGCGTTGTCCACTCCGCCACCTTTTTTTTTTATTTTTTTTTTATTTGCTTGTTTTAAATAATTATGTCTCATGCTGATGTTGTGCACATATAAATACAGAATAACATATACGATGTTGCGGTTAATTGTGATGTCAGTGGGGTACGCACTGCCAAGGAGGGAAAAAAAAATTTGCCGCCGGGCGGGATCGAACCCGCGAACCCTCCAATAAAAATTCGCTCTCTTACCGCATTTTTTTTTTTTTTTTTTTTTTTTTTTTTTTAACATTGTTTCCGTTGAGGAATGAAGAGCAACTTCTTCTTCATAACGAAACAAAACTACCTCGTAGAAAATAAACAATCTCGTTCTGGGCGACATCTTCGTCGCCAGACGATAAAAATAAATAATTTGAAAGCAATTTTAAGCCTCTTCTTCGTAATTTTTAAGATCGGCTTCTTGGAAATGAAAGAAAAGTATCAGAATGGTTTTCTCCAAGTAAATTATAATTATTGTCATTTCCATTCTTCCGTTCCTTCTGCTTGCCGAGCACGTCAAAGTTGTCTTCTCGTACAATCTGCTTACGCAGTTAATGCCGTGTGTATCATTTTTCTGTGTATTTCGATCTCCTTGTCCATTTCTTGTATCTTCTCGGTAGACTTTGAAGCACCAGTCAGCAGTAGCACAGAACTACCTTTCAAGGATCACAGAAGCCTAATGACATTTCAAAATGATAATAATAATAATAAAATAATAAAAAGTATATATAAATAAAATACTTCTTTGGGTGTTACCCATTCTATATTTGTGTTAATGTTCTGATTAGAAAATTCGCATATTTTTCTTTATATTTCTTCGTTTTTTTTTAGTTTTTCGTGTTCCATCGTAAGATGTATCCAGTAGTCGTCTTTACTTTTAACTTTTTCCGATAAAATGTAGTACACCGTCTGTCCTTTGATCCAATTTACTGCTCTTCTTTTTGCACTGGGGTAGGGAACTTCGTCTGGGTGAAGAAGTCTGGCTGGTGTTATCGTTCGGGGAGATGTTCGTAGTATACTAGCAAGTTTAGTTGTACACAGAGTCCAAATGTTTTTAACGCCGTCGCATGTGAAACGGTGTTCCTCAGTGTCAACTAGGTTACAGATGGTGCAATTTGGCGTTTCCGCCAGATGTATTGCATGTAACTTCGAATTTGTTGGAATTTTCCTGTTAACTGCAGTGTACCATATTGACCGTACTTTTGTCGGTAAGTAAGGGTCTTGTACGTTTTCCCAGATCTTTTCCCAATTATATTCTTTGTACTTCTCTTCGATTCTGTTCCTCGTTTTGTTTTTCATCATGTTGTTGTAGATTTCTTTTACTTTGTATAGGTCTTCCTCTGGAGTGTGACGTCGAATGTAGCTTAATTCTATAAGAAAATGTCTCATATAATAAAATGCGTTCGGAATATGGTGCACATCTACGGGTGGGTCCATACTAGCCGGGGCTATTTCGTTTAAGAGATGAGCTGCGAGGCTATCAGGCGACCGTTGCCACTGCTTGTACAACTTGCTGACGAACAGCGCCTGTGATTTATTATATATATTTGTCAGCTTTAGGCCTCCGTGACGTAAAGATAGCGTTAAGGTCTCATACTGGATCTTAAAAATTTGTCCTCTGGTGACAAAGTGGCCGAGCGCTGCTAGCATCTGTTGGGCTATTGTCTTCGGTATTGGCAATACCTGTGCGACATAATTTACTTTAGATGTTACGTAAATGTTGGCTAACTGAACTTTTTGTAAGGTACTTAGATTACGTAAAACATGTTGTTGTATGGTGGCTCGCATTTTTGCCAGCAAATTTTTGTAGTTGAGGGCAGCCGTGCGGCGGATATCTCGCGTGTATACAATTCCAAGCGTTTTTATAGTTTCTACGCATTTTAATTGATCGTCATCGCTAATTTCTAATCCCCGGCCGATGTGCATTATTCCCGACTTAGTACGGCTTAATTTTGCTCCTGACGCCGCTTCGTAGTTCTTTATATTTTTGAATGCTTTTCCTAGTTCATCACTGCGCGTGATCACGAAACTGACGTCGTCAGCGTACGCTTGACATGTTATTTTATGGCCGTGTATTTGTAGCCCTGCAAGGTCCTGTGTCAGGGAACACAGCAAAGGTTCAATGGCTATGGCAAATAGGCTCAGTGACATTGGGCAACCCTGACGTACTGAACTTTTGATTCTGATCGGTCTGCTTAATTGACCATTAACACATATTCGAGACGTGGAACTTGTCAACAGGTTTTTAACTACAGTGCCAATTTTTTGTGGAAAATTCATTACTTCCATAGTCCGGAAAAGATAAGAATGGTTAATTCTATCGAATGCTTTTTCGAAATCAAGAGATACTAGTGCACTTGGAATATTCAAGGCTTCTGCAGTTGCTATAATATCTCTATATTCACATAATGTCTGGTGAATTGTTCTATTTTTCCCGACGCTCGTTTGGTAATTCCCGGTGATGCGTGTTATAACCGAGGTTAATCTTTGCGTTATGATGCGCGTAAAGATTTTATAGTCGGTATTTAGTAGTGTTATGGGACGCAGGTTGTTGACGGTCTTCCCTCCTGGCACTTTAGGGACTAACACTACTACACCTTCACAAAATTCCAGTAACATGTGACTTCTGGCGTTCAGAATTTCGTTACATACAAGCGTCAGCTTGCTGATTAGTTGTTGTTCAAAGGTGTGATAAAATTCTGCTGGCAATCCGTCGGGCCCGGGAGACTTATTCTTCGAGCTTCTTCGTATGGCGTCTGCCACTTCCTCTTCAGTTACGTCTGCTGACAGATCGTCCGATTCCTCCGGGTTTAATTTCGCAGTCAACCTTGCGAGGATGGTGTGTTGCGCTGCTTCGTCTACTGGTTTGTCAGCTAATAGAGTTGTAAAATATCTATAGATTTCTTCCCGTATGTCGGGTTGTGTTGTCAAAGTTCCTCCATGTTCCACTTTCAGTTCAGTCAAAATTTTTCGTTTTGTTCTTTTCTGTTCTTGTATAATATGATACATTGAAGTTGTTTCTTCTTGAACTGTATTTTGTAGTCGTGTGCGAATTTTACAGCCTTCCAAGTGCTTCCGTTTGAGGTTTAAAATTGTGGCCTTTATTCTTTTTATTTGTGTATAATTGTCTATGACTGTGGCGTCGTGTTGGTATAAGTCTCTGAGACACTGATAATAAAATTCTATTGTGTTTTTCGTCCAAACATTTTTTGCCCAAGAGTAACGTTTCATGGCCTTTATTAAAGCGGGTTTTGCGCATTTCATCCACCACGTAAAAGTCGAATCGTACTTCGAAAACTTCCTTTCGCATTCTGTCCATGTATTGCGAAAGGTTTCGTGGCATCCTGGGTCTGTCAGATGCGCTACGTTCAACTTCCACGTTCCTTTTGCTCTGTACGTTCCTTGTTTTGGGAGGTTAACAGTGCATATGTAGGCTGTATGATCTGAAAATATGTTCGGCCATAGTTCCACTTGCAGAATGTGTTGTTGTAAATTCGACGTTACGTAAATTCTATCGATCCGACTAGCGGAATGGCTAGTAATGTGAGTAAACCCGGGCTTATCACCTTGTTTGAGTTCCCATGTGTCGACTAGATTGAGTTCTCTGACGATATTCTCAAGTTCGATACACTTGTTGAAATTTGGTATCTGATCTTTGGGTTTGAGGACACAGTTAAAGTCGCCTGCAAATATGACTTGTTCGGGACGCTGCATAAAGAGTGGCACTATTGCATCTTTAAAAAATTCTGCTCTCTGATGTTTCTTCCCCGTTCCGGAAGGAGCATAAATATTAATAATCCTGGTGTTATTTATTGTGCAAGCTATGCCCCTGCTGTTCGTTAGCCTTTCGACGTTTGTTGTCAGGATTCCCTCTTTTGTCATAATCGCTGTCCCGAGTTCACCGCCGTAACCAGGATTAATTAAGGTGTTGTAACCTGTAATACTTTCCAGGTTAATGTCTGTTACTTCCTGTAACAGCGCAATGTCTATGTCAGCTGCGTACAAGAAGTCTTGAAGGTTTTTTAATTTAAACGTGCAGCTTATTTTATTGATATTGACAGTTGCAATCCGATAAGCTTGCAACGGTAGCACATTTGCAGGCATACTTGATGTCATACTTCCCGTGAATATTATTAACGACACATGCCTTAAAAGTATTCTGGGTCGTCGTCTACACCGCCCGATCCAGCCGTGATGTTTTGGCGCTGATTAGGTTTGCCTATACAATTATCTGACGGCGTCCCTGCCGTGTTTCCCGGAACCTCTGGCATCTCTTCCTCTCGTGTGTCCTCATCTGTGTCATCTGACCACTGTCTCGGCTGGACGTGTCCCTTGCTCTCTCTGTCCTGGTTTTTTCGAAGGTTCATGTTTCCCGCCTGATTTTCCGTGTTCGTTTTTGCATATTCGCCTGACGTCTTTTGTACTTGACCTGAACCTGATTCCCGCGTTCGGGTTTTCTTTGATGCCGGTAGGTGTCCCGGAGGGGGTTGTGATGTCTCTTCTGTTAGTGTTTTTCCGATCCTGTGGGCTTTGTCGCGCAGTATTTGCGCCTTTTCGTTCGCACCTTCATGTGCAATACGGCGCTTTTTCTGTCTCGTGGGAGACTTCGTTGACTGTTGGTCATTTGTTTCTTGTGTTTCAGATGGGAATGTCGAGGGTGTTTCACCTACATGTTCTAATTCTTTCACAGTTATATCATTATTGTTGTTTTCACAAACAACTGCCTGGTTACTTTCTTCCGAAGCCTGCTGGTTAGAAGGAAGGGAATCTGGAGTGTTGGTAGTTTCCATGGGTATTTCGTGTTCTTTCAGTTCGTTATACGCCTCCATAGCTGCATCTAGATTTGGTTCTGGGGCAATGTTTCCTCGCGCGGCGGCAACGTAGCTGATCGGCAACGTGGACATGGGGCCAGGCCTCTCTCGCTCACCGATCGGTATTTGCGTCACGCGCCGTTGCAAACACTGCGCGCGAACGTGTTCTGTAGAACCACATGCCGAGCATGTTCGTGGTTGCCCTTCGTATATTACGATCGCCCTGTAGCCACAAACCGTGATGTAGGACGGTATGTGTTTCAACATTTCTATTTTGACCTGTCTGACACCGTTCAACACCGGGAAAATGTGAGATTCTGACCACCTTTCCGCGACGTTACTTATTACTGTGCCGTATTCCCTAAGTTGTTCATTAATTGCTTCGGCAGGTATTTCGAATGGCAACTCGAAGATGCGCACCGTTTTCAAACCCATGCCAGCTCTTGAAATGGTGACGTCTCCAATATTTAAATTTTAAAGTTCCGCCACATGACTCAACGACTTTCTTACACTTTTCAGGGCTTATCAATTTTAAATACACCGTACTGCTGACTATCGATAAGTGTATTCCTATCAATTCGTCAATAGTAATCTTCATGACGTCTCTTATAAACAACTCAACTTCAAATGATTTTGGTCGGGGAAAGTTCGGGTCAAAGGTTAATCGAAGTGTGTCTTTTCGTGGTGTTCGATCCATTACGTTCGTCTGCAACACATTCTATTCGCCAATATAAACGCTGAAGCGTGCACTCACCGTTTACCTCCGCTCGGCCGCCAAGTAGCGAGGACGTAAACAAAGCGTCCGCATGGCACGGCTGCCCGACGAAGACTGCACCACCAAGGACACTGTGACCAGCCCGACTGCACGTCTCCCGCCACACACAAATCTCCACAAATTTTGATTCGTCACCGTTTGGTATTTCATCTAAACCTAATACAGTAAAGCAATAACATCGCAAAGTGCGATTTATTTCAATCATTTGAACGCTGTAATTCGTCAAAAATATATATATAATTGTATAGAAGCCGAGGCTGGGCTCCTGACGACATTTAATTGTGTATCGATACCTCATGGTCTTTTCTCCCTTATGCGGGAATACAGTATTGTGGCTGCGAGCATTATAGAAAGAATAGCCTGTGGTATAGGAAAGAGACAGCGTGGCGAATGGAGATTTGTGTGTGGTGGGAGACGTGCAGGGAAGAGTCCTCTGCAGTCGGGCTGATTACTGTGTCCTCGGTGGCGGAGTGGTCAACGCGTCTGCCTAGTAAGCAGGAGATCCCGGGTTCGAATCCCGGCCGGGCACAAATTTTCATTCGCCACTGTTCGGTATTTCATCTAAACGTAATACAGTGAAGTCATAACATCGCAAATTGCGATTTTTTTCATTTTAAAATTATATAACATGTCTCTGTACATTGCATATGTGATTTCTTAATTATTTTTTTTTTGGTAAATTAGCAGTATAGAATTTCTTTTTACTATTTTTCCTTTGTTTGTACAACTTAACAAAACACGAATATAATTTTTATGGAAATAAAAATAAAAATCATGCATTTAAAGGTTAATATTGTGACAAATAGCCGGCCCCGGTGGCCGAGGAGACTAAGGCGCTCCAGTCACGGTCTGCACGGCCACTACGGTCGGGGGTTCGAATGCCCCCTCGGGCATGGATATTTGTGCCGTCCTAGTTCGTAAGTAGTTTGTAAGTTTAGGGACTGAAGACCCCGTAGTTAAGTCCCATAGGCTATACAAACATTTGAACATTTTTTTTCTGACAAATAAATAAAATAATATATTTGATCTTGGCTTAATAACCTCGACGAAGGTGTATTTCTATATTAATATCATGATTACGATAAAATAGCAGTACGCTATTAGCATTTCTATCAAACGCTCGATACACTGGATGGGACAAATGAAGGCGGCAGGTGTGAGGCGGCGTAATGCGAGTTAACGAAGCAGCGCGTTGTTTGTCACGGCGGGTCACGCTACGCCACGCCTCGCCACCGGCCGTCCTCTCCTCACGTAATTACTCGCCACCGCTGACGAGCAAATTAACTTGCCGACTCGCCGCCCCATTTGGGGATTGCGCTTCCTAGTCGCCGCGGCACCCTGTCCAATTCCTACCCGGCCCGATGACACTCACCAGTGTACACTCGCTAGTGTACGCAATCAAGTCTCGTCCGGGGATGCAACCTTTCCTCTTCTATCCAGTAAAGAGAGAAAACATCCGACTAATCCATCCGACAAGGAGTTTCAAATGTTTGTATAGCTTATGGGACTTAACTACGGTGTCATCAGTCCCTAAACTTACAAACTACTTATGAACTAACTACTACTAAGGACGGCACAAATATCCATGCCCGAAGTGGGATTCGAACCCCCGACCGTAGTGGCCGGGCAGACCGTGACTGGAGCGCCTCAGTCCTCTCGGCCTCCACGGCTGGCCCAAGAGGTTCCCATATGATTATGTTACAAGGATGGAGCACCTTAATTGCTACCAGTTTTGACACAACATTGTGCCATCTTCAGGCCCACGGACCAGCGTAAACATTATTATTATAGTCCGACCGAAACCGTGACCGAATACTCGGCTGCTCTTCTAGTTTCGATCGAAACAGAACTTACGTTATTAAAATGACGGTTATTTTTTTACTTTGTACCACAAATCACTACTTTTCCCACATTTTTCAATATCGTCATTTTTTACGAGGGTGAGTCAGTAAATAAGTCGTGAACTGAGGTAGACATACCAACAGTACTGCGTTTACAAGCCTGGAAATTGCTTTACTTTTCAGTTGACTCCACCAGTAAATTTGAACACTCGTCCCATCTTTCGAGTTTTTAAAAGCCTGGAGCCTGGAATTTTCGAGGCAGCATTTGTATCGTAAAAGAGACGTTTTTTATTTATTTATTTGGTTATTTAACCTGACCAGATTAGGGCCATAGCGCCCTCTCTTACATCTGATCAGGAACAACATAAACAAAGGCTTTAATTACAAAAAACACTGCATTAATAATATTAATAACAACAAGATATGATAATACTAATACTAATAATGATAATAATAACACAAAACTGAAAGTAATACTAATAATAAGAGATATATACATGGAGATAGATGTTTAACACATTTGAATTAAGTTTAATATAAACAGATTGGGGGAAAATGATTAGTGAAAGAGGAGAAGATTGAAAAATGACAGTGCCAATGGATGTGAGAAAGTGGAGATATATATGAATGGAGATCTCTGCTGACGAAAGGAAAGGTAAACATTTATAGGCGGAGGAGTAATTGACAACAGTGGACTATAGACTGGTAGGTGGAATAAAAGATGGCTATTGTGACAGAAGATAAAGCGTTAGCTTTCTTTTAAGGTTTTGAATTGACTGTCTCTTAACTTTTGAGGAACATTGTTTCACAGACGTGTTTCCGATACCAAAAATGATTTAGAGAAGTTTGCAGTGTCATGTGATGGTACAGAGAGAGTTTTATTTTGATGAGAGCGTGTGTTTCTACTGTGCTTTTCAGATAGTAATATAATCGTTCAGGGTAAGTAAGAAGGTTTGCAATGATTGAGAAGGCGATGTAGCAAACATAAGGTATGATAGCTTCGACGCTCATCTGCACGTAGCCTAGATAACTGCTGGCATGTGGGACATATGGTCGTAGAAACGTAAGTTACAAATGTATCGGATACAAGAATTCATCGCCAGCTCCAGCCTACGTGAATTTTCGTTTGACAGTCCTTGCAGAATAGTATCACTATAATCTAGATTGGGAAGTATTAGTGTCTCAACGAGCTTCTTTTTCAGCTGTAAAGGAAATGCTTTTTTGTATTTCTGCAGTGAATGAAGTGACGCATATACCTTATTATAGACTGTCGTTGTGTGCTCTGTCCAGTCTAAGTGCTGATCAAATATTACTCCTAAGTTCTTTGTTGAATGAGAAAAGCGTATTTGTGTGTCGTTGAGTATTAAAGGTGGAAGAGTTTCTCTGAGCTGTGGAGTGATGAGTCTTTTATGGGCCACTAAAGTTGCCTGCGTTTTTGATGGATTCAGTTTCAAGCCTATGCTATGTGCCCATCTTGATAGTGAAATAAGTCCGCGTTTACATGCTGGATGGCTGTGCTCAGGTTTTAGGACTTTCACTGAGATGTAATTGTAAGTCATCAGCGCATAGATGATATTTACAGTGGGACAGAACAGTGGACACATCATTAACATATAGTGAGAATAGTAAAGGCCCCAGTCCCTTTTATTATTTATCTCCAACTTTATTTGGTTCAATTACTGTATGGTGACGATTTACAGTGTTGATATATTTATCAATATTTTTTCGCAATAGCGAATTTCACTTTGTTTCACTGTATAAGGTGTAGAAGTTATATCAAATGGTGACATGTGAAAATTTGTGGCGGGCCGGGACTCGAACCCGGGTTTCCCGCTTTTCGAGAGCGGTCGCCTTAACCACTAGGCTACCAGAACACGACTCCAGGACCGTCTCATACGTCCATATGCCACACTGTCTAGTGGTTAAGGCGACCGATCGCGAAAAGCAGGAAACCCGGGTTCGAGTCCCGGCCCGGCACAAATTTTCATATGTCATCATTAGGTAGAACATCTATACCTTATACAGTGAGGGAAAGTGAAATTCGCTATTGCGAAAATATTGATAAATTTATTTGGTTCCTTAAACTGTTGTAACCCACAATACAGATGTGTCGTAATGGTAGAGAAATGCCTCTACACAGCGCGCACTACTGGCGTGTCTACCTCAGTTAGCGACGTATTTACTGACTCACCCTCGCATTAAGCTCTATTGAGTGTGTGAACGCCTAACTAAAAGTCGGTACAAGATGACGTAGGAAGCGTACAAAATCAAATGTTTGTATAGTCTATGGGACTTAACTACGGGGTCATCAGTCCCTAAACTTAAAAACTACCTATGAACTACTTACGAACTAGGACGGCACAAATATACATTCCCGAGGGGGGATTCGAACCCCCGACCGTAGTGGCCGTGCAGACCGTGACTGGAGCGCCTTAGTCTCCTCGGCCACCGCGGCCGGCTAGGAAGCGTACAGTTTTACTGGCCTAAACTTTTCATCCCGCAGTAGCGAATATTAAGCCAACCACTCCTTAAGCAGGCCATGTGAACCAGCGATTCAGAATACCTCGCACCTTTTATAGGTAATGATATTTCGTTTTCCCTCACCTCGTAGCGCTTTGTATTTGTATAGACAGTGCTAAACCGATATGCTGAAAATATACTAACTTTTTCCGAGTAGGAATTCTCCTCAAAATAATGTCAGGGATCCGAATTACGATACGTTTATTGCTTTCAATGCTGTAATACAGAAATAACAGTGACACTTTACCCCAACATTCATATGTAAGCAAAATTGTGGAGCATGGTCACTGCATGGCAGATCAGGTCCTGTCGCCAACAGACTTGTCTCGCGCGCATCCAAGTCCTCGTATATACTTCGTAAAATTTAGTTGGTTGTACGTATCTCTTCGTAAAACGTTATTTTCATGTTTATTACAGTAATTACATTAAAGAGAAAGGAAATTGTTGTCATATAGTTGTCATGAGTAACAGGGTTTGTTCATGTCAGTAAATCAATCAGTGGCGCAGAAAGTATTTCCAAAAATAACGTCACAGGTCCGACTACCAGTATAATTGTTGTCAGTTTGAAATTTACGGAAATTTAACAGGCAAAGTTGTGTACCTCATGATAAATGTTTCCAAACCCCACACTGATGATTAAAAAAAGCCCCTCGCTTTCAATGAAACACATTAATAAAACTTTTCAGCACAATAATGTGATAACCCATTCCGGTAATTACAATACTGAATAAATTAAATTCTTACATTTACGGTATATCACTATAAGATCGAATTGCTTTATATTGCAATTAACTGCAAAATACAATTTTAGGTGCAAGGGAAGTCTCCTAATCGTTAATCAGGACGCCATCAACTAAGGAAAAGCGTTATTGTTGACTGAATCCATCCCGAACGCTAACCAACTTCATCCGTAAGTTCACGAAAGCTACTTTATGTCAAGACGAAGATTCGGCTGATGTCTGACCGAAACAGCTGCCGAAACTCATATTTTGGACAAAACAGAAACCGAATATTAGGTCGGACATTGCATTATGATGTTGCGTAGCCAGAAACACATGTCACAGTTCACTCAGACCTGAACAAATTGTGGAAAGTGCGCAAATACATGTCCATTGCCTGCAAACAAATACTTCACACTTTCTTTCGAAATGTATGCAATGATACTGACTAGTCACTGGCTAAAATATAGATTTGCATGAATAAAGATTGAAAATCTCTACGATCACTGACTTCTGCCGACTAAGCAATATGAAAAAGATAGTCATAGAACCCTTGGCTTATCTATATGGAAAGTGATCTGACAGGTGTTTGCTTCCTGAAATTAAAGCACTCATATCTTGAATTTGAAGCAGATTAATACGTTATGTTTAGAAGCAATAATCTAAAGTAATTTTGAATAGGTCTTTGATCTAGTACGCGGCATTATCCGTGTGTAGTGATCCCGGTGGGTCGAGTGAACCTTTGTAATAATTAGCCAGTCACTGATTATATCTCTCAGTAGATATACTGTATGCTTCTTCTGTGCAAATGGACTGATGCAAACAACTGAAGTAAGGTAGGGTCAAATTTATTGGACCATGGCATGCGAATTATTAGGGAGAACTACTATTTTTAGTTAGTATTCTAGTTTTATTGAAATCGCCTCTGTGTGTTGAGGTTTTCAAATGTGTTAGTTACTTTGTAGCCACCTGTTTCGAGCCTGAAAATGTTTGGGGCAGAATGGTGCGGTGGTTTGCGCGGATGTCTGTAAGCGTAGAAACAATTATTTACTATTATTTGCATTTTTAAACCAAGGGATTAAATTGTCTAAGTTAGTGGGATGAAGTGGTCACTGTTTAAATATTCATATTATTAACATAAATGTGTTGTGAGATTGGTATATATTCATTTGAATGTATATACAGCGGTAGTTCAAATTGTGAAGTTAAAGACAATAGGTCTCTAAGACATTTCAGTGCACTTGTTTATTTTTTAAGGCGACCAGGGTTTCCCGTTCTCCCCTGCTTAGTTCCAACACAGATATGGGGTCTTGGAGTGACGTCTGCGAGTTTGTCTAGTGCGTTAGGCAACCCGCGACACTGACATGCTTGCAGTGTGAACGGATATGCAGACTGCTGATAATTTGCTACCACAGTAGACTTACGCAGGAGCCACATTTTTACTTTATTATATAGTTAAATTTATGTGCGTATTACTTCATGCTGTAGAACAGCGTGGCGAGGTGTTAGTCCGTCCATTGACCCAGTGACAACAATTTACACAAAAACAAATGTTCAGTTACTGTGTCATGGGGATTATGCAAAGGACTGACGGATGGATACATTGTACAAACCCGGCGGATGAACACCGACGGCCGTTTCACTGAAAGTGCTTTTCATACTTACTTCTCACATCTCACTACATGAATCCTCGCATATTGCCTCGGACACGAGATCAGCAAATATTTTATAAAATATTTAATTGAGATGGGACAACACTCGATATAGAGTGATGACGTACGCACGTTTCTGCCCGGTTTAAGTAACTGTTTTGTCGACGTGAAGGTATACTTTGTACGGTTTTGCATTGCCATTGACACCACCAAACCCAGATTATCATAACGATTTCGTGTAGATACGAGGTAATGACAGTAAAAGAAGAATAAAAATTATGTGTATTCAAAAACTCTTGTTATCTCCTCTGATGATCCCTAAACCACTCATGCAACTGCGATAAAATTTCTCCACACTTCTGCGGTAGTGCCTCGCTGTAAAACAAAATATTATGACACACATTGTAAGACCTAAGACGACATAAAAGATGAGATGTCACAGCATTAAGCATCCACTATTTGATGATGAGAGCATTTACCGACTTGGAATAAACTTTATAAACTATTTCAAATCTTATTTGCTGAAACGCTCCTCAAAATGAGGACAGGAAAAATGTTTACCGGTTACTACATTTTCGCTGTACAAACAGCAAAATTGCCTCATCAGGGATATTGTTTCAATATATTACCTCGTTACAATTAATGCCATACATAAGGCAGTTTTCATTAAATATCTAAATCTATCACTAAATGTGCTGGAAAACATATATCTCTCTGTTACATTTAGTTCGAGACGTTTAATGCCATAAATATTTAGATATGTGCAAAAGTGACGCGCGACTGCTGAATCTATCCTCAACTCATTTTGCAAAATTATTATATATAAAAGTATATAAAGACACGGATATATTTATATACAAAGTTGTATCGAAATTTCGAAGCATTCTCTCAAGTTAAGAGCTTTGCTTTTAGGAACATAAAAATATTTAAATTTCCTGTTCGTTTGTTTCTAATAGCAAATCTCTGAAAGTTCTTGACCTACTTATTTCATATTTTGGTACAACTACGGGCATTGCAACGGATGCTTGTTTAGGCCTTATATATACTGGAAAATTGAGCGACCTGTGATACATTCATGAAAATAATCAATCTTGATCGCACAGGTTAAAATGCTTTATATTTCCGGGTTATCAGTTTCGATCCTATGATCGTGACTACCGCAGTTCTATGAGGCTTGTAGAAGAAATAGCAGATGTGTATACTGAAGTTTAAGAATTTCTACGTTAATTACATAATTGTAACTATTCGTTAAGAATAAGACCATCACTATAAGAAAGATGCTCCAAAGTATCTAATTAATCAAGAATGCCAAATCTAAAGCCTTACTTTTTAGGTGAAAGTAGGCTCGTTATTCGCTTGGACAATGATCTGTAATTAACACTTTTTTTAAATTACGATGTTTCGCCCAAGCTCTTTACATCTAATAAAACTTGAGCTTGGTGTTAGTTCTATGTACGAGGCTGGACATTAATGCCAGATGATTGAATTTTACAAGGAAAGAAGCAACTCTTTCAAATAAGGAAGTGGATTATTTTTGAGCCTATTATTGGTAGAAAACGCAGTGAAATTTCTTACAAAGACGTTAACCGTGTAAGATACGGTATTGAAAAATATACATTTTCATTACTTGCTGCCATGGAGAAAAGTTCGTGTTATTGATTTCATTTTTCAAAACAGTGTCAACTATATGGCTCGTATCTATTATTTACTGCAATAGCTTTAATCAAGCAAACTTCAGTTTCCAGATTTTCAACGGATAAATGCGTGGCAACAGTTCTACGGATGGAGGAACGATGAAAAATCTGTTTCGTGAGATAGAGGATTTTTTATTTCTTTAATAAAAATGTAAAAGTAATTTTTCAAGCAACGATTGTTAATAAGTGACGGTAATCGCTTTTGAGCGGATACGGAAAGAAAGTTTTTCGTGAATCTCAATGAAGATTTTGCCCAAGACATCAATAACCCCGTTGGGTCACTAAAATAATCGAAGACACGTTTGGAAATGAAAGAAAGATTACTGGAAGTCCCAGAAAAATCTAATTTAACGGTCAAAATTAAAACTTAAATATCCACGTTACCTTCTGGCTCCCGCACACTGAGCATAATGAGCTTATAATGCCTTCGTCAGTGGTCTCGCAACCTTTCACCCCCTGAGGCGCAGCTTAGCGGGCTTCGCTGCGGCGCGCTGATAAAATGCACATCAATTGCGAGGTGTCAATACCCGGCTGCGCCCCTCCCGTCTGCGTCTGCCGCGACCTGCTGAAAGGAAAATTTCCGCGCCTGAAAGAGATCCGAATAATCTCCACGCTGTGGGGAAGGAACCGCCTCGCTGCGCTGCCACAGTTGCGTTTCATTCATTCAACTTTCCAAAAATACCGTTCATGTAATTTGAATTCATCGTCGATCATAATTTATTCCTTTGCTACCGTATTATTCTCCTCATTGTCCTCTTCTCCTCCCTCAAAAAACTGATGCTTCAGTCATTAATCACGTCCATTGTCTTTTCCTGCATTATTAATTTTCTCTTGTTATTTCTCTTCTTCTAGGTGCCTTTACGAGCGAGGTCGCGTAGTGATTAGCATTCTGGACTCGCATTTAGGAAGGACGGGGGTTGAAATCCACCAACGGCCTTCTAGATTTAGGTTTCCTGTGATCTCTCCAGGCAAAAGCCGGGATGCTTTCTTCGAAAAGAGCTCCGTTAGTTTCCTTCCCCATCCTTATCCAAACAAAGCTATATGATCCCCGTCTGTAATGACCACGCTGTCCCCGGGGCAGTTAAAACCCAATATTCCTTCTCCCTCTTTCGAGATCTTCGCGAAACTCGTTGGAGTTCCTTTTATACACGACAGTGTGGAACTTGTTTCATATCACTAATCGGGAATGTCTTCTCTGTATGGAATATGAAAAAGTCTGGAATGGTGCCTTTTAAAAGGACACTGTTGATTAACTTCACTATCAGTACACAAACTCATCTTTGGTTTTATCTGTAATCATTTAAATGTTCACTCCGACCATCTCAGCAATTTTTCCTCTGTCTTATTCATTCAGAAAGGACGATGATTTAAATCCACCAACGACTATCCAGTTTTAAATTTCCTGTAAGTTCTCTACATGATTTCCGGGAAATCCTTGTCCAAACAATCCTAGGGTGATCGCCATTTACTATGACCAAGCTGTGAATGGGGCGTTGAACCCTAAACTTCCTTCTTCCTCGGTCGAGGTACCTTCCTGGTGGAACTCGTTCTTTTTATACAAGACATTGTTTAAAATGACTATTCGGGAATATCATCTATGTATCAAATATGAAAAAGTTAGGAATGGTACCTTTGAAAAGAACGCTGTTTATCTTCACTACCACTATACCAGCTCATCTATGGTTCTGCCTATAATAACTTAATCGTCCGCTTCGACCATCTCTGTAATTCTTTCTTTCTCTTATTCATTCAGAAAGGACCTTGTCTCAAATCCATCAATGGCCATCCAGACTTCATTCTCCTGAGATTTCGCTGTCACTCCAAGCAGATACCGGTATGGTTTCTTTAAAATGGCACGGCCAATATCCTTCCCAATCGGAGGGAGATCATCATCTCGAATTAATGACCCCGCTGTCTACGGAGCGTTAAACACTGATCTTCCTTCTGCCTGTATTGCGAAGCTTTTCTCGAGAAGCTCTTTCAAGTTCTTTTTACATACGACAGTGTGCATTTTGTTCCAGATTATTAACCGGGAATATAAACCCTGTATCGAATACGGAAAATATATACATGTGGCGTCTGTTCAGAAAGAACAGACCTCACTTCTGATCCTGCAGGTACGGGAATTAGTTTAAAAACTACGAGTTTGAGTACTGTGGGCATGGTAAAGCTGGGAATTTGTATCTGAAGGGAGGCGTGCTTAGGTAGTCCTTCCAGGTGCGGTGATCGCTGTGTCCCCAGTGGTGTAGTGGTCAGCGCAACTGCCTATAAAGCAGGAGACCCGGGTTCGAATCCCAGCTGGATATACATTTTCAGCTTTGCTCATTCGCTGTTGATGTCATATATTCTGTGAATACGGAAAAGTCTGGAATGGCACCTTTGAAAAGGACAGTGTTGATTTTCTTCACTACCATTATAACTGCTCATCTTTGGTTCTGTCTGTAGATCGCTCCGACCATGTCTATTATTCTTCTTTTCTCCTCATTACTTTAACCTTCAACCCTTTCTTTCTTCTATTCTTCGCCCTATGGACCAGCACTATAATGCACAAAAATTTGCGAAAGATTAGCTTTTTTTCCTCTTTTTAACATTGGAAATGTAGGAGCGCACAGGAGCAGATCAGTGTTCGGACCTGATAACTGTTTACCTTCGTTTCCGCAAATCCCTGGACGTACAAACGTTACCCATAAAGTAATGCACAGCCTTACAATTCAGCGACTACGACAGGTAACGTGTGAATTATTTGTAACTTCCTGAGTTCTCGCGCAAAACTGGTGCCTCATCCGTTAGACGGCGTAGCTGGAGGGTGGTTTCAAAATGGCGTGTGTATGTGACGTGCGTTACAAGCAGCCTGTCGTCATTGAATTTCTCACTAAAGAGAGAGACTGTGTGTGGAATATTGACAAACGCTTCTGCAAAGCCTATAAGACATATGCTGTCTGCATGAGAACAGTGGTTCTTCGAAGCTCAAAGAATTGCAGCGATCTGAGAGACATTCAACGGCTGTTATACTCGAAATGTTGCAACCAGCTAACGTTGTAATTCGTGTGACAGACCCATTATGACTCAGATTATTCGGAGCAGAGGCGTGCTTGAGTGGTTAAAACAGTTCCTAGATTTCCAGTATATTATGGAGGGCACAATCCCAATTTTATTTACCCATGGGCAGTTTGCACTGAATCCGTCACTCAGCAAAAAGAATACAATTATTCGCAGTCTAGGCCACTCAGTGTGTGCAATATTCCTCAAAATTTGAACTGTTTGTTAAGTTTATGGCACTTAACTACGGGATCATCAGTCCCTAAACTTACAAACTACTTACGAACTACCTTATACTAAGGACGGCACAAATATCCATGCCCGAGGGGGGATTCGAACTCCCGACCGTAGTGTCCGTGCAGACCGTGACTGAAGCGCCTCAGTTCCCGCGGCCACCGCGGCCGGCAGCAATATTGCTCCCGCGGTGTCTAATGGTGGATGACAAATCTCACAGACCCATTTTTGTACCGGATTGACGCAGGAGAATATCATTCTTCTTTCGTGTGTGTGTTTGTGTGTGTGTGTGTGTGTTTGTAATTTTCTTAATGTACAATACATACTTGTTGGAAGAAAAAGTGTCGTGCATTACTTTCTAAACAACTCTCATAGAAGCTGAAACAATATATAAAATTTGTTGTCGATTTCCCCAAGCTTATGCAATCTTGTTAAAACTGCGTCCAGATTCTCATTTTGCACTCAAAAAAATTTAAATGGTTGTAAAGGGGAACTACATATCCTGATCATCAGTCCCTAGATTTAGAAACTGCTTCAACGAAATTACACTAAGGACAAAACACACACACACACACACACACACACACACTCACACACACACACACACACACACACACACACACACACACACACACAGACGTGACGCTTCCCCCCCCCCCACCCAAATGCCACAGTGAGGACTTGAACCTCCGACGGGGAGCATCTTCTCTCGCTCTCTCTCTCTCTCTCTCTCTCTCTCTCTCTCTCTCTCTCTCTCTCTCTCTCTCTCTTTTCGCAGCAAAGCACCTTAGAGCTGTCGGCGATTCATACGTGGTCATTGTACATTAATGGTCATTGATCTTATTCTGTTGGTCTCACACTTCTTCATATTTCTACTTCCTGTTTCCCATATTGTCTTCTTATATTCTTATATAGAGCCATAGTTTTCAGCTTCCCATGTCACTATAGTGCTTCAGTTGCCTTTCAGTTTTCTTTAAATTTCTCCTTCTTTCGTTGTCTCTTGCTGTGATTCGTCGTCTTTCTGCCATTTTACAGAACCTTTAAGCTTTCAGTCTCTTCCGTGTCTTCCTCTTCTACCGTTTTCCACGTCACCGATCGAATAATCTCACCGGTTACACCTTTCAGGAATTATTGCATTCAAACATCCACCAGTTTATGAACAGTTATTGCTCCCGTACTCTCCAAAAAACCACTTCATTGAAAACTGTAAGTCTACTATGAAAGTCACGCAGCACATTTCTCTTTAATTTCATCCAACGCCAAATTATCCTTAATTTTTAATTATATTAACATTGTTTATTACATCAATCTTGTGCATTTCGTCTTATTTATCTTCCTCGTAGACCACATCATACTCCTCCCTGCTAACTGTTACTCGAGACTTCCAACACAAATTACATAACGAGTTCTGTCGATTCAGAGGACAAGCATTAGATTCCTACACCAGTATTTCGAATAACACAATCAGGAGGATCAAACGAAACTTCTTTTATTTCCCAATGCCTTTCGCTAAACTGCAAGCGGTCACGTAAACTGTGTCCTGTGGAGGGTGGCTGCTACGCACAACATGTCGACCAACTGTGGAAAACTTCGCCTTGTAATATTAATTCAAGCAGGCGCCAACAACATTTTACTTTTCAGAAAAAGGGGGAAAAAAGGCCCGACGCACGTCGTCGACGGCGACACCGCCATGAATAAATTACGGCGCACGCCTCCGCGGCCCACAGCCCTGGGTTATGCGCCGCGCTGCCTCCCCGCGACGCTTTGCGGGAAATTTACCGCCGCCTGCTTCCGCACTCCGCTACCCAGTAAACGTCCCCACCGCCGTACTGCACCAAATGTACCGCGTAAGGCATTTAAAACTGCTGTTCTGGAATATTATCAAAAAATTAAAATCGAATTAAGTAAAAGTTGCAATAAAAATTATTCAGCTCCAAGAGGAACATAGATTAACTTGAAGCTCCAATCCCTGCACCACCCCCAGGGCGGGATAGGGGCTGGCCGCGGTAGCCGAGGGGTCTGCGGCGCGCCAATCACAGTCTGCCCCGCCGCTACGGACGGGGGTTCGAATCCCCCCTCCGGCATGGATGTTTGGATGGATGGATGGATGCTTAGGGTTTAACGTCCCGTCGACAGCTTGGCCATTAGAGACGGAGCTAACGCTCGGACTTTTTGGCTTAGGATGAAGAAGGAAATCGGCCGTGCCCTTTGAAAGGAACCATCCCGGCATATACCTGGAGTGATTTAGGGAAATCACGGAAAACCTAAATCTGGATGGCCGGAGGTGGATTTGAACCACCATCCTCCCGAATGCGAGTCCAGTGCGTTACCACTGCGCCACCTTGCTCGGTATGGATGTTTGTGACATCATTAGTATAAGGTAGTTCATAAGTACTTTGTAAGTTTAGCAACTGATGACCCCGCAGTTAAGTCCCTTAAGCTTAACAAACATTTGAACTTTTGAACATTTGCGGGAGAGGGGCGTCACTTTGAAGTCTTGATTAGGAACTCAATTTTTTAAATTCTAGGTTTGGATTCTTCGTCAAAAAGTATATAACTGTTGAAGGAAACATTTTGTTCATAACATTTTAGATGGCGATTTAACCGGTACAATGAAAATGAGTCGAAAAGTATTGAAAAACAGTAATATCTCAAACAAATACACATCATATTACGAAAATCAAAGTACTGTTTTTGATAATTTGGTAATGATCCCGTAGTTAACTATTTATTCACATGATATGATGAGTGCTGTCGACAAAGTATGTTAAATAAATTCCGCATTTCTAGATTTCCGGAAGTCATTTGACACTGTACCTCACAAGCGTCTTCTAAACAAATTGCGTTCTTATGGAATATCGTCGTACGATTGAATTCCTGACTTCCTGTCAGAAAGGACACAAAATTCCAATGTTTGTAATGCTTAAGAGATTTAATTGCGGGGTCATCAGTCCCTAAACTTACAAACTACTTATTAACTACCTTATACTAAAGACACTCCATGCCTGAGGGAGGATTCGAACCCCCAACGGCGGACGGCCGCGCGCACCGTAACATGGCGCTCCAGTACGCGCGGCTAATCCTTCGCGGCAGAAAGAACACAGTACGTTGTAATTGACGGTTAGTCATCGAATAGAACAGAAGTGATATCTGGCGTTCCCTAGGTAAGTGTTTAGGGCCCCTACTGTTCCTTATTTTTATAAACTATTTAGTAGATAATCTATCTCTCTTAGACTGTTGATGATGATGCTGTCATTTTTCCGTTAGTAAAGTCACCGGAGGATCAAAACAAATTGAAAAATTATTTAGATATCTGCATGGTGCAAAAGTTGGCAATTGACCCTTAATAATGGTAAGAGTGAGGTCATCCATATGATCACTAAAAGAAAAATGAGCAAACTATACGAACTTAATATCTCGTAACTCTTTATTGGAAACGTTTAAATGTTCTCGCACAACTCACGTATTTCTTGTTGAATCCTCGTATTACACAGTGCCGTACCAATAATTGAAAAAAAGTATGCAATAGAAATAAAGAGTAAACGACGCAAGTAAAATACGTCGCATTAGATTCCAGCAAAACTATAGAATTTCACGATTCGAATGTCCAAAACCTAGACATCTATTTGGTATACCTTTTTTAAATTATTAAAAAAATAGTCTTTAAAAATTTTTACCCGCTTCAGCTGTATAAACATCATTACAAGATCATACACAAACGGGTTTCGAACGGTACACTCGCATTCTCGGGAATTTGTGTAGAACTAGACTGACATTTTGCCACTGTAATATAGGATATCCCGACGTTTGTATGGCTATTTCCTAACCACCCAGTTTTCCTTTCCCATACCCGTTGAACGTGTAGACGGACATATTGCAATAATACAATGCGCCACCAAAATTTGCTCGCAATGTTCAAAATTTGGTCGCCCACCGGATTGGATGTCTTCCTTAATAATAATAATAATAATAATAATAATAATAATAATAATAATAATATGGTTTTCTGTTCCATAGGACCCAATTAAGGAGTGAGACTCCGTGGCCATGGAACACATCAGTGCCGGCCGCGGTGGTCGAGGCGACTGAGGCGCTTCAGTCACGGTCTGCACGACCACTACGGTCGGGAGTTCGAATCCCCCCTCGGGCATGGATATTTGTGCCGTCCTAGGTCGTAAGTAGTTCATAAGTAGTTTGTAAGTTTAGGGACTGATGACCCCGTAGTTAAGTCCCATAAGCTTTACAAACATTTGAACATTTTTTGAACACATCAGTACATGAAATTTTTACACAAGAATGTAACAGAAAATTTTTAAGTAGTCCTATGCACACGACAATCTTAAGACAAAGTGAAAAGAATCAATAAAGCAAAATAATGAATGAGTTTAATTGTTTAACTTTTCTAGGAGTTCCTCGACAGAATAAAAGGAGTGAGCCATGCGGTAAATCTTCAATGTAGATTTGAAAGCGTGTGGGTTAGTTCTTATGGCA
Organism: Locusta migratoria; assembly: GCA_026315105.1. NCBI lineage: Eukaryota > Metazoa > Arthropoda > Insecta > Orthoptera > Acrididae > Locusta > Locusta migratoria. Next base: position 318,506,234 of record CM048745.1, read on the forward strand.
GCTTATTGAAAATGGATGCTGCAGAATACTGTACACCTTTCTGCACAAGTGTCAAGGTGGTGTGCTGCAAATGTCGACATCTGTCTCGTATTCACCGAGTCAAAGATACTAATTCGTGGGAATAAGCTGATATTATTAACAACAAACGACATGAAAGAAAAAATGAATTGTGACGCCAGTGTCAAAATTCCCAAACTTCTGAAAAAGGGTCGACATGACGTTCGTGAACTTACACCACATATTGCTCGAACCGCCTGTTTTGAGCCAGAATATCCTTTTTGCATCATGCGAGATACCCCAAAAAATAATGCAGTACGTCATAGGTGAGTGAAAGTAAGCGTAATAGACTACTTTTCATGTTGAAAAATCACTAATTTCTGATATTGTTCTAATGGTAAATATAGCGGAACTTAGTTTTGCAACAAGATCCTGAACATGGCCTCCCCGTTCTTTCCTACGCTGTGCTCGATGATTGCGGAACGACACGCTTTGGACACAACACTAGCTGCTGCATAACATCATCTTTGGCAATATGTAAAAGCAGCATGGGGAGATCTCAAAATCACATTTCCAATCATGCTATCTTCGTATAATGTGTTATCTGCCAAATATTTGTGGCTCTGATACGTCTGACACTTCGTGGTGTTGCATTTCTGATGGCCATCGGTGTACGTACTTATTAATGGACGGCCAATGACCGGAAGCTCATATTCGTTTTCGCGCCAGCGAAATAACGCTTTTGAAATTGACGGGCGTCGAAGTAATATCTGGCTGCCGATCCGGCTGTCCCGGAGGAAATCAGCACAGGACGGATAAATCTCGCCAGCTGCGACAATAACACAGCCGGCCGGCAAGGCGCAATCAGGACGAGTTCGACGGCCTCTGCAAAGCAATGAGATGCGAACACACGTTGGCCGATAACGCGGTTCCTTGTCCTGTGTGGCAGCAGCTCCGGTTCAACTCGCTGTCATTAACATCCCGATAGTTATAGGTCCGACCGTAATAGATCACGCACGGAAAGTTACCAATGAGAGAAGGATTAATGTCGAATGTGTAACATGAAATACAGTATGCTTATTTGGAAAAGTCTTAATTATAAATAGGATAGATGCCAAGTTCTGAAGCAAGCAGGAGTAAAATATAGGGAACAGGAAGGAAGGCATGAAAGGGATGCAGTGGTTGGTAAGGGAGTAAGACAGGATTTAACCTTTATCCAATGTTATTCAATTTGTACAATGAGCAAACTATAAAAGAAAGCAAGGAGAAATTTGGAGAAGGAATTAAAGTTCAGGATGAAGAAATAAAAGCATTTCGTTTTGCTGATGACTGTGTGTATTGAAAGGTCCATATAAGATGAACATTAACAAGAGCAAAACAAGGGTGATGGAATGCAGTCAAAAGAAAATCAGGTGATGCTGAAGTAATTAGATTAGGTAACGAAACAATAAAGGTGGTAGGTGAGTTTTGTTACTTGGGTAGTAAAATAAAAGAAGATATAAAATGCAGAATGGCAATGGGTAGAAAAGCGTTTTTCAAAAAGAGAAATTTGTTAACATTGAATATTGATTTAAGTCTATGGAAGTCCATTCTGAAGGCATTTGTGTGGAGTGTTGCCTTGTATGGGAGTGAAACATGGACGATAAACAGTGCGGACAGGGAGCAAATAGAAATGTCGTGTTACAGAAGAATGTTGAAGATTAGGTGGGTGAATCGCGTAGCTAATGAGGAGGTATTGAAGAGAATTGGGTAGAAAAGGAATTTCTGGCATACCTTGACTAAAAGAAGGCATCGATTGGTTGGACACAGTCTTAGACATCAAGGAATCGTGAATTTATTATTTGAGGGAAGTATTCGGGGTAAAAACCGCAGAGGAAGACCAAAGTGATGAATATAGTAAGCAGTTTCAAATGGTTGAATGTTGCCGTTCGTATGAGGAGATGGGGAGGCTTGCTCAGGATAGAGTAGGGTGGAGAGCTGCATCATACCAGTCTCCTAACTGGAAACCACAAGATCGCAATTTGTTTGTTATATAATCAAGACGACTGGCCTCATTGAAATTTAACTACTTATTATAGTGCTCCACATAAAATCTAGTAGGTATACTGTATAATATATATAAAATCAAGTGCCAGTTGATAGTCGGATATAATATGGATGGTAGGTCCAAATTAAAACAGTAAAATTCTGACCAGCCATCCATTTTATATTTGACTGTCCACCAGCATATAATTTTATGTACAGGGTGTAAATTTTAACTTGACCAAAAAAATAAATAAAGATAAAAAACCCAGAAAGATTAACTTCACACGAAACAATATGTTGAATCCAAAGTTGTTATTTTCTAGGGGTACATCTGCTGATGCTAAATTTAGTCCGTCACCCCAGCCCCCTAGGGGTGGGGTGGGAAGTAACTTTCAAATTTCATATGGGAACCCCCATTTTTATTGCAGAATCATTTTATGTGGAGCACTATAATAAGGAGTTTTATGTCATTGATACCAGATAACCACACCAAAGAGTCATAAAATCATAAACATGGTTGCAAACAGCAACGGCAGTTTACAATAGTAGAAGTAACAGCCAACCAGTCTCAAATTAAAGTTTAATAAACTTTACCGCAGTTTAGATTTATATGTATGTTTGTATAGTTTATGGGACTTAACTACGGGGTCATCAGTCTAGATTTATATAAAGTAATATTCTTATATTCTTCAGAAGATACCCTGACCTATAGCGAATACGAATGTAATAATCAAGCGATGTACAAACCGTATTAAAAACCATAGAATGTTTACCGATGAAAATACAAAAATTTGTCTACAAGAAAAAAGTACATACATTACATTATTACTGTGGAAAATGTACACGAGTCAGTCTGTGTACACGTAATATAGCCCTTTAGACAAAGGCACGTCAAACATATAAAATGATAAAATATGCTGTGTAACGCAGCAGATTGCGCGGCCTGCTAACCGCCGACTGCCAGTCTGAGCAAGACGTGGATGCCAGGTAAACATGACAAGTGGCGCATGCCCCTAGTGACAATGATACAGCGTCAGTCGTCTATACATGTTAATACAAATTATAAAATAGGAACCCCGCGGAAGCTTAAAATGAAATAAAATAGAATTTTGAGGAAATGTCACCGTAGGTGTTACGGTTGACTGTTAAAATTTTTTTGACAATATTGGTTTAAAGCCTTTGAAAAACTGTCTGCACGTGAGATGGAGCTGATCACCAAAGAGCGTCGAAACCGGTCGCCTTGAATAAATGAAATACGAAATTGCGATCTTGCCATCTATTTTTATAATTTATGAACAAGATCGCTCCCTAAGAAAGGTAAATTAACTGAATTATGAATTCAATTTAAAAAAAAAGAAGAAAAGAGAGTTCAGGATCTAACCTGATGCGTGCTAGGGTAGTCGAAGAAGTCCAGCAGGCTTTTGACACAGTACCTCAAAAACGGCTTTTAATCTAATTGCGTGGTTATGGTATATCGCCCCAAATTTGCTATTGGATAGGGGATTTCCTGTCAGAGAGGACACACTTCGTAGTAATCGATGGTAAGGCATCGGCTAAAACAGAGGTGATATCGGGCGTTCCACAGGATAGTGTTATTGGTCCTCCGCTGTTCCTTATTTACATAAACGATTTAGGGGAAATCTAAGTAGCTCTCTTAGGTTGTTTGCAGATAACACAGTCATTTACCGTCTAGTAAAGTCATCTGAAGATGAAACCAACTGCAGAACGATCTGAATGAGATATCACTATGGTGAAAAAATTAGCTATTGAATCTAAATAATGAAAATTGTGAAGTCGTTCACATAAGCACGAAAAGAAATCCGTTAAACTTTGTTTACAAGATTAATCAATCAAAATTGAAGGACGTAAACTCCACCAAATACCTTGTAATGAGTATTAATTCAGACTTGAAGTTGAAAGAACACATAGATAATGTCGTGGGAAAGGCGAACCAGAGACTGCGTTTTATTGGCAGAACCCTTAAAACATGCAACAGAACTACAAAAGAAACTGCATACACTACGCTTGTTCGTCCATTTTTGGAGTATTGCTGCCCAGTGTGGGAACCGTATCAGGCGGGTTTGATGGAAGACATCGAAAGAGTCCAAAGAAGAGCAGAGCGTATTGTCATGATACAGGGGAGACAGCGTTACGGAAATGATACAGGATCTGGGATGGGAATCGTTACAACAACGACGCTTATCGCTGCGGCGTGGGGTATTTACGAAACTCTAATCGCCAACATTCTCCTTCGAATGCGAAAATATATTGTTGACTCCCACTTACATCAGAATAAAATACGAGAAATCAAAGCTCGAACGGAGAGATTCAGGTGTTCTTTCTTACCCGCGCGCTATTCGAGAATGGCATGGGAGATAAATAGTAAAACGGTGGTTCGATGAACCCTCTGCCAGGCACTTAAATGTGATGTGCAGAGTATCGCATGTAGATGCAGATGTAGATGAGTGCTCGTGCCAAGTGAGCAGGAGACTCGCATTGGAATCAAGGTCCGCCACACTTTTTCAAGTACAACTCATTGTTGTAATTTGGTACCCAGTGCCAACTAGAGTTTTTAATTAATCTGCGTCTGAAACAAACCATTCCTACATTTGAAACAACCTTCGATTTACAGAGGGCGCAGCGGTTTTGTGAGGAACATGCGTTGCACAGGTAACGAACCGCCTAACACTCCCGTGTACGATCGTGTAGGGGTGTTGGCCTGGCCACTGCAGTTTGCGCGTTGCCACGTAGCGTGGGCAGTGCGGCTGTAACTGTGCGGAGAGATTTGTTGGGCGCCCGTGTACACACACACACACGTACTCTGGCACAGGTAGGGCAGGAGACAGTAGCTGCGAGGGCGCTAAGTGCGTTAGCCTAGGAGCTCCAGAGTAGGGCTGGGAGGGGGAGGGAAGGGCTAACAGAGTTACCGTCGGCACTGTACAGTGTTCGCCCTCCCCTGGGAACGGCCAACATCTGCCCCGGCGTGCAAGCACTGTTACCTCTCTGTACCCGTACCTCACGGCAAACAACGTACCGTGTCGTGATGCCGCTGTGCAACTGCACTCGTTAATCAGCTAATTATATACAGTTTCTAACACAACTAAATAAACAAACGGTCCGAAGGAAACAATGTCGATTTTAAAGACTTGGTCAATGCAGTTGTCCCTCTGCCTAACTAGTTGTTTTCTGAATACCTTATGTTACCTTTATCCATTTTCTCCTGCCTACTGAACCTTTGAACTTCACATATGATTTCCAACTCCGATTTCCTTCCAGTTCAAAAGTAGTTATTCACTTTTGTCTCGGAATGTCTCCTAACAAACAACCATTCTCTGTGATAAAGATAGCTGCGGCGGAGTTGTCAAGCGCTCCAAGCCACCTCGGTGCGGAGCACGTGGTTGCTCGCCGTCGGAGGTTCGAGTCGTCCCTCGCGAATGGGTGTTCGTATTGTCCTTAGCATAAATTGCGATAAGTAGTTTGTAAGCCTACGTGCTGATGAGCAACGTAGTTAACTCCCTTAGATTTCCAAATATGTGAACATTTAGTGATGAGAGGCGCTCTGAAGCGGTGTGCCAAACTGTGCCAGACACCGTGTTCTACTGGCACCTGTTCAGTGAGGGTACCCGAGCCTTCAACTCACCCGGCAAATACGTCGACAACTACGCCACCCTAGCAAAGTGATTCTGTAAAACGGTGTGGACTTAACGTTTGGAAATCCTCCCACCTAAATCGATATTCTGGTTCAGGGGAATATAGCGACTGCTGCGGCGGAAATAATTTGTACTGAAGAGGGAGGCGTGACACGTTAGGAAAGTGAAGTGTCATATTGAATTCTGCAATGAAGTGTGCCCTGTTATGAAATTTGCTGTCAGATAAGATCTGTGTGACTGACAACTGCTCGCATACGAGGCGAGGCGCTGGCCGAAGTACGGCTCGCGAATCGTCCTTGTGCCCTTGGGTAGCAGTACAGCACTTTCCTGACAAAGGTCTTGGGTTCTAGCCCCGGCCTAGCACAAAATTTTAGTCAGGCATAGAGTTTCATATCACACTCCGCTGCAGAGTGAAAACTTCATCTGGAAACATTTTTCTCCAGGCTGTGGTTACGTTTCACAATAGCCTTACTTTCTGAAGCAGGGAACTTTTGTGAAATTTGGGTGGTTAGAGGCGAGGTAACGACAAAGGTAAAAACTATATGAGTCGTCCTAGCGTCTCTTGTCAGCGAAAGTCAAACGTCCATTGTCAGAGTCCCAGTGCGACATACAGTTTTAATTTCTCAGAATGATTTGATGTCCAAAGCCACTGTGACAGGGTGCCGTGGTGGTTAGCACTTGTGACTGGTGAGCATGAGACACGTGTTCAAATTCAAATGTGTGTGAATCTAAGGGACTTAACTACTACTGTTATGTCCTAAGCTTACAAATTACTTTAACTTGAGGACAACATACACGCCGATGCACGAGGGACTACCGGAACCCCCGACACAAACAGCGTTATCCTAGCCCCATCCACCCCCATGGCTGTGCCACTGCCTGCGTAAATAATGTAGGAAAACCGATACCACTCTAGCATGTCAAAAACGAGCAACAAGAGGACTCCCCTCAAGATTATAGAACTGTAGCGAAGCATGTGTGGGTATGAAAATAAAAACTGGTGTTTACATCAAGGCAGATGCTCATACAGAGTAAATATTACATAAAATTTTATGTTGCTCAGGGAGCCTCAAGATGAGGCGAAACAGGTAGAAAATCTTCCTTAAGTTTACGGGATACAATTTATTTAATTTTCTATTCACAGAATTTATGACTTCAACTGCAAAGCTGAAAATTATACCCAGCCGGGATTCGAAACCGGGTTACCTGCTTTCTAGGTAGTTGCGCTGACCCCTTCGGCTCTGGGGACACAATGATCACCACACCTGCAAGGACAGGGTGTCCCAGCTATCTTGTCTACCCGAAATATCTCTGGAACAATAATAGCTATTGGAAAACGTCTTTCACCGGTACCAAGGTACGGCTGGAGCCCATTAATGTACATATTTGGAAACATTCTAAAACGAAAAGAAATGTGTTTTTAACACATAATATTATTTTGTATTCAGCAATCCATAGCATGACAAATCATATAAACAATGGCGTTGATTGCATCGCAATATTCCAATTACATCCCGATATATTGCGACGCGAAGTTTTGAGCAGCATGGGGTTCTCGGCTGACCCTCAGGACGTCCGCTAACCGCACGTTTTGCGTATTTCAAGCGTCAATTTCGCGTCGCAATATCTCGGGATGTAATTGGAATATTACGATGCAATCAACGTCATTGTTTATGTGATATGTCATGCTATGGATTGCTGAAGAAAAAATACAGGATGTCCATTAAAAAAACACACACATAAGTTTGTGTTAAAAAACACATTTGCGTTCGTTTTAGAATGTTTCCAAATATGTACATCATGGCCCCAGCCGTACATTGATACCGGTGAAAGTCGTTTTCCAATAGCTGTTATTGTTCCAGAGATATTTTGGGTGGACAAGATAGCTGGGACACCCTGTATATATATATATATGTGTGTGTGTGTGTGTGTGTGTGGCGTCTATTCCGAAAGAACAGACGTCACTTCCGAACCTGCAGTTATTGTTTTCATATTCACAGAATATATGACTTCAACTGCGATTTCTTTAATTTTATTCAATGAAATGTTATTTTATCTGCAGATCTTGACGATTACCTCTGAAATTCAGCCTATTAAGTATCTGGCATTAAAAGGGGATGGGAGAGGACTACTAAGTAAAAATAACAGATGTCGTCCAAGTACAAGTTTCCCCGGACGCCGCTCTCGAACAGGTACCAAGCAACAGAAAAGGGACTACTTCTGCCGGTGCCGACTGTAAAGAGGGTCCATCTTGGTAATTGCAGTTGTGTGATCATCATGACGAGAACCCCGCCCTGCGCCTGATTACGCCCCCGCTTCCGCCGCAGTGCTGCCAACGTCGCCGCCGGCGCATCCCGCGGGACGGCGGGGGAAATAAGAAGGGAGCGCGCGGCGAACGCAGGTGCGCGGTTGGCACGCCCGCCTCGTCTCATTACAGCGGCGCCATCTTCCGCCCACCTGCTCCACTTCCTTTCCAAATCCACGCAGCGCCCCGCCCCCACTTGGCTCGCTAATTAGCATACGGATTATGCTGATGAGCTCGCGGGCTCGACAAAAGAACGCGGGCGGAATTCCTCAGCGACGGTCCTCGGGCTAACCTCCGGAGCACTCCACTTGCTCGGTGCGTGTCTTTTGGATCCCCCTTTATGTTACGACCAGGGCAATCGTGCACTGCGGCCTCAAGTAAGGTGGCTGGCAGCGCACATCCCACAGTTCTGAGGGCTGGCCTCGCGGCACTCATCCTTAAGCCTGCTCTGCAAACCATTGTGGAGGACAAAGTAGACATTACTCCTCATTCGACTCCCTGTTAAAGTCTATTTCCGCTGGATTCAAGTGTAGAGTTCGGAGACAGTCGCGGCTTATATATCCCTGTACGCGTTGTATTAATCTTGCTCGGTCAGTGTGGCAATAGTGGACACAACACAATTTCTTATTCGCTGCTTTTTTATTGTAAAAAAAGTTGGTGACTTGGTCTCAGGACTATTTTAGTAGAGGTACGAGTATCCGCTCCTGCTTCCCGAAACAAAAGAAAGGAAAAAGAAGAACTTAGCATGATAACTCCCCATCTAAATCTCCTCTGATTTAATGGTACGATGAATCATTAGTTAGCCCATCATAAACCGAGCCAGAACAAGAACGATAAAAGGAATATATTGTACGTAACTGTCTAAAAAGAAGGAATATAGAAATAATTACCGATCTAAGCACTAGATACATATCATCGATCAAAGGCAGTGGTATCTGGCGGCAGTGTCGCAAGAAAATAGGATGACTAGGGAGTAAAGGCGAGAATGGTCCTGTGACAAAAATGAAAACAACAAATAAATGTATGTGAACTGGGTTACAGAAGATACTCTCACATTATCAACTTCGCTCTCCGATGCATCAGGACATGTTCAAATTTCCTTATACATCTGCAGAATTTTCCACCCACATGAACCACAGACATTGCCGAAGTGGGGCGGCTTGCGTGCCTCAGCGATACAAATAGCCGTATCCTAGGTGCAACCATAGCGGAGGGGTATCTGTGGAGAGGCCAGACAATCGTATGGTTCCTGAAGAGGGGCAGCAACAGTCTGGATGATTGACTGAGCTGGCCTTGTAACGACAGCGAATGTGGCTTTGCCACTCAGTTACTGCGAGCAGCTGAAAGCAAGTGGAAATTATTGCCGTTTCTTTTCCTGAGGACATGCAGATCTACTGTATGAATATATGATGGCACCCTCGCGGGTAAATATTCTAGAGGTATAATAGGCCCCCGTTCGGATCTCCGGGCGGGGACTACTCAGGAGGATGTCCTCATCAAGGAAAATAAAACAAGTATTCTACGGATCGGAGTGTGGAATGTTACATTCCTTAATCGGATAGGGAGATTAGAAAATTTAAAAATATAAATGGATAGGTTGAAATTATATATAGTGGGAGTTAGTGAAGTTCGGTGTAAAGAGGAACAAAATTTCTGGTCAGGTGAATACAGGATTATAAATGTAAAAACATTGGGTGGTATTGCAGGAGTGGGACTGACAATGAATTAGAACATAGGAATGCGGGTAAAATACAACGAGCAGCGCAGTGATTGCATAATAATTGTCAATATCAATACAAAGCCAACACTGACCACGGTAGTACAAGTTTATATGCCCACTACCTCTGACGATGATGAGGAGATCAAAGAAATTACGGAGGTAAAGGAAATTATTTAGACAGTTAAGGTAGGGGATACCTTGTGATGGGAGACTGAAATTCGGTGGTATGATAAGGAAGGGAACGAAAAATAGTTGGTGAATACGCATTGGGCAAAATGAAGAAAAGAGGAGATCTGACAGAATTTTGCACGGAACATAATTTATCCATAACAAACGCTTGGTTTTAGAATCATGAAACAAGGCTGTATACGTGGAAGAGACCAGGAGACACTGGAATGTACTAGATAGATTTTACAATGGTAAGATTTCGGTAACAGGTTGCTCATAAACTGTAGGCTGAAAAAACTGCAAAAAGGTATGAAAATATGAAGATAGGACCTGGATAAATTGAAGGAACCTGGAGATCTTGAGAATTTCAGAGGAAGCTTTAGGCAACAATTTACAGAAACGGCGGGAAATAAAACAGTAGAAGAAAAATGTGTAGCATTGATAAATGAAATAATGAAGGCAGCAGAGGACAAAATAGGTAGAAAGGCAAGACATACAAAAAGTCCTTGGATATCACAGACAACACTAAATTTTATTGATGAAAGGAGAAAATACAAAAATGCAGTAAATGAAACGGGCAAAATGGAGTACAGACGACTAATAAATGAGATTGACAGAAAGTGCAAAATGGCTAAGCAAGAGTGGGTATAAGGCAAATGCAAGACTGTAGAAGAATGTATAAATAAGGGAAAAATACCGCCAACAGAAAAATAGGAGAGACAGTTGAAGGCAAGAAAACCGGCTCCATGAGTATCAAGAGCTGAGATGGAAAACCAGTTCTAAGCAAAGAAGGGACAGCTGAAAGTTTGATAGAATATATAGAGGGGCTACATGAAGGAAAGGAACTCAGAGACAATATTTTCGGAAGGGACGAAGTAGATGAAAATGAAATAGGAGATACTATACTGAAACATGAATTTGACAGAGCACTGAAAGACCTAAGTTGAAACACGGCTCCTGGAGTAGATGACATTCCCGCAGACCTACAGAAGTCTCTGGGAGAACCAGCCATGACAAAACTATTTCACCTGGTGTGTAAGATGTCTCAGACAGGCGATATACCCTCAGACTTTAAGAAAAATGTTATAATCCCCCTTCCAGAGAAAGCAGGTGCAGACAGGTGTGAAAATTACAGAACCATCAGTTGAATAAGTCATGGTTGCAAAATACTAACACGAATTATTTACAGATGGATGGAAAAACTGGTAGAAGCCGATGTCGGGGAAGATCAGTTCGCATTCAAAAGAAATGAAGGAACTCATAAGGTAATACCGTCTATAACTTATCTCAGAAGATAGATTAAGGTTGGGAATACCTACATTTCTAGCTTTTGTAGCTTTGGAGAAAGATTTGACAATGTTGATTGGAATACACTCTTTCAAATTCTGAAGTCAGCAGGAGTAAAATACAGGAAACGGAAAGTTATTTACAACTTGTACAAAAACCGGACAGCGGTTGTCAGAGTTGAAGGGCATGAAAGGGATGCAATGGTTGGGAAGGGAGTAAGACAGCGTTGTAACCTTTGTACATTGAGCAAGGTATAAAGGAAAGCAAAGATAATTTTGGAGAAGGAATTAAAGTTCAGGGAGAAGAATTAAAAACATTGAGTTTTGCCGACGACATAGTAATTCTGTCAGAGACAGCAAAGGACCTGGAAGAGCAGTTGAACGGAATGGACAGTGTGCTGAAAGGTGCATATAAGATGAAGATTAACAAGAGCAAAACTAGCGTAATGGAGTGCAGTGTAAGAAAATCAGGTGATGCTGAAGGAATTAGATTAGGTAACGAAACAATAAAGGAAGTAGATGAGTTTTGTTACTTTGGCAGTAAAATAACAAATGATGGTCGCAGTGCAGAGGATATAAAATGTAGAATGGCAATGGGTAGAAAAGAGAAAATTGTTAACATCGAATATTGATTTAAGTCTAAGGAAGTCCTTTCGGAAGGCATTTGTGTGTAGTGTTGCGTTGCATGGGAGTGAAACTTTGACGATAAACAATGTGGACCGGAAGAAGATAGAGGATTTTGAAATGTGGTCCTACAGAAGATCGCTGAAGATTAGGTGGGTTGATCGCGTAACCAATGAGGAGATACTGAACAGAATTGGGGAGAAAAGGTATTTCTGGCATACCTTGACACAAGAAGGGATAGATTGGGTCGGCCGCGGTGGCCGAGGGGACTGAGGCGCTCCAGTCACTGTCTGCACGGCCACTACGGTCGGGGGTTCGAATCCCCCGTCGGGCATGGATATTTGTGCCGTCCTTAGTATAAGGTAGTTGATAAGTAGTTTGTAAGTTTAGGGACTGATGACCCCGTAGTTAAGTCCCATAAGCTTAACAAACATTTGAACATTTTTTGATAGATTGGTAGGACACTTTCTTAGACGTAAAGGAATCGCGAATTTAGCACTGGAGTTATGATGAAGAGGATAGAGTAGGGTGGAGAGCATCAAACCAGTCTGAAGACTGAAGACTACAGCAACTCATGCAGAATTTAATGGTGTACATTTCGTGGTAAATTATACCTCTCCCTGAATAACTCCCACATTGCCGTAAAGTAAACATTAATATAATGAGATATTGTGGAACTAGGCTGGCAGGGAAATTTGATTCATTGGATTGAGTTGAAGCAGAACAGATTGAAAAGAGGATTGCCACATGAAATTTATTTTATTTATTACAAGATTTGAAAAACAAGAATCTCTCTCAGACCCGATTTGACTGGGCATGGAAACGACTGAGATATTAACGGGGAAGGGGGAGGTAATTTCCTATCGCACCAACATTAAACTAACGTGGGTATGTGACACGCGCCGTACGAAAGGTAGCCCATGTATTGATCAGGGTATAAGCGAACTCTGTTCCAAATTTCATTCATATGCGTCGAGCCATTACAGCGTGAAGGCGAAAAATGAATTTAATTGTAAACATCCTCCGCTATGTACCATACGAATTTTACTATGCCTATAACCTTCGTGAGAGTGCAATCAATGAGTTGACAAAGTTTTATCACGATCGGATGTATGGTATGGCCGTGCATAAAATACGAACACAAGGTAAAATTTTTATGTATTAGATGAGCAATTTATCTGTGGATGTCCGTTGAAACATTTCTAACCAATTAATAAAATTTTTTAAAAGATGGCTTTTATTTAAATAATATCTGTATGTAATGATTCTTGAAGTGGAATAGCGCCTGCAAATGAAACTGTTCCGCGATTTTAATAAGGAAAAATTAAAATCAATATTAATTTGATTAAAATCACTGTAATACCCACATAACATTTTTGAAAAGGTATCACTGACGGCGCTTTGAAGTCTGGAGATATATTTCAAATTTGTGTCGTTGAATTTTCTTGAAGCATGAAAGGGTGCCTCTTTTTTAAAGGAATGGAAAAATTCAGCACTGTAAAAAGGTAGGCAAGCTACGCACTAAGAATTTAATGAAAGAAACTGTTGTTGATGTAAAACCACCGTGAACCTAACTGTTGGAGACTATCACAATCCTTTACGATCATTTATTAACAAATTCCACGGCTAGCTCAAATTGTTAAGTGAAATTTAATAAGTCGCCACAAAATCTCATGATCGTCTTCAGGGCGATGTGAAGTAGCCGAGCGGTCCTAGGCGCCTCGCTTCGGAGAGCGCGGTTGGTCGCCATCGGAGGTTCGAGTCCTCCCTAGGGCATGTGTGTGTGTGTGTGTGTGTTGTCCTTAGGTTAGTTTACCTTATTTTAAGTCGTTTGTAAGCTACGAACTGATGACCACGCAGTTTGGTCCGATATATTTACAAACATTTGAAAAGTTTGATCGTATATAAAACAATTATTTAGTAAAAGAGTGGAATGAAAGTGATTACTATTCTGATCACATCTCCAACAATTTGTTTGGTAATTAGAAGTAATGGCGGAATCCGTTGTGCTGAAAAATAAATTGCATCGCAGTTAATAAAATGTGAGAAGGAGAAAAATAAAGGAAACAGTTTTAATAGAATTAAAAAGCAGCATACCTACATAAAACTTAAAACGCTTACACATTTTTTACATATAGTGGAAAATTCGCAATAATTACAGAAGTCAAATCATTTATGATTTTACTGTCTCAGTGTTCGAAGAAGAAGAAGGAAAATGGGGACGCATCTACAGTCTTATAGTTACCGAGCGAGGTGGCGCAGTGGACTCGCATTCGGAAGGATGGTGGTTCAAATCCACCTCCGGCCATCCAGATTTAGGTTTTCGGTGATTTTCCTAAATCACTCCAGGCAAATGCCGGGATGGTTCCATTGAAAGGGCACGGCCGATTTCCTTCCATATCCTCACCCAAACACTCAGAGCGTAAGCTCCGTCTCTTAACGAACACGATGTCGACGGGACGTTAAACACCAAGATTCCTTCCTTCTGTCTTATAGTTTGAAAAAAATTAAACGTGAAAATTGTCTTTGTATTCTTTGCACAGAGGTTTACATGCATTAATCAATATTCAAAGAATATTTAAGACCATGTGACTTTGAGTAATATATCAATATTTACGAAACATTTCAACAAAATATGAAAATACTAGCTTATATGCCCGTGCTTCGCAACGGTTGTTAAAGAAGGTCCTGCGAATATCATGGTTCTTTGGGTTCCGGACGTAGGTCAGCAAAAACACAATCCTTGTTGGATCTCTCTGTCAATAAACTCAGTTCTCCTAGCCAAGCTGTCAAATTTAAGTAGAAGTCATTGTCGAAAACGATGAATGGTCATAAAGTTTTTCATACTAAGAGTGAAATTAATTTAAGTACATACTTCGGGACAATGTAAATTCAATGTTAGGTTGTGTTCATAAAGTTACGCATTGCAACAGCAGCACCGAAAGCGGCTGGCAAATTACATTTCTGAAAACGATATTGGATAAGTGCGAATATTGATTTGTAACAGTTTTCACAAATATCTTCTTGAATAGGAATTTGGAATGAATTGTAAGACTGTGTGAATTACGAGACTCTATACAAAAGAGTTTCGCGTGAAAGTGTTGGTCATAATGAGATGTGACAACAACGGATGTATCTGATTCGGTAAAATTTTACTTTCTATCCTGGCGGCCTCGTGTTTTTATGTTGGCAGCATCAATAACACGATATAAAATCGTTGCAAAGATGACCGAACCACATAGAGTGTAGATAAATACTGCTGTTCCTGCTGTATGCTTGATTTCACGACAAAATATTTGCGTGTCACGCGATTGGCTTATAACGATGTCACATGATTCTCGTTATTCAACATCTGTTGCCAACATTATCACAGGAGACCGCCGGGATATGAGTAGGATTACGTCGCATAGTTTTTCTTGATCCAGCTGTCAAACGATAACATCTTTCACAGCAGAGAGTGTTGCGGCTATATCATTAATGTATGTCTGTGTTAACACCACGCTTCCACGACAGTGATCAATGTTCCACGAGTATTTTTATCTTTGAGTCTATCTGGATTTTTATCTTTGTTTTGTGTCTCTGTTCATAGTCGGTAATGTGTGGTTGACGGAAACATGTGATCTATTTAAAAAATTGCGTATTTGATATTCCTCGTCGTTATTAAAGTCTGAACGGACCGCATTGTCTGACGATTGAAAGAATAAACAGATTTTGACTCGTACCGTAAAGTTCGTTAAGTCACAGAGTATATAGCTTTTCCAAAGAGTATTTATTGCATATTTTTCGAATTTTTGTTCGTCACACTCACCCACTGCCACGCACCGCGACCAAACTCCCTTACTAACATCATTAGACCAAGGGCTATCTACCACCACAACCACGGGTGGGTGGCAGTATGTGGTCATGGAGAAAAGTCTGTCAGCACGTACACACACAAGCCTTTTATATATAGATATAGATTGGTACGTGGAGGCACATGTAACATTACACCGTCTTCTAAACTTTTCATTTCCTCCAGTAGATGAATTGAGTGATACACTTCGCTTTCCGTCATCTGTTAGGAGGGCAGAAACAGTTGTGAGTTAGGAGCTGCGACATTTCTAACGGCCTTCCACACATTTTGTGAATGATGACTAGCGAGAGATGAGGACGCCACAGCTGGCCAGCCTTCGCGATACGGGTCGGCCGTTCCCCGGCCGCATCTGCTTTGATAAGGCGGCGTGGGCGGCCAGCTGCTGGAGTGCTAACGCAGACGCAGACGCAGGCTGCTGGGGAGAGGGCGCTAGGCTCTCTGGGAATGGCGTTGGCAGCCGGCCTTATCAGCAGCTCAGCGCCAGCGCCAGCGCCGCCATCTGTGTGCAAAGCGCCCCACCCTCCAGATGGTGGCCCCGTCCACGCTGAAGCCGTGGAGATGCCTGCCAGCAGAGCCGGCTCTGCTATCTATACGATAAAAAAACACCCCGTGGTACACGACAGTAACGCGCTACGCCATGTACTCTGATTAACGCACTAGGAAGGACTGATACAGGAAAGGGGAAACATTGAGCATTGTTCGTTTAGAGATCCTTAAAATTTAATGGAGGATAAAGCTTTACAAATGTAGTTTCCGCACCAGCAAACTAAGATTCGAAAATAATTTTAACAGACTTCCGCTTCATTTGCAAAATAATCCCCTCCCCACCACCATCTGCAAGCAAATTATAAGTGTCTACATCAAACTGTAAAATTAAGCACCAATTAGTTACTCAGTCAGACGAGTTACGGACGCAACTATAAGGTAAAGAAAAATCTCTCAATTTATGTATAAATTAGCTATTGTTCAATTAACCCTTAGTAAGTTCATCAAATTGTACATTTCTATTTTAATTTTGTTTTTTAAATCTGAAGATGATCCAAGTGATCGAAATATGTAATTAAACAATTATATTGCTACTGTAGACGGAAATAAACACATTTAATTAATTTACGTTTGTACCACATAAATGCCGGTCACAGTGGCAGAGCGTTCTGCGGCCTACCACTCACAGTCGGCACGGCTGCTGCGGTCATGGGTTCGAATCCCCCCCCCCCCTCGGGCATAAATGTTTGTGCCGCCTTTAGTATAAGCTATTTCATAAGCAGTTTGTAAGCTTAGTCCCATAAGCTCTACAAACTATTGAACATTTGAACCACATAAATAGTAAACAACTTTAATCTAAAGTTGGGCAAGCACTGCAAATAGCTTTACAAATATTTAAGTAAAACGGGCAAACAGTAAATATTACAAGTATAGCTTCGTTTTGAACAAAGTGTTGTACCACAGATTAATATTTAGAATCAGAAACTGTACATACCAGTTTGAACACCGATGTCGTGCCTCTGAGATATGACTAATAACGGTGTCTTCCGACATGCTCAGTACCACGTTCGGTGAGTTGACAAAAAAAAAAAAAAAAAAAAAAATAAAATAAAATAGGCACATGCACGATGCATACTAGCCGCGCAGGCACACAGCAAGACATAATTGACTGAAACACACCAAAACTCTTTAAGACAAAAGAAAAGATTGGATAGCAACCGCCCTTTTATTTAATAAGGTAAAAGAAAAAGGCACCGTTGCATTGGCATTAAAATGCAAAAAGGATACAAATTGTATCCAAGAGGGTGACTGAGCGTAGCGTTGCTAAATCGACATAAACACTATTTGAGCAAAACGGACACGAATCGAAGAAAGAGCTCCCCACGACAGAACAAACAGAACGCGTGGGATTTGTTTTAACAGTCCTGAACACTCCTTTGGCTGGCTCTATGGAAACCACCAAAGCACGAGGCTAATTATGGCGCTCACCCCGTCTTTAACAAGTCCAAAGGCAGCAATACTCCGCCTTTTGGTAAAACCCCCAGCCCCGGTGAGATCTATAGAGCAGAAGTCGTCACGGGCGCCACGTCTTTTCGCGGCTCGTTGCCGCTACTGGAACGTCCAGCTCGACTCTTCCCGAATGTTTCTCTTTTGCTCGGCCTCAGAGCTCGGAAACGTCCTCGCGTACGGAGCCGCCTTGCAACCCAAACGAGTCACCAGCGCCCTTCTTCCGTCGACCGTCCAACCACTTCCCTCGCGCCATTGTCAGCCAAATTCAAAACAAATCAAAGAGGACCTCTGCCGTAGCATCAGAGGTACTTGAAAGATAGTCAGGAGGTATCAACCTTGCAACATGGCTCACACCGCTGGGTAACTGCAACCTAGTCTCTACTGCCGCGGTGGCCGAGGAG